>JAZBNJ010000008.1:6270000-7520000 GCA_037349165.1 Choristoneura rosaceana
CCATATGGGTTGAAGGCGGCAACAGCAAGGGCAGTGGTGTCTAGGATGCGAGATTTTGCATTAACAATAAAACCAAAGAAGGTTATGACAGATCGAGGGAGGCAATTTATAGGGGATGTATGGAGATTAGGATTGCGCGGTATTGGTGTTAAGACAATATATACTTCTATTAGAAACCCGAGACCTAATACTGCAGAAGTGGTGAATAAACAGTTAGGAAAGTTTTTCAGAATTTATTGTCATGAACAACATAGGAGCTGGGGATGTTGGTTGAAAAAGATTGAGGAGTTGTACAATAATACTCTCCACTTGAGTACGGGTTTCACCCCTAATGAGGTCCTTAGCGGGAATTCGACGCAACTTTCAATAGACCGATCTTTAATAAATTTTACGAAAAATAAGAGCGTTAATGAAATACGTGAACAAGTTAGGGTAAATTTACGTAGTGCTAGTAAGAAACGTCAGGATAGATTCAACAAGAATCACAACTTGATTCAATACCAAATAGGGGACTTGGTTAAAGTCCGTAGACTAAATAAATCTGACTCGTTGAGTGGAAGGATTAAGAAATTTGAATTGATATACGATGGACCCTATATAGTTGCAGATAGGTACTATGAGAATGTATATGTACTCGTGCACCCAGAAACACTGGTAGAAAAGGGGTTGTTTAATGCTGTACACTTGGCACGATATTATGTCTAGTGGGAAGTCTTACATTAGAGGTTTATAGTGACTTGTTGTCAGTTTTGTGTTGACATGTGAATAGGGAACTTGCTTATAGTTGTGAAAGGGATAAATAATTTCAAGAACAATATTGAGTTGTAAAATATTGTAATAATTTTAGATTATTATTAAGGTGGTTTAGAATGCGGATAAAATTGGATGTATTGATTTGTAGAATTATTAAACGTTACTGAAAATATTTTGGTGTTTGATTGTAATTAGAAGTTAGTTATAGGGAAGTATAGTTTGGGGGGGGGAGGTAGATGGGGGGTAAGGTAATTGAATAGCTACTGACAGTTGAATGAATGATCATTAGGGACAGGGAAATTAACGTGTTATGAGTTGGGACAGAATAGATGATGAGCTAAGTATACAGGGTGTGTGTAACTGAGGTATGGACGAAATATACAGGGTGTGGAAATGTGATTGCGCTTAAAATAAATTAACTTTATGAATATTATATGATAAGTATAGAATTAAATCTCGATTTAAAAGAATGAAATAGAGATTTAAGGGGGGGGGATTGTACTGACCCCACACTTCGTGTATCAAACTTTGTGAATTTATTTTAATCATGAGTAACCTCTTTGGGAAAAATTTTTGTTTGAAAGTGGATAGCAAGAATGTCAAAAAAAAAAGAAGGGGATTGGGTTGTCAAGTGTCATGGAAAGAAAGATGTGCTAACCAAAATTAAATAAAATAAAATGTGAATTCTTTGATAACGCAATGAAAAGGCCTAGAAATCCATATATTAACTTAAAACCAATAATTAAAAATGGAGTACGGAGGTTACAAACGGTTTCAGTGAAAATTAAATAAAATCTAGTTTGACAGTCGTTGTATATTCGCATAGCAAGGTCGCTACATATAGGATTTTAAACTCCGAACAAAACATAACACCCGGAGTTATAAGGAATGGATTACTAGGTCTTATCGTCGTGATAGAAGTGTAAATAGGTGTCCAATAGTGCAAGGCTGTGTGTGCTGGTGACGTGAGTTATTTACAATTGCTTTTGCCCTTTAATATTATGAGTTTCAGCGGACTGAGTGGCTACGGGGAGGATAGTGACAGTTGCTGTCATCATGACGAGAGGAGGAGGAACTGGTTGAAGACTATGAAGATACGCAAGTCTGGATTGATGGCGTGTAAGTTGAAGTTGAATTGAATTAAATAAATGTGATTTTATTGAAATATAAAAATTATGAAAACGAAAGACAAATTACTCGGGATTTGATGGAATAGTAAACATTGCTTATAATTAATTGCTCGAGCTTGCCCCGCGGTTAATACGCCCCAAAATACATAAAGCTTTGAATTGTGCGGTTCCTACAATAATATTTAATTTCATGCTGGCGTCGACGTCCAACGTGATGGAGATATCCTGGCTGGCTGTGTGGTGTGATGTGCAACGGGACGTGATTGGAGTATTGGCGTGCGGTCCGAGTGCTGATGGCGGTTCCTGGATGTCCCTAGCTAAGTCCTTCCCTTATCCCAGTAGTTAATGATGTTACGACATAACAGCGTCGGAACAGTGAGGAGTATGTCGGGATCCTACCACTGTTATTGTATTCTGATTTGAGCTAATTATACAATTTGTAGATAGAAGTAAAGTACAGTTGGTCATAATTATATTATGATTTCCACGTAATCTGACATTTGTTGTCACAATGTTATAAATTTGAAAGACCAGCATTTAGACATAATGTCTATGACATTTTGATAGAATGTCTAATAAATTCAAACCGAGATGGAACCGCGACACTCCTGAGATCTCATTTCAAATCGGTCTTTGGTTCTATACGAACGTATACAATAATTTTATAAATAATTTATCCGTGTTCTAAATTTTAAACTTTCAAAATATAAAGAATAAATAACACCAGTCTAAATTCAAAAGACCTAAATTTAAATATTTGAAATTTAGAAGTCAAATTCAAATGATCGAATTGATTCAAATACGGGTCATTACTGTTCTGTTCTGCTGGCGTTACGGAGTGTTACGAAGACATTGAATTGTTGAATATTTTTAACGAACATTATCTTCAATTGATTTAAACTATATTACTATTGACGGTACTGAAGTTACCATCGGTGTGTGGATACTATAGCGAAGAACTAATATATTTGTGGCACAAATCTAAGACAGTGAGTAATACATTAGTAAAATTAAAATTGAATATCAAAACTGCTTATATATTATAACATGCTAGAAACTCCAAGGTTAATGGAAACGAGATATTAATAATTGACTTCAGCTTATTGTGTAATTGTTTATATTTCCTCAATGTTTCTTCCAAATTGCCCTGCGTATTTGGCCTAACTTTACAAATAAGCTATTTGGACTTAGAACCGGGATGTATCACGGTCTCCACAAATACCTATACTAAACCAGATTACTTAATTTTGTCACCATTCTAATGATTTTAATAGAAACCCAGATAGCTCGGGAAGGATAGCTATACAATTCTATACTTACTATTGTATCCAGCTGGTGGAGCGAATGGAACTAGTGTGCCACAGATACGAGTACTAATCTAGCTGGCTGGGTATTAATGGTCGGTATTGCGCGCATGGATACTGTACAAAGTACCCTTACAGACTCCACAAACCATTATGATCGACGTTTCACAATGGAGTCTGTAGATTATTCAAAATTGTGTTTGGGGACCGAGGGTCTTCAAATACATGTGGTCACCAGGGGTCAATTCCACCTCTGGCCGCTGAACGTTGCATCCTCTTTGTCGGACTAACCACCCGGCAATACGGACTCTGTCCGATGGGGTTGTTTACTACTCACTTGGCAATAGGGCTAAAGTGGGGTTGCGGCTAAACAAAGTCTAACGACTAATAGTGGCGTTGGGAGTCCTTGTGGGGCATGTGGGGGGAAGGAGACTTTCTCTCTTGGTTGTGGACACAAATTGTGGAACGCGTCGTAATAACACAAACATGATTCCGAGTTGTTCTTCCTGACGCTAGTCTGTTAGAGGTTGGGGGGGGGGAAGAGGAGACCGTAGGTGTATAGGATAGTCACTCAGGAAAAGGTTAGGGATTAACAAAGCCTGCCTCGGGAGTGACTATGATTTTGTTCTCCACTCATTCATTTGAAGACGAGGTACGCACGTGATTGACATATGACATTAATTCAATCCCCTCACGAGGTGCCGAGGCAGCCCGTGGGGGAGTGACCAGTACGGTGACGAGCTCCACAGGCCCGGGCGGGGAGGGGCCCGGCCTATACGGCATAAATCACCTCTTTTTATATTAATTAAGCGGAAATATAATCAAAAATAGATAGTAGCAATATTAATTTCTTATATTAAACGAAATAACTTTTGAGTTTCCTGTATGTATAACCAACGCTTTCTCAAAGAGGTAGTTACTCTACTAAATAGCCCTCTCACTCGGTTCGATCCTAGGTCTACTATAAATTATTATACAACTAAGGGTTCCTACAAACAGACGATGGCCGTAATTATACTTAGATAAAAGTATATAAATAAAAATATAGTGTCTACCCCTATTGGGAACAGTACAGTACCCATATATGTAGAGTCATTAAAAGTTTTAGCCTGATGTTTTAGCACCTCAAATAAGTTATGTAGTATGGAATAAACATTTTCTTTCTTTCTTTCTTTCTTCAAATAATATTCATCCACGTTAATAGTACTGACGTAGTTTTATTTAAGTATTAGTTTGTTCGTGTATTACGTGTTGCATTTATGAAAACAAACAGACTTCGAACTTCAACGTAGTCTGCAGGGCTACTAAGAAAATCGGAAATCGAAGTTGGTATCGTACTGTCCCTCTCCTAAGTGTAGGACGGTACGATACGAACTTCGATTTTCGAATTTCGTAGTAGCCCTGCTGAATACGGCGTTAAAGCGAGGATTTTAAAATTGGAACTCGAGAAAAGTTTTCGTAGATTTTTTTTTCGGTGATTTAAAATGATGAACACATGCCATAAAAAAAATTCAAAGGAGAGTCATTACGATTTTCCTTGTTAATTAATGCGATGTCACTACGACGTTTACTGTGAAATGGTTCCATGGTGGCTCATGAATTATAGTCCTTGAGTCCCAGTGAAAATCTAAATCGTAAAATTCAAGTTACGCTGAATTCAAATGCGATAGCTACCTAATTACCATCAAAATTGAAATGTAAAAGCCGAAAACGTTTTTCGGAATCTTATATACTTACCTAAAACTTGAATGTTACTTGAATATCAATTTCGAAATTTCGAAAATTTTTCTTCCGCGTTTATCTGTGATATTTGACGGCGAATTTGGCAAAATCTGTTGATATCTCTTATACAATGTGCCCTATACCTTAGTCCCTAGAATGAGTAGTATTAATATTGAAACCGGGCTTCACAAGTGTCGAAGAGGTGATTGGCCGATACAAGGTCAGGCACGGTCAAGCTGAGCAGGGCAAGTAAATTCACATAATTTTTTGACAAAAGTTTTTATCCGTCAAATATGAGTTCATTATGTAATTATAAAATGTCCATTATGTAATTAATTATTAAATGTCCTGTCCTCCATAACTTAACCTTTCAGCATACACATTTTTAGTTAAGAATTCAAATAATTATACAATATAAAAATAGGATATAGTATAAATGCGAAAGTAACTCTGTCTGTCTGTCTGGTAGAGAGCGCCACCAGCCACCACGCGATAACCTATATCCGCGCATTCCGCGCAGACGAAGACGAAGAAAATTGATTTTAATTTTTAATTATACTATTTTATCGGCATAGTTTACTTATAAGTATATCCGTGCAAAATTACAGCATACTAGCATTGATAGTCCCTGAGCAAAGCCGCGGACGGACATACAGACAGACATGGCGAAACTATAAGGGTTCCGTTTTTGCCATTTTGGCTCCAGAACCCTAACAAGGGAAAAATAAGTTGTCCTTCACTTGCTACCAACGAGATGGACGGATGACTTGGTTAAAGTCGCGGGTTCACGGTGAATGCAACTTGATGCAAGCCGCTTCCAACCGTACTTTTATTACTCTATTGGTAAATATCCTCCACGACAGAGTCATTCGATCATAATTATTCTCAAATCTTTACTACAGCATAACGTGCGTTTGAGACAGTGAAGTATTTATTTCGATACAAATACGCCGATATAAAAATTCAATACTACCTACTTAACTTTTTGAGCAAATTTAATGGACGTTTCTGAGTAGGGCAAATATGGCAAAATCGGTCGCTTGTCCCATTGAGACTTACTCAGAGATAAGATAACTGTCTTAGATGAATGATTGGTCTCGCGCGCTCGCTCGACTAGATACCGCCCTACCTAAAATTTTAAGTTCCGTGAATGAGGCAACTCAATATTGTAGTGTGTGTAAGAACGGTGTAAGACAATTTGCAAGGATGCTAGTGTGCGTGACGAATTGTGTTGCCAGCTGCTCCACTGTTACCCCAAGGATTGGGAAAATATATTATGCTGCATTTGGTCTATTAATTAAGTTAGTGGTTATAAAATGTATCTTGGGAAATACTTAGAAATTAACAAGTAATTAAAAGTGAATGTTTTAATATGTTGTTCGTTTTGGCGTAGGTTTTTTCTTTAGAAAAATGGTAGGTATGTAGGTATATCAATGATCAGGCCTCTTTTTTAATAATAATACGTGGCGTTATCTGGAAAAAGGTACCTTGTTGTCGGTATTGATTTATTGATATGATGACATACATACATACGCTCGAAAAACATAACCCTTCTACGGGCAGTCAGGTAAAAAGTTAACATTTCAGGAAAATGGGTAAAAAAACATTTTTCAATACCTACATTTTTGGTCGAATAATTCACTTTCAAAGGATATATTATGTCGGCGGCCAATCGTAAAATCCGCCAGATCACGAAATTCCTTGGCACATCATGAAATGGCGCCATTAAATGATATGCCTAAAAGTTGTCCAGGCATATCACGATGTGCCTGAGAAACAATACGGCAGATCGATTAGACCAACGCATTCGACGATATTCCTAGCTTTATACTGGGCATATCGTGATATGCTGAAAAAAAGAAAAAAATAGGTACGACGAGCGAAGCGAGCAGTGGTTAGTATGAATTGTTACCACTACGCACGAGCCGAGCGAGCGAAGCGAGCGCGCCGCGGCAACGGCCGGCGAAGTGCCAGAAACGATTTGTTGGCGTTTCATGATATGCCTAGGAATTTCATGATCTGCCTAAACTAGCCAAATCACGAAATGGCGGCGTTTCATGATATGCCTAGGAATTTCATGACCTGCCTAAACTAGCCAAATCATGAAATGGCGGCGTTTCATGATATGCCTAGGAATTTCATGATCTGCCTAAACGTCACTAGGCAAATCGTCAAACGGTGAGTTTTGAACGATATGGCAGATGTCCCTTAGCCAATTCATGAAATGGCGCCATTTCACGATATGCCTAGGAATTTCGTGATCTGGCGGATTTTACGATCGGCATATATATTACAAAGATAAACATTAAATAATATAGAACTAGGTTATGTATATATAATAATTACGTTAGATAAATGAAATAAGTTTTTAAAAATGATGATAATAATAAAATTCAATTGATTAAAATCTCAACCACGGGGATTTGATTTTTGTGTACGCGGCAACACTGGATGGCGTTTCGGGTTCATGTTATTTTATTTTGTAATTTCGAAATTATACGATATTTACTGATGGTATGTGATCCCAGTGTCCTTCTTATTTTTGGAAGTATTATTTTTACACAGTTTCACTGCGCAAACTGGCATTTTAATTCGGTTGGGTGTATGTATTGTACGACCTGGTCAATGCTCGACCGATTTTGTACGACCTGATAATTCAATCACATGTCACTTGGAATACGGGTCGAGCTTTATCACCCCGTACCAATAATGTTCGACGTGCTATTGGACAACCTGATATTGTACGACCTAATAATCGGAGCACACTTTTGACAGCACGCAATCGGTTCTCACATTGATCATTTGTTTTTCGTGTACACCAAATATTAATAAATTTAGTAGAAAATAACTTAATTTCGTCCTGGCGCTTCGCCGGCCGCTACCGCGGCACGCTCGCTGCGCTCGCTCGGCTCGCGCATTGTGGTCACAATTGAACCTAACACAACCTAACACAAATCTATAGTCATTCGATTCGATTGGATTCCGATTATTAGGTCGTACAAAACAGGTCGAGCATTAACAGGCCGAGCAAAAATTTGGACACCCTAATAATGCACGACCTAATATTGTACGACTTGATAATTCAAATCCAAAATGAGTTCGTATTATCAGGTCGTACAGTGATGGCTGAGCAATACAGGGTCGAGCATTACTGGTCCCCATTCGGTTTATGACCAAAATTTAGAAAAACATTCGGAGACGCACCTTACGCACAGTCTGCGACGCGACTGAGCCGGGTTGGAGCCGGGTACGCCGATTTCGGCGTACTATTTGTTGCTTCATTTGACAAGTACGCCGGCGGTATCTAGTCGAGCGAGCGCGAGACCAATCATTCATCTAAGATAACTGTATGCATTGTGTTAATTATCCCCACTGAGAATTATCTTTATAGAGAGAGATAGATAAGACCACATAAGAAAAGAACTGCGTTTTGCAGGTAAGGTCGACCGGGGCATCAATCACGATTTTAAGCGTCAATTTTTTTACCTCTTGGAATTCTGACGTTTCTAGTATTGCGAGTATAGCTCAGCCCAGAAATTACTTAGCTTACAGTATAGTTAGTTTTTTTTGATTAGGTCAGTTTTATTGTTTTTTTTTTTTATAAAATATAACCCTAGCCCTACAGATTAGAAAAAAAATTAAAATCACAAAGGCACTCCTTTTAGTGCTGAATCAAAAATCTATTGTCTTTGGATGGTATTGACTACTATGAACAGATTTTTTTTTATTAAAGGTCTACACAATACACAGACAACTAGAAAGATTAAAAAAATAACCTTGTAATTCAGATTCGATGTTCACTTCTTCTTTTTCTTAAAATCTTCAAATGTAAAGCCGATAAGGCTTAGTGACTAAACCTGCTGAATATTTTTTTACCGATAAGATCGAATTTTAAACTTACAGACACATTATGACTTATGAGACTTTATAATGGAACGATTCTTGGAATGAATAAAGCAGGTTTACTCCCTAACCCGATGTTGAAATGAAATGAAATGAACATAATACACGCGCTTTGCAATCTACCTACTCCTAATTGGTTGAAAATAATTAATACCTGACCAGTCTGCTGCCTTGTGATTCTTTAAAAAATACTCGTATCAACATAATTTAATCACAGAAAATTAACTTGGACCTTGTTTATTTTATTTTTGTATTGTGATAGCGTTTACTGTCAAGTAAGTCATATTTAAAATTACTGGAAGACAGTATTTTATTTTACCCAATACTTCTCAAAAAATTATTAAAATTGCTAAATGATAATGATAATGGAAAAATATACGATATTTATATAAAACTATCGCTTATTATTTCTGGTGTACAATAAACAGTATTTGTATTGTATTGTATTTTATTGTAACTAAGGGAAGCAAAAAAATTATTTAAATATTTAAAAAAGAAACTTGCCCGTTCCACTGGTGACCATAGGGCTGGCTCTTTCCTCGGTCAACGTATTGGCATTGCCATACAACGAGGAAACGCAGCCAGCCTTATGGGCACCCTCCCCAATAGCAGCGACTTGGGAGATATTTGTAAATACAGATTTTTAGGTTTAGAGTAAGTTAGTTATAGTTTTTTTTTTTTCTTTTAATTATTTATTTCTGTTAATTATTGTTACATATTATTTGTTTGTTTATAAATAAATCATACAAGTAGGGATGCACAATTTTAAAACTTTACTACCGGCCAATATTTAAACAAGTGTGAGAACTTATAGCAAAAGAAAGAAAGACTTTCCTGATATATTTAATTTATGATTATGAATATTATATTCATTAACTTTTACTCGCAGAATAAAAAGCCAAAAGCCAAAGTCTCATGGCTTAAACATATATATTCAACTTTTATGACACCTTATTATACAACGGTTACATAAAATACCATTGAATGCTTTGAGTATTAGAGTGCTATTCAACTATTAAAAAATCGCGAATTTCTTTTATTTACGGTTACATTCAAACTATGCAAAGAGCTGGTAAGTTTATTTTCAAAATTTAAAGACTTTACTAGACTATTAGCACTTTTATTACACACAAACAGCCCCGGCCGACATTAATTGCTAATCATACATTGTAATAAATTATGGTACCTTATTATGTGCTATTGCGGTAATTATACCGCATACAATTCTGGTAATTATTAAACTTATGATGAACAAGAAAGAATACTTACATTGACTTTTATGTACTTGTGGTTCCCATATCTGGGGTCCGTGAGGCACGCCGGTGGTTCCAAACGAAGCTTTTGAGCCCAAGGATCAGCAAACGGATTCCTGATGTATTTCACAGCAAAATATCCAAGAGTCAATATACTGTAGTAAAGGGTAAGCGCATTTACGATAACAATGCGTGAAATCGTTTCTAGGAGGCTCATGGTTGAAGCATTTGCAAATTGGACGCGCGCGGGTGGAGATGGCGGCACGAGCCGCCGGAACGACTGTACAAGCTAAACTGCGGCGCGAAACTGGCTGGTGGAATGCCAAAGGATCGGAACCCATTAGCTAACGCTTGCTAATTCTTTGCAACAACTTGCGAGTTCCCTTTGTCTCTCAAAATATTATAAATTCACTTAAAGTTGTGATAAATTCGGGTAGCTATGATGTTCTTCTAATGTATTCTATTCCGTAGGGAAAAATACAGTCAGATTTTACAGCCTGATGGTAGGTATATTAATTATCAAAAGCCACTTTTTAGGGTCCCGTAGTCAAAATGGCAAAAACGAAACCCTTATAGTTTCGCCATGTCTGTCTGTCCGTCCGCGGGTTTGGTCAGGGACTATCAATGCTGAAAAGCTATAATTTGCACTGCAGCAACCCCAAATTCAATTAACTGTACCTACCCTCGATTATATTGAGGTACAATTTTTTTTCAGAAGGTACTAATTCTATACATATTGGGAATGTAAATCAGCTTTACGTCTTAAAAAATCATAAAACAGACAGTGGGCTGCCAGGGAGCATGACGTCATACTATACCAAATTTCAAGACAATCCGAACACTAGGTGTGGATCAGAAGTAATTAGGTACCTAACAAGATTTGAAACGTACCTAGTGAAGCGAATCCGATTGAACAGACAAAAGGGAAACACGATCACTTATTTGTTAGATCAGTATGGCGAATGAGAAAAAAGTCTCTCTGGATCCATTGATTGGTCAAACGGCAAACACGATTTCCCATTTTGTTAGATTAGGTAGAATATTCTACCTTCACCATATGGTGAACGGGATAAAAGTCTCAATGGATCGATTGATCGGTCAAAGGCTCAGACAAATGGGAAACACCCATGAAAAGCTTGTAAAAATACAGGGAATGACATATGGCATTATCTCAATGAAAAACTAATTTAAACGTAATAATTTATTTATTCGTGGGTTAAAAACAAGTAGATATAAATAAAAAATATTGCTTACAAAACAACATGTGTCATGTCTAACTCTTTTTTAGGTCACCACCTGAAAATAATCATCGGACCCTTCTATGTATGTCGATGATAAATCTAAATATTCTCCCTGGTAAACATAGTTTTCAATAAGCAAGAGAAACAATAAGTAGCTACGTGTCTAAAACAATGTCTAAACCCAGAGCCGTGACATTTTATAACAAGTACCTACATATTTATATAACTAGATACAACGTGGCGGCTAAGACGAGAAAAAAGTAAGCGACACAAAAAACCTAGGTACATACTTACCTGGCATTTGTAAAATAGTGAAAGTCTCCACTCTACTCACCTAAAATCAACAAAAGTTAGGTCAAAATGTTGTACAGCAATCTTACATCATACATTCACAATTACGTTTTCTTTATCGTATCGAGAGTTACGAAATATGACTATGTGTGCAGAAAAGAAAGCTAACAATCCTACCACATTAGTAAATCTCTTTTTAATGTTTGGATTCAATAGTACTCGTCATGAGGTTTTTGAATAATACGTCGAGTTCGAGTCTTGGATCGGACATCGGTCCATCCCCTGATCTTGTCCACACATCGCAGTCACTTGAAACTTCGTAACTAGCCACTGATGCAACATCACCGCCGCTTTTACAACTGTACGTGTCATCTTTCATTTCAGCTTCCTGTTTCAGTCGCTCCAGAGTCTCCCTTTCTATGCTCTCCAATCGTTCAATGGCTCTGGTAGCATCCCCATCGTTTAATCTTTCGTTGAAATCTATATCGATGTCGATTCTAGAAAATATAAAATAATATTAATAAGAGTCAGTAAACATAGAACCAACGTAGACATTTTCAGCTCGTTTCTAATATTCTAAAGGAATAAATATTACTGATAGTGAAAAGAAACACAAATATAAATAAGTCTTAAACCTTGAAAAACTATGGGACTAAAGACACTTTCATATAGTTAGCACGTCATGCATGCCATATCAATTCACACGCATGAGCTTGCAAATTATTGCGAGTAGTTGCGACCCAGTATATTAAACTTAATCGCATTCAGTCAAATGTCGATATAACTAAGTATCATACCTAAACACATTTTATATTTTTGGGGCTTATGCCTCATACGGTCTTATCGAACGAATTGTACCTAATGGGCGGACGGTGCTAGCTTTGAAATGTTTTCTGGTGCCTCATCTTTTGAACAAATAGGACTGACCAACCATCTGTCCTTCCTTATTGTAATCATTTCAAGAAAATGTTACCCGGTCTGTTCCTTGAACTTGACCCAGTCTTCAAAACTGGACGGGGCGCGCGGGATCTCAGAAGCAAGGGTTTTCTTGGCTTCAGCCATGCTTCGCTCCAGTAAGAGTCTCTCTTCTTCCACTGCGGGTTTAAAATATCCTGTTTTAAACCACTTAAAAGTATCCCGTTAGAATAAAGTATGAGTCCATTTACCCTCGGGCCTATAACCTGTTGGTAGTTTTATTATTTCCGCGCGTACAGTCAGTTTGGAATAAATTGCTTGAAAATATCACTTTCGATTGTAAAAAGAACTATACATCATTATAATAAATAATTCCCGAGATGACGTCATATTATAGGTACCTACGACTCTACGTACAACCTATACGTAACTATACGACTCTAGCTATACGAATGCTGATTAAACAAAAAAAATAAAAATAAACGAATATTTATATTATATCGGCTTGTGTAGGTTATAATGTAAGTGTAGTGTAGTAGTGTTTTGTGTACCTAATCTTATTTATTATAAGATGGACTAAGTGCATATACAGTTCTAAGACTAACATATATAACGTTAATATCTTAGCCATACTCAGCCTCTGTACCTAGAGTAGAATTGTAGGTTTTCTTGGTTAGTAACGGAAAATAACATTCGATATTATTTATTCTGTGACCTAAGTAATAGTACCTACAGGTACCTATTGCAGCATTATAACGCTGTATGAGTGTTTCGTGTTGCAAACTTTTCGGTCGTTTTCCAGGCGTTTTTACTGGCCGGATTTGTGCTGGCTTTTTAATGTTACGTATTTGGTTTTTGATTTGAAATTTTGATTCTATGATTCGATAGTTCGGTTAACGTTTTTGTTTTGGGCCCATTCTTTGATCAAATGCCAAATGATGAGGCCAAAATAAACTAGTATTACAGCACGGAAGAAACTGGGCACTGGTAACTTTTTATAGTAAAAAAATTGCAGCAACAAATCACAAGTTCCACGCTCAACGACGTGTGATCAAAGAATGGGCCCTAAACCAAAAGGCCAACCGAACTATCGAATCACAGAAATAAAATTAAATAAATGAGTTAACAGCCAGCACAAAACCGGCCAGTAAAAACGTCTGGAAAACGACGGAAAATTTTTCAACACGAAACACTCATGCAGCGTTGTAATGCTGCACTATGCAATAATGGTTGTAATATGTACAACCGGTATGATACACCACCTACAGTTGCTCCAACAAGAAAGTAGGTTAGGTATATGCACGGGGGCTAGGACATTTTTTTTATGTAAAACTGGTGTGTTGTGTTAGTTCGGTCTGCTACATGCGGATTTGAACAAATTTGACAAATAATCAAAGCTTATTTCAATATCTGGGGTAAATATAAATATTTAGCCACCCTATAAGTATACCTAATCTGACCACTTTCATATAGATTGATAGTAGTATTTTTACCACTCCTAATTTAATTATAATTTTTTTTATTTTGAGATTAAACTTCCTTAGTATTTTATGTTTTGATTTGAGTTTTCGTCATATTATTATTTCTAGGTACGTTTTAGGTACTTATGCACAAAAGACATAGGTACTACTACTCATTGATTAATGCGATTACATGTGCATAAGCAACAAGTTTAAAGTCCATTTAAGTTACACAAAACATAATTAAACACGTGATGTCAAGGATAAGTTCGCCTATGCATGACCAGTATACCTATGTAGGTATATCCAGGTTAACCTTGTACCTACTGGGCATAATTTCCATTGTAGCCCTAATAGCACTTATAATATAAATTTTAAAAGTTAACCAATTACATACAATATACTCTCGTTGTTTGCCCAACTTGTCTATAAATTTATATTGTATGCACTTTGCGCCTAATCCTAATTATCATTATCCTAATCTGCCAGAATAGTGGCTCAATTATTTGACACCCCCGCGACACGAAAATACCTACTACAATTTCACTAATCGTCCTTTCGTGACATGATAGAGGCCGAGAAAAGTCTTAAAAGTTTACAGAAACGCGGTGTTACCTATGTCAAGGTTGGCCAAATAGAGCCAAGTTGTGTGCTTGTGTGCTTAGAAGCCTATGAAATTTACCCAGCCATAGCGAATTATTTACTCGTCATGACCGTTTGTCAATGTTTGTTTGTGATTTTCCTTTGTACCGTTTGTGATGGTGCCGTCCTCATCAATCCATAGCTACTATATTTTTGTTGATGATGAATGACAGTACTGGCCTCAAAAGGCAATTGGAAGTAAGTATCTCAAAAAAAAAACACTTTTGAGTTATTTACACCATCACGTAGCCTGAAACATTCTCTATGAGATGAACTAAGCAAATTGGCCGTATCTTCTACAATCTGATCAAAAACCCCGAAAAAAAAAACCTCGTGAAATCAATATTGACTTACTTATATACAAATTTTGATCCATTTTAATTTTAATGCTTCATAATCCTTCGTAATAAATAAAAATGCTTTTTTCTACGTCAATAGATTAAATTATCAAACAAACATTCATACAACCATTATATAATTTAGGACAAATAAAATATTACGATTCAAATTATGATTTTACGAAAGTATAAGATTATCTGACATCTAAAGTCACTATTACAATTACAAAGCGACCTTGAACGAACCTAGTCAAGTCTAGCTTTCACATCCCGTTACATTGGAAACTGCATTTCCCATGTGATGAAATCTATTCCGTTTTACATCGTTATAGTCATCATCGTCATCATAAGCCGGAACACGTCCACTTCTGAACAAAGGCTTCCCCTTCCCCCACAAACAATGAAGACAACTTGCATCCACCGGTTGCCCGAAACTCTCACGATGTCATCAGTTCATCAGTAGGAGGCCTGCTAACGCTTCATACTACGCTTTAAACGGCCGAATTTAGAATATTATTCAATGTTAGAAGAGCTTTGCTTCAAAGCAAAATATCGTCACTACTTTAAAAAAGCCCTAATCTTAAAATCGATACTTTTACTGAGTGAACTTTATGAACATTATTTTAAGAGTCAATTTTGTTGACGTATTAATTTGAGATACGAGATTTTTTCAAAGTAGTGACGATATGCGAAGTGTTGTGTCATCCTATGAGCATGCGTCGTGTCGTGACAGTAAGTTACTAACCAATTAACAGGCCCTATACTACGAAGTGCAAAATTCGAAACTTCATATCTTGCCGTCCCGCTGACGCTAATATTATTTAATACGAGAGTGAGAGGGACGGTACGACACGATCTTCCATTTTCGAATTTCGTAGTAGCCCCCCAGATTACGCTTCACATACGGATATAGCACACGCGGAACGCGGTGCCGATACGCACTCTCTTAGGAGAAAGTGTACACATTTCTATTAGTGGTCCAACAAATATAAACATTTGCATACGCATGGTGGTGGTTTATACGGCATTTAGAACTGAAAATAATTTATAAATCAATCGCTACAATAAAGCTATCATGAGCATTTCAGTGAAATAAGGCTGAAACAGCAGAAACTGCTCAAAGTTAACTGAAAATTTGCAGAATATTCCAAAATGTAGATGTGTTAGTTATCAATTATTAACCTTAGTTTCTTTAGTTCCGTAATAACTAAACTATCAAAATGTAAGATAGTAGGTACAGTCAAACTCAAAGGTACTAGCTGAATACTTGTTACCTAAATACGTTGTCACAATAAACCACCTAAGAACACTGGGTTACGATGGTTAGAATGTTTTGAATTAATGGCGGTGACAAAGTACTACTGGGTTAAGCTATTTTTGAGCTTGAGCTTGACTGTAAGTATCACAAGATCGATTCACAAGAGCTGATATAAGTGAATAGAACAAAAATAATGGCACTTGTCATTGTGTGAGAGCCGTTCTTATACAAAGGCCTCCTAATATTTTTTTAAATAAGTAGGTACAAAATCTGTGTACCTAATAAGTATTTGGTAAAAAAAATCATTTATAATACAAGCTTTTTTGCTACCTGTACTTTTTGTCGACTTGCATTGTCACCTAAACTACATTTGCATACGAAATTTCAAGTCGATAGGTTAACCGTTAAAGACTTTCGCCCTGCGGAGACGACACTAGCCGGACTACCAGGATGTCACTACCAAAGTAAGTATTTGACAAGATTTCATATTTCTAAGACTATAATTTGATTCGTTCTCTGTATTTTGTTTGGAAATAGAAAGACGCTGATATTTTTAAATTTCGCTACGATAATTAATTATTTTATTACAGTTTTTTTAAATCGTATGTAGTGTATCACGGGCCGTAAAAGGATTACAAACTCATTAGTAATCCCCCTCTTACGTCCCTTAATGCACAATGTACTATTAAAATTGTGAGAGGGACGGTACGAAACGAACTTCGATTTTCGAATTTCACAGTAGCCCCCAGGCTAGCATAGGGCCCTTACTTACCCAAGCTCCTCCGCCTCGCGTCCGGCGCGCGGCGCAGCGCGTGCGCCAGATTGCCGCAGACCGCGCCGCGCGACGTCAACTCGCTCCCGCTACACCGCCACTCCTCGTCTGTCACCAGCATTGCGTTATTGTTAAGGTTGTCAGTATTTCTTTCTCTGTCTAATCTTGATTTTAAAAAATCTTAAAATCCCTTCGATAATACTCATTACAAGGTTTTATTTTAAAATAAATATTTAATCAAATTATTTTATTTAGTCAAATACTTCAATTGGTTTATTTAAAACTAAATAGATACTAAACTATTGTATTTGCTCTCAGAATGACTTGGGTTGAGTTAGAAACGCTTCAGTTAGATGTGGTGGTGGTGTGGCGATAATAGTAGGGTTTATGTGATTTGTGTGTTATTACCATCGACTTTATATGGACTTTACATCGACTTTATTAGGTTATAAAGTCGATGATTCTTACAGTGTGGAGGCAGAAGAGATGCATGAACACACATTTGTTGCAGGGATAGCTATCGTGGATAAGCAAAGTAATTATTTTTAGTACTAGGGGAGACCGAGGAGAATTGTGACAAAAGAGAGTAGTGACAACGTCAATTTTTTAAAACCTATTAACTGCTAGCAAGCTCGCAACAAAACGCTTTTCCTAGCTCGAAACTTGAACTAAATAACGCGCGCTATTGCGAGCTCGTTAGCAGTTGATAAGTACCAAAAATTCGACGCTGTCACTACTCTCCCCTATCATACGAATGTCGCGCGCTGCTGAGCAAAGTACTTAATTGTTTATAACTCTTACCCATAAGCGTACTCATGACATGGAGCCGGCTCAGGCCGGGCTTCTCTCGCGGCGCGAGGGCCGTGCGCGGGCGCGGCGGCAGCGCGGCGCGCGCGGGACGGGTCCCGGCGCACGCGCTGGTGGCAGGGCGCCGCCGCCGGCGCGGGTGCTCCGCCGGACGGTACCACTCCATGGAGTCCCCATCCGGACCCAGCTCAGGGCTCTAAACGACATACATTTTTAAGGCTTTCCTCCTTGCTTCTTCTATGCCTCAGCTAAAGCAAAATATAGTTAGCAGTAGTGAGAATGGCTCTACATTCTCTATCCCTTCTATCTCTATAGTTATCATCTTTCTCATTGGCCATAAAAAAACTGTTCTAGACTATAGGCAAACCGCGTAACTGAGTCCTCGCCTGCGCGGTGCAGGGGCGCGGGGGTGTGACGACAAAGGGGACTGAAGGAGGTGCGGGCGGCAGGCGCTTCTTAGCACAGCTATTCACGCTCGCCGCCCGCACCTCCTTTAGTCCCCTTTGTCGTCCTACCCCCGCGCCCCTGTACCGCGCAGGCGAGGACTCAGTTACGCGGTTTGCCTATAACAATGCTATAGATAAAGATATGCCTCCTTTAGTTCCTATTTTAGTACAATATGCGAATTTGCACGTTCTTCATAAAGATTTCACAACGATTGTAGTAAATAGGTAAGTATGTGAGTTTGCTTTCGACATTACGATGCATGTTATTACAACCCAATGTATAATTCCTTCACGCATTTGATAGTTAGGCAATAGTCATTCATGCTCATACTTATACCTCCTCCACGCCTAGAGTTCCTGAAGTGCCGGGTTGTGGTTCCGTAAAAGCCTCTGGCGACATCGACGGGGCAGTCGTGTCGGCCTCGCACTCGCTGTCGGTGTCTGACTGGAGGGCGCGGAGCTCCGGTTCCAGAGAGCTCTCTGACAACGACAACACACCTCGAACCTCATTCAGAGCAAATACTAGCTGCAAAGCCGGATAGCTAATAAGCAAATTAAGCAATTGCTTAGGTCATCACGTCTTGGGGGCACCATAAACAGCACCAAAAACAAATTTGTTAGCACATAAAAAGTAAGGGTCTTTGAAAATCCGCTTGCTCGTGCCTCCTAATATCTCTATCGTCTTTCATAAGGGGTTAGTGTCACAGGCGTGGACATCAAATAGTCTTAATTCGGCAAGCTAGCTGACACGGTTTGCACGAACCGGGTGGATGCCTATTCAAAACAGGCCCTATACCACGAAGTGCAAAACTCGAACTTTGTATGTTGCCGTCCCGCTAACGCTAATGTCATGACGCGAGTGAAAGGGACGGTGCGATATGAACTTCGATTTTCGAGTTTCGTAGTAGCCCCGCAGTAGCTAGGTAAATTCCAGTGGATGATCAATCACTTCTAATACGACCTTCAGGCCAGAATGTTCATCGTGAACCTTTCTATGATGATTTTACCTTACCTTCGTCACCAACCACATGCAATGGGCGGTCATCCAGGTACAGCAACAATGGCAGTGCCGACGCAACCCGCGCACGGTAGTCCGTGGCGGTAGCCATCGGGGTCCCTCGCAGCGTCAGGTGGCGGAGGGATCCACACACCCCCAGGGTCCAGAGACGTCCTGACTCTGCTATCGGGTTGCTAAAATAGTTGAACATTGTTTCTTTACCATGAACCCTGTAGATTAATTTCTAATAAATAAATTGAAAAATGAGGAAACCATCACAAAAGTTACGTCATGCCTATAGTGCACAAATGGAAGTACCAAGGTTTAATTTCTTCTATAAATAAAATAATCTTCGCTTTTTTAATAGGTAATAATATATAAATTTAATAATTAAGTTTGTGATAAATCTAGAATACCTAATTTTTTTTACAGTTTTTAATTTAACAGTTTTATGTTCTCCTTGCTTCGTCATAGTTTTTAAAATAGGTAATCGAATATTTATTATTATACTTAATAGTTTCGATAGCAGTGTGTGATCCTTTCATCAATTCCACTTTAACAAATGGTGTTTTTTAAGTGCAAATACACTTCATCATCATCATCAGCCGGAAGACGTCCACTGCTGGACAAAGGCCTCCCCCTTAGAACGCCATAATGAACGACAACTCGCCACTTGCATCCACCGGTTTCCCGCAACTCTCACGATGTCGTCAGTACACCTGGTGGGAGGCCTGCCAACGCTACGCTTCGTCTTCCGGTTCGTGGTCGCCACTCGAGAACTTTTCTCCCCCAACGGTTATCTGTTCTTCGAGCGATACATGTGGCCCGCCCATTGCCACTTAAATACACTTATTATAAAAAAAATCCAAAACGGTTAAATTACTTAGAATTATAAGAACCTCGCCCTTGTTTAAAGTCGATTAAAAAGGCAATAAATTTATAGTGCGTGTAATTTTGAAGCTTTAGGTACCGCAATATTAGAAAGCCTAGGTGAAAGGGACCCACTTAGAAGATATCGCGAAGTGTTACTATCTTGGTGCCAAGTTAGGCACCCACTAGTTTCCTGGCAGTCAAAATACCATTAAATTTCCGAGCAGTACCGTTTAAAATTATACCTTTCACAAACAGAATCGGGTAGTAAAATTATTACTTAGCCAATTCCTAAACAGAATCTATGAAAATTATTAGAAAGTTACTCACTCAGCCAAACTTAGTGTGTGCAATTTCTGAAGCGCACCCAGAGGCTGTAAATCCTGGAGTTTATTGCCAGCGGCGTAGAGCTCGCGTAACGCGCTCAGACCCCACACTCCGTCCAGGCATGTCAGGCCACATCGGTTAACGCTTAACATCTGGATATAAATTTATTTCTATACAAAGTATCATAAAATTAATCTAGACTAAATACGTTTATTTCAGCCAGGGATCGGGTAAGTTCAATTAAACACCTTGTGAAAGTTTTCCATGATTTGTTTAACTGTGGTTGACAAACATTAGTCCATGTACAATGTATTCGGTGTCAAAGCAAAGACGTGATTCCGTATTCCGGATTCATAGTACCTAGTAATTCGTGTTCTCATTCTTATGCTCTAGCAGGGGCAGATCGTCACATTGTGAGGCCTACCTTATTAATCGCGATATCTTCGATACTTACTAAGAGACTGTTTCACCACTAGTCAATAAATTTTATGTGCCACATAAATGTGATACAGTCTCTGTTTATTCAGACAAAACAAACAGAGACGGCCGGCATTACAGCCGGCATTTGTCACAAAATGTATTAATGAGTAGTGAAAAATGCTTTGTCTCCAATGGGGTTTCGGTCCTTCTTATCCACCCGTCCATAATAGGTAGCGTCGTAATGGTTTGAAAAATTTAGCATGGTGTAATCATTTCAATAACAGTCTTTACTTTTATTTTTATAGGTAGGTACAATACCCTTAAGTGCACAAGCCCAATGCCGAGGTCCCGGAGTGAAGAGACAGCGCTCCCGTCTAGTGTGAGAGCGCGTAGACGCGGAGCCAGTACGTGCAACCGTCGGAGCCCTATTTGCTCAGCCACCACGCGCAGCCGCACCTCACGAATACGGAGCACCTCCTCGTCTGTATTCGCGCCACTCGATTGTTTCTAGATGACACAATTACAGCTGGATATTCCTACCTACTAAAAGCTTTACCACGCACCGTGTAAAACACAAGGGATTTAGCGCGCCATTCCTCTTCGGAATACTTATATCGCTTGAGAAAGAGACGGTGGGTTAAATCCTCCCGCGTTTAATCACAGTGCATGCCAAGCCTAAGAGACGGCAGACCTCCTTAAGCTACATTCAAAGCCAGCGCTTAAACAACAGCGAGATACTGTCAGCTGATGTCAAGTAAGTAAGTGCACAGTGCGAAAAAAATATTCAGAAGCTGAGATCCTAGATTCCAGAAAGTACCTAACTTATGCCTGTAATAGTTAAGTACCTACTTAGATAAATACTCAGATTATTTTCTTATTCTGTGACAAAAGTTGCAATTAAAGACTTTTTGTTTACTACTACTTACCAGTAACTCGATTAGGGTCAAATCGCGCGGTATAACAATGCGCCGGTAGCCTGGTAATCGTCGTTCTAATTCATCCTGCCCGGGTGGTTGATCCGGTTCGGGCGGTGTCATAGCGAGAGCCCTATCGCAAAAATTTCATTACGTCATCATCAATCATCGTTCCAGCCTAACATACGGCCCAGTGCAGATCGGGAACTTAATAAAAATTGAATTGCTTCTCAGGTTGTACAGGTTTCTTTACGATGTTTTCCTTCACCGTAAAGCTGCTCGTTGTAAATCTATAACATAGATACTTTCGCACATGAATTTCGAAAAATACATAGGGGCGAACCAGGGTTTGAATCCACAATCCTCGGCTTGAGGTCAAACCACTGGGCTACCACGACTTACGCCGGCTTTAATAAGATGAAAACTCTTAAACAAACAAGGGAGATTTTACTACGCTTCAAAATTCAAAAGAAGGTAAGTACCTAAACAAAGGAGTAGGTCGTATGTTCTGCGGTTCCAATGAGCTGGCACTAGAGACAGACGGCGAGGGTGAAGGCCCCACACTCGTCGTCTCCGGTGCATTGCCGAGCTCAACACAGGGCGCTTCCCGCTCGGGCATTTTCCGTAGAATCTGGACCAAACATTAATTGTTATTAAGTATTTACTTCGACATACCTAGTGTTTACTCAGTTATCCCGTATTTGGGACGACGCAAATCGCAAGTCTCACTAGATAGAAAAGTTTCAAACGCTTTCTTTATTACCAGACCATTTTACACAAACTTTATGATAAATAAAGTTACCTGTTTTGTTTGAAGTTATTAATTGTATTATTTTTATTTTCAGATTATACTTAATTGTTTTCGGTTACCATGGTTACAGCTAAACAAATTGTTTTGCGTTACAAAATCTATGCTTTGAAAACATAATAGCGAAAAAAAAAACATTTTATTTCAACTAAATTTGATTACAAATATATTTAAATATTAAATTGAATACTTTATGTTACAGAAATGTTATGTATACAATGCAAAATTTGGGAAATCACGAATAGAACAAAACGCAGCAAAGCTAGAAAAAAAAAACTTACCTGTCTCCCGTCTGTCCTGAAGGGCTACTCCGAAACACAACGTTCGAAGTTCGTGTCGTGCGGTCTCTCTCACACTTACACTATTTAATACGAGAGCGAGAGGGATCGCACGACACGAACTTCGAACGTTGTGTTTCGGAGTAGCCCTTCTGTCCTGCCTGTCACTGTCACTGTCAATATTGTCAATATCGAAGTTTTGGCGCGCACGGCTACGGCTAGCTATATTTGTTATATATTATATAGTGCTAGATTTAGGCGATTCAACAGGTTTAGAAAGGAAGTTAATGTTTTATTTCTCGATTTCATTGAAGAATAAGACCGGATAATCTAATATTAATAATAATACTTTAAAGAAACTAACAGTAATCTATCATGGAAACTAACGGCATTGCTGAACAACATGATGAGTACCAGTACATCAGGCTCATAAAGCAGATAATTGACACCGGTAAGATATCTTTGAATGAGCAATAATAATCTCATCAAATCAAGTAAGTTAACTGTCCATTATTTCATGTAAAAAATAAACGTTTTAGGTGACAAGAGAGTTGATAGGACTGGTGTTGGCACTCTATCCATATTTGGAGCAATGCAAAGATATTCACTTAAGAACAATACATTGCCGCTTTTAACCACAAAGAGAGTGTTCTTTAGAGGAGTTCTAGAAGAACTACTTTGGATGATCTCTGGTTCTACTGATGCAAAGGTCCTTGCTGCTAAGAAGGTCCATATATGGGATGCCAACGGCTCAAGATCCTTCCTTGATAACCTAGGTTTTGTGGATAGAGAAGAAGGTATGATGACTAAAAAATTTTTGATTTGATATGGAACTTCTGATATGGCATTTTAAAAGTTTTTTCTTCATTTGCAGGAGACCTAGGACCTGTGTATGGGTTTCAATGGAGACACAGTGGTGCTCAATATGTAGATGCTAAAACAAATTATACAGGCCAAGGAATTGACCAACTGCAAAATATAGTTGACACAATAAAGTATGTATTTAATTTATTATGTTATCTTTGTCTTGAAGTTTGCCGACTGCTAGAACTCTGTTAAAAAAAAATTAATTTCAGAAAAAACCCAGCTGATAGAAGAATGCTGATGTGTGCCTGGAATCCGTCTGATCTTGGCAAAATGGCTCTGCCCCCGTGTCATTGCCTGGCACAGTTCCATGTGGCAGGTGGCAGGCTGTCCTGCCTTTTGTACCAAAGAAGTGCTGACATGGGACTTGGTGTGCCTTTTAACATAGCTAGCTATGCTTTTTTGACCCACATGATTGCACACATTACAGGGCTTGAGGTAAGTGTACAGTCAACCTTACACTCAGCGGCGCAAAATGGACCCCACTTTACATACAAAATTGTCTATTGTTCCATACATTTGAAGGCCTACAAAATTGGTATTAGATGAGCAGTCGAGACTGTACTTCCATTATTTTTGCATTAAAAAAAAGAGTAAATGATCTTGAGGAGTATTGAAAAATATAAAAAAATACTTATGAAGCCAAAAAATTCAAATGACTATAATGTCCTTGCTATGTACTTGTTACATATTTGCTGACTTATTTTTCAAGTGTTTTTCAATAAAAGACACATCAAAATCACTTACCTTCCTTCTAATGCTAAAAAAGCTATGTATAGAATATAGACTTTCTCTCATTTCATGGTTTGCAAATAGTTAACTCATCAAATCTGGGTTGAAAGTTATGTCTGATGATAGTAAAGTCTGTCTTGGAAGCAATCCATAAATTGTCACATAAATTTTTGGACCCAAGATTCATTCAAATATCTGTGCCCGTTTTTACAGGCTGGAGAATTTGTGCATACAACAGGCGACACTCATGTTTATCTGAACCACATTGAGCCATTAAAAGTCCAACTGGAGCGGCAGCCGAGGCCTTTCCCCACATTGAAGTTTGCTAGAAAAGTGGAGTCCATCGATGATTTCAAATATGAAGACTTCATTATCAAAGATTACAATCCACATCCCAAAATTGATATGGAAATGGCTGTTTAAAGCTTGTTTTATATGTATAGTATTATTTGTATGTTTCTAAATGATAATAGTTGAGGTAAGGCTGACCAGAATTATAAAAAACCTCACCATATTGCGGAAAACCAATAGCACTGATTTATTGCCCTGTAACACTAAATTTAAATGTCATCTGTCTATTGCTGTCAAAGTTTAACAATGTTTGCATCTTTGACTATATACACATATATGTTTGACTATATACACATATATACACTATATATGTTGTATATAATCAAAGGTTTGCATGTGGTATTTTAAAATGAAAGTGCTATTTTGTGTTTTTATGCGTGAAATGCTGAAGATTATCCATAGCCTTGGAAGGAAAGTAATTCACAATGTGTAAAAGTATTTGTCATCGAAAAAAAACCCTAAATGATTAAAAAATATTCCTTTAAATAACATCACCAACACCATTGTCAATGTGACTGATACATAAGTATAAGTAAGTGTAAAGAATGTTGCAGTACAAAACAAAGTGCTGCCCTCATGTCAGGTTTCTTTATATTCCTGGTCAGCCTTTATTAATATTCATACAAAAATAGGTGTAAGTTTTGAAAGTATTAAATTTTTGAGAATATCATTTCTATAAATTTATTTTTTTCCAAATTGTACTATTACAAATGTTTTACAACTAAAAATGAAACCCCAATTTTTATTTTTACTTATTGGCAATGCAGTTTTATAAATAAGAAAAAATAAGTGATGCTAATATCCACTTATTACAAATGTTTTTGTAAAATTTTCAATAATATCTAACAAATTCATATTATTTGTCGTCTTACAGCTATTTAACAATTGGAGAACTGTACAATGTCCGTACATTACTTATTTCCTAAGTAACCAATTTGTACAATTTATACCAATCATATGATTTACAAATTTTGTTAAACTGCCAATTCTGAATCATTAATAAAATAATTATTTAAAATCTATAAAATGCATTATTGATCTATAAATAAAAATAAATCCATTAATTAAAAGATTGAGTGAAGAAAATTATAAAATTATCAACATTTTGTGATGTAAAAGTTCAGATTAAATTAAAAAATATATTGTGACGGCACCAATTTGTATCAACACATTTGGTCATCTTGTGGTGGCATCTGTAACAGAAAGTAATGCAAATTAAAAAAAAATACGCAGGTTCTAGGCGTGCCAGCGTCGAGCGAATAGAGGCCTGTCTAATGAGACGGTAACTACAATAGTGTGGACGTGTCTCCCACATGGCTAATTTTGTGTGTAATTTTGAGGCTGGTCGCCTTGGCGAACTGGACGCTCCACCTGAGAGCAATTCAGCGGCGCTCTCAACGTTAAGAGTCCGTACGGGTGTAGGGCGGCGTAGTAAACAAAATTTTGAAGTCTGATTACAGTTACGATTGTATATAGTTCACTACAAGTAGTTAAGATTACAAGAGGTTAAGTAACCTTAACTATATTAATCACGTTAAATAAGTTATAACTGCTAAATATGTTAGTTTTAAATATAAATATGTATTTTGTTTTGTTTGGCAATCACTAAAAGTGGGTCAAATATAACTTGCAACATTTGACCCATACAATTTAAGTAGGTACATACACAAATACATTGCAAATAAACGCTTGTAAATAAAGTAATGTGATTGGTTTTCATACAGATTGAGGAACTTGGCTTGGTAGTGTTATCCTGTGGTCTTTTCATTTGAAATCTCTTTTTGTACATACTAAGCTAAGTATGTAGTTAGAAAATGTAATCAAGTAACTGTGATTGCAACCACAATTTTTAGTTAGTAACTAAAATTTTTAACTACATTTAATGGTTACTTTTTGAATCTGTTGCTGTGATTACTAACTACAAAATGTAACCGCAATCATTAATCTGTAGTTAGGTTACATACTGCCCAATACTGCCATATGGACACTAACACTATGTTAACACTATGGAATCCTAAAACATCTTTTTAAACTTACCAAAATAGATAATAAACGAAGTAGGTATGTTTGAGCAAAAAATAATTAATTTTTTACCTGACTAACATTAGGTGTAGTATTATCTTCAGCTCTACTACTGGGGACGGGCAAAGCGGCCAGCTGTTCCACTAAGGCCATTGTCATCTCTGATTCCACTGTTATTTCCACCCACAATGTATCTATAATAAAGAATTAAGGCAAAAATCATATAAATGTGATTATAAAATAAAGGTTTTGGTTCCAATAACAAATGTAGAATGATGAGAAAATTAAATAGAGCCTATTATCAGTTATAATGTAAAGACCTAATTTCATAAGAACCTATATCAAACTTGCAGACTTGTCTTATATTGCAATTCATCATAATAGGTGCTTATCTGTTCAGGTTTCATAATGTCAATGACATATTTTATCATTTATTACATACAGAGAAATTGTGATTCATCTATTTACGAGTGTCACTAGATATGTTTCCTCTACAATTAAATACTGCAGTATACAAATACATTGTTGTATTTATTAATTGCATTTATTACAGCAAACAAGCATTCTTCTCTGCTTAGTTTTGCATTCTCATAAAGAACAACAAAAATATTTGTATTGTACTAAAAAACCTTATCTATTTATTTGCTTCAAACAAGCAATTTTATTATATTAAATAATTTGTTGTGGGTACTTTATACTCATTAAAGGTAATCCCATAGAACGAAATAAAGTGAGATATAACTACATATTTTATAAGCAGACCTTTTTAGTGACATAACTCTCAGCTCTGTTGGTTTTTGGTCCATTTTGACACATGGTCCTTTAGTCAAGTGTAATAAGCCCTTTACTAATGAAACTCAAGTGAGTGGGGGCCCCTATGTTCTTTTAGTAGCATATATTTCTTTGATATAAAAGATAAACAACTAGAGATGAACCTACTAGGTAGGGTGCGATTTTGCGCTTGCCATATTTTCAATACAATTCAAATATTAAGAATTGACTTCAAAAGTGAAATAAAATTACATTTTTACATATTTTACCTCCTATTTGGTCTCCTTTGTCAGTCACTAAATGGAAATATCCTCTGTGTGTGCCAGGCTTACTAGGTGCTATTAACTTTAACATGACCGTTGTTGAATGTCCAGGTGGTAATGGAGGCACATACATTGGTATTGCACCGAGATGCTCTCCTCCAGCTTGGATTAGTCTACAACTCCCTGGCCATGCTTCAGTCCCTGTGTTGGCAATATTCCAATTTTGTTCAAAACTGTAACAAAAGTATCTATGTAAGGGTTGTGTGACACATTACATTATTATTAGTCACACATGTAACTGATATAACAATGACTTTGTTCAAGTACTTAAATACCGAATAGCCAGTGAAATCCTTTGTCTCTGACTTATTAGTACCATAAAAATTTAACTTTTGTTAATTGCAGATAAGCAATGGGCAGCATAATAAGAAAATTATCTTATTAGTTATATCAAACTTTAGCATAATGAGGGTATTCTGGCAGAACCAGATATGTGCACAATATTTATTAACTTATATGGTTTTGCTAGATAAATAAAGCAGAAAAAAATTAGTATGCCTATGTATGTAACTATTTCTTTTAAAATTTTGCACTTATTCTGTTTTGCCAGAATACCCTCAATAAGGCAATTTGCATTCATGAGCTACCCATTGAAAAAAAGTAAACTTATCATTGGTCTGAATAGTAAAATGAATAACTTTAACATATTTGATGTAACAGATTAAAGTCTTTGAATTAGTCAAGTATCTTACTAATTTTTAAGTTTTATACTCAACAGCTAAGTAACTTACCAAGCTCCAGGACTTACAGCTGTTTCCTGGTTCTGAGCAGCTTTCAATGACATTGATGGAAGTTTTGGTGGTAAAGTATAGTCTAAATAACAACATATTGCTGTTTGCAGGTTCCTGAAACATTTTACATAAAAATAAAGTTAATTATTGTCAATTTAAGTAAGTAAACGATAAATAATAAAGCAAAATAAAGTTAGATTATTACCAATTGCTCATATCCAGAAAGAAGCTAGCTGTGTTGTGGGTCAAACTAGGACCCAGTAGCCTCTGCATTTGACCAATAAGTTCTTCCCGGTCCGTAGTATTCATACAGCTAAACTGTAGAAGTAAATTCTGATCTATTTCCCCAACATTTTGGGGATTTGGCATAGAGGACCCATCAATGTCCATAATTACCGTAAGGGATCACAAGTAGCAACAATTACAGCAGTTCACAGAAAACTACCATGCCCTTTGTTTACGTATGTCAGCTGATTTTCTGGCGCAGTAATTATTCAGACAAAAAATATTTTTTGATCTTTCTTCTGTAATTAATTGATTTAAAATTTGACACTTATAGGCCAATCGGTCACAACAAAAATTTAGAACAAGTAAAACGTAAAGCCAGTGAATCTCGAACGAATCACGTCATTATTTATCATGTCAATGTCATGTCACCACAGATATTGCAAGTGCATAGGAAGAAAGTTATTGAATAGGTACCTAGATTTTAAACAAGATTAAAATAATTTGACCAACTTTGTAAATGAGTTGTTCTAAAAATGGTAACACTGCCTTAAGAAGAAAAAACCGGCCAAGAGCGTGTCGGACACGCCCAAAATAGGGTTCCGTAGCCATTAGGAAAAAAATAAGTAATATTTTTCTAAGGATTTCGTATTTTATACGGAATCTTCCAAATTTAGGTATATTTTATACCCTACGCTGCTATTTACTCATAAACTACTAATAGTTCTCAAGCAAACTTAGCCGTTATAGTTTTCCTTGAAAGTTTGATATACTGACTACCATTCTGAATTTTTTCAAATTTTTCGACCCACCGGTTTAGATTTTAGAGGGGGGGGGACGCTCGATTTTTATGAAAATTTGAACTTTAAAGTTGAATATTTCGCAAACAAATGACTGAATCGAAAAATCGTTTTAGCAAACCCCTAATGGTTTTATAATACCTATCCAACGATACCCCACACCATAGGGTTGGATGAGAAAAAAAAAATCACTGCCACTTTACGTCTATGGGAGGTACCCTAAAAAAAATTGTTTTTGAATTTTTAATTGTACTATTTTGTCGGCATAATTCACTTATATATGCGTGCAAAATTACAGCTTTCTAGCATTGATAGTCTCTGAGCAAAGCCGCGGACGGACAGACAGACAGACAGACAGACAGACAGACAGACAGACAGACAGACAGACGGACAGACAGACAGACAGACAGACATGGCGAAACTATAAGGGTTCCGTTTTTGCCATTTTGGCTCCGGAACCCTAAAAAGTGTTGGTGTTTTTAACAGTAGCTCGAACACAGCACAGCATTTTGATTTTGACACAAGAATTTTCTTTATTTTTTGAGGTTATGTGCGAAGTTTTGCGAAGTTTCAAAATGTGATTATGATATAAGTACGTTAAAGTCCAGTCCTCAAGTGTCCTGTAGTCTTGTTAATGTGATCAGATCAGAGCGCTAGTTTATTTATTTGATTGTAGCACAAGCACATTAGTAATGAATAACCAAAGATTATGATTTTTTTAAGATATCTGATTCATCTCACCTCATCTGATTCTGATCATTAGTGAGCAGTGTTAAAAAAATCTTATAATTAAAAGAAAACATGCAAAATAAGCAGAAAAACTTGCACCGTTGTAGTTACGAAGGATGTACCTCTGTATTCAATAGACCTTACAGATTAGCACACCATTTACTAGCACATAATAACATTGTAAGTACCTAAGCGCTTTTATTTTAATATCCTGCTGATTTATATTAAATGATATTGTAACGGACAACTCGTCTTAAATTGAGTTTAGCTCGACATGTTTCGGGCTATTTCGTAGCCTTTCTTCAAAGGAGCACGCAACCCGGCGGCTGCCGCAACACGCGCACTACGCGCCACCGCTCTGCTCGCGCGACTGTCCGACGAAACTAACACAGGCAGGCAGGCTGCTGATTTCGTCGAATTAATTCTATATTTTTTCAGAAAGCATATCCTTGCCCAGAGAAAGACTGCACTAAGGCTTACACTAATAAAAGCCACTTGGATAGACATATAAATAGCATACACAAAGTTCCTGATAATGACATGCTTTACAGGTAGGTAGTACTTATAGCTAACAATCACCACTTATTTTTGCAAGAAAAAACTTTTTGACTTCTACTTTAAACTTTATAATGTACTTTTAATAGGAAAAATATTTATCTCAAATAATAATTCCTTTTCTAGCTGTCCAACATGCAATAAAATGTATGCAAATAGACAAAATTTGAAGAGGCACATAAACTTGCATCACAAATTGAAGATTCCATTCTCTTGCGACATTTGCAAGCTCAATTTCCTGAAGAAGCATCAATTAACTTCTCACATGTACCAACACACTGGCATCAAGTCATTCAGGTATGTTCAAATTATCTGCTCAAGTTCTTGTAAATATGATATGGGTTGCATTTAAATCAGATACAATTGTTCTGATGTAGTTCTTCCATGAAAGAACTTTGTCACTTTTAATATTTTAATGGGGACCTGGCATACTTTGCTTACAAGGTTTAGTTGATTTATGTTTCAAAATGGCAAAAGCAATCAATTTAGCTTTATTCTTCTTTAAGATCTCTTCAAGTTTACCTTTTTATTATTATATTAGTAGTATAGAAAATATTTGCATCCCAAGTTCTTAAAATAATATTAAAATTTTACAGTTGTGAACTGTGCCTCAAGGAGTTTGTGAGTCTTCATGAGAAAAAGAAGCATGTCCGCTCGCACAAGACTCATCGTTGCAACCAGTGTCCTGCCACATTCAACTTGTGGTCTAAGTACCAAAAGCATGTGAAGAGTGATCATTTAGGCAAAGGTAGGAGATTTATGGTTTCTGTCCTTAAGGCTTAATTACATAAAAGATACTTCTTAAAAATAAAAAAAAAGAGACTCTTCTATTATAGGCAAACCGCGTAACTGAGTCCTCGCCTGCGCGGTACAGGGGCGCGGGGGTAGGACGACAAAGGGGACTGAAGGAGGTGCGGGCGGCAACCAGAATGAGCTGTGCTAAGAAGCGCCTGCGCCCGCACCTCCTTCAGTCCCCTTTGTCGTCCTACCCCCGCGCCCCTGTACCGCGCAGGCGAGGACTCAGTTACGCGGTTTGCCTATAGGTCATGATGATCAAGTGAGCAGTTTTTTCACCTAAGTTAGTTTCCTTGTGGTGGTTCTTAGATATGTTTATAAAAATCGGTTCAGCCGTTTTTGAGATATTGAACTTTGAAATGACAATGTTGACAATTTTTCAACTCTTCTAAGGTGTCATGGCTCAAGACAATGCATATAAATTTGCAACTTAGTCCCTGTGAAACTAACTAGCTTTCTATTTTTCAGAATTTATTTGTAATGAATGCGATAGGCATTTCAAACAAAGGAGTCATATGGTGCGGCATGTGAGAACCCATTTAAAAATCCAGACTAGAACCTTTCCCTGTCCATATGATAAATGTGAAAGGTAATTATGAATGTTATGCTCATGTTGCATTATTTTTTTGTGGTAAAAAATAGAAAAAGATGGAGGCTTTTATCCTTGGAAACCACTAATGTGGATAAAAAAATCTTTAGTAATAATTGTTTTTCTTTTTCTAAAGACAAACTTCATTACTTATATTACCAAATCATATTTTAAAAATTGAGTATTTGTGATCCAAGTCTATTCTTGTTTGCAATATGACAAGTAGTGTGCTTCCAATTTAAAAAAAAAAAATGATTGTCATAATAATATATATAGGCAAACCGCTTAACTGAGTCCTCGCCTGCGCGGTACAGGGGCGCGGGGGTAGGACGAGAAAGGGGAGTGAAGGCGGTGCGGGCGGCGAGCGTGAATAACGAGATACACAAGTGGCGAAACGTGCACTAGACAGTTCTAAAGATATATGTGACGTCATGTTGGTTAACGAATGGTTTTTTTCTGATTGCGGCAGGAGGGTTTTGAGTTATAGTTAAAACTAATTTTCTTGACCGAATCGAGTAAGGTACTGGTAGGAAGTTCCGGACAAGATAAAGAATTTGGACTATACGACACAATACTACAATAATATGTACCTATGTCTATTTTTTTGAAAGTCGTTTTTTTTTCATTCAACTTAAAATTGCTGTTTTTTTTTCTAAAGTATTCGTATACGTTAAAAACCATTTGTTTGCACTGACTATTAATTTTATGTCCGAAGATATATCGACTCATCTTATCTCGTGTGTACCTCTCACAAAGCGTCCGTAGCCATTAGCACTTGCGATCGCTAGCCGTGGCGCGACCGGTATGAGCTGTGCGCTAAGAAGCGCCTGCCGCTCGCACCTCTTTCACTCCCCTTTCTCGTCCTACCCCCGCGCCCCTGTACCGCGCAGGCGAGGACTCAGTTAGGCGGTTTATCTATAGTAAAGCACTTCATTGATTTTCATTCTAGATATGATGTTGATGTGTGAATATTCTGATTATTCCAGGATTTATTCAAGAAACAGTAATTTGAGGCAGCATATTCTTATGAAACATGAACGGATAACTCATGAATGTCAAATTTGTGGAGCTGAATTGTGTACTAAGGTAAAAAAAACTTCCATATGTTTTAAACATTTTACGGACTGATAAAAAATGCATTTCGAAAGCTATAATATTTTTATCTTTGTCTCCATTCCAGGCTAAGCTTACAATGCATTTGAAGCTGCATAGCCAACCTGTAATGAGGAGCAAACCTCCAAAAACGAAAATGACGGGACGCAAAGAAAGGAAGGATCTTGGAAGTTTGAAAGTGTCTACAGCCCACAAGCTAGCTGGTATCCCGCAAACCTATAAACCAGAAATCATTAATGTTGCTTTTTGATTAATAAAACTACTTAGTTAAAAATTTAACTTTTTTTGTGCTCAACTTGTGTTCAGACCTTATTCTCTGCTATGCCTCTGGGTAAAGCAGCGTTTCCACCAATAATGTGCGAGGATGTGTTGCGATTTTATGTGTTTTTCATTAACCAATAGAATTGTTTAGCGTATCTTCCGAATATTGTGCGCCATACACTGGCCGATTGTGACGAACTTCAATGTATTGTAATCACTCACTTTCTGACAATAAGTTATTGATTGATTGATTGATTGATCATTTACACATCTTCGCACAACACATCTCTGGCGGAAACAGCTGAGCAGAGCGAGGCGAGGCAAATAAAGCATTTCTATTGGTTAATGAAAAACATTCCTCTCGACAAATCTTCGCACATCTCTGTTGGAAATCCTATGGAGTAGGAGAACAATCTCTGTATATACAAAAGTGTGTCGAAAAATATTAAAAAAACTTCGCTAAATAAGCTAACAAAGAAGTAAGTTTTAAAGGAATCTCTGTAACGATAAACAGTAAAGTCACTTAATATTATTATGTGTCTATCAATCGTTTTGTATGTTTAGCTATGTAGTTGAATTGAAATAATATGGTATTATGGCATTTAAGATACTCAAAAACTGTTTACAGTTTTGTGCTAGTGCTGTACCCTGACGGCAGAAAATAGCAGTAATATTCCCTACTAGCTTTTGCCCGCGGCTCCGCCCGCGTGGTATTCGGTCATCGCGCGCTGTTCCCTAAGGAACTCTCGGGCCCATAAACTATCTCTCTCTATGCCAAAAATCACATTGATCCGTCGCTCCGTTACGCCTTGAAAGACGGACAAACATACAAACACACTTTCGCATTTATAATATTAGTATGGATGTATAACTGTCATGCCCACGCCCACAGATATTTTTTTTTTCATAGATAGATACACTACACCTACACAATCTATCTATCTGCAGTGCTACCATGAAACTTGAAATTCGAAGTTCGTGTCGTGTGGTTCCTCTGACACTTATACTATTTAATACGAGAGCGAGAGGGACCGCACGACACGAACTTCGAATTTCAAGTTTCGGAGTAGCCCTGCTGGTCATGAAAATCCACTCCCACACACGGTCAGTCCTAACTGATCCAATCGGCAATTCGGCAGCGTCATGCCGATGGGACGATAGGAAGGATGGTGTATGGCCAGCATAAAGTTTAAGGCATTTTTTAATTTTTTAATACCGGCTTTGGCAGATTTTTAACCAAAGTGTGGCAGGATCTGTGGTTTAAAGATGGTCACACTGATTATACCTGTCAACCCTGTCTGTCAAGCTTTCAAGCGGACTTTTTGGCGGGAAGTCGAACTAAGCGCGCGCTTTGAAATTTTCTGCTTTTTGAAAATTTATTTTTCTTGTATATAATTGTTTATTCTTGCTGTAAATATAGTGTTTGTATAAAGTGTATATAGTATAAATAAAAAATGGGTGAAAACAGCGCCGGGGGTGATCCCCCCGACAAAACGGGAAAAAAAAGAAAAATGGACTTTAATGCGAACAAAACATCGGACTATAAAATGTTTACGAAAGCTAATTATAAAAGACAATTTCCCGAGCATCACAGCACGGAGTGTGTAGTTTTTGTGGAATCTGAGGATGATGAGAAGTTGGGTAATAGAAACCCTATTACCTTAACAAAACTTTTTACTGAACAAGTGAAAGGTATTGTAGGTGTACATCGTATAAACGCCTACAAAATTGGTATCACATTCAAGAAACCTGCACCAGCGAATAATTTCTTAAAAATGGACCAGTTTTTGAGCAGGAACAAGCTGAAAGCTTTTGTTCCGTCTAATTTAACAGAGACTACAGGAGTACTACGATACGTACCCAAAGAACTCGGAAACGACGAAATATACAAGAACATAACATGCGACGCTGAAATAATATCCATAAAACGTTTTATGCGAAAAGTAGAGGGAAAGCTTGTCCCTCTGGGTACAATAGCTGTAACTTTTGCTACGACTACACTTCCACAGCACGCATACCTGAACATGTTCCGGTATAAGGTGCACGCATACATTCCGCCCTTGCTACAATGCTATAAATGCCTAAAGTTCAACCATTCAGCCAGGGTCTGCAGGGGCGAACAAATGTGTTCGTCTTGCTCCGGCCGACACTCATATAAAGAATGTGACGTTGAAGAGATCGTTTGCATCAACTGCAGCGGGAACCACCTCGCAATTTCAAGAGATTGTCCTGTTAAAAAAAAGAAAATGGAAGAGAAGAAAAAGAAATATGAAAATTTGAATCGATCCTATGCCGATGTGGTGAGTACACCACCAGAACATAACATTCTAAACCCTACTGCCTTTCCGGCTATCCCTAAAGTCGTCAACCGGTCTTTCAATGCAGAACAAATTATAGAAAACGATATCATAATCAATGCAATAATTAAGTCCCTAATCACTCTGGGAAACGATAAAGAGAACAGCCCGATTACAAATAAAAAGATAAAAGAAATTTTGTTAGCAAATTTAATTAATTAAATAATGGATACATACTTAAAAATAGCACAGTTCAATGTACAAAGCTTACAGAGTAAGACAGCCTTATTAAAATCATTTCTTACTGAACAAAATATTGATATATGCTTATTAAATGAAACTTGGCTTAAGAGTACAAGCATAATTCCTAATTTTTCACCATATAACTTCATACATAAAAATTCTTTAAATGCACATAACGGAGTAGCCATATTGATTAAACAAAATTTACAATACAAAGTTATAAACACTACTTTTTATGAATCCATTCAAAATATCTGTATATCTATACAAACATCTATAGGTACTTTAAACATTCTTTGTGTTTACTGTCCTCCCAATTCTAGTAGATTTGACACCAACAAAATGAAAAAGATATTATTGGAAACTCCCAAGCCATGTATTATTATGGGGGATTTTAATGCACATCACATACTGTTCGGATGTCATTCAAACAATAATAGAGGCAACTGTCTTTATAAACTCATTGACGAGTTTGACATGTGTGTTTTGAATGATGGTAGTGCAACAACTGTTCCATATCCAAATAGAAATCCGTCTGCCATTGATCTAGCTCTGGTTAGTCCCACGTTGGCCCCTCATTGTGAATGGCGTGTTCATGATGATGCAATGGGCAGCTATCATTATCCAACTCAGGTGGTTGTAAATGTGAAGCCTTCCGTATACGAGGTCCGACCCGTAGAAGAAAAATATATCTATAGTAAAGCAGATTGGTCCAAATACTATAATTTGTCAGAGACTTGTTTTTCTGAATTAAACATTAATAACACAGAACCACTTAATTTGTATAACAACTTTGTAAACATTTTATGTAAAATTCGATCAGAAACGGTTCCAAAACAAAAGCCAACCCAAACTCCAAGAGTCATGAGGAAACCTGCTCCCTGGTGGAATCAAACATGTGACGATGTTGTACAAAAATCAAAACAAGCTTTATTACAGTACAGGAAATCACCAAGCATTACCAACTTCATAAACTATAAAAAGCTTGATGCTCAAAAGAAAAGAACATTAAAGGAAGAGAGAGTTAATTCATGGCATGACTTGTGCAGTACTTTTAATAGAATGACGCCTATTTCTAGAATATGGTCTTACATTAGGAGATTTAAGAGAATAGGCTCTTCTCATAACAAATATTTAAATGACGAATGGGTACCAAGTTTTTTAGACAAAATATCAAATTCATCTCAGTTTAATATGAAAAATCTTGAGGACATATTGAATCAGTCAGGCGAGAATCAAAGTAACTCCTTTCTTAATACACCATTTACATTAAATGAACTACATATAGCGCTTAAAACTAGGAAAGACACAACACCAGGGTTGGATAATATACCATACATATTAATCAAGAAATTACATCCTAATGCACTAGAAATTCTTTTACAAGTCTATAACAAATTATGGAATAGTTTAGTGATCCCGCCATCATGGAAAACACAATGTGTTATTCCGATTTTAAAGCAAAATAAAGCTGCAAATAATCCTTCATCATATAGACCTATTTCCTTATCATCATGTTTAGGCAAACTTTTTGAAAACATGTTAAAGTTAAGAATAGATTACTTTGCTGAAACACAAGGAAAGTTACCAGATGTTCAATTTGGATTCAGAAAGGGTAGAAGTTGCACTGAAAGCTTTGTATCTCTGATATCTGATCTCAAAAAGGCAAAACTTAGTCACTCTAATGTTATATGTGTTTTTTTAGATGTTAAAGGTGCCTTTGACAATGTCAACATTGAAAAACTAATTCATATTTTACATGAACTGGGCTTACCAAGTAAAACTTTAAAATGGATTTTAGAATTTTTACACAATAGAACCTTATTTGTTAAATTTAATAATAAACTACATGGACCTAGAATTGTTAATAAAGGGACAATGCAGGGAGCTACATTGTCGCCTCTATTGTACAACTTATATACATCTCAAATCCTTAATTTTGTAAATTCATCCCAAGTTAAAATCTTGCAATTTGCAGATGACTTGCTTTTGTACAGTGAAAATCAAAACTTGGACTTGGCTGTTGATAATATGAACACAGCATTAAATCAACTTCAACTTTATTATCGCAACACTTTAAAATTAGAAATCAGTTCAGAGAAAAGTAAAGTGTTAGTCTTCAGTAAAGATCCATTTGCCCAGTCAGCTATAAACATTGTATATGATAATAATTCAATTCCTATTAACAGTCATCATAAATTTTTAGGTGTTATTATAGATGATAAGCTAAAATTTGATAAACACATAAACCACATATGTCAGAACGCCATGAAGAGCATAAACGTAATGAGAAGCTTAGCAGGAACATTCTGGGGTTCTGACCCCAAAACTCTTAATATGTTGTACAAAAGTATAGTCAGAAGTCACTTTGATTATAGTTCCATGGCTTACATGAATGCAAGTTGTACATTATTAAAGAAGCTGGATGTCATACAGAATATGGGTTTGAGAGTGATAAGTGGTGCTATGCGCACCACTCCTATTAACACTATGGAAATTGAAAACTGTACACCTCCATTGTCCCTGAGACGTTTACAGCTGGCTGAGAGATTTTGCTTGAAGGAGTTGTCTTGTGAGAATAATGTTGTCTTAGATAGAATCATACACCCTGCAGAAATCACGCAGTCAGCTGAGATATCCAGGATCACGGCGAATACTCTGATTTCAGGATTGTTACCTGAAATTTCAACAATAATGACACATACAAAAAACCTGACTAGAAACATGTACACCTGTAACAAGTGGCCAATTTACAAGTGCCCATATAATATCTTAGTATGCTACCTTAACATCAAATGCCATTTAGATTCTGTAAAAAATAAGTTTGATTTCTTGGAATTTTTAAATAAAAAACAAGACTATTATATCTTGTATACCGATGGATCTAAAGGTGAGCATGTTAAGGCAGCATACTATGATCCTCAAATGAAATCAACAAAATGTTATAAAATACCAGATATTTGCAGTATATTTACTGCAGAAAGTTGGGCGATTTTGGAAGCTTTGAAATATGTATATACAAATGTAAATAATGTAAATATATTGATAGTTAGTGATTCTAAAAGTGTGCTAACTACCTTATGCAACGTTAACTTAACATTTAAACAAAACTTTATTATATATAGAATCAAGGAAATTATTTTTAAGTTAGGAAAAAATTTAGAATTTGTTTGGGTTCCCTCCCACATCGGCATAACTGGCAATGAGATTGTGGATCAGGCGACTCGGTGTGACCATGACGAGGACTTAACAGTATCATTTAAAGTACCTTTTACGGACTACTATCACCTTTTTAAAATGTCCTCAAAAACAATATGGAAGGAATACTGGCACATTACTCTAGAGACGAAAGGAAAGTGGTATGCAGAGCTTCAGCAAACCTTTCCAACAGCACCATGGTATTACCGATTCAGATACACAAGCAGAAAATTCATTACCTGCATTAATCGTATGCGCTCTGGCCATTGCCTAGTTCCAGCACATCTAAATCGAATGAAGATTATCGCTGACGACAGATGTACATATTGTTCAAAAGAAAATGCTGATATAAAACACGTTATATTTGAATGTGAAACTTTTGCCATTCAAAGACTAATACTTGTCAGTGTGATTAGTGATGTCGCAGATGAAAACTCGTTAAGTGTTCCCCGCCGCGTCCAAGATTTACTATCAAACCCTATCTACTTCATCCCTCTATATAAGTTCATTTTAAACACTATAGAAAAAGTTTAATTATATTACCATATTAGCAATATATTATGTTATGTAAGCTAAGAAAACAACGTGTTGTATGTTGTATTGTAAACATTTGTAAATAATTTTGTAGGTTAAGTTCTCCTTAAAAGTTTCAGAAATGCAATTTGTAAATTTATTAATTAATTCTATGATAATTAATTACTCATGTTACTAAAACTTTTCTAGTTAAGTTCAGTCTCTGTTCAAAATTTGTGTTATGTTATCTCTATTATTCCGACTGAAGGACTCCGAATCCACGGTCACGAAATAAATAAAAAAAAAAAAAAAAAAAAAGCTTTCAAGCTTAGAGTTAGAAAAATGTTAAGGTTAAGTCAAGTCAGCTGAGCACGGAAGTAATTTTAATTAATTTCTTAATAATATAGGTATACCTGTGCTAATACGGCTTTGGGATTATTTCAGTAACACCAGCAAGCAAACTTAACAAATATTACCCAATTCTCTTGTGCACTTTCAGTAAAACTATTCAATCCCTACCCACTTCAAACTTAAAAAAGTTAACGAAGTCAAAAAAACTATTGTTTCCGCTTGGATATTATCATAAAAATGTCGGAGATTAATTTGAATGTGTTTACACTTAACTGTTGGTAAGTGACAATTATTTTAAAGCTATTCAATAGGTTAAGTAAGAATAAATAATATACAAGCATATAATTTTCATGTTCTAGGGGAATACCTATTATCTCTAAAGATCGTAAAGAAAGAATGGCAGCGATTGCTGCATATCTACAACGAAGTTCCCATGGGTTGGTGTGCCTTCAAGAGATCTGGAGTGAAAATGATTATATTTTCTTAAAAGAGAAACTGAGCTTGAAGCTACCATACTCACATTACTTCTACAGGTTCATTTCTTTACTCTTTAAATTTTCTTTTTTATTCTACAGTCAAGGTTATAAATGGGTATTTCTCCACTAAGTGGAAAATTCGAAGTGTCCTGTCTACTTTCTCTTCAAATTATGATGAATTGAACAGTAAAATTGGTTTTGAACCATAACTACCTACAGCATTGTGTAGATCTATACAAATGTATGCACAAATGTGAATCTTATTATTTTTATATTAATCATAATCAGGCAACAGGGTACTGTTTTTGGGACAATGTTTGATTAAAAATGTTCAACTTCATTTTCAACTTTTTTGCCTAAGTGGCAACCGGTCGCTTTAGGATTAAAAATGTTAATAAAATGACATGCATATTAACACATTCGCGACCACATACACTACGCGCTATGCTCGTAGCCTGTAGCAGTGTTTTCTGCTTTGTAGCGAAAACTGCCTATGAACAGAGAACTCACCTAGCGGGTTCTTGGCACTGAATGTGTTAATTGAAATACTACTTTATTATCATCTATGATGTAAGCAATCATCTTTTTAAGTTCAATAGAGAAATCTTGTTAAATTGTAGCACATGACTAATATTATCTGATACTCATCAAATTCTGGGTTGGGGATATTTCAGGGGATGATTTAAAAATTGTAATTAAATACTTAGGTGGTTTTATTTTTGGTTTAATATTAGACAAGTTTAAAAATATGGTAGTTTTTAAACACACACATTTTTCTTTGACATTTATCTTAACAATGTTTTTCCATAAAAAGCCAAGGACAAGGATTTTTCAATTAGTGGAGGAATGACCAAATATACACCTTTATGCCACTAGACATAAGGTTGATGTATACATATTTTGAGTCTATGGCTGTATATATATTTTTGCATTCAACTGTACAGTCACCAGTGTTAATATCTGCCTCATCAGCATGCAAAAATATCTGATACATCCTATTGGCCCTAGAAATAAAATCGTATCAGATATTTATGCATGCTTTGTTGGGTCAGGTGTCAGTGGCTGCATTATCTCAGTAATTTTTTTGTAGCAGGTAAGAGAATATAATTTTCTTTGCAAAAGTCTTTTTATAAGTTTATTACAAAACTTTTATTTGAATATTTTTTATCTTGCAGTGGTGTGCTTGGTTCAGGCCTCTGTGTGTTCTCCAAATGGATAATTCAAGATGTTTTCTTTCATCAATGGCCTTTGAATGGTTATATCCATAAAATTCACCATGGGGATTGGTTTGGTGGCAAAGGTGTTAGTCTGTGCCAGATTCAAGTAGATGACTGCCTGGTTAACATTTACTGCACACATGTGAGTATTATTTCATACTAGCAATGCTAATGATGTATTGAAACATTACACTCTCTACACCAATTTCAAACTTGTTTGGACTACCAGCTGGCTGTGCTTGATATGCTACGAGTATACTTGATATGATGTGAAAGTGGTGCTTCACCTTCCTCATTTATAATTTAAATCTAAACCTATATCAAAGATACACATGTCAAATTTGGAATTTATACTGAAATTGTCCTAAAATTATATAATTACGAAAAATACCACAAGGCCAGGGTATATAATGTAATTTGGCCCTGAGGGGTAACTTTAGTCCTTAGAATTAACATGGTGCTGTTTTTATTATTGCTTTGAGAATATGGCTTTCTGATATGTGGTTGATGTTAATTGACCTATCATGTTTTTATGATTTTATTTTACGTTTTTATGTGATTTTTATATGGGCTAAAGGCTAAAGTAACCTGAAATAGGTCAAAGTACCTTACAGTTCTAAAAATTTTACAAAATTAAATTAATTTTGCACTAGGGATTCTCAAATCTAAAAAATAAATAAAATTACCAAATTTATTAACCAAACAATTTTTATAACTAGGAATTGTGATTATCAAGGTGAATTTCAAAATATTTAAAAATGTATTTAGAAGTAAAACTTAAAAAATGCCAAAAGTAACTAATGTAATAGAATAAAATACTACAGTAAAAGCATTTAAAATGGTAAGTACTAACATTATTGGGTTTTATTGTAATCTTAAATCGCCTTTTTTACAGTTGCATGCTGAGTATCACGAAGATGACATCTATTTGGCGCACCGAGTCCTACAAGCACATTCTGCTGCAGAATTTGTGAAATTAACGTCTGCTTCAGCTGACGTTTCTATCCTTGCGGGAGACCTAAACACGGGACCAGGCGACTTGTCTTATAGGTATTTTTCTTTATTTAAATATACATTAAGAGCTGCTGTACTGTCAACAACGGTGGCAGCAGTGAAGCGCAAAACACAGGACGGGCACCGTCCGAGCGTTTGGCTCGGGTCAGGATCGCGGGCGGGCCTATTTACGTAGCTGTCTATGAACAACATCATACCGACGGGGAGCGCGAGGTGGGTCGTGTGCGAGCGCCGCTGTGTGATGTTTTTCATATTATTATTATACAGCCACGTAATAATAGGCCTGCTGCATTCCCGTCCTGTGTGTGTTTTTCGCTTGACTGTCATGTAATGCTAGTCAGCAAAGCAGCCAATATAAAAAAATCAAATAGGTCATTTAATTTTAAGCCAAGGTTTAATTTTTTTCAGCCTGATTACTAAAATGCCATCTCTCATAGACCCATATTATTGCGAGTCTCTGCAAACCAACCCAAGTATTCGACCAGCTTCAGGAACAAGCAACAATGCAAACAACAGCTATTCTAATAAATTTGCAGCCAGCTGTTGCCCTGACGGGAAGAGGATAGACCATATTCTATTTTACCATACCCCTCAATGGCAGGTGAGCTTACTTTAAATATTTATATTCGATTCATCCTTCCGTGTCTTATCATGTAAACAAACACTTCTCGAAGACACAGACACACTTTTCTCTTGGATTACACAATAACCATCACTTAAAATGTTCCTGTATACTTAAAGAAACTCACAAAGTATTGAAATCAACCGATTAACCACTGAAAAATATCATTTCTAATAAGATTGCCTTCAATAATTGAAGGAACGATTGAATAACTTCAAAAATGTCTGACATAGCAGTGTCAAGATTGTCTTTGGAACGGATTGAAAAGTATTGATGGGAAACGACAACTTATCGATATGGATAAATGTGGCAATTAATACTTCATGTAGAAATTTCGGAAAATGCTTTGATGAATTATACCTGTAGATTCACAATCGCGGGCCCAAATATGTCCGAGCCAAATGAGCGCCACTTTGGTAAAAGTGGCCTTCTTTTTTCTCAGTACGTTGTTGTCAAGTGTCAAGCGTTGTGGAGTTTTGCCGCTAGCGAAATTCGCCCGTAATAGAGTAAAGACTTTTCGAAAGAAATTTCGTCTCGTATTATTTTAATTATTTTATGTGAGATGACTTTATTTGTCACGCAAACAAATCAATAGTTCTGACATTCTTTGAAGGGGATTTTGTTCGGCAATGTGCGTCCTGGTTCAAATGTCATTGGGAAAATGCATTGAAATCAATCATAATAATTACTCGGAATTGTTGTGGTTGATTTCAATATTTATTTTAAACGAGGACGGACACGGACAGTGCGTAGGTGTCTATGGTTATTCTAAACGTCATTTCATATTTAGTTGAATCTTAAAAAAGTTGAAAAAATATAATGAAAACTTAGCTGTAATGGTGTTCAACCACTCCACTAGAGGAAAATGAAATAAAAAGAGTTGAATCTAGAAATGTCAATCGTTTCGCTACTTCGCTTGATGTCATACGTTACGTGTGCTCTTTTTGTGATATTTCTGACGACTTGGCTTGCTTATGGATTTATTTACGTTAATAGCAAAATAATCGGTCACGGTTTATGTACATTTTATCGACTTTTCCAATCACTAGTCATTGTCTATTACCACCTGTGACGTCACGTTTGTATACATGATAAGACACGGAAGGATGAATCGGGTGTACATTCTAAATACTAAGAAAAAAAAATGTTTTTAACCTAAATGTATGATTACAATAACATTTTTGATTACTGGACGTGTTTTAAATAGTGGTGTGGTAGTGTTTCATTATATTATTTGTTTTACGTAGAGTACCAGTACCACTACTCGGAAATAATGAAACATAGTACAATATGATTTTTCTTTTCCAGGCTGAAATACGAAACTTTGGTAATCCTCTGGAGGACAGAGTGCCAGGGCAACCATTTTCCTACTCAGACCACAACGCTGTCACCCTGGAGCTGCGTCTAAGGCGCACAGACACCACTCCTAGCGAAAGACCAGGCCCGGTCGATGACGTAGTACTGGATCAGACAATAGCTAAGGCTTATCAAGTCTTTACGGAGTCTGCAAATTCTCTGAACAGATCAAAAAACGTTTATCTTTATACCGGATTGTTCATTTTCATGTTCCTAGTGGCCACTGTTGGTTGTTGGCCGAACCAATATTTTTTTAACGTAATTAAATTAGGTACGACGGCCGTATGTTTCTACTACCTTATAATGGGAACTTTGTGGAATAGAATAGAAATGAATAGCTTGAAAGAGCGTCTAAGCGCCCTTGATAAATATGTAACTACGAGAAGCCGGATGAAATATATGGAGAGATTAAAGGCGGCAGCGAATAAGGAAGAAGCGAATAAAGAAAAGGCGACGAAAGAGGAGGAAGAAAATATTCAATGATTCGTTTTTATTTTTATAGCTACATCTTCTGGCTGGAAATCTGACGCAACTGTCATTAAAAGACTTCATTTGATTACTTAATTACCTCTTGAATAATGTCGCAATAAAGAGTAAGGAACTTGTTACACTAGATGAGTTCTACGCCCTGTGGTCTGGTCAGCTTGTAGCCTTCATGATGATGATGACTCGAACGATTTCGGCCATGGCGACACCTTCGACCCTTAAATATTAAATAATTTATTGAATCAGTTGTTACTTTGCGGAGGTCCATATCAATCAATTCGTTCCTAATTATTTGTAGTCTTTAAATGAGTGAACTGGACCGCAGGACGCAGGACTCCAGTGCGGCAGTGTTTAAAGCGTTTGCATATTAGATTGGATGTTCTGAAAGAGGTAATTGGAATCTTATTGGCGCTTCAACAACTTGTGCCGCTCTATCACTCCCTTCCTCGGATCTCGCCTTCACAATGGTTGGCCAAGTTATCTCAGAATTACTAATAAGAAAAATAAAAATGTGACGAGAACTAAAAGCGCGAGGCGCCCGTCTGCCTGATATTTATTTTTTAGTAAATTTAGTTTTAATTTAGTAAAAAAATAAATTAATATAATTGGGAGCAAAGCAATCGATCCACCCTTGCAATTTTTACAATACTTACAATGCAAATATTCTTTACTGCACCACAAACCGTAAAAAATTGCAAGGGCGATTCGATTTCTTTGTTCCCAAGTGTATATTTAGTAAATATGTTAGAACAATCAAGAGAGGCGAAAAAGAGGCATTATCAGGCATGGAAGTAAAATACGGCAACATTTCTATTCCACTTATTAGTTCTGAACTAATGCTCCAACTCAACTGATGTGACCTTTGTTGGAACTAGCAGAATTACTGTGCTTCACTGCTTCAGCAGGAATAATGGGTACAGTACCTACTTACAATTTAGAACATTGAATACCTACCTCTGGAGAGCAGGCGAAAATCTCTAGAGAGATTTGAAACTTGCGTCAAGCTGGAAACTTTGTGAAGCTTTATGTTTTATTAGCACACGGGCCAGGAAGTACAGTTAACTACAAAGATATTGATACGGCCAAAGTGACAAAAAATATGCAAGTACTAACGAACCTAGGACTCCAGGCAAACGTCTTGCCCGGCTAACATGCCGACAGCAGCGCCACCTAACGGGTCCAATTGTGTTTTCGAACCATCCAGGAACCTATTGAAATATTGCACACACAATTTCATCCAAATCGGTCCAGCCGTTTAGGAGGAGTTAGAAGAATTATATACGTTATTATTAAGATAAGAAATACGACCTTAATGTTGAGTCAATAAAGTCGTAAACATATTTTTTAACTTTGTTCGTATCCGTATCTCTTTATAGTTGAATGTTTTGTACCAATACAACACAACAAGACTAGAAAAAACAAGAAAAGAGTCCTAGACTAGAAAAATGTAGAATACTTTTACGTTGTAAGTACCTTTCTTGCGCTTTCCAGGTGGTGCTCGAAGGCGCACTATGATTCCACTAAATAATTAATTATACAATACTCAATATTTTATTGCTTTTCCACAATGTATAGTTACAGATGTTACAAAGAGATTATGTGATCATACTGTCACTTTGCTTTCAAAATAAATGTTAAAGCATAATCGAATATTGACATGACATGAGTAACTAGAATTGTACAATCCGTGAGCTTTTAGAAAACCCTTCGGGTTTCGGGGGAAATCGGAAGAATTCGTTAGTAAAAAATTACAATTGTCTTTTTGACTCAGTAGCAATCCATCACGCGTAGAGTGCACTCGTTGTGTTTTCATTGATGTATATAAAGCAGTTAAAACCACCAATTGCATATATTTATTTAGGTAGTTTGTTCTTTTTCGGAAATTGATTTCCATGGCGAGTCAACTTAAGCAGGGTATGTCTGTAAATAGCCAATCAACGGAAATTGATTACAATATATTTATAAATATTTTGTATATAAGTTGAATTTTTTAAGAAAAAAGTGGTCGTAAATATTTTAATAAGGTACTAGACCGTGTTATAGAGAAGCAACGGGGATTTCGAAAAGTGCTTTAAAAAAAATAAAACGAAAGCCCACCAAAAAAATTCATTTGACGTACCCAAGAGAAGTAGATACAGTATAACAACAGCTCTATATAATTCCAAACAAAAGTACTGTGTTGAGGCGGGGTGTTCTCAATTTAAATTGACGATGGAAGAATTCGAAAATGCTGATTTTGTTTTATTTGTATCATGACAAAAATTCATATTGTATTAAAATTAGAAAAAGATAAAGAAGCGTAATATTATTATAGCAAGGTTCATTTAGTACTGATGGTTATTTTTTACATAACTTTTTACGGTAACTTTGAAAAGTTTTGCAAGTTGATAACAGAACAGAACCGCGTATCACGATCGCGTGTCATCGTCAATACCCGAAGCATGCTTCTAAAATCCGAAGGTTTTTTTAAGATCTCACGGACTGTAAAGACATTTTTGACTCTTTATACCTAATCAATTTTAGTATTATTATTACTGCGTAATTAAAATAGGTATGTAGGTATTTAATTTTCATAAATTGTAACTGGACATTTCAAATACAAAATTATGATTAATAATATTCGGATATATTTAATTTATGTTTAATTCGACATTCATAAGTGCTTGTTATAGTCTAAATTTAATTCGATGTGATATTGGCTCCAAAGAAATCATATTTTACAAGTACTCTAAAACAAGTTTCTCCTAAAATATATAAGATTTCTACATTCCATCAATTGATGTTGTGTTCCATTTGATTAATATTTTTATTTGTAATAAAATAATTTAATGTAGGTAAGCCAGTCACTTTCCTTTGAGATCCCTTTATATTGTAAAAAACAAAAACGAAATGTACTTACATAACATAAGAATGAAACATCTAAGGCTCGTAAAACTACTTTCCCAAAAGTTACACACGTTTATGTATGACACTGCAGTTTATGTAATATGTAAGTACATTTTTTTTAAAAGTGTACCCTCTAGGAAACTACCATCTCAGAAAGTGTACGCGTTTAACAATATAGAAAGTGCACGTTTCGGAAAACCATATGTAAACTTAGCTAAGTATTAAAATATCAATATAATGCAAGTACCAAAATAAAATTTGTGTATTAATTTTGTTTACATTTTACAGCAGTAAGGAAAGAAAACATTTGTTCGCGACAAATATAAGAACAATGGATAAAAATAAAGAGAATTAAAAATCTAAAAATGCATGTCACAAAATGATCCCAAATCAGCAATCTGCCGGTCTTGCGAACGGTGCTGGTCTTCCTTTGGGACCAAGTAAGGTTGGAAGAAAAAAAAACACTATTTTGATAAAGAAATATTTTTATTTCTAAAACTTAACAGAGATACCAAACCTTCGGGGTTGGTGAATATCACAATTTATAACATAATATATTAAGATATATTTAAGTCAATATCGCAGATCATAGTTATATTTACATTTAGATAATTTCATTCATGAAGTGCAGGCTACAGAGTTTATTTATTAGCTTCATAGCATTTATTGAATATACAAAAGAAAGTTTTATTTTGGTGAGGAATATTTTCTAACCTAATGTAAAGCTTATTTAACTTCTTATAAAAACTTATTGTGATTACATTCCATTACATTCGTACAAAACAATTAATTATGCATAATATTTTGAAATCATGTACTTCACATCAAGCATAGGTTGAATTAAAACTACATTTTAATAAGTAAACACTCTTTTCAAGCCCTACTTATTTAAATAGTACAATGACTCAAAAATAAAACGAAAGATTTGAAAATCATAAGTAAATAACAAATAACTAGCCATTATAACTAGAGCATAAAGCTAAATTTAAAAATATAATTGGGTATTTATAACTATACATACTTTATAAATAAAAAAATAATTACTGTCCTTATTGACCGCATTGTTAGAGATGAAAATGATGTGGAACACAGTCATTAGTCGTGGGTAAAGTATTGTCTAAATCTATACTGTAAATTGTACACGTGTCTCATACTTTCGGGTCGAGGTTGGATCGTTCCATGGAGTCGAGTAGCGGTTCGGTATCGGAGGCCGAGGCCGTCACTGTGGTGTCGATGGAACCGTAGGTAGAAGGTCGGACGTCGATGGATGGTTCGTCCACCGTCAAGTTAGGCGCAGAGCTGCTCGTCGGCTCGCTGACGAGCCGAGAGCTCTCGTCGTAACCTCGCGCCATGTGGTACATGGATTTACCACGCAGCCGTCGGCTGAATGAGCTCCCTGTAAAAAGCGGTGTTAATAATGTAGTGAAATATGTAGGTCGCTGAAGAAAAACAAAGATAATTAAAATTCACAGTTACCATCCATATAGGTATAGTTATGATGAGTAAATATGACCTAAATAATTGCAAAATCATATCTGTCATGCATTTCGGGGAAGAATCATAGTAAGAAATGGGTAAAATTGTAAAGGTGGGTGACTTCTAATCGTGCTACGGGCGTATTGTTTTACAACACATAATATCTTATCACACACAAAGATAAAGGTTTTGACTGATTTTAAAGTGGCTCTAACTGTATTAGGTACTTAGTTTAAGGCAGAACCCAAAATAGTGACAATATGATACCGCCAGGAATCCGTCACTTGTCCATACCATACCTACAGCGATAAACACCGACAGCGCGCGACAACTTGAGATTGTCTACGCGTGGGGGCTGCCGCGCGCCTGCGAGCACCCGCGTGACGCGACACTTGTTTTGAATGTGTCGATCCTTACCAAAATATCTGTGATATTGCTTGTGAGATCAGTAGGTAGGTAAACTGAACTGCACCGTTTATAACAGTTGCGTTGGACGGATGTTGAAATATACAAAAGAAAGAAAGAAAGAACTCGAAGTTATCTTTTTTACATTAACAAAGGAAGTTTTTTGAAGTCGGTTAATGAGAATAATATTTCTAAACGTTTAGTTGGATTGTTTCATTTGAATTTTCTGACAATGTGATAACCCTTACACTCGAGTTGGCGGCGTAGGTATGATATGTTCGGAACAAAAGGCAGCACCGTAGGCTAATAAAACGACGGCTTTCTTCAAGATCAAAGGAGTGCAAATACTGTACGTAATTCTATTATTTATTCTGTGATAGCGCTAACGTTTAATGATACGGTTTGTGCTAGTGCTGAATTCTGGCGGCAGAACATTGCAGTAGGTAATAAGTATTCCCTATTACGCGTCTTACATATCGACAATACAAGACGGTCGACAAAAATAACCAAGATGCAGTGAACGAAGGTCAAATGACAAAAGCAGATAAAGAATTATGTGTCTTAAGCTACGAAGATAACACATGTGCAAGAAGTAATATATGCAAATAAAATAGCGAAGTTAATGATAAGTGAGCATAAACAGATGTTGGTTCTATTAATGATCATGTTACTTCAAAAGGTATAAATGATATATGGTTCAAGGTGAATGTGGTATAAGTGGCGGGTGTGACTTGAGTAATGTAAAACCGCGTATTATTAAATAAATAAATTTATCGACCCAGATTGTCCGACCTGATAAGCCATACTACCATGTAATTTGCCACAAGACCATGGATTATTAGTTGTTTATTCCGTGTCGACAATTACAGGTCGATCGGTACATTTCTCACTTCATACTCAAGTCCAAAACTACTTAATACCTACTTAATAATATTAATAATAATATTGCTATTATTATTTATATACTTAATAATATTGTTATGTCTTGTGTAGGGTTGCCTATTGCTGTGTTGTGAATAAATGTATTTCTTTCTTTCCTTTTTTAAGTCTGTGGTATAGCCGGCGCCGGCTTTAGCCATCTGGGTGGGGGAGAGGGGGGCATTTTTAAAGTACGTCACACCGATTTTAAGAATTTTTAGCCAGCGTTTGACCTCCTTTTAGATACCAGAAGCGACAAAATAACAGGTCGTGTTTCTTAGACATAGAATACTCATAATCACTCCTATAACGTAAGCCTATAAAAGTTAATTATGTTGGGCCCATAACCTGATAAATTAATAAATGTAAAATCTATTTAAATGATAAAACTTAATCTGATCTTGATCTGGGTTAGATCTTGTACGAATCAGCTCGAAAGGAACGGAAACTATAACTTTCAAGATTTTATATATCCATCACCAGTATTCCTTCAAATCGATAAAAAAATAGGTATCTAAATTAAGCGGTTAAATTGAGCTTTCGCGCGCAGCGCCCTATAGTACCCGGCGCCCCGGTCTTCCCCCTAAAGCCGGCATTGAGTATAACTATAGTAACGTACCAACAACGCCGAGGTGCTCGGATATGTCCCGTTTGACATCGGACACGTCCCACATGGCGAGGAACGAGCCGAGGCACGACGGCGACGACTCGTGCTCGTGTCGCGACACGAAAGGCTTGTACGAGAAGCTGTAGTGGTGCGCGATCGCCGCTAGGAACATCTCGATGCAGATCAGGAAGTCCTGGAGACAAGCATTCACTATTTTAAACATTGATAAAAGAATCAGCATAGACAACCACAACAAAGATTATAGCCGTCACTTTACAAGGCTGTCTTTGGATAAGAAAAAACAAGGGAATCCGCAACAATGGTACATTGAGGATTAAGGGGCATAAGAAGGGGATTACTAACGCGAGTCTATTAGAACTTTTAATGAGTTGAGTCTGTAATCCCCTTACGGACGAATAAAACAATACAAAACAGCATGCTACAGCAAAATTCGAAAATCGAAGTTCACATCGTACCGTCCCTCTCACTCTCGTATTAAATTAAATATCATTTGCGTCACCAAAACGATACGAAGTATTACGAACTTCTATTTTCGAATTGCATCGTAGCCCCCCTGATTGTCACTTTTTTCGAGTCGTCTACTATAGATAATGCAAAGATAATTATTCCACATGCTAAAAAAATATTTACTAAAATTATTGCAAAACAATTTGATATAAATTTAAAATACAAAAATAACGAAGTTTCATGTTCATGATGCATGGAAAAAAATTATGGTGTAAAATTGGGTTTTATCTAAGTTTTAAAGATGCAAATAAAATGTTGGCTGACTTGAATCCTCTTTAATCTGAAATGACGTCCCTACTTACTTTTTAAAACTAAAGTCATAAGCATAACATAACTCCCTTGAGAAGAAAAACTATACGTAAATCCCCACCAACTATCCTACTTCCCCAAGAACAATTGAGGCCATTGGCCTTTAGTATACAGGCATGGAATAGTCATAATAATAAAAACATAACTAGACTCAATATCTTCTATTTTTTTTAAGTTTTGTCTAATACAATTTTATTGAATGATACCAGCAGTGTTGAATGTGACCAACTTTTTTTCTAAATTAATTTAGCACTTACATTAATGATGAAAATACCAAACATGCAAGGTGAGTAACAAATTTATGGAATAAAATTAACTCAAGATGAATATTTATGTCTTCTACATTTTCTGAATTACATTAATAAATAATCATCTGATATTTTAAATCTAAGCTTTACCAAAGTTTACAAGGTTATTTATTTACCTGAAGTTGTGATGATATAATTTTAGGATCTCTTGGATTGTTTGGTGTAACAAATATTGTTGATATAACTCCACAGAATACCAAAATATTAATTATTACACCTTGGCTGTAAAAAAAACAATTAATTAATAATTTGTCACAATTAGCTAAATACTGGATCTATTATAGCTTCGGGGTAAAATATGAAGGCATATTTAAGAGCCACTCCAAACCAGAAAAAATGTTTGATTTATTTCACTGTTATAATTTAAAAAAATATGAAAATAAAAAAACTTACAAGAAAGAGAAGAACACCACAGCTTTTATGCACAAAAACTTTCCAATTGGCTTCATAGGCTTAAGTTCCACTCTGTTGGCCCTGTAGAAGAGCACAAGGCAGTACATGGCCACAAACTGCGACAAGTTGTTTATAGCTATCATGTATGGGAAGGCTACTCTAGGATTGAAGTCACTCTCGCCATACACACCACACAGTTCACAAATCATGGAGATGACAGTTGTGACTGGTCGCACCACTGTGTATTGGAGGATGCCATGTTTGCAGTTGTGGACGAACTCACTGTAAACAATTCAAAAATGTTTTTCACTTGTTTTTGACTAGAAAGTTCATGAACAGTTTTTAACACACTCATTTTATTGTTATCAGATTTGAATACTGAGTAATATAACATCTATCCTCGGAAGCCCTGAATTTTTGAACTATTTCAATAAGTTTTAAAGTTCTCACTTATTCATTTAATCAACAATAACATTAGTTTCCCTCATAAGCTTTGTCATGGAATAAAATTAGTATTATAAAAAATCAAACAGTATTTTACCTTCCCATTTCCCAAGGAGTGAGACAGCACAGCGGAAATATGTGATAAACCTGCGGCTTTGTCTCCAACACAGCTTCCAAGTCCTGGTCCTCATTGAGATAGTTCAGTAAGTACTTCATGAAGTTGTAAATGACATAAGCTTCATAACATTCTCTCAGGGAATCCATATAGATAGATTGTTCCGGAAACGCTAAACCTAGCCATGCATTCAGAGCATATATTGGGACCATCCATAGTATTCTGAGGAAAAATTATATAATATGTGATATGATCAAAGAACATTTTAAACAAACACAAAAACTAATCTCAAAAATGTGATTGCAACATACTTAGGAAATTGCTATTAAACAAATTAAAATTGAAAAATTGATGTCTATTCAATCACAATATTGAAGCATTGTCTACATTGTAGAGACTCTACAAGAAGGACTAGACATTTTTGTGAAAGGAATCACTGAACTTTTTGACATAAACATCCTGTAAATTGTTATACATTTAAAACTCACCTTATAATGTGCTTCTGTAGAGAAGGCTTTGTGTAGTGTACTACATGTTGAATTATCTGCCATATTGAGATCGGAAGAGCCAGGAGGACAAAGCCACCTCCCACCAAAGATACCTGGTCCAAACTGCTGAATCCATTGCTAATGGAGTGAGCTATCAAAATTGGCACCAACACAATAATAAGTATTACGTACAGAGCTATCAGTACCGGCCTAATCCATAACCGCCACTTACTAAAGAAAGACAAAACCGAATAAGAACACATCTTATTTTATTATTTTACATAACTAATAACGTAAATAAGTTCAACTTCACACCATATTTTATGCCTGTTTCATTGGAAACACATGATTTCCGAACTAATAGGTATTAAGTTAGTTTATAATTATTGAAATCAATTTAGTAAACAATAAATGTGAAATCGTGTGGATAGTGGGTATACTGATTTACAAAATTTTAATTATTTTACGTAGGTATTAAAAGCTCGATATCGAATCAACTCGACTAAGTGACTGACAGTGACATGACAACACGCAGTGACACAACAAAGCAGTGCTGCCAACTCCTAGAAACTCGGGCGCTAGAATCAAAATCAAAAACGCTAGAAAGCGCTAAATTAATTCACAACATTAATTTTTTATGCCTTGTGTTTTCTTATGCACAATAAATAGTAGTTTGAAAACTATGAGACCTATATTTTTTTCTTTTCGCGAAATTTGTATTCTAAGTTACTCAAAAATAATTTTGAAATCTCGTGAAATTCAAAAAACACTTGTATAGTTGAATCCACATATTATTTTACCAGCAGGACTAATACGAAACTCGAAACTGTAAGTTCGTTTCGTGCCGTCCCTCTGGCACTTATACTATTTAACACGAGAGACCTCTTAGCTTAAATTTTTGTGAGAGGTTTTTATATGCGGACTGTATCTCTGCGATAGAAAAATACCTTGTGTGATTCAGAAGGACACTCACCCTACTCAGCGCTGTGTAGACTTAGCAGCAGTCAGGTACAGGGCCACTGGACTTCTTCGAGCTGGCTAGTCTTACATTATAGTCGGGTAGCAGGTAGCCCAAGAGGGTTACCTGCTACCCGACTACACGTGAAGCAGCTGTAGCATTCCACAAGGCACAAGATAACTTTTTAAACTAAACGAACGAAGATTCCCAAAGTAATTGAAAAAAGTTTATTCATTATTTGTAAAAAAAAATATCTGAAATAAAATTCAATATTATTATTATTAAAGCTAGAGTTTTTAAAGAAATAAATGTAAATCTCTTGGCACTGTATAATAATGTGTAGAGTTGACAAAAAATATACTTTTGTAATACAAATTAAAACAGTTCTAAGACCGATACTTAAAATTGTTTTAATTCGTATTACAAAAGTCACCAGAAAGTCGCTAAACCCTTTTTGTCGTCAGAACTTTTTTTGGTCGCTAAACCTTAAGCAAAAGTTCTAATTTCTAGCGACAGTAGCTAAATTGGCAACACTGCAACAAAGTCGTCACGAACCAAAGGCTTCAAATTGGTTTCAAACGTTCCAAATTACCATGATACATGCGACAAGTTTAAATTACAACTAACTATTAAATGTTTTACATTTCTAGCATGTTTTTGTTATTTAGTTTAGGTTTCGAATAGATCAAAATTATTTTTTTTGTAAATAAAAGTATTTCGGACTCGTTCAGCCGTTTGAGTAGGTGATAAAAACGAGGAAAAAAATGAGTAAGGCAGATCCTTTCCAATATTTTGTGACAGAACATTGTCATGATGGTGGCATTTTGATTTTATATGCCTTTTCATTACATTTGCTAAAATTGAATAATTCATAATGGTGGGTACACACCGGCCCAACGAACGCCAGCGAAGAATATTCAACGGTGGCTCTGCACGCTGATTCGCCTTCAAAGGTACGTCAAAATTCAAGCAAACGTTCGTTTGCACCTGATTCGGGTTTGCATTCCCAATTAAAAAATGGACGACGACGATATGATTACAATTGGTGGTTTTATTATAGGTACTGTATGAGCTTCTCATACTTAAAAGTGACGTAAACGGCGTGAAATATAAGTAGACGAGATATAGGAGAGACTTAGATGAATGATTGGTCTCGCGCTCGCTCGACTAGATACCGCCGGCGTACTTGTCAAATGAAGCAACAAATAGTACGCCGAAATCGGCGTACCCAGCCGGGTACTACCCGGCTCCAACCCGGCTCAGTCACATTGCAGACTGTGCGTAAGGTGCGCCTCCGAATGTTTTGCTAAATTTTGGTCATAAACCGAATTAAAATGCCAGTTTGCGCAGTGAAACTGTGTAAAAATAATTATTCCAAAAATAAGAAGGACACTGGGATCACGTACCATCAGTAAATATCGTATAATTTCGAAATTACAAAATAAAATAACATGAACCCGAAACGCCATCCAGTGTTGCCGCGTACACAAAAATCAAATCCCCGTGGTTGAGATTTTAATTCATTGAATTGTATTATTAGCATCATTTAATAATACATTACCTATTTCATTTATCTAACGTAATTATTATATATACATTACCTAGTTCTATATTATTTAATGTTTATCTTTGTAATATATATGTCGGCGGCCGATCGTAAAATCCGCCAGATCACGAAATTCCTAAGCATATCGTGAAATGGCGCCATTTCATGAATTGGCTAAGGGACATCCGCCATATCGTTCAAAACTCACTGTTTGACGATTTGCCTAGTGACGTTTAGGCAAATCATGAAATTCCTAGGTATATCATGAAACGCCGCCATTTCATGATTTGGCTAGTTTAGGCAGGTCATGAAATTCCTAGGCATATCATGAAACGCCGCCATTTCGTGATTTGGCTAGTTTAGGCAGATCACGAAATTCCTAGGCATATCGTGAAATGGCGCCATTTCATGAATTGGCTAAGGGACATCCGCCATATCGTTCAAAACTCACCGTTTGACGATTTGCCTAGTGACGTTTAGGCAGATCATGAAATTCCTAGGTATATCATGAAACGCCGCCATTTCGTGATTTGGCTAGTTTAGGCAGATCACGAAATTCCTAGGCATATCGTGAAATGGCGCCATTTCATGAATTGGCTAAGGGACATCCGCCATATCGCTCAAAACTCACCGTTTGACGATTTGCCTAGTGACGTTTAGGCAGATCATGAAATTCCTAGGCATATCATGAAACGCCGCCATTTCATTATTTGGCTAGTGTAGGCAGGTCATGAAATTCCTAAGCATATCATGAAACGCCGTCAATTCGTGATTTGGCTAGTTTAGACAGATCTCGAAATTCCTGGGCATATCGTGAAATGGCGCCATTTCATGAATTGGCTAAGGGACATCCGCCATATCGTTCAAGTCACCGTTTGACGATTTGCCTAGTGACGTTTAGGCAGATCATGAAATTCCTAGGCATATCATGAAACGTCGCCATTTCATGATTTGGCTAGTTTAGGCAGGTCACGAAATTCCTAGGCATATCATGAAACGCCTCTATTTCGTGATTTGGCTAGTTTAGGCAGATCACGAAATTCCTAGGCATATCGTGAAATGACGCCATTTCATGAATTGGCTAAGGGACATCCGCCATATCGTTCAAAACTCACCGTTTGACGATTTGCCTAGTGACGTTTAGGCAGATCATGAAATTCCTAGGCATATCATGAAACGCCGCCATTTCATGATTTGGCTAGTTTAGGCAGGTCATGGATTTCCTAGGCATATCATGAAACGCCGCCATTTCGTGATTTGGCTAGTTTAGGCAGATCATGAAATTCCTAGGCATATCATGAAACGCCGCCAAATCGTTTCTGGCACTTCGCACAAACATTCACTTTTAATTACTTGTTAATTTCTAAGTATTTCCCAAGATACATTTTATAACCAGTAACTTGATAGACCACAGCTTAATATATTTTCCCAATAATTCGGGTAACAGTGGAGCAGCTGGCAACACAATTCCTCACGCACACTAGCATCCTTGCAAATTGTCTTACACCGTTCTTACACACACTACAATATTGAGTTGCCTCATTCAGGGAACTTTAAATTTCAGGTAGGGGGGTATCTAGTCGAGCGAGCGCGCGAGACCAATTATTCATCTAAGAGGAGAGAGATAAATCTGACGACGCACGGTACGCTCTTTCACTTCAACTTGTCTGTTCGTTCGTTGCCTTCGTTTGCCTTCAGCGACCATCCACTGATCCACACTGAGTTCAATGTCGACGGTAAAAAGCAATCTTGCTGTAAACCACACCCTTCACAAAAATTTTTTATTTCATATTTAGAATCAGAAAAAAATTCTGCGTCGAATGGTCCTATTCTCGTGGCTCTACGACCTCTAGAAGTTTTTGTACAGCATTTGAGTTTACCCTATTTTTTCAAAAAGACAACTGAATACTTGCTGTAAATAGCACGAAAAACAGCATTTTTCTATCATTTGGAATTTACACCAATTTCACTTTTGCAAATAATATGATCTTTGTAGTTACAACGCAACTCACTACTCAACACATGTTGAGTAGTACGGGTTACAGCATAATTGCATATAACATTTAAGTAACGTACCGTGTTTACTACATTTATTAGATACTAAACTTTTGATCATCGTTGTTTACTACATTCTAAACAAATATGGTATTATATACAATGACTAGTTACGCCAAATTGAAAACACTAAGTTTTACGAAATTTGCTATTTATGCCCTTTTCAATACAGTAGTCGTCTATTGATCATGAGCATTTACCGCATTTGAAACACGCGCTCGCGCTGATTTGACCGCGGCTTACCGCATGTCGTTCAGTTACTCCGCGACGAATTTGAAAGTAAACAATAAAGCAAAGGATGTTTTAGCGGGTTCAGACGAAGAAGACGTAGATAAAATAGAAAATGATGAATAATTTATTGAATCAACTTTGCGGAGGTCCATTTTAATGAACACACATGAATCAATGTTCATGTGAAAGAGGATGAGGGCTTGGGTTTTTGCATGAAAATATAATAAGTAAGTAATAAGTAAGTAATATATGTGTCGGACCGTGTGGTGTCGGTTGAGAATTACACCACCCCCTCTCTTCCCGTGGGTGTCGTAAGAGGCGACTAAGGGATAAACCGGAGGATGGGCAGCAGCGTCCTCCGCGAACGATGGGGTATTACTGCGGTCGCCAACCCGCCTGCCAAGCGTGGCGACTAAGGCATTTTCCCCCCAAGGCACACGATAAAAAAATAATTAAATAATGAATCCACAAAATGAGCCCAGACCCCTAGTCCCCGGCGGCCCTGCTATTCCTGGCTCCGGTAGCGGCCATGGTAACGGCGGGGCAGGGGGTGCTTCGATTCGATCGAGACTTGGGCTGTGCTACAGGCTCTCCAGCGGTGCCAAGTTGACTACCGGTATATCGAAGTGTTAAAGTGCTTGTACGAAAACGCCACTATGTCCGTCCGACTACAGGACCGGAGCACGGAGCCTATTCCTTTGCAGCGGGGAGTCAGACAAGGAGATGTCATCTCTCCGAAACTGTTCACCGCTGCATTGGAGGATGCTTTTAAGGTTTTGGACTGGAAAGGACGAGGCATCAACATTAATGGCGAGTACCTCACTCACCTTCGATTCGCCGACGATATTGTAGTCATGGCTGAGACCATGGAGGACCTCAGTGCTATGCTCCCTGACCTCAGCAGAGTTTCCGACCGAGTTGGCCTGAGAATGAACATGGACAAGACGAAAGTCATGTCTAATGTTCATGTAGTGCCAACTCCCGTAATAGTCGGAGGCTCTGCGCTCGAAGTTGTTGACGACTATGTATACCTAGGACAGACGGTCCAGTTAGGTAGGTCTAACTTCGAGAAAGAGATCACTCGTCGAATCCGACTCGGCTGGGCAGCGTTCGGGAAGCTTCGCAGTGTTTTTTCATCCAAATTACCGCAGTGTTTGAAGTCAAAAGTCTTTGACCAGTGTGTGTTGCCAGTGATGACATACGGATCCGAGACGTGGGCGCTAACGATGGGCCTCATAAGGAAGCTTTAAGTTACTCAAAGGGCTATGGAGAGGGCTATGCTCGGCGTTTCTCTGCGGGATAGAATCAGAAATGATGATATCCGCAGTAGAACTAAGGTTACTGACATAGCCCGAAAAATTGCGAAACTGAAGTGGCAGTGGGCGGGGCACATTGCACGCAGGACTGATGGCCGATGGGGTCAGAAGGTGCTCGAATGGCGTCCGCGGACCGGGAGACGAGCTGTCGGTAGGCCTCCAACAAGATGGAGCGACGACCTGGCTAAGATCGCGGGATCGCGGTGGATGCGAAAAGCACAAGACCGGTCTGAGTGGAGAGCCTTGGGGGAGGCCTATGTCCAGCAGTGGACGTCTTTCAGCTGACATGATGATGATGATGATGATTTGTGTCGCACATACTTAGCTGTCTTGCACGTGTTTTCGCGGGGTAGCAAGGTAATTAAATTAAGTTCAGAAAATGATGATGCAATTGAATAAATCTTAAAAATAATTAAGACTTATTAAGTACTTATTATTATTCAAACGAATGCTGTTATTTTTTCACTAGATTTTATGTACAACTAAATAGCAGTAGAGTATTTCCTGTGATTCAGCGTCTATTGTTACCTAACTAGGTGCCAGAAATGTTATAATTTTTGATCTCAATTAGTAATTTAGAAGTGTTTTATGTTCTGAAACATTTTAAAATGACGTTAAATAAATGTCACTCCATACTTACATCGTTTTAATTTTACTATCCTTTCTTATCTTCTTACATTTAAAACAATTAAGTGCACCTAGTTACATAGATTTTTTTCATTTACTTCAAAATTGACACAAATGAATAATTGTGATAAGTAATAACAGCAGTTTTGCTTTAAAGTAAAATACTTGTTTTGGAGCCGCCCATACATTTATCTCCTTCATTTACAGCATATTTGCGTAATAGAAAAAAAAGTGTTAATGCTGTAACCCACACAAACATAGACTTAAACTAACTTCTAGTTAGTTTTTGGTATTCGACTTGATAAACAATCAAAAAAGGCATTCTTATTCTAAAAATGACATTTATAGGATTAATAGTTTAGGAGATATGATTTTTTTTCTAAAATCCCAAAAGTTTTTGGGCTCTGGTGAACACTTTGGATTTTGTGGGTTACAGCAGGATTGCTTTTTACCGTCGATGTAATGTAATGGTACGATTGCTTTGATGTTACCGCCACGCTTCGGATCGCCGACAAACGCCAACGATCGATCGTTGGCTTTCGCCAAGTCGTTCAGTGGAGAAAAGACAGGATCAGATCAACGAAACCCATTCGTTGACTTTCGTTGGGCTGGTGTCCACCCACCATAACTTGAGTGTTGCAAGGATGCAAATATAGTTAAAAAAAAAATCAAATCACAGGTGTAGTGTTGTGTGTGGTGCCGTGCTGTAGGTATAATTTTTTCTGTACGAATCATGATCAAAATGGGATTGCTGTACTGTAGATAAAATACTATTATTTTAATTTAACAAATCAAAGCTTTCGACAGTGTAAATATAATATAATCATGTCAAATCAGTCCAAGATTACAGTGGGGATCGACTTATTTGTGCATTTACAGTTATACGCGTAACACGAATTTGTGCATCGAGTTCTGAGCATCGAATTAGGCCACATAGCGATCTCTCCCTAAAATACCGCTGGCTGTCGACGTATCAAGTTAAACGTGAGTTTATTATTTATCGTCGTGTTAATAAATTATCTGAGTGCACGGGATAAGTGATTTGGGATGTTGGATGAATACGATAGATAACGTTCATAAATAGTATAGCGTGAGTCGATAATTCGTATGTTTTTGTAAATGGGTCACCTCGCCATTCTTTTACGAGCGAAGTTGTTTTGTGAGTTCTTCGTGAACCACTTGAAGTTCTTTTGTTGATCATATTGGTTTGCGTGTGATTTTAATGTTTGTGTTTTAATTTTAAAGTTGTGTGTGGCGGGAGAGTGATGTCCAGAAAGGCCGCGACCTGGTAATGTGATGTCATCAAAAGGGGAAACAGAGGCCGATTCAGGCACCGTGTCGCCAAACCTGATTACAGTCAAAAATGAACCGGTTAGTACTTTAGTAATTACTTTATTAATTTAATGGTGATTTCGTGTCTAATTACCCTAATGATAATTGTTAACAATAAGTAATCTATTATTATCAAAAATCAAAATCATTCAAAGTTTGGTTAGTGCACCAGTGTTTATTGAACTAAACAGTGTCCTTATCCAGAAAGATGTATAACACAGTGTTTGTGGTAAAGTACAATTTTTCCTCAAGTTATTTAGATTTTTATTGAATATGTGGCATTTTATAAAATAAATAGACTAATATTCATTATAATTCTGCTTCAAAATAACATAACATTTTAAATCAGTAACCATAATAACAGATTTGACTTGCTTCCTCCAGAATTGTGAATGTGGAAGAATAATTTATACTAACAATTATCCTTCTTAGTACCTACATGTTTGTCTCTAGCATTCAGACTTCCATAAATGACACTGGAATCAACAATTATAAACATTGTCATGCAAATTGGTTGTATTAACATGTCATATTTATAAATTTCTCTTTGCTGATGCAAAGCCAACAATTTATTATTAGATAATCATTTAACGGGTATAAATAATAAGTTTAGTTGAAAGTAAAATAGACAAGAAAAATCACTCTTTTGATTTCTTTATATAATTATGCAAATTATTAGTTGTTTTTAAATAACAGTGCAATAGCTATAGTCGTGATCCATGCAACATTTAGTGCTATCTTTTTTATTTTAATTATAATTTGCTAAATTGATATTATTCCAAAACTCATCATTTTTTTTTTCCATATAATAATGGGTTAAATATTATTGAATTTATTTAGGATAGGTTTTATTGTACCAATTTCCAGTGTTAATCATAATCTTAATTGGGTATTTGCTTTTAAAATTTTGTTGAAAACACTAGTTCAAAATTTATGACAAGAGGGATAGATAACCTAACATTAGGTTATTTTTCTTAGAGCTAGTACAGATAGACTGTATTCCAACTAAAACATAACCATAAATGCTGATTGCCCATCCATTTTTATTGCGCGCGTAAAGTTGTATAGACTGCAATGGAAAATGTATGGGCAGTTAGGTTGCAGTTCAAGTTTTTATTTTATTTATTAATTAATATTAGTACAAACAATATATTTAGAGTCCGCCAAACTGTAAAACAGTTTGTTGGCATTGCATTTGTTGTTGTTTGTTTGCAGTCTGTCTGTACTGGCCCTTAAGTGCCATGCCAATTTTACAAGTAATCTGCTAATATGCTATACAGTATAGGGTGCAATTTTTGAAATTAACATTTGAATGTGATAAAAATCTATGTTGGATTTAAAATAAGAATTTATATTGTGTCACTCTTATTCATTTTCTTAATTAGATCCTAATTTTTAGCAGAAAAATCAGTACACGGATTATTAATTTGTTACCACATTATTTTGAAATTGTATTGCCATTGCCACAGGAGTGAATTCAAAAGTCGACTTCCAGAATTATATTGATAATTTTGGCCTATATTATGTCCCACGCCATGGCACAGGCCTCCTCTCAGATAGGGAAGGCTTGGGCCGTAGTTCCCACATGGGCCCAATGCGGATTGGGAACTTAATAATAAACTGTCATGCTTAGTATTAAACCAATTAGCTTGCTAGTGCTGGTCCTCAACCTCAAGTGTGGTTATCATACTTGACACAAACTTTAGTGTAACTAAATTAAAGTCTCACAAGGTACTTTTTACAAATCATTTTAAAGCACGTTTTGAGATCTCAAATGTAGCTCAGATTTTGATGAAATTTACTGCATGGCCGTTTTGGGGCCAAAAGTCAATTTTCCGGTCTATTCCGACTAGTTCCAGAACTAGTCGGACTTTTTTCTCAGTAGTTATGTTCAATGAAGAGGGTAAAAGTCCAACTAGTTCCATCAATGGAACTAATAATGGAACTAGTCGGAATAGACTAATTTTCCTGGTGTCACATCTGGGAAGTAAGAAACACCAAACAAACATCACTCACCCAGGTACAGTCATGGAATGAAAAGGTTGACCACCTAAAGGTCTGCTTATGCTTGCTCGGTATAAGTTACCTATCAGTATCTGCTTTTTCGACCGAGTATGACTTTTCCCATCATAATGTCCTTCAAAAGGGTTACATGTGCTTGCATGGTGTAAATGAAAGTTTTGAAAACTGGTCCACCTTTTCATTCCACCACTGTACTTTACATGTATGTTAAGAAAATAAAATATAATGAATCACATTAGTAAAAAAATCGACTATCTACAATGTAGGTACCTTTTGTGAATATATCAAGTAATATGTTTTATGGTTAATTCTATCTAGGGAATTTGCTAAGAAAACTTTTCAAGCTCCATGCCTGTTAGGATATCTATTCTATTTTACTGATCTCTGCTGCATTTTGTACTGTAGCACCAGTAGATATTGTTTCCAGTTCTGTGGTGATTTTCCTGGTACTAAGTTTATAAATATTTATTAGCTTCCAATTTTGTTACTTTATACATATCTACGAAATTTTCCCATGCGTATTTGCATGTTCAGGAAAACAAGTTCTATGTGTTACTCTACAAATTAATTTTTGTAACCATAATTGGTGTATTTGGTGCAAGGAATATAATGTTAAGTTCCATCAGGGTGGTTTTGTTTCACCTGCACTATTTCAATGATTGGTGCTCTTCTACTGTGCGGTTTAAATGTTCCTTTCTACCTCGCATGCGTAAAATATAGAATGGACTTGCTGCTGGGGTTTTTCCATATAGCAATGGTTTGAATACCTTCAAAAAGCGAGTGTATCGCCTATTGCAAGGCCGGCAACGCGCCCGCATTTCTAATAATACTGTAGGTGTCCATGGGCGGCGGTGATCACTTACCATCAGGTGACCCGCCTGCTTGTTTTCCAGCAGTTTGATAAAAAAAAAGTAATATGGACATCTTTTATGCCTATTTTGATTATGATTGTTATAATGTTTGAGAATACTCCTTTGCCTTTTTGCCTCTGTACATTTCTCTCAATATTTCACACTTACATCAATAGTATTTTTACTCAATATAATACCCCGTTTGTTAAGACTTCATTCAATTTCTGAAAGGTCCAAGTCTGAATTATTGGTTTCAGAATTAGTAGATTGTTTTGAGTTGATATAAACTTGATCTAGATAGAAGTGTGATTTGTCAATTTTATTGTATTTGTTTCTTTATTTTTGTACTCTTACATACATGCATACATTAATTGAATCACTATGCAATATATTTCAATTTGACAGTAAACTTCCATTGGCCCTGTGTAACTTGTTTAATTTATAACTAATGGCATGTGATTTCCAGACTTCATAATGAGGAGCTAGGCCATTACAAAGCAATTCCCAAATTGATTAATTTAATTATTAAAGACCTTTGTAATTCAGTTATTTATTTGCAATCATTGGTTACTATTACCAATGCCTTGAACACTTTAAGGTATTAAGTACAGGGAAAATTAACTTAGAATGTTAATGTCGCTTTTGATCGTTTTCCTGAAGATTCAAATGAGATCAAATAAAACCAACCTTTTGTTCGAGTTCCTCACGAAATTAACAAACTAATTTAAGTGTAAAGGTGAATATATACACGCGCGAAAATTCATCCTTGCTAGTCATTCTGACCTACACGATCCTGGCTGTCCGAATGACATTCGTTTAAATGTTGGCAGGCATCCACGGCAAGTAAAGAAGAAACACCGAAGCGGGGGAGCACGCTGCTGAAATGCACGACTTGCAACACATTTAGTACTCTCAGCAGCCGCGCGCTCACCACCCACATGGCGCAATGCTCGCCAGACAACAACAATGTGGCGGCGGCGCAGAACGCCGACCGCCCACACAGAAAACTCTTCGAATGCGACGTCTGCAACATGAAATTCTCAAACGGCGCCAACATGCGCCGCCACAAAATGCGCCACACCGGCGTCAAACCCTACGAGTGCCGCGTCTGCCAGAAAAGATTCTTCCGGAAGGATCATCTTGCTGAACACTTCACTACGCACACGAAGAGCTTGCCGTACCATTGCCCGATATGCAACCGCGGGTTCCAGCGACAGATCGCGATGCGCGCGCACTTCCAGAACGAACACGTCGGTCAGCACGACCTCGTCAAGACTTGCCCCCTCTGCAGCTACCGTGCGCCCACCATGAAAAGCCTCAGAGTTCATTTCTTCAACAGGTAAGAGCTAATACTATCACTAAAGAATGTCACTATAGAGTTAAAAAAAAATTATAACAAAAAATAGAACCGACTACAAAAAACCATGAAAATAATTTTCTACCAGTCTGAAGTCGGTGCCTCAGCACGAGCCAGCAGGAGTGGACCTATAATCGTCTACCTCACCTACAACTATACGAGTAAATGGCTTCAATCACTCCTGCTGGCTCGTGCTGAGGCACCGACTTCAGACTGGTAGAAAATTATTTTCATGGTTTTTTGTAGTCGGTTCTATTTTTTGTTATAAATTTTTTTTTCACGCTTTTTAGTGTAAAACATCTAAGATACAATAGTTTAATGTCAACTGCTCGTCACCTTTTACGAAAAATTGCTTTTTCCGATGCAGAGATGTTCATTATTGAGGAGTCCTGGTGCTTCACCACCCATTCCTTGTCACCATATGCGTTTCGAGGAGCATAAATTGCTTAGCATTTGTGTTAAAGCAATTGAAATTCAACCCATGAAAACTAGTTATTGAGTAGTAACTCCGATGGTCAACTGTGGTCTTCATCATCAGTTCCACTTTACCAAATGATGATTTTCAAGAGCAAATGCACGATTTACTACTAAATATATCAAAATTATCATAGGTGTCCCTACAACATTTGAAGAGTTCCCTCGATTTCCTTAGGATCCAATCATCAGATCCAGATTTGGTGCTTATGGGACCTAATTGAAAGCATTCCTAGGCGATCGCAAAAAAAAAATTTCAAATCGGTTCATAAATGACGGAGTTCTGAGGTAACAAACATAAAAAAAAAAAAAAAAAAAAAACATACAACCGAATTGATAACCTCCTCCTTTTTTTGAAGTCGGTTAAAAATGTCATGTAATGTCGCTCGCTCGTCTTTGGAGGACAGGTTTGATTACATCGCTGGAGCTTATCTTATTTAACCAATAGGGAATATTAAAACATTATTTTGATACTATATCTTTATTGTTTTACAGTGTTGTGAAATAACTTTTCAAATATCTTAAAAAATATGCAAATACCATGGACGTTTTAAATTGTCGAGTATACAGAGAGATCCGACATACTGTGACGTCATATGACACGACGAACAAACAGAGAGTCCATAATTTTATTTTTCTAGAAATAGAAGGAATGCAAGCTTCATGCACTCGTAACTTCCTTATATTGATAAGTTTTAAGGATTTTTATGTTCCAAGTATATTCTCTATTCTTTTTTTACTTTACTACTCAATTCTACTACACAGGAAATTTGCCGAATTTTCTAAATTTTTTATCCGCGGATATGGACAAGAATACGACCTTCAACTTTCTTACACAGTGCCAAGAAATGTGACGTCGGACTTACTGTTGACGTGAAATTTTTAATATTTGTATCGCAAATTTACCGACAATGTCATTTTAACGATTGAAATATAATTCGAATTGATGTAAATAGCATTTCGCTGCTACTTTACTGTAGAATACAAAAATATCTTTGAGATCCGCAAAAAGGAAAAGAATATGGATCTCTTTTCCAACTACTTTACTGAACAAAATTAAACAGCCAATTGTTTATTTCCAGACACGGCATCGACTTGGATAACCCAGGAACCGGCAACAACTCTGTTTCCCTACTGGCAGCTGGTATCGCCAACGCAGCTTACGCCGACGGCACGATGGACGCCAGCGCTATTAACGCCTTAGGGGCGTTAGGCTCCGGCCTGTCAGTGTCCGTCGCCGCGGCCTATTCAGACAGCGGCGACAGCAATGGTGAACGGTCCGTCGACAACGCAACCCCGCCGATGCACTATCTTACCCCACACGTTGAAATATCAATGGCCGACAATAATGAAACCTTCTCGCCCGGACAGTCTAACCATAATTCTGGTGAGTGTGTGATTCTTACTCTGTACCGTCTATTTGCAAGAACTACGTTGCCCTTTTCTAATTTAGCCGGCGCGTCTATGAGGGTAAACCCAAACATATTTTCTTGTGCGCGCTGGGGTCTGTGATACTTTCCTTTGGTTACCCTAACAATGTATGAGTTATATATAGGTAGTTGACCAAATGCTTTACCAGTTTTTGTTACATAAAAAAATAAGACTTGCGACATTGACTTGTAAGTGAAAATAGTATGTATGTATAAAAATACAAAGAAAGGAGAGCAAAGGCGAGCTTATCCCTAAAAAGGGATCTCCTCCAGCTAAACTAGGTAGTAATAGTTATAAATTTTTTAGGCCACACAAATCTCCTCCCACAAAAATTGTATTTAGTAATTAGTATCCATGGACTTTTTATGCTCGCGGATCTGTGTCTAATTCACTTTTTAAAACATCCATATCTTAGTATTTTTTTAAGATATTTAAAAAGTTCTTCCACAACTCGATTTGCCAATACAATAAAGATATATTTGAAGAAATAAAAAAGTTGCATGTTCCTTATTAACTGTCTTTATCTCCAAAGAAACTTATGACGTCAAAGGCATTGTCACTTAATTTCGTTTCATGTCTTACCTAATCAGAGATGTGAAATTGTGATAGTCAAAAGAATCAAACAGATTCCTTATTGAAAAATAATGGTATCCACGTCTAAGTATTTCTACATTGAGGAAATTATATAAATGCAGCATCAAGTTACAGATTTATAGATCTTACGACAGCGACCCCGAGCCTTAGTTTCGTTGGACTAACTTGACGTTAACTTGACCTTGACGTGTTAAGAGACTAATCTCGTCTTTATAGTATTGGTAAGAACCCAGATAATTGGGAAAAGTGTATTTAAAACCTCATTTGTCGTCTTTGGAAGATTGGTGTACTTACTCGTATGAATTTAAGCATGGGTGACTTAAATTGATTTGAGGCTCAAATTCAAATCATATTAAAGTCTCATCACATCAATACAGTTTAACCTTTTAACCGCCAATACGTTTTCATTCGTACGTACCCGTATCGCCACCTACATCGAATATGACATTTTGCCTTAATTATAAGACTGCGGCGAAATGAGCTGGATAACTTGTGTCTTATAATTCAGACAACGGCGGTTAAAGGGTTAAAGAGTTTTTGAGTCTACAAGATAGACAATATGCTACTTACTTAATACAAGATCAGTGTAGGTATTCCATCTCAACTAGCTTACTGCATCTTTGGTGACGTAATTTGCATACGTTTTGGTTTTATTGTAGATTCGCGCATGAACGGTGAGGGCCCGAGTTCGCCGCAGTCTGGCGACAGCGCGGGCGCCGTCGCCAGCAGCTCGCTTTCCGCTCAGCTGCCTGCCGGCATCACGCCTTCTATCACGCTCATACCCATCAAACAGGTAACGTGTTGTCTTTGTCTCATACGACTAGTAGGGCCTGAGAGTTGGAATCGACCAATCACACGAGTTTAACCGTTCCGTCTATTCGAAAAAAACAAATAGAGACTGCATCACATTTAACCGTTAGTTAGCACTAATCAATGGATGTTGAGACAGCCCCTAAATTTGAAATTTACAAGGCCCTGTGGTATGGGCCAGTACATTCGTAATCGCACTGCAACATAACCTCAACTGCCGACTGCTCATACGTTTTTATCGCAGTCAGCGTGCAGTTGTGCCGACTGCAATCGAACTGCAATAACAAATGTATGGGCAGTCGGCAGTTGGCAGTTATGTTGCAGTTAGAATGCAGTACGTCTGTACTTGACCCAATGGTGTGACCGTAATTGAACGATTCTGCTCGTGTTTCTGCTCCATTCTACCTCACGAAGGAACAGTAGCTTAATAGGCTAGATTCCTAAATATGTATAATCAGTCCATCTAGTCTAAACAAAAAATATGGACATACAGCCGGTTAAAGTTTCGTGTGACGTCACGTACACTTTTTACTAATGTGTGACCTCACGGGCCCCACTTCCAAACTATGATGCGCTTCAACTTATGTGCTTAAAAAAAAGTTTGATTGACAAAAGAAAAGATACAGTATCCAGTATTTTTATTTTCATGTAGTCTAACTGAGGGACTGAATTGTTTTTTTTTACTATATAACAGATAATTTCTCGACAACTTGGCTATTTTTGGTAATTATTAATTCAACAACATTAACATAATAATGTTATCAGAAACTATAATTAATTTTAATGAGTGCAACAACTCTCAAGTTGTGCTTGAGGCGAGTCCCAATTCTTTGGACTCCATCGGTTGCGCTAAAGTAGGTTACGCGGAGAAAGTCCGAATTTTAGCATATCTAACGTAATAATTTGCAACGATCTACATTTTTTGGCTGTCGAAGTGTTTAATTAACTTGCAACGGTTCTTGAACACTTTAAAGGGTATTCAAGCTGTAAATTTAATGCTTAGACTAAATTGGATTTGAGCATTTTTAACCACTGACGCAAAAAAAAGGATTTTATAAGTTTGATCAGTATGTGGCATTGGTGTGTGTGGCCTCGTAAATTATTGTATATTTATTACTAGCATGTACCTGCGGCTTCATTCGCGTGAATTGTTGAGTCCAGCAGTTAAACTGAAATTCCGGGAATTTACTAAATTCGTCATCAACATCATTATCAGCCTATAGCAGTCCACTGTTGGACATAGGCCTCCCCCAAAGAGCGCGATTGCGCCCTGTCCTCGGCTAAACGCATCCAGCTTCTAAAAGCAGCTTTTCGCAGATCGTCATTCCACCTGGCCGGAGGGCGTCCTACACCACGTTTGCCAAGATGCGGTCTCCACTCAAGAACTCGTTTACTCCAACGGTTGTCGGTTTTGCGACAGATATGACCAGCCCACTGCCACTTCAACTTGCTAATTCTCTGAGCTATATCGATGACCTGAGTTCTATGTCGGATAGCCTCGTTGCGGATTCTATCTTTCAAAGAAATTCCGAACATAGATTAACATTGGTATTTCCAAAATAATACTTAGTTTGTGGTCTTCACTTACATCATCTGAAGTTGATATTTCGAGATTTTAAATACGTATATTTCATTCAATCTGTAAAAATATTGGAATAAAAAGTAGCCTACTCTAAGGACAGGAGCACGCCGCGCCCGCACCAAACCGTGCAGCCATGCGAGTAAGCGGAGGCCTTAATTAACCCCACCCTAGTGGTAGGAGGGGTAAGGTAACTTTGTTGATGCAGGATAATAAAAATCCTATTTTTTAACATTTTAGGAACCCAATACACAAGAGGAGTCGGGCGGCGGGGAGTCGCAGGGCGAAGCGAACGGCGGCGACAAGCGCGGCGTGTCGTCGAGCCTGTCGTCGCTGATCAAGGTGTCGCCGCTGAAGAGCTTGCTGCGCGAGGACCTGCGCCGGCGCATCTCGGCGCGCGGCCGCGCGCGCGGATCCAACGTGAGTACTGACAACTATAGCAAACTAGCCTGTTGCCCGCGACTCCGTTTGATAATTTATTTTTATTAATTTATTCGATTGGATGGCAAACGAGCAAGTGGGTCTCTTGATGGTACCCACTAGGCCACCACGGCTTCTTTTACTTCGAATCTACCATACTAACACTAGCTCATAGGACATGTTACTTTTTTTATTCGACTGGATGGCAAACAAGCAAGTGGGTCTCTTGATGGTAAGAGATCACCACCGCCCTAAATGAGTGACGTTTTAAAATCCATTATTAAATGAACTTTATTATTTAGGGTCAAATTTCAAAACGGCTGTACGATAAGTTTACGAATTGAGGGAGCATGATAAATACAAACTTTTCCGATTACCATTGTGCACTAAATCTGTAACATATTATTATTATGCTACTTTTTGTATCGGGAAACTAAAGGTTCCAAGGGGCACAGGCGATATCCATACTTAATATTATAAATGCGAAAGTGTGTTTGTATGTTTGTGTGTTTATCCGTCTTTCACGCCGTAACAGAGCGACGGATCGACGTGATTTTTGGCATAGAGATAGTTTATGGGCCCGAGAGTGACATAGGCTACTTTTTATCCCGGAAAAATGCAGTTCCCGAGGGAACAGCGCGCGATAACCGAATACCATGCGGGCGGAGCCGCGGACAAAGCTGGTTGATATATAAAATGAAATCTGTGTGGATATAGTAGACCAATATAGTAGGAATGCCTTTGCCGCCCTAAGGTTCAATGACAGTGTAGGTATAGCTTAAAACATCAAAAACTTTATTTTCTCCTACAATATCTGAATCGGCACGTATCTGAATATCGAAAATTGAAATATCTATAGTTAAAATATCGACGGTCAAAAAAACGAACCTAACCTACTTTAGATATTTTGATCGTCTACTTTTTAACATTAGATAAGTATATTAATTTTCGATATTCAGACACCTCCCCAAGTCAATGTGACTGAGATGTAGAGCCCTAAAAATAAAATTAAGTTATATTTATATGTAACAGTTTGGTCAGTTGCCTCGTAATGTGATTGCAGGCGTCCCGAGCGTCCCCGTCGGAGGGCGGCGTGATCACGTCGACGCACGGGGAGGCGGCGGCGGCGCCCGCGTCGCTGGTGTGCTCGTTCTGCGCCATCACGTTCCCCGACTCGACGCTGTACTTCCTGCACAAGGGCTGCCACTGCGACTCCAACCCGTGGAAGTGCAACATCTGCGGCGAACAGTGCTGCAACGTGTACGAGTTCAACTCCCACCTCCTCAGCAAGAGTCACCAATGACTGTTTGCAGGGGGGCCGTTCCAACATTACTGACTTTGTCTCCCGACACGCACTCTCCCGCACGGTGTGCGCTAGTATAAGCACTTCGAAGCTTCACCGTTCACTATCGGTCCACGATCGTACGAGATTTCTCTCTTCAAACGTTGCGCTTCGAACATGCTGTACGCTGAACGTCCCCCCGAAGATATCATTTTAAAAGTGCAAATTATGTGAAGGTATATTTTTAGCGGTTATAATTGTTATGGTAAAATGCGCGACGATATTTATGCGGATATTTTAGTACTTAAAAAAAATGGGTTTTATGAAAAGGTAATTTTAAATTTAATTGTGAAGGGGTGATATAAGATTTGGGTATAATCTTTCGATTAAATTGAAAGATTTATGGAAGGACGAGTCGTCGACAGTTATTCTTACATTCCAAAATGTAACGTAGCATTCCATGAGATGAGATTCAGGTCTTTGGCGGGGAATATTTTTGTAGTGACTAGTTCAAATTTAGTAATGTGTTACTTCTCTAACTACTTTGATCATTGGAATGAAATTAGTTTTACCGCAACAACACATCCCAACGAAATACGGGTGGTTATGCTATTGCAAACATTTCAAGTCCGCAATATTTGTGGCAATTTTATACAGTAATATCATTGCATGTTTTTACAAAATCTATGAAGTGTTTTGTTTTTGAAGGGATGGATTAAATTGGTAGAGGAGTAACACCTTTATGATTTCATTCTACTTTTCTGTACTTAAATTTACTACAACAATATCTTATCTAAAATTTAAAAGTATTTTTTGGTGCGATAGTGAATTTTACAAATGTTTTAAACTATGGTGGAGATTGTACAAATTAATATATTTTTACATTTCACTGTTGAGAAGAAGAGGCATAGCCTGCATTTCCGTGATTATTTACTTATTGTGATTATGTACAGACAGGAATTATAAATTCTACATTCCATTTTTATGTTAACTCTTTAATATGCATGTGATGCAAGTCCACGACTAATATTTAATGTACAAGTTATATTTTGTTGTTATTATTTATTCCTCTTAAAATTACTGTTTTCTTTTCTAGCTGTATATTTACTTCCTTATTTAAATTCTGACTGGTGCAGTAAAGTCCATGTGTACTTAAATTTTTTCTTTAATTTTATGCGATTTTCGTTTCGCGAGTTTTGTTAAATTGCCGTTAATATTTTAGAGTCAAAATCGAGGCGGTTTGCTCAATTTGGCTCAAGTATGGAGCACGAAATCATCGAATCGATGATTACTCGCACAAACGGTTAGGTTCGCTCTCATTGGAATAGCGATAGAATTTATTTGTGCTTTCGATGTTGGTGCCTTTGTTTTATACGTTACAAGCCGGTAACCATAAACGACAAAAGTCTGTACGAAAATTAGCACTGATCATAATCACAGTGAAACGACCGTGTATGTTTAGAAAATAGCTGGAATTGATCGATTGTTGAATACAAATATGTTATTTTGTTGTTACCTATAAAGGGATAAGCAACTTACAAAAACTTTAAACACTACATTCTGTCGTTTTTCAAGTACGCAGAAGTGCTCAACGTAACGGAAAACGACTTTGATCTCTTATTTTGAAGAGTTGAATATGTATTGACTTTCAATTAATAAAATAACATAGGTAATCAAACTGTATTGAATTTTATTTGCGTGCTGTTAGAAACATATTGATACAATTAAAATAGAATACTGTAGGTTAATATCGTTAATTTAATAATGTAGCTGTTAGTTTTGTTTTAGTACCTTTCTCGTGTTTTAACTAAATTGGTCAGTCCGTTCCATTTTTCTTAAAGTAACCTGAGATTTACATTCCTGTAGCTAATAAGTACTTACTATCGGTTGTGGTCTTGCCTGTTAAGTTTACGAAATTGACTTAGATGGAACTGAAATTACGTTTACCAACGAAGTTATGTATTTTGTTTTGTTATTATATCTTTTTTTGTAAAAAAATAGCGGCGCGCGCGCAGACTGTCCGTGAGTTACCTGAAACGAGCAACACATATTTATTTATAGAGATTCTTATATGCTGTTTCATTGTTGGTCTTTACAACTTGAATGTTTACTTTTATTCTGGTCCGCCCCGCGCTGCCGCGTTAGTTAAGGTACGTGTAAGAGCTATTAATGTTATTAACCGGTCACCCACTGGGCGCCTTTACTTAATCCGTCCATATCTAATGATAGATATTGCCTTTAATATTTAATAAAAAGTAATATATTTTATAGATTTTAGATGTGACTAAGGAGAGATCTTAAGTATAATATGGTTGAATAATTGCAGAGTTCTAATGATATAGGTAGCATTATTTATCATTAATTAAAAATCTCTGCATTGCTGTAAACCAAGTAGATGCGATGGTAGTAAACATGAAATGTATAATTACTTCGTTAAAACAAATCATTCCATTCCATATCCTCGCAAAAACGAGATAAGATTATATATGTATTTATATCCAACATAAAGTCAGTAAAACATCTAGACTGTCTGATGAGATGAGTTGTATAGACAAGACAAACCAGTGTTTGGTTAGATTTTTTTTTTGTAAAAAAGGATACTTATCTATCATATCAGTAGCGTGGCACCGTAACAACTCATTTCCGCTGGGTTGCCTAAATTTACATGTTGTCAGCGATGACGAGTGTGGCAAAAGTGGTGTACTGCGAGGTGCTACATCCGAAGATATACCTAATTCATGTTTCTCGCGATCTGCAGGTTGCATAACGAAAATATTCATTCCACGCCACAGCTACTTATGCTACATGTTTTATATTTTATTCTGTTATTGAGCCACGGATATAAATTAAATACAGTATATAAAGAAAACGTTTGACGGTTAAAATAACATCCTTCAATTGTTAAAATCTTAAATACTTTTATTTTTGTGGCCTAGTTATAAGTACAGTGAAAGTATTGGAAGTTGTGTTAAAACCACAATAAAAAATGTTAAAAAGTTTGAACAACAAAACAGTATTTATATACATATTTCGATTTGATAACACGAAAAATTTAGTATCAAACGTAAAGCCAATATTACGAGTAACATATCCATGGAAATACTGACAACAAATCATGTATTATGTGCTTAGTTGGAGTCAACAATAAGCCTTTAGTATAGCGACCCTCACCTTAATACCAAAACACAGCTTACCAACATTATAATTTTGTTATAAGTTGTTATATATGTAATTTAAGATAGATAAATATAACTTAACGCAGTAAAGCAATTATTTGTAATTTTAGACAGTTGATTGCATCGTTAATATTTTGCTGTTACATTTATTATGTTGTCAATTTAAATGGAAAGAATAATATTTACTACTTAATATAAAGAATACTATTTTATTAAAAACCAGTTTGTAATTATGAGTGATAGTTACTATATCAAGTTTTAGCAGATTGTGCCTTAGATCAATACTTTAAATATATAAATATATATATATATATATATATGTATATATATAGAAACGTTTTTGGAAACTGTTTAATATCTTGTAACTAGATGTGTGTATTTCAAACAATTATCACATTAGAGTTTATATTTATACACAAGAACTAGGAAATCAATGACATGTTATTTATTTGTGTATAAGAAATTGTATGCAATATGGCTGTTTTGCTTGTTTTTATGAAAAGTTTATTTGCAGTTAATATAATTTTTCTTATCGTCTTGTTGCGGTAAATTAAGATTATAAAGGATTGGTACTTATTACCATGTAGTTCTATTTATTTACGATTAATTTGGTAAAGGGTCTAATAAAATATTAATAAATTATGAAATATTTCTATCTGTTTCTATTTACCTGTATGCCAAACTATTTTTTTTAAATGTTTTTTGTTAGGTCAAAAAAAATATCTGCGCTGCTCTTCGCTTTTACGAGTTATATGTGCGGTTGTAAAGGAGCGGCCACACCACTGCTTAAAAAACGGTGATCTAGTGACGCATCGTATCGCATGCCCTCCACGCCGCTAGTACTCAAAATGGTGTGGAATCGCAGTGACGTTCCGTAAACATCACGACTTGGTGGAGAGCACGCGGTAAAGTCCTGACGTTTACGGCACCTCACTGCGATTCCGCACCGCTTACCAAGGCTCTGATACCAGTTAAATTTCCAAACCGTTATCATGTACTTGGCGCAAAACCTTTTCATTTTGGTTTCGTTCGCGAAACCGTTATTTTTAAACCGGTTTTGAAGCGAACATTTCCATAAAGTTCTTGTCAGATTAACCGGTGGCCGCGGTCACGTAGTCTCCGTTCTGTTAATTGCGTCTGCGATCAAGTAACCACTCTGCAGCAACCATTTTGGCCGCGCATTGAGCAGAGAACTTGCATCCACCGGTTGCCCGCAACTCTCGCGATGGTGTCAGTACATCGAGTGCCTTGGAAGTATCTCTAAGTAAAATTATTATCATCTAAATCGGTTCAGCGGTTTAGAGGAGATGAGGTAACAAACAGACGTACAAACATTCGCATTTGTAATATTAATGGGATTATAAGTGTATTAGTGTATTATAAGTCTATGTAAAAAGAGCTCTGGGTGGCTAGTGGAGAGGATACGTTTGTTGCGCATCTGTCAACTAACAAGCCAATGGCGTGACGGCCACGCGCACGCTCCTACGCCCCCTCCCGCGTCCCCCACTGCTCCGCCGCCAATTTGGTCCGTGTTTCGCTTACTGCGCAAAATGTTGCCAGGAGCTCTTCTTATGCACGTTGCTTTGATTTGAACTATTAAGTTCACCGTTGACGCACACAACGCTACACAAATATTAGTTACCCATGAAGGAATGAGTTTACCCATACAACGCAATGACTTTTCGCGAACTAAACCATACAATTCGGACCCTAGGGGGCTATTATAAAAATTGCTAATTCAAGTTATCCGTCCTTCTCACTCTAGGTATAGAATAAAAGCATTAGCGGGACGGCAAGATACGAAGTTCGTTTTTGCACTTTTTTTTTATATGGCTGTCCATTGGAGGAACATTTTGCCAGTGTCTATTGTAATATAAGTAGGTTTTGCCGTGATTGTAAGGTAAAAAAAAAAGAAAACGAAATATGAGAGGCTTAGATTGAAACAAATTGAAAATCTTTTTTCTCTATAGTACTAATACTCTTTGCAATATTTTTACCGTCCCATTATTATTCGTACGGATCGTATCTATTCCGATCCGATGCAGTGGATGCTCAGCTTAAATATGATTAAAGTGAACGCACCGGTGGGTGACTCCTAGCTGAAATTCGAAATTCGAAAATCAAAGTTCGTTTAGAACCGTCTCTCTCACTCACTTAAATGACAATATTAGTGTCAGCAGGACGGCACGACACGAACTTCGATTTTCTAATTTCATAGTAGCCCCTCTGTGGTGAGTGAAGTTTTGGTTTTGTTGACTGACACTTCGGTAGTTAGCTGTGAGAAGTTAACTTTTTACCAATTTACTGCCAAAGTTGGAAATAAACATTAAATTAAACTATCAATTGATGCTGAATATCTGACCCGATTTTCACGTGGAATGGGCAAATCAACGCAGGTTGATGGCGACAACAATCCGACGTCGGTCGATTCCGATCCCGACCCTGCGAAGTTACTTGAAGCTGCTTTGCTACAAATGGATGGAATCATAGCCGGTAAGTACTACTACATTTTAGCTTTAAATACTTTATCATCTAAGTGAAATCCACTTCTTTTTAAAAAGGTTTTTGTTATTAGGTGTGGGCACTACACGCTTCAATGATTATAAAGGTCTAGGTTTTATACTATTTACCTTTTTTTTTAAATGTACTTAAATCCAGTCATTTATAAATTTTAGTGTATAATAATTGAAAAGTGGTCTTGTTGCCTCACAGTTCTTTCAATTAGCAACCACTATGATGAACAAAACTATAGGCTGTTGCTTAGTTAGGCTGAGCTAAAGCAAATACCTACAAGGTTTGTGGCAAATCTTAAAAGTTTAATATTGTGGGTTTGTATTCTAGTGAACTTTGTTTAGTTAGACATATCTGAAAAGTTTTAATTTGTATGGCATTAATATAACAAAAATAAACTGTAAAAGTTGTAAATTTAAGTCCATTTCATTTATGGTTGAGTAACTAGTCACGGGAACATGATGGAGTGATCTTAACTTTTGATTGCTGATCAAATGCTATAAAAAGGTGAATATAGTAATGAGGGTAGCTTATAAATCTTTATTATTTTGTTTGTCACACAATCCTCAAATATACGCAAATATATTATGTAGTAACAGTAACTATTGTAGTTAAGGTGCCCTGAAATGCAGTTGCTCATCGCTTGATTGCAGTGATAAGTCAAGTTATGTGACCCCATTTTTTTTAATTTCACGCAACTCAAAAAAGTAGTGTCAAGTCGACGCGTCAAGGAGCAGCGACAAAATAGCTTCTTGCAGGATTGATCTTGTTCTTGGAGGCTGATTTCTTAATGTCATTTAGTAGCAGTTGTGGCAGTGGTACAAATAAAACAAATTGGAGTGAAGGAAAAAAATAAAAAACTGTGTTTTTTCCAGAATTGAAAGTTTTTTTTTCTCGCTTTATTGCTATATTTCACATGACGTGATTTGGCACTGCAAATGAGTGTCGAGAGATTTCATGTGACCGCAGCCTTAGAGTACCTATGATAGAAGAGTAGAAATTAGATAAGAATGTCAATGTTTATACTTACCTATCACATTCATGGGCACCGGTAGTATTATTTTCAGAAGGGTGCATTGCAGCTCACAATCTCATATATATGGTATAGGGAGGTCCATTGAAATGTTTAATTCTGTATCTTAGTTTTGTTCTATGTATTTCCTTTTATGCCAGGGGGGTGCAAGACAATATAAGTTGTGCCTTAGATTTTTGCGTTGCATTTATGTTATAATATGTTTTGACATCATCAAAGTCAGCAAGACCTATGCCTAATTCTACTATATTCCATACTCTGACAGTAATTTTTAGTCCCAAGCTACCATCACCCCTGGGGATTTATTTGGGTTTGTGCCCAATGGAAAAAAGAGGTCTGAAAGTCAGATAAACTAGTTTAGGACTCTTCTGTTCATGTCTGTTTTCTAACTCGACATCAATACTACATAGTTTACTCCAGCATTTTGTAGTTTAATTTGTAGTTTAATTATAGGTACCTCTGGCTATTAAGTACTGTGAGATTTCTAACCTTCTAAGAAACTTTACTTTGTATAACTACTTGTTTCTTGGCTTCAAATCTTGTGAATCTCGTCTCCCCTCAAATTGGTCAGATTGATTCCAACTTAGTATGTATGTAAATGGCAAATAAATGGCATTATAACAATGAAACATTGTAAGCAAAAAAGTTCATATTAAGGGGTTTTTAAAGTATTATTAAACAGATTTTTTGGAGTTTTAGACCTTCCTCCTTCAGTTTGTCAGCAAAGTAAGCACTGTTCTGACCCCCCCCCCCCATGCCTGGGCCATGGTATACCTATTTATTTATATTTTTCACCTGTTATTTATAAGATATCTTAACTGCTATATTAATGGGAAGTCTAGGAACTAGAGAATCAAAAAGCAAAGATCCATCCCCTTTGATGCTTATGTAATACTTGAATAACCTCTAAGATTATTTTGTTCATGTAAAAGACACCCATTTCTATTCATTTTATGTGCATCCTGTGAAGGGCAGTAACATAAACACAACAGTTTACTGCCATCTTTTACTGATACCCAAACTTTCACGCTGCTATTCGACGCGGCAACTTGACGCTACTTTTTTGAGACGCTGGAAATTCAAAATAGGGTCACGTGACGAGATTTGTCGCTGGAAACGAGCGTCGAGTGGCTGCATGAGGTTGCACCTTTAGTTGCATTACAGCGCGCGGTACGAAAGTATACCTTATTATGTATATTACGTACTGTGCATTAACGGTTACCGCTACCACTAACGAGACTGCAAATGGTGTAAAATTGCAAATGCTATAATATAAAGCCCTTTTGAAGATTATATTTAAACAATTTACTTGTCTTGTGGACCATTTCGAACTTTTTCTACAAAGGTCAAAATGTTGACTAAACTCCTTATTGTCTATGATGAGACTGAGCATTAAAATGTTCCTTGTTAATGAGGTGTCAGTCCAGTCATAGAAATGATTCAGTGTTTTTTTTACATAGGTACAGGAACAACTGCAATCAAGCAAGTCACTGTACAGTCCAACCAATTTGATTTCTATGCCACTAGAGAACCTTGTCTTATTCACATTGACCATTCAATACATGAATAAGCCAAAAGATGATCTAAGGCCATAAGTCATATTGTAGATAAGACAAACTAGCCTAGGAGGAATCTGAAACTGTACCTACAAGGTTTTATTTAGTTTATTTTTGAAGTGTGCAACGAAATTAAGCTTTGTCATAAGGATTTTAAATTAAATAACTCGTATTACGTAAGATAAGATCCTACGATGATAAAAATTAAACAGCAGGTCTTCAAAAAAATGGAGATCAGTATTAATATCATGTAATTAAGAGTTCTCTTGTGCCTCAAAATTGCCAATTTATGCAATTTCGTTAGCAAGTCTGAGAAATAAATTTAACTGATGTTTAAAAATACTCTGTGTATCGCTATACGTCGTGAGCAAAAAATAATAAACTTTTTATTTTTTGTTAGCCTATGTGTGTCCCACTGCTGGGCAATGGCCTAAAGGCAAATAAGCTTTTATTATAAAGAAAACTGTTATTTTGGGTACAATTTTCTACACTACAAAAAGTATAAATCAGATGAAAGAGGAACTAAATATTTTCGCAAACAAAATTGTTGCAAACCCTTAACTGAATCAGTAATTATTTCTAACTTAATCATAAAATACGTAGTCAATGTAAAATCGACATTTACGGAAGAAGGAAAAGCCTATAATAAATAGTCGGGTACAGGGATGGGGGCGCGAGTGCGGGAGGGTGCAAACTGTTGAACGGAGGGTGGCGAGGCGCCAGTCCGCCGCCAAACTCTGCACAAAGCACTGCGTCTCGAAGGCCGATGTGCACGCGAACCCAACTCGGGAATACAACTATATGTACGGTACTCGCGGCTTTTGCTTTAACATACTAGAAACATGTACCCACTCCTCACCGTTTTAAAATGATTTCAAAAAATTTGACTTCATTAAAAAGAGCTTAAAATTCTGTTTCCGCAGTTATCCTCTATGTTATTTTCAACTCAACCCGAACAAATACACGACCAATTTTTGCGTATGTAATTGTGTACGGGATTTTACCCGTTTGCAGTGTCGCCTGTCGCCTCGTGCCAAATTCCTTTCGTTTCGGTGGCCAATGAAATTCGAATCTAGACGGTTTTATGGCTTTAGAACAAAAAAATGTATGCTTTCATAGTTAGACCTAATTAAAGTATGGTAAATTCATATTCATTTTTCTCTAAAATGTCTACTATACTTATTAATAGAAAAGAGTAAAAAAAAAGTTCTTGAACTGTTTGAAATTAACCGTTTGCTTCGCGCGGTGGTGCAGTAGTTCGCGCTCTAATGAGTTTTTGAATGACGGACTATATATCTTTTACGGCTTGGTGCAAAATACGTTTACGTTCAAGATAAAGTTTTTAAATAAACGAGTGTATATTGAACATCGTTTTAGTTATTTATATTTACGATTAAGGATGTTTTCAATTTAACATCTTTCATTAAAAATGCTGTATTTAGTTAGAGTTCTGCTGCTTCTCTTTCCTTTTTTATGTAGACGATAGTCTTTAATATTTTCTATCTATAGTAGTGGGAGGACCGTCTTGTAGGACGCATCAGATTGCATTAAAATACGGCGCGAGTTACTGTTTTCACGGTAGCAGGTAGTTTAGTTATTGTATATTGCTTTATACATTACTAGCTTTTGTCCGCGGCTCCTCCCGCGTGGTATTCGGTTATAGCGCGCTGTTCCCTCTAGAACTGTGCATTTTTCCGGGATAAAAAGTCACTCCCGTATGTCACTCTCGGGCCCATAAACTATCTCTATGCCAAAAATCACGTCAATCCGTCGCTCCGTTACGGCGTGGAAGACGGACAAACACACAAACGCACAAACACACAAACGTACAAATACACTTTCGAATTTATAATATTAGTATGGATATGGATTTATAAGAAAGACCAAAAGAAGAATAAAAAAAAAACATTTAATTTTTTTATTTTTTATTTTTATTTTTCTTTATTGGGAAACAAACAGCATAAAATATTACATAATACAGTAACACACATTTTTATCAAAAAAGCCAAAACAGTTTCCACTAATAGGTTTAACAGATTTGTTCAGAGAGGAAAGATTAACTAGATATAAAATTAAAGTTAAAGATTAAGATATTGCCACAAAACACATTAAACAAGGTTTCATACAAAATCAAAGTTTATAATTGTGATAAGCCTTCATAATGTCCGAGAACATTGCAAACAAATTCCATATGTTCATCTCGCATCGTTAAAATTTTCACAAAAATAATAAAGACCAGAACGTATGAAAAAATGTAATCTCAGCCGGGTTGCGTCAAGATTAAATTTTTGAGCCGATTCTTATCGCGTCCTCTCTTGTCTCTGAACATTCTCGGTGAGCATTTTCATTATCGCTTTAATTTTTTGATGCGGATCACGAACTTTCTTTCAACACCGCAGTATAATACATTTAGGTCAGTTGTAGCAAATCGCCATAAATGCCCGAAAACCCTGATTTTATTTAATGTGAAATAAATAAAAATTAATCAACTAAATGCATGTATGTACGCGCATAACTTCAGAACGACGGCACTAAATTGTTTTTTTTTGTGTTCGTTCCTGTCAGGACAAGGTTTGTGTGAAACAAAATAAAAAAGGTACGGGGGCGAAGCCGTGGGCAACAGCTAGTATGAAATAAATGGCTTACATAACACTTATTAAAATAAAACAGTGTTTTTCAACCTTTGGGTCGCGAAGCCCCTATTAGTTGCTGGAAAAACTACTTTAGTAAAAAAAAAAAAAAATTAAAATATATTTTAAGAAAATATTACCTAACTAATTATAATTATAAATATAATAATTACTAGCTTTTGCCCGCGGCTCCGTCCGCGTGGTATTCGGTTATCGCGCGCTGTTCCCTCGGAATCTGTGCATTTTTCCGAGAAAAGTAGCCTATATCACTCTCGGGCCCATAAACTATCTCCATGCCAAAAATCACGTCGATCCGTCGCTCCGTTACGGCATGAAAGACGGACAAACATACAAACACACTTTGACATTTGTAATATTAGTATGGATATGGATAGTATATTAAATGCCTAAATGCCAAGTTTCATAGTTTTATCTTCGACATCGACGAACTTCCACCATATAAACTTTCACCCCCTATTTTAACCCCTTAAAGCCTCTTTTTCGCGATAAAAGATAGCCTATGTCCTTTCCCAAGGTCTATTCTATCTCTGTACCAAATTTCATCCAATCGGTTCAGCGGTTTTGGCGTGAAAGCGTAACAGACAGACAGACAGACAGACATACAGAATTACTTTCGCATTTATAATATTAGTATGGATTAGTCACGAAATATTTCGCGAATATTTCTTCATACTAAAGGGGTCGTGTCATGAAAAAGGTTGAAAAATACTCTAAGTATTAAAATTAGACTTCCCGTTTAGCCAATCAAAAAGAATAACATCGTTTTTTCACTATTGTTAAAATCCTTATATCAATCAAATAAATAGCAAACACTATAGGTTGTTTTGTTTTAACTGTTTGCCAAGAAAACAGTGTTCAACTCGCCCCTTTACTACTCGCTCAACGAATGATTTACATCCCCGGCATTTATTTCAAACTTCATTTATTTTTCTGCCAACGAGGAATGAGAAAAAAGGTACCGAGGGAAAGTTTGTAATTACCATTCGCATCATGTATTTTCCGTATTTCCACTCGGTAGGTATTCACGTCATTCCTTCATGTTCCCGCCTGACCTCTATCTCTCCAACCCCGATAACCCACTGTCCAATACAATGCGGGTACCTCCTGAAGAACATTTTTAATTGAAAAAAATTTGGATACATATACGAGTATATTGTGCGATCGTTTTGTGGCGTGTACTACAATGATCCGTTAAAATTATTTGAGGGGTTCAGTTATGTGAATGTAATAAATAAAGTATCCAAGACGATGCCGGGGTGTTGGCATTTGCCGGAGCACTTTACCCGGTGGTGGCTACTGGATGTCTGCAGCGAGCGACTCTTCGGGGAACCCGATGCTACGGACTCGCAGATACCACAGCGTATGTATACGTGTTTAGAAATTTTTGTTTGTTATAAGTTACCTATATAGTTTTGCAGTAATCGCATAAGATTCATGTGACATGGAACAGACAAGGACCTCAAAATATCGCACACATATTTTGATTTTACTATGTACTTGACAAGAAAAGGTACCCAAATCGCTAACTAAATATTACACAGGAATCGCAACAGTTTTTTTATTTTCGGCGTGAGCCAGAGCGTGGCCTTTAGTGACAGTCGAATTTTATGATTATGATTAGTTACTTGCTCCTACTCAGTGTTCTTAATAAGTTTCTGTTAAATACAACATTTTTTTGCTGACTGTACATACTTGCAGTGTTATCCAACTTAAATATATATTGCAGATTTCTAGTCAATCCGACTACTGAAAGTCGGTCAAACTAAACTTTTAAGATTTTTTGCTAACTTTTGCAAAAAGGGAATGAAGAAAATATAAATATGGAAACCGTATCAACCAGCAAATATTATGTAGGTAAAGCTTGGCTCGACTCCTATTGCACTCGATTCAATTGGCAGCCTTACCCACCTTAGCTCCTTTTCATATCGAACCATGGATCGGAATATAATTTGAAAATATTGCTACGCAGTTCCACTTCAACGCAAGGCAAGCGATAGAGATATTTTTCCTTTTTACCAGCCAGCCCGAACCCAAAGCGTCATTGTTCCTAGGCGGATGCAATTCACTCGGTCCCCGCGCAATTTGCGCGAGTGGAGTTATTTCGAAAAGATTTTTAAGCCTCGTAGAGCTGGTTAATGAATGATGGTATGTGTTTTATGAATTATGTTTGTTACAATGTTAAAACAATACCTGCCAAATTTTCCGTACCTGTTTTGTTTTATCCACGACAGGCGAATTTTATAAGACTTAAAATTAAGCGCGGCCACTCATAACATAACTTGAAATATTAATGATATCTTCTAGCTAGACCGTAGTGTTAACTCACGTGTAACTACAAGATCGTATATCTTTAATACCGTCAATCATAATATTCTGTCTTCCGTAACACAAGCCGAGATATCGATATGGATATCTTCGTATCAATGTTACACCATTATGATTACGTTTGTAATGAACAACAGTCGTTATTGTCACATCGTCCATGAAGCTATCTCGTCGTGAACTTCCACCGCAAATGAAATATTTAAACTATAGACGTTTTCGTCTAAAATAACCTGGACTGTGCTTAGTGATAGCTTTGATAGTGATAGTTTAGTGATACCTACTATGCCTTGAAAAACGTGCTAGTGATTAAAAGCCAAACAGAAAAAAGTGTACGAGTATCTATACACTACGATAGCTTAAGATCATACTTCTGCAGCAGTTAGGTTCCGAAGCTGCAACTCGGCTCGTTCAACATCATTAAGCAATCCCGTGAGGCTCGCAACGGTTACTGAACTGATGCTGTCCCAGAAAACAGTGATCGATGCTCTCTAGTAAGTCTCTAGTTGTTCTAGTACCTGCACAGTTTCTGTACCTCCAATAGTTAACGATTCTAAAGGTGTATAATCTAAAAGTGTTTTGCCACACAATAAGTGCTGAAATTTAATTCATTCACAAACATATGTACATAGGCTGTCCCATTTAATGTGAAGTTAAATTGATATCATCTTTGTAATATTTTATGTAGATGTTAAATCATATTCATGTACCTAGCCAAAATTAGTAACTTACGTCTTGTGTATCTGAGTATAAGATTCATGATCTAGAAGAAAGAACCTAGCGTTTATTCTTTAACTTATTCACTGCCACCGACGCATATATGCGTTTTTGGAACTTCCTCCCAGTGCCGCTGTCTTAATTATTCATAAATTTTGAACGCACATGTGCGTCGGTGGCACCTGTGGTCAGTCAAGTCAAGTCAGAAGGCAGTGAATGCGTTAATGGGATACTCGTATTATTTTTAATCAGTAGGTATCTTATGATACTGGCAAAACCGGAACTTTTACACCATAATGAGTTAAGGAACATTTCCTACCGCATTTTACACGGTTCGTCTTGGCTTCATTATGAATAGCGAGCACTCGCTATGTAAACTTTGATAACTAGGTACTTCTGAACTTTAATGTTGTTACGCTCTTAGTAAACAATGTTCTTGCCAAGTTGTTAATAGTTTTAATTGATGTACAACATTATTCGCGGCTTAGGCTCTTCTGTATAGCTTACTTTACTTTCCGTGAGTAGCTTTGATGCCATTTGCATCTCTTTCTCTTTTAGCTGCTTTACCACCACAATCGTGCCAGGTCAGCGTCAGGTAGCTAAACGAGTGAGTTGCTCAAGCTACTCGTTTTCAGTGCTTAAGCTAGTCAAAAGCTAATAGCTGGATGAGGCTTTCAGTGATGGTGGGGATCTTATAAGTTTTGAAAATAAACGATCCTAATTTTATATCGCATCCACCTCTTGTTGCAATGTTTTTATTTTATAAAAAATCTGAGCAATTTAATTAAACTGGTTGCATAATATCATTAATATCAAACTTAAAAAGTCCCATGATTCTTTTGTTCGACTAGATCGATTGTTTACATTCGAAAGGTGTATTTTTACATAGACATAGACACAACTTTATTTCGACATCAAACTTAAAATAATACATAATTTACAGAAAAGAAAAACATTTCATGATGTCGAAAAGGAATCATTTCATTTTCATTTCGATTTCATTTTAAGCTAGGCTGTTCGAGGGTTCCTCTTCCCAAAATAAGAGGGGCATAGGCAGTAAATCCCACGTAGGCCCGGGATTGCGAATTTCACACAGAATACACCATTGAATTGCTTCACAGGTCTGAGCAGGTTTCTTCAGAATGTTTTCCTTCACCGAAAACATCGTGTCAATTTCAAACGTAATTTCGCACCACAATTCTGAAAAACTGAAGTGCGGATCTCGGTTGGAATCAACTCTCTAGAGGGGATATAGGTCAAACCATTAGGCTACCGCTACCACGGCTTTCCTACCATAACTAAGTTAGTGTTAACCATGTTTGATTGTTCCAGAGGCAGGCGGAGCGGGCGGCACGGGGCCGGGGCGCGCGGCGCGGGCCCGCGCCCTCGAGCTGGCCCAGCAACTGGCCTCGTCCTTGCAGCACGCCGTGCCGCCACCACCGCGCCCCGACTTTACCACCGCCAGCGCCATACTGCGGTGGCTACAGCAAAACAACAATCATGTCGCACTCGTAAGTACACTTTCCAAGCGTTGGTTTTAGAAACAAGGGGATGTATACGTAAGAAGTAGTAGCAACTGGCCTCGTCACTGCAGCTTGCTGTGTCGCCGCGTCCCGATCACCCTCAGTGCCATCAACGAAACAACAATCATGTTGCACTTCCGGTACACTTGGCTACCATTTTTCTTAGAAACGAGATGTGTACCTAGTATACGCAGATACCTAATAGCGACTGTCGCCAATCAACGCCTGAATTGCAGTTTTAACCCCTAGTGGCTCATTACAATCAGAAATCCTGCACGCATTGACCAAGTTGCTCTCGCAAAAATAACAACAAAATTCGCGTGTAGGTATGAGTACTGCACTAGTCACTGGTAGGTATGAGTGGCACCAGTGCAACAGGATGTGGAATGTTCGATAATTTGGTGGACTGATATCATTTTTAATACATCGCTGCAGTAGCTAAGCGACTGTTATACAACCTAAAAAGTATGACTGAATGATGCATACTCGTAGGCACGATGCTGGTCACTACTCTACGTAGAGTCAAAGAGCTAAATTAAGGATCGGAAATTCCTTTGTCACCCACATTAATCCATCAGGGAAATCTCGCCTCCAGCTGCTTCTCAGTCGCTTTTGTTCAGTGGTTCTACTTTTACGTGATTAAGGTAAGTTGTAGTAGATAAAATAATTTGTATTGTTGGCCCAGTTTCTCTGTATTAAACTGCTGCTGCAACGCTCTTAACATAATGCGATTTATTTGTACGAAAGTCTCGGAGGCTGACTAACGTTATGAACGGCTTAATGAAGTTTTGTAGTTTACTTATTCAGCGTCAACGCCAGTTGTAAAACATCACTTTATCTTGCTATTTGATGTACACTTTGCTAAATGGAGTAGATACCTAGTCGAGTAAAAATATAGTCCTGACGGACTAACTGACTCATCAGCGCCCAGTCTCAGAAAGTTTTGGACCTAGATGACTGAAACTTTGACATAGAGGTTCCCTTTATGATGCTGACAAGGAATATGATTATGCTAAATTTCTACTGAATATAGAGTCCTGCAACGAAGGCGAACTAGCTATTACAAACGGGCATGTAAATAGTAACAAACTACTTAGTTCCATTCTGTTATATATTTGTTGTGTCGTTTGCGTTCGATATTTAGGCAAACCGTGATTCTGAGCCGATATTGCGGTACATTCCTATTGATACGCGTAGTTCGTAAGCAACAAGGTATTTTGGGGTGAAGGGTGACTTCTGTCTATCTGTCTCCCCGGTTGTCACACCGATGTCATTTACGCTGTGAGTGGATTTCACTTTCGCACTCGCTTGTACCTACTGTACGAGGTAGGGCCTGGACACATGTCGCCGGTACGGTGCCGTCTACGGTGTCACGGCGCGGCGCCGTCAAACGGCGTCGTGCCGAAACACGGTGCCGCGTACGGTGCCGTACACGGCGCCGCGAACGGCGTCGTACCACGGCGCGGTGCCGTGTACGACGCCGTGCACGGTGCATCGCTTGGTAGTTTAACTAGTTTACGTTTTGCTGCTGAACGCATAACACGCAAGTAAATAGTGCATAAAAATGGCTGAAGATTATGATGTAGATTTTATAATTTCTTTAGTGGAAGCTCGTCCTGTTCTTTGGGACAAGACGAAGGAGGAGTATAAAAATAAAATTTTAAAAACAGAAGCTTGGAAAGACGTCTGCCAAAATATTGTTCCATCTTTCAACGAAAAGGATAATATATATTTATATATATTGTTATGCGTTCAGCAGCAAAACGAAAACTAGTTAAACTACCAAGCGATGCACCGTGCACGGCGTCGTACACGGCACCGCGCCGTGGTACGACGCCGTTCGCGGCGCCGTGTACGGCACCGTACGCGGCACCGTGTTTCGGCACGACGCCGTTTGACGGCGCCGCGCCGTGACACCGTAGACGGCACCGTACCGGCGACATGTGTCCAGGCCCGTATTGATGCCGACTTCCGGTCTTACCCTTTAACACATATATAAATAACATACAGGCAACTATAAATATTATATATATTGTATCAGTTTTTCACCTTAGTGCATTGGGATAAGGTGGAATAAGGTGAAAAACGTATACACAATTTTGCAGTCAACTGTAACGTATTCAGTGACGAACAATAAACCCACTATGAATAAGGGAGGTTGAAACGAAAACATGTCATAACAAAAAAGATAAAATTAAAATTTACACACGCCTGCTTTGCGTACCCTAATACAGTTTATTGCCTCTACTTCCGTATCTTAACTATACTAGTGTACTTACTGTACGCAAAGCACGTTCTTAAAACGAATGTAAGAAATTCTGATCTTGTGCTATAAAACCGGGAAACGGGATCGTGTGTTTTATTCTAATGTTGGTGTTTCACGCTCGTGAGATAAAAGTTCCCAAATCAACCCCCATATCTTTTGATTTCTGCCGTCCTACCGAAGAAGGCGGCAAAGGGACTTTAGCGGCTTTTTAACTTTTTGATACGTGCATACTCAGAAAAAAATTCTGCGTCGAACGGTATTGACTTTTTTTTTCTATGACAGTTAGTTCACGAGATACGCAGCAGTTAAACGACACATATTTTGATTTTTGTTAGAGGTTTATAATCTAAAAAGCCGTGATTGGTATTAAATAAGCTAAAAAGACGTTATGTATCATTAGCCGCCTTATATCATGCTTAAAATATAACACTTTTCTAAGCTAAAAAGCGCTTATCGATCATTCATACTTTAAAAAGCGGTTAAGTTCGTTTAACGAGGTTTTAATGAATTTGTCATAACTGAATTTACATACTTGTTTATAGGCTTAAAAGCAGTATTCTTTAAATTAAACTCTATAATGACGTTAAGGGATCTTAGCCGCCTTTTTGCCTATAACACTTAAACACATTACGTAATACATTTAAATGTCAATAAAGCGGTGACCGCCTTTTTACTTCAGTGTCATAAGGTTGATATTTGTTCGATCATATTTTTAAAGCGGCTAAATAGCAATAATAAGTAAAAAAGCGGCTAGATTTTTGTCAATCCTTACTATTAAAAGGGGAAAGTGAGTTTGTTTGTTTGTTTGTTACGCTTTCACGCCGTAACGGAGCGACGGATTGTCGTGATTTTTGGCATAGAGATAGTTTATGGTCCCGAGAGTAACATAGGCTACTTTGAATCCCGGAAAAATGCACAGTTCCCGAGAGAACAGCGCGCGATAACCGAACACCACGCGGGCGGAGCCGCAGGCAATAAAAGCTAGTGTTAAATAATATTAGTCCTTAATTTTATTAAAAATTAAAAAGAACTTAAGTATTTAGTTTTTGGTTAACGTCAATAACGTTACCTTAGTAGTTTTGTATCTAGATTTAAGCACAATTTAGGTTTTGGGTGAAATTTGAATTTTTTTTTTTTTTACGTTATTTTGGTGGGCATTATTTTTTAATTTTTGGTGAAAATAATCACTCGTTGAAATGCTCTTCTGGATTACGATTTCAATGATACAAGAAGCACCTACCTACTCGTATTTAAATTCAATAACTAAGTTAAAGCTATACGATATAGTGAAAAAACGTCGCTACCGAAATTACGATAGTGACAGTAAATTACGTTTTATTAATTACATAGGAAATTAGTTTGAAATTACTATAATTTATTTTATATACGTATACATATCCGTGTATAACTTATGTTAATTAAGTAAAGAATTAAAAAATTTAAATTATTATTTTAAGTTAATCTTAGCTTAGTTCCCAATACTTATTTGAATGTAGGTTCGATCAAAATAAATCGAATGTCAAATCGGTTCGCTTGACCTTTCAAAATTCATAATTTGCGAAGTCGCACTTGCACCTGCTGTAAAAGACAGACATACCTATACTAGCATGCTCACTCGCAGACGCGTTCATACTTGTTATCATCATTCGTCCTTCCTCCCCTACCTCAAGTAGTAGGTAGGTACACTCAAAGATAGTAGGGTGATATAGCCAGCATGGGCAGCATGCTACTAAAAAGCATACCTACTTTAAACATCTCATAAACATACACGCTAGTATCACAGTAGTAATTGCTCATCAGATTTTGTGCTAGTAATGAGCATAATCTATCTGTACCTTTATATTTCACGTGAGCAAAACGCGAGTGAGCGAATCAGTTTCACGTGAAACTACCGTTAAATTCAGTCTTAATGACCATAATAAAATATAAATATAAAATACCACCGGGATTACAGCACCGAATATTACGACAACAATGTATCTTTTGCGATTACTGCTAAACTGTATACATCAGTACTATTAGCTCTATTCTGTGAAATAAGAATCAAGACAACTAATAAGTAAAAATATAAACATTCAATTGAAATCATTGTACTCGTATATCGCACAACGGGAATCCACTGAAATTACTTTTAAGATGACTAAAACAAAACACATCGCGCGAAAGGCTTGTACCTACTTACTGATAGGCACACAAAATTCGGTAGTTGGAGGTTCATTCAGCGTGACAGCTAAAGCACAACTAATGTAATTTTCCATAAAAATGCGAACATAGTTATATGATCTTTCACCATTAAGATATTAGCAAGTATTTGTGCAAATTGATATTGGTAGCTAGACGATATTTAGAAAAGTGATCCACCTATCTTTTAAATGAAAATGTATTTAGTATGAAAAAGTAAAAATAGAATGCGTTATTTAATTAGCTTCATTTTTATTTATGTTTATTAGGAAAATGACTCTTAGACACAAAGTTATGGTCAATTGATTCAACAAAACCGCGCGTGGCACACAGGCTTCACAGACTTACTGCAGTTAGTGTTTCTAAGTCTGTGATATTTTTAATTCAGCTTTAATTGAAGTCAACAATGTTTATTATGTTAAAACTCCGCTAGCGTATATAAAATCGAATTGTGACGGCCAAACAAGTTGCTCTGAAAATTCACCCTTTTTTATATCTCATTTATAAACTTTAGAGAAGTAAATAATGAACACAGTTCAATAATCATAATGTTAATTGAAAGTAATAATTTAGAAGTTTTTTATTTTTGAACAATAAATAGTTGATTTTTATATAGTATGCCTTTTAATTTTTTGTCATTACCGCTTCTCACGCAGCATTACTCTTAATAATTGTAGTCCTATCATAACCTAAAATGCCGTTATTTACAGAGTGACTCACGTATTACGGCTTTTTAATGTATTGAGAGTAAACATTTCTGTTGCTTGATAATTTTGATTCAAAAGTTAAAAAAACATCTAAGCTTTAAAACGGTTAAGATACTTTAACTTCGTTTTTATTTATAACGCAACGTACATGTTCTACTAGCAATAATAGACAATACCGCGGCTATCCGTAGTAACGACCTTCTAGTGTATTAATCGCACCTAACTTTCATTTAAAATAACAACACTAAAAAAGTTATGTACAATACTAAGCTTAAAAGTCGCTAAGGTATAGCTAACGGCCTTTTAACTTATTATTCTTCGTCGAATAATATTCACAAATCCTAAGCTGTAACATAAAAGCCTCCATAATTATTACTATTTATAACTTTTTTTTTATGAAAATATATACATAAAAAGGCGTGATTTTTTATCTAAATTTTAATGTAATCAGAATTTTTGTAAGTCAATTTATGCCTGAGATACAGGTATTTAAAATTTTGAAAAGTTTTTGCCGTTTTTCTCGAAAGTTACTTTTGTCACTTTGCCGCCTTCTTCGGTAGGACGGCAGATTTGGTTTCTCGTTACTTTTCTATAATTGACACATATTTCACGGATGCTTTTCGCATACTACCCCTACCTAACGTTATGAGTTTACACGTTTATGTCAAAGAAATTCCACCATGTGTCACGACGCAGGTGGCGTACATAAGCTGTGGTGTATTTATGTGCTCGCTGTTCGTCTTTGCGGCCTTTGAATGAAAGTGAACAACCTAATTGCTCACAAGTGGAGCCTTTGCTCACTGACGCGACATGAGGTCACTCGCATAAGCCCTGGGACTCGCTCGCACCCAAGTAAATTAAAAAATAGTGTCATATTCCAGCACAAAGTAGTGTCATATTCCAGTAAGTCCAGTTAATCAGGTATCGATGGGAAAACAACTCTAGTATGAAATCGCGATTACGTCACCGTTTAAGTTAAATTGCTTATTTACTTACCGTTATTTGTGTATCTATCTCATAGCAAAAGATGCCACAAAATGTCGTGTCTAAAATTTTGAATTTGGTCCTTCAAATTCACATGGTACTGAGTTCTGAACGTGGGGCGTCCGAAAGCAAGATGAATATTCAAAAAGGGTATCCTAAAAACTTCAGTTCACTGAACTAACTAAGTTATCGGACAACGGATGCCTTTGAAGCGGTATTCACTGTAATAAAACGATTAACAATACAAATTCGGCGGCTGTATCCTGTTCTAAATTCAGCTAACAATAATTAAATTTTATCGTTATAGTTTAGTGAGTTACTTAATTTAACTGAATAAATAAATATTGAGTGGGTTTATAAAGAGGACATTAGAGTGTTGGCTTTTTGAAAGCCCGTGAATTAAACAACTAGTCAACTCAAATCAATCGATAGTCGTTTTAATTTTTCTTGTGAATATTTACTTTTAAGTCTTAAAAAATTGCCTAATCCAGCTTTAAAAGCAATACTTCTAAGTGAATCTTAAATACAGTACCTAGTTATTGAATTTTTAACAAGGATGCACTGGGGTACCAGGTGACACGCTTGCGTTGAATGCGCTTTGTTTACTGACCAAGCATTCATAGGAGCATGAATAGATCCCGAGCACACTTAGGCATTCATTGCAGGGTGCCATTCCCGGTACCCGACTATGAAATCTGAAATTATGAAATGCACTAACCAGGCAAACGATACATGCCGGTATAATTTCGTCCCAATCTATTATACGTCCCACTGTTAGGCACAGGCCTCCTCTCAGAATGAGACAGCTTGGGCCTTAGTTTCCACGCGGTGCAGATTGGGAACTTCACCAGTAATTTGATTTGCAGGTTTCCTCATGATGCTTTCCTCCGTAAAGCTCTAAGTAAATATCGAATGTAATTTCACACATGAATTTCGAAAAACTCAAGACATGCGAGCCGGGATTTACACCCACGATCCTCTGCTTGAGAGGACTTAGGTTAAACTAATTGGCCACCACGGCTTCCAATGTCAATATAACTTAACATAGCAATATTGGCTTAGTATTCACTAGTCTGACCGCAGTTCCCATTTCCGACTAAATGCTTTTGACATTCTCATGTGCCGAGAATTTGATTGGAATTTCAAGTAACTTCAAATCTAACCGAAAATGCAACCGCACATTCAAAGTTAAATTGTACTAGTTTGATTTAACGCCACAAAATATTAGCCAACAATAGGGCGTCTTGTTTACTATATCTGTAGGTACTGTTTTATTTCCATCCATAACAAGAACGTAATCATCAGGGATATTCATTTCATGTTGAGCTCAACGTCGTCATCGGCTGCCGAATGATGCGTGTCGTATCGACCGTACAATGAGAATGAAAGCTCGATGTGCCCCATTTCCTGTTCACTATAAAATGATTATGAAAGTAATTTTCTTGTAAATTTTACGTAACTACCACTATAACGTTTTATAAAGCGAGCGTCCCCAGTAGATAAGTTTCAGGTGAACGCGCGTTCCATTAGCGCTAATTAGAATTTCTCTAAGCCTCAGAACACCCCTTTTACCCGCCTAGAACCACATCATGTAACATAATATAGGCAATATAGCTTGTTAATTTATCCTCGCTTCCTGTAATTACATTATTAGGCCGTTGTTTAGCTGTAACGCCTGAAGCTTATCGATAGCAATTTGAATGTTACTGGTAGACGGCACCGTTATAAATCACCAGGCGCCTAAGCAGAAAATTCACGCTTAATTGAGAGTTTGTTTGACCTCCTCGCTACTGTATCGGAGTGCGACGGCAAAGTTTCCTTTAACGTCAATGGGGTGAGTGCAGTGACACGGGGCACTTAATTAAAATATCAGATACATTGCTATGCAAAAGCGACAGGCGCTTAAAGTAGGTAACTTAATTGTATATATTGTTAAAGGTATAGGTAGAGAACTGTTAAATACTCGTATCTATACAAAAAGATTTGCTAGTTTGCTTGAAAATATGATGGTAATATAATGCAGATATCTGAGATTGGATTATTAAAAGAAGTTCAGCACCAATGTATTCGCGCTACTGTACTAAAAATATGTCATATGTTTGGAGTTTTTATCCACAACTAATATTGCGTTATGAATGCCACTTTATCATTGTTCATACATATGTATACATATTTTTACGAGCTTTGATCATAACATAGATTACCTAGAGTTTTTCTATGTCTATCTAAATGAGTCGCGTCAACATCCTCAAGTTTTAGTAATGAAATGTATGAGAAACTTTTTTTTCTCTTTAAGCTTAAAGTTAATCGAGATCGCTCTGAAGCGATAAGGCCGCCTATTGCTTACCTCAGAAAGTCTCTGTGTGTACCTATACCTGTTTTCTGTAATTTTTTTTGCTATATTTTGGTGTGCAATAAAGAGTTATTGTATTGTATTGTATTGTATTGTTAATTACCGTGTATAATATTATACCTACTTATATATTTCAAATACCCATCGAATTCACGCCATTTCATCCGCAGCCTTACATTATAATTTACGAATAAATTGAATATCATTTCGAAAATATCTTAAATAAGTGAGTAGAAATGGCATAATATCTGGATTCCCCCCAGGCCGGCCTCGTCAACGGCGGGCGTGAAGTAGGCTCCGCTTCCGGCGGCTGACGGCTCTCCGACAATGCCCCCAAACCTACAGTTACCCACGGCAACCCACTGCCAAGCTTAAAGCACCCATTCCAATTAATTGAAACCCAGCTTCCCACTCGCAAAATATTCAACAATGCTGTTATTTTTTTCTGTCAAACGATCGTGACGAAAAGTTTCGCTGCTGAATATTTCCCAAGCCGATAATAGGTGGTATCGATTTTTTTTATTAGTAGGTATTACTCACGCTTTTCATAACAGAAAACCCGTTGGCAAAATTCACATCGGATCAAACTCGCGATGGAAGGATACTTACCTTGTTTTGAATTTCAAAATTAATGCGGGTAATAATTAGTAAAGTATATATCTCTGTAGATTTAACAAATTTAATTACATAATTATATTACGTAGTGAACACAAGACATAATAAATTGTAATGGAATTCTTTTTCAAGAAACGTGTGTTTTTCTAATCGGTAAATGTACGCAAAATCGTTTAATTCAGAATAATAACTTCTAATGCCTACACGAGAAACTGATGAAAGCCGTTCTTTCTTCCATCTCGCCTTATTACAATTCGTTCGACATACCGTTTGTCAGACAAACGAAATGCGGGTCTTTTACGCAGAGAGAAAATATCTTTTATTCTCGATGTACAATTCAAAATAAATATAAGATCTTTTTGTGGTATCTGGTTCCTGTATTGCGAACAATAGAGTGTTTTTCCCATTATTTGTAAAATAGAAAGTTGACGAAAAAAATACAGGTAACCACAGTGGAATTTAGAATCAAAATTAATGGTAGCCGACTGAAAAATAGAGATGGGTCATAACATATTTTTATGAAACGTACCGTAACAGTTTTTTTTTACAAGTAACAGCTTCTAAAAACAGTTACTTAAAAAAGTTTCTTGGCTATGGCTTGGTTTCGTTTCAAAGGAAACGAAAATTTCGTTATCCAGTGTAGCTCTTTAGGATTTTGAACGGTTTGCTTCAAGACACAGTTTGGTTCAAGAAACAGTTTTTATATTATATAAAAAGTTTGTTGTGAAACTAGTTTAAGATATTGAGAAAATTTCCTCAAGTCAACGCATGTATGTGATAGTCTGTGATATCGATTCTCAAGTCGAGGTGTATGTCTAACTAAAGAAACTGTTTTTCGCTTTGGCACGAAACTGTCACTCCGTTACTTTATAAGAAACTGTTTTTCGAAACTGTTACAGAAAACAACGTTCAGCTCTACTGAAAAAGAACGTGTTTTTTTTTGTTCGGGTGAAATTTAAGTGTAGAACCATTTAATATATTTTACGGTGTTTAATCCACGTTGTCTCAATATAATTATCTTCAACAATCCATCACGCGTGTCGATCGACACAATCGTAAGCGGATTTTCCGATCTTACCAATATTACGGCAATTTGTTCTGCAATTCTGGGGCAAATGAAACGTGAATTATTACATCTGCCTACCAAGTGGATGCCTCTCCCGTTTTATTGTTCAATAATTTCCACTTAATCTCCTACTTCTTAACCGATTAAGAACACAGCGCCCGAATATAATGAAGAGATTGATTGAAAGCTTTGTTCGTAAATTAAAAAATCAAAAAACACTGCCTTAAAAACTCAAAGGAAGAAAATAAGTCTAGTGGTCTAGAACTCTGTCGATTTGAATGGGTCCCTAGCTTAGCTACTTGACGACAATAGGAACTCTTATGATAAACGACACAACACTGCATCGAGTTTGACTCGTTTGATTCGTCTTGATGAGTACTTTGGTAACCAGGGGCATAAAGTACAGTCAGCAAAAAAAAACTTAGGTATATTAGAAGAATTTCAAGAAAAACTTTTACGGAACCCTTCATGTACGAGTCCTACTCGTACTTGACCGATTTTTTAGTTGTAATATAATTATGTGTTGTGGGCTCTTTCTTTCGGACTTTGCGATCATTATAGCAGAGATTAGGTACTACAGGCGAGTTCACAAATATTTTTCTCCACCACCACTTTGTCTGCTCTGCTGCAACTAAGATTACGGGGAGAAAATAAAATGTTCTGTGCGAAATAAAGCTGCTTTCCTCGATTGGTGGCGCCGGTTGCATTACGTATTTATTAAACTAGTGATTTGCCGTGCATTGTCTTCAGTAGTTACTGTAAACCCTACCTTGGGGAGCACGTAGCAGCCAATAAGCATTGCAAGAGGATAAAAGGAACGAGCCTAATCCATAAAAATATTATAAATGCGAAAGTGTGTTTGTGTGTTTGTCCGTGTTTCACGCCGTAACGGAGCGACGGATTGACGTGATTTTTGGCATAGAGATAGTTTATGGACCCGAGAGTGACATAGGCCACTTTTTATCCCGGAAAAATGCCCAGTTCCCGAGGAAACAGCGCGCGATAACCGAATACCACGCGGGCGGAGCCGCGGGCAAAAGCTAGTATTCAATATTTTTAACCCCCGACGCAAAAAGTTATAAGTTTGACCGCTATGTGTGTCTGTCTGTGGCACCGTAGCTCTTAAACGGGTGGACTGATTTGAAAGCGTTTTTTTTTTATTTGAAATCAGGTTTTCTTTTCTAGCGATGGTTGTTAGATATGTTTCATTCATCTAAATCGGTTCAGCCGTTTTTGAGATATTGAACTTTAAAGTGACAAAGTCGGGGGTTTTCTAACTTTTTGTTGGTTAGGTTAAATTAAAGTTTTATATGTATTAAACTTAGTTTAGTTCTTATCTTACGATCTAGTTAGATAGAGTCGAATACGCCGGAAGTATTCAACGTTTTGTGTTGTGTTGTATCGTTTTTAGGGTTCCAAAAGGTAAACACGGAACCCTAACACTAAGACTTCACTGTCCGTCTGTCCGTCACAGGCTGTATCTCGTGCCCCGAGCTAGACACATGAAATTTTCACAGATGATGTATTTCTGTTGCCGCTGTATAACAACAAATAGTAAAAACAGAAAAAATAGAGCCCCCATACAACAAACGTGGTTTTTTTTCCCGTTTTTTGCTCGACGTTAACGGCAACAGGTAGACGCATGAAATATTCACAGAATATTTAGTAGTATATTCACATTAAAAAATAATTAAATTGATATATAATAAATATTGAAGGGGGGCTCCCATACAACAAACGTGTTTGTTTTGCGGTTTTTTGCTAATGTTTAATGTTGTATAGATAAGTACGGAACCCTTCGTACGCGAGTCCGACTCGCACTTTGCTGGTATTTATAATACCTATATTTAATTTCACATGTATGTTCTTTCTTAAACATTCTTATTTCCACTTAATTGTTTTTATAAACGAGTGTAAGGCTGGTCGCTGAGTTTCCGTCTAAGTTTTAGGTACTTAAGTACATTACTTCCAGACGTCCAGCCGGCCGACATGTGCTGCACAGTGGATCGATGCGCTTATCGAACGAAGAAGCCCAGTGCTTGCGTAGCTAGATCATTTGGATACTTTTTATTTTATTAATGTACCTAAAGCGAGAGTTTGTTTACCAGCCAGTTTATTATTATGCTGTCATGTGCAGTGAATATAGCGAGATGTGGCAAGTTGGCAGTCATTGACGCTGTTTGCTGGCTGGCTCAGCGAATTCGCCTGTGCAAAGAGTAATTTAAAATTCAAAACGCTCCGGTCGCGGGCTCGTCGCTGTCGAGCCGAGGCGCTCATTAGGCGCTATTCATTCTGCACGGCGTGGCGCAGGAAAATAATAATTATTGGCCTGTTGTGTTTAAATATGTACTGCGAATGCACTTTCTACTTGATAGTATATGGTACAGTGTAATTATCGGGTACTCCTTAACATTGTTGAAATTTTATGTTATTCATTCGACACATCAATAGCGTGGAGTGAAGATTGTCTTGAGACCGCCCGGAGAGTGAAAGAAGCGTGAGTTTGGTATATTTTGGGATGCGATATTTTGCAGTTATTGCACACAGGCTTAGTCAAACTTGCCATTGTTGTCGTTATCATTGACAACACGTAAAAATTTAGGCAATCAGAGGGGAATTCGAGTTCTTATAGCGTCACTTTACTGATGACGCCAATAAGCAACTGCTGAATATCGTTTTATTTCAAAAAGTATATATTTACCGCAAAAATCATGCTTGACCAATATGCAAAAAAAAGTAAATAATCATTGTGTCATTCATTGATGATCCGCGAAGGTGCCTCACAAAAACATACATTTGATAATACATTATGGAATAGGTAACGACCGCAAACCACGGATTGCTTTGTTTGTGGCTGTTTACTTGAAAATAATACTTACATGCTGGCTTGTACGGGATTTCATTTTGAAAACAAGCTCTTGTGTAATCCGGTGTATCTATCTGTGGTGTAATCCCATTGTGTTTGTACGTGCCGAAACGTGTGCGGAGCATATCTCCCAGAAACTATCAGATTGGTTCCTTATCCTTTGTAGCATTGTTGAATTATTCCGTATGATATTGTAACAGATAACTCTCGTCTTAAGCTAAACTCGATTTAAGACGTGAATTATCCGTAACAATTTAATACAAAATATCTTTATTCAATTTAGGCTATAACAAGCGCTTATGAATGTCAAAAAAATATCTTACCACCGGTTCGGAAAAACGTCTGTTGAGAAGAATGCGAAAAGAAACTCAACGAGGTAATTTTTTGTAAAACTGATTTATAATATTATACATGATTTCTAGATATACATTACAAGTATTTAACATAATTTCATTTTATTTTCGGCCGTGTGTCGTTGAGAATCAAAATTATCAAAGGCAAAGAGCTAGGAGACACTCTGTTTTCAATCCTAGATAAAAATAACATTTACATTTATTTTACAACGGTATTGTCATCATCATCATCATCATCATTCCAGCCTATAACGTTACACTGCTGGATATAGGCCTCTTCTCAGAATGAGAGGGCTATAATATGAGGGTACTGTCATCATCGGCATATAATCGTTAGAAAAAAACTGGCTAAGTGCTATGAGGCCTTAGTTCTTGCCAAATTTCATACAATTCATTATTATATGTCAACTGGAAGTAAATACCTACCTACCCTATATGTTTTGATTGCGTGAACTTCAAAGATTATTTTTTTCACAGTTTCAAGAGATCACCGACCTAAGTACCTATTGGATCTTATTTCAACTTGATACGTCAACGCGATATCCTGAGAAATAGAAACAGGTACAGAGATCACAGTGATCCTATATAGCTTTTTTTATCTTTAGTATAACATTATCAGATCTGATTTTAAAAGTTACTTAACAGTAAAATGACCTCTTTCATAGAGAACGGTCCACTGATGATGAGATTGTACCTATTTCCCTATCCGGAAAGAGGGTTTTTGTATTAAAAAAAATCTTACGATTATGAAAATATGAATACCTATAACTTTACCTTTTCATCGTCTTAAGTTTAGCTAAGAATGCTATTTATTTTCAGCACTGAGTATTATGAAGTAAATTTTTTTAATGTAGTGAATCACAGATATTTAGCCGCACAACAACAGTAGATTTGGCGTGAGTTATTACAATGAACAAGGAGTATTATTATCGTTGATAAGTTTATATATAGCCCCCGCCTAAGAGTCCATTTGCCGCCCACTGGGTCGCACGGGTGTCGACCCGGGTCGGCACAGTGGACTGGGTGCATTCTTTAAGGAAACAATATTAATATTTAATCTTGATGGAGCTAATTAATTATCCACGCAGTCTTCAAAGACGTCTTATAATTAAGTTGTTTAGATTTACTCTTCAATCATTCGAAATCAAGTTTAAGAAGATTGTTAAAAGTAAGGTAAAGGAAGTTAGTTAAAATAAATAAGAACGAAGCCTAGTAGTTGCTCATTTTTGTTGTACCACTCCTAAAACGCACCTTCATGAAATTAGCAAAAATATTCAGCACTAATAATTTCTTGTCGGGTATGTAGCGAATACTGAACGGTTACTTGCTTTGTTCCAGATTCAGTAAAGTACGTGAAATGACATAAATTTAATTTCACTTCAATGAATTGCCTACTTGTTGTGTATTCCGTCTACTAATATTTTAAAGGTGAAAGTAACTTGTCTTTCTGTCTGTTACCTATTCACGCTTAAACAGCTGAACCAACATAGACGAAATTTATTATGGAAATAGAGATCCTGATTTTTTTTCAGACGAAGTCTCGGACATTAGATAGTTTTTAACCGACTTCAAAAAAAGGAGGAAGTTATCAATTCGGTTGTATGTTTTTTTTTTTTATTTTTTTTTATGTTTGTTACCTCAGAACTCCGTCGTTTGTGAACCGATTTGAATTTTTTTTTTGCGATCGTCTAGGAATGCTTTCAATTAGGTCCCATAAGCACCAAATCAGGATCTGATGATTGGATCCTAAGGTAATCGAGGGAACTCTTAAAATGTTGTAGGGACACCTGTGGTAATTTGGATATATTTTGCAGTAACTCGTGCATTTGCTCTTGAAAATCATAATTTGGTGAAGTGGAACTGATGATGAAGACCACATTTGACCAACAGAGCTACTACTCAATAACAAGTACTTCACGGGTTGAATTTCAATTACTTTAACACAGTTGATAAGCAATTTATGCTCGCCGTAATGCATATGGTAAAATGGAATGGGTGGTGAAGCACCAGGACTCCTCAATAATGAACGTCTCTGCATCAGAAAAAGCAATCTTTCGTAAAAGGTGTCAAGCAGTTGACATTAATTTAGATTATTAACACTAAAAAGCGTGAAAAAAAATTTTTATAACAAAAAATTGAACCGACTACAAAAAAACATGAAAATAATTTTCTACCAGTCTGAAGAGGGAACTATGGCCCAAGCCCTCTCATTCTGAGTGGAGGCCTGTGCCCAGCAGTGGGACGTATATAGGCTGGGATGAAACTGAAGTCGGTGCCTCAGTACGAGACAGCAGGAGTGATTGAAGTCTAATATATAAAGTATGGGTATGTATATGGGTATGTATAAGGTATGTAGGTGAAGAAGACGACTATAGGTCCACTCTTGCTGGCTCGTGCTGAGGCACCGACTTCAGTTTCGTCCCAGCCTATATACGTCCCACTGCTGGGCACAGGCCTCCACTCAGAATGAGAGGGCTTGGGCCATAGTTCCCTCTTCAGACTGGTAGAAAATTATTTTCATGTTTTTTTGTAGTCGGTTCAATTTTTTGTTATAAAATTTTTTTTCAGTAAATGTTAGGTTTTTGTCCCGATAAAAGTGCGTCTTGATCCACTGTGCGGCCATTTCTCCGCTGCTTACGATGCGATGTGACGATTTTTAAGAGCAGTGAGAAACAAACTGTCGTAAGGTTTCAACACTTTCATTTTGGCATTGTGTGTATCGGTCGGACTTCAATAACATTGCTGTAAGTTTTTTGTGTAAGTGATTTGTGGAAGTTTTTGTTAGCGTCCGGGAAATAGTGACAGGTTTGTTGTGTATTATTTATGTTTTAGTCGCTATTTTTGGACATTCGCAATCCACGCATTGAAGCGCATGTGTGACCTATATAAAACATTTCTCCAGCGAGGCAATTATACAGCGTGCTATCGAAGAAGCGCTAGGCGCGTAAACACTGAAATTCGATAAACCATTGTTTGATCCAGTTTTTATACATAGGTAACTGAAATTAACACATTTAAGCGATAATCTTCCGCGTTATGAAACTGCTCTGAAAATAACCAAGAGACCCAATTTCCTACTACAAAGGGCTATACATATATACCTATAGGTTGGAATTGAAACTAGTTATGTTAGAAACATGTCTATAATGTTGGTAATTTTTTTGTTTTGTTTATGAGACATTAGTGAAGCATCCGTTTATGTATATCCCGCGGGAACTGTGATTTACTCAAAAGATTTATCCTATACAAGGTGAGTCTTGTAACAGGAGCAAAAAACTAAACCACTACAGCTCTACAACAAACAAAAAACACATACCTAGAGAAACTTCGCGATACCATAAAATATGTCCCAACTATTGTAGTTATGTCACTATAACTACTTTTTTAATAGAAATGCCGATTTAAATTAGATCATTTTATTCATAGCTTTGTATTAATACTTATCTAAATAAATAATTTTATATTCAAGACTTTTGCAATACCTGTAGATTACTTTGTGAATTATATTTACAAATCGGACTTTCCATTCAAAATATATTATGAATTAAAAAATATCAATCTAACCAAAAAATAATAATTAAGGAAACTATGGGTCTGATTCATAACCTATAATGTAAATTGCTTTTATATACCTGTATGACTGTTTGTTTCTTAAATTATCAAAAATAACTTAAATAAAAAATAAGTAGGTACACCATAAATTAACGCGATTTATCTATGATGATGGTAATTGTTTTTAATTTCGTAGGTCTTATTCTTATTCTATCTTATTGATTGTTTTAAAATTGGCTCAGAGGAATAGAGGAAACCAACCAATAAAATATAACAATGTGGATAAAGCGGTAGAGGGAGTCGGGGTGAATCGATTCCATTAGAAAAGTCTATAAAACAAATACTAAACCTAACCAGTTACTATCGCTTATTATACGCGGAGGGTTCCGTAGAACCCGCTTAACAGAAACAAGTTTTTAATTTTTAAAAATAAGTAAAATGTCGTCGTTATTGGAAGATGCAGTGGCTGATATGGAATTTCGTTAAGTACTTATTGTTATTTATATTATATTAAAAAAGTTCGCACACACACCCTCGTACATTATTGGTGGAAACGCAGCTCGCAGCTTTAGGATCTTAGAGAGCAAGGTGGTTGAACAATGTTTATTTTGCCGTACCTTACGATATAAAGAATTATTATTATACCTTAAAATTACATTTCTTAGATGTGTTTTAATTTTGAAATGATTGGCTAAAAGTGGCGCGAGTAGAATTGTTTGTTTGTTGTTTGAATTCGAGTAATAAAAGGGCTCTATTATGATATAGAGCCCTTTTATTGCGTACGTATTAATTAGTGATTTTAAATCAAAATGATGAAATAGCAAACTCATCTTTCGGGCAGATGGTTCTAATAGCAGTACGATTCGACAGTTTTGGATTGGATGCTTCATTACGGAACTCTAAAAATTAGGATCGCGTCTGGAAGTCTAGCCGCTCGCCTCGGTCGCTTGAGGCCGTCAGTAGTTGTCAACTTCAGACCGAACTTATCTTTCTTATTATTTTCTCAAAACCTTACAAAAAGCCTAACTAACTATATTCGGCCTTTTTTCTTGTCATCCTGCCTTTTTAGAGTTCCGTAGTCAACTAAGAACCCCTAAAGTTTCGCCATGTCTAGCCGTCTGTGTGTCTGTCCGTCCGCGGCTTAACTCAGAGATCGTTTAGTACTAAAAAGCTGTAATTTGGCATGTCTATACCTATCTATATCTATCAGTCACGCCGACAAAGTGGTAAAATAAAAGAAGTAAAAAATATATATATTCATATGGTACCTCCCGTATAATATGTAGTGGGGAGGTTTTTTTTTCACTCCCGCCCCATGTTCACGTCTAAAAATTATGAGAATAATCACGGAAGTTATAAAAAACTTTTTAGGAAAATTATTTTTAACTTAAATCAATTGAACAGTTTAACCTGGAGAGGTTGAGAGGGTCCTGTGATTTACGTACACAGTATTGAAAATGGGAAATCACTTACAGGGTCATAGAAAATGCTGTAAGGGTCGCGCGCGGTGGTATCGCCATCTTGGGCGGGCTCGGACTGACTGGTCAATCGCGCGCGGTGTGAGTGAGTGGATGAATGAGATTTTGAATGAGGTGAAAGGTGAGTGTAAAAGAGTAATGAAAGTTATGGAATAAGGGTTGGCACAGACGCGCGTGTAAAGGTGAGTCGACACGTCTGCGCTGTAGGAGGGATCGTGCTACATGCTCCCCCTTCGGGCCACGGGGACGTCCTCGCCCATGGGCCGACACACAGTCTGGTTCTTGCGTGGTCTCCCTCGTCTCTTCCTTTCACCTGTCGCTGCAGGGGTTGTATGGGCAGCCGGTGAGCGCTTCGGCGGTCTGCCTCTCTTCCTCTGTGGCATCACAGGATCTGCAGGTTCATCACCACTCCTCTGATGATATCTCGTCAAGTCGACTACATGGTATTTGCCGATTGTTTCGTCGTTATTCGACAGAACATAAGTGGTAGGACTGGCTACCTTGGATATGGTGTAAGGTCCGTCTCGGCGGGGGGCAAACTTGCTGGTAATCCCCTTCGAGCTATTGCTAAGCACATGAGATTTTAATAGGACCTTGTCACCAACTTTATATTCGTCATGCGGTCGGCGTTTCTGATCTGCGTAGGCCTTTCTGCGGTCTTGTTGCTGGATAATCTGCTCTCGGGCGTCAACAAGGTCGTCGCTGAGCTTCAACAGGTACGGTGTTATCTGTGGTACAAAGTTCTCAGCTTCGATGATAGCTCGCAGGTCATGTTTGGCTTCAACGGGTGATCGCATCTCTCTCCCAAAGGCGAGGTAAGCAGGCGACTTCCCTGTGCTCTGTGTCACGGCCGTATTCATGGCGAAGCGTATGGCAGGCAGTGCGCTTGGCCAGTTGCCATGGTTACCTTCAACTATGATTGCTAGTTGGCTCTTGAGGTCACGGTTCTTTCTCTCGGCTGGATTTGCTTCTGCATGGTAGAGAGGTATGAGGTTCTGCTGAACTCCTAGGGTATACATGGCCTTCTGCATGACCTGGGACACGAACTGCACTCCATTGTCAGATATCACTCGTCGAGGAACTCCATATCTGAGGAAAACTTCTCCTACCAGTACTTTGGCACACGCCTCAGCTGTAGCCACTGATAGCGGGAACAGTTCAACCCATTTAGTTGCGGTGTCTTCGACCAAGAAAACCCATCGCTCTCCATTTTCACCAGTAGGTAAGGGTCCAAAAAGGTCCATAGCAAGTACCTCGAATCGCTGAGCCGGCGTAGGTGTCTGCAGCAGACCTGCGGGCTTCAGGTTAGATGGTTTGTACCGTTGACATTCATTGCAGTCCTTGATGTACTCTGCTATGTACTTTCTCATACCTGGGAAGTAATAATTCTTGCTCACGCGTTGGTAGGTCCTCTCGACTCCATTATGTCCAGCTGTGGGTGAGTCGTGTAGCTCTTCCATGATCTCCTTCCTCATGGATTGTGGGACAACAAGCTGAGGATCGTCGCTCTCTGCGTCAGGGTTGAAACGGTATAGTACTCCCTGTGACATATAGTAACCTCGCTCGGTCCAACGTGTGGCAGCTAGGGTATTGTTACTTTCAAAGTCCTTCATAATCTTGAAAACTTCTGGATCTCCAGTTTGAGCATCCCTCAGGTCAGTGGATGTTACACGAGGCACATCAACAACAACAGAGCAAATACTGCAGGAACTCTCAGTTGTGGTGTCGCACACAGGTCGGCTCAGTGCATCGGCAACAACATTCTTCTTACCGGGTTGGTACTCTATTTTCAGATTATAGGCCTGTATCTTCAGAGCCCATCGCGCAAGGCGTCCTGTAGGTGTCTTCAAGGTAAGGATCCATCGAAGTGGTTGATGATCAGTCGCAACAATTATTTCAGACCCTTCTACATACCCGCGGAATTTGTCCAGAGCCCAGACAACTGCGAGGGCTTCACGCTCGGTTGTAGTGTAGTTGCGCTCGGCACTAGTGAGTAGTCTGCTTGCGTATTCAACTGGTCGTTCATCATAACCTTCCCCTTGTAGTAGTACTGCTCCCAATGCATATCCGCTGGCATCCACTCGAAGAATGAATGGTAGTGTGTAGTCAACTTGCCGGAGTATTGGTGCAGTTATCAGTCTTTGTTTCAATTCCTTAAATGCATTTGCTTGTTCAGCTCCCCAGATCCAATTTTGATTCTTCTTGAGTAACATTGTTAGTGGTCTCGCTAGTTTAGCAAAGTCCGGTATGAATTTGCGAAACCAGGAACAAGTCTGGATAAAAGTCTTCAAGTGTTTGTCATTATGTGGTTCCTTCATGTCATTGATGGCCTTCACTTTCTCTCCATCAGGCTGTATTCCATCAGCAGACAAGACATGACCCAGGTACTTCACTGAGTCACAGGCGAACATACTCTTTTCCCTGTTCACACGTAACTTGAATTGTTTCATCCTCAGGAAGACGGCTTCAATATCTTGGAGGTGCTTCTCAAAGCTCTCTGACAGGATCAGGATATCATCAAGATAGGCCAAAATTGTTACACCAGGGAGGTTTGTGCGGAATCGGTCAACCAATCTTTGAAATGTAGAACCAGAGTTGCGGAGTCCCATTGGCATCCTCTTAAATCTGTACATCCCAAGTGGTGTCACAAATGCTGTCTTATCACGATCTTCTACTGAGACAGGTACCTGCCAATATCCGGAGCGGAGGTCAAGGGCTGTTATGTACTTGAACTTCCCTGTTCCATGTAGTACATCATCAACTCGTGGTAGTGGGTATCGGTCAGGTTTGGTGACCGCATTCAGTTTCCGGTAATCGATACATACTCTGATGCTATTATCACGTTTCGGAACCAGGACCACTGGGGCAGACCACGGTGATTCACACTCTTCAATGATGTCATCACTCAACATCTTGTCCAGCTCCAGGCGCAGTGCTTCCTTCTTTGGCTCAGGTAATCTGTAAGGTGGTACAGATATAGGTTGAATATTCTTGTCAATCAACTCAATGCGGTGGACAGCATAATTAGTGGGCTCTCCCCCTAGCTTGAAAGTTTCCTGGTGGTGGTCAAGGAGTTGAGCTAGCTTTCCACGTTGATCAGCAGTGAGTGATGTACCTTCGTCACTTCGTAGAGTGTTAACAGTGTCACATGCAGATAAGTTCACCGATTTGGGCTCATAAAATAATTTATGACGGTTTTGCATGTTGTCACCAAAGCTCCAGCTTTGTGAGGCAAAGTCTATCATCAGTTTAGATGTAGTCAAGAAATCCATTCCCAACAGGGTCTCATTGTTGGTAGCTTCAGGTAGCACTATAAAAGTTGTAGGTATATTCTTCCCTTGCAATGTTACTATGACATCTGCTAAGAGCACATTTTCATATCCGGAACGACCATCAGCATACTTTATGTTAAGCATAGAGGGGGTGAATGACTTACCAGAGTCCTTCAAAAGCTTGTATAGGCTCGCACCTGCTATGCACCTCTTCGCAGCTGTATCGATGAGTGCGCGACCTTCACGTCCACAGACGGTAATGTGAAGTATGGGACGAGAGACGTCGTCAATCCCATGCCCAATGTGTGTGAGAGTTTCGTGTGATGTGTGTGTCGGGGGGTGTGTGTGTGTATTCACACCGCGCGCGCCAGTCTCGGGGTCTGAAGCGTGTCCCGTCGCCGACGAGTCGTCTGTCGAGATGGCGCAGAACGCAGCGCCTGCACTGCCTCCCGCAGCGCCGGCGTCGCCCCTGCATCGCGGACAGTTGGCGCGCACCACGCCGGGGGCGCCGCATCCGTAACACGAAAACTTTTCACTCTTCACTTCGTCACTACTAGGTGTAGGTATGGTCGGCGTATCGGATTGTTTCGCGGATAGCCACTTACAATTGTCTTTATTATGTCCAAACAACTTGCAATACGTGCAGTACCGGTTTTGTTTAGGTTTCGCGTCCGCGTTCGCGCTAGTCAACACTTTCGGTGCGTTCGGAACACTAGGCCGCGTAAAACTTTTCTGTTTCGGTTGTTTATATTCGAAACTTGAGTTATTCCCCTTGTTTTCAAAGTTCCGATCGTCCGTTTTAACACTTCGAGTGACTGATCGACTTTTGACGTTTGACGTTTCGTTCGTTCCGTTCGACACAGACAACACAGTCATAGAGTGACTGACCGAACGGGTACGTTTGAGCAAATCGTTGAACGAATGAATGTCATCACGCGGGATCCGTTTTCGAATTTTCCGGTGAAGAAGACCGTAAACGATGTCGATCTGGGTTCTTTCTCCCAGGAAATATGGCAATTGCGCAATCAATGCTCGCAACTTGCATATGAAAATTTCTGTATTTTCGTCATCTTGTTGTTCAGATTGGAATATTTCTCGGAATAATAGGAATGCCGGTTTCTTCGCGCCAAACGCGTGTCGTAGGTTAGCGATTGCATCATCCCACGTGGTGACGGTTTTTGATGATGCGGCTAGTCCGGTAAATAAAGTCGATAATCCTCGTAATGCGTTTTCATCGGACACATACGCACAATCTTTGTATGTCTGTATGCCGTTGATAAATGCCTCTAGAGCGTCTCCTGCCGAGTCCTCAGACCCATCGTAGCTGAGGTTGCAACCGGCAAAGTTGCCGCTCATTTGAGGGCGTGCCGTCGTTACTTTCTCACACAGCTCGCTATGGCATTGCTGCATTTGCTGCAGCAGTGAAGCTAGGAACTCTTGTGGCATTGTCACATTTACGGGTTTCGTCTCGACGTCAGCTTCGTCGCTGCTCGCGTTTTCACCGGTCGCGTTTTTCTTAGGCGGCATGGTCTCACGCGCACGTGTTCCACTTTTCGTCACTGTTACACAACACAAGCCCAACGTAGGGCGCCACGTTTAACCTGGAGAGGTTGAGAGGGTCCTGTGATTTACGTACACAGTATTGAAAATGGGAAATCACTTACAGGGTCATAGAAAATGCTGTAAGGGTCGCGCGCGGTGGTATCGCCATCTTGGGCGGGCTCGGACTGACTGGTCAATCGCGCGCGGTGTGAGTGAGTGGATGAATGAGATTTTGAATGAGGTGAAAGGTGAGTGTAAAAGAGTAATGAAAGTTATGGAATAAGGGTTGGCACAGACGCGCGTGTAAAGGTGAGTCGACACGTCTGCGCTGTAGGAGGGATCGTGCTACAACAGTTTTTAAGTTTTTGTAAAAAAATATTTCAAAACTAAGAGTGTAATTTAACTGCCATTTCGTGCATTTTTTTCTTAATGTAGGTACCTATAAGATCACGCTAATAGTATCTTTTTTCATATAAATAAAAAATTAACAGAAAAAAATATCAGATTTTAAGTAGCATCAGTTAATTAAGTTTTCTTTATCGCCAACTGCGCGATCGTTTTGACACGTGACACTCTTTACCGGCTCGGATAAAACCGACATGGAAATACCGACCTCGTTTTTCATCTGCACCTACACACCCATAGAAGCTCAGTTCCGCGGAACGGAAGTATTTTAACGGTCGGAAACTACGGAACCCTATACTGACTGAGCATGGCCCGACATGCTCTTGACCGTTTTTTTTCATAGGTACCTATTTCGACTAACAAGTTTTCTCCTAAATAAAATTATAAACGTCCAGCGTCTAACACAATAATTTAACATTGAAAATGCGGAAATGAGAAAACTTTTCAGATGAATTCAGTTAAAACTTTTTTGTTCTTCAAAATATGGTAAGGAAAACGATGTTTGCGGTAGCAGATAATTTAGAAGAATCAAAATACCTACTCGAATGTAATTATCTTGAGACAGGTTAATATTTTTTTTAAACGGTGTATTTGCGAAAGTTTTGAATTATACCGTGTATCCTGAGGTATTTCAGCTGTTGCGTATATAAATTGTAGGTCACAAACGGATACGACATTACTGTAACAACCCTATTCCATGGATAGGAGTAGGAGAGTCTCCGTATTTTTCGACTATAGACGTTTCTTGTTCGTTTCGCTTCACGCTTGTCTTGCTCGGTGTGTAATGTTGTCAATACCAGATGAAAATATTTCTTATAATATTTTACTACAGTCCTTGCCAACATGCAAGATTTGTCATTGCCAACTCTACAAGTTGTGGATACGTACTTCTAACGATATTGCAATTAATGTTCTAGAACATAAATTGTGTAGCTCGTTTATTGATGCGCGATGATGATACATACATATATACGCGTACGCCTGTTCGGTATACTAAGTATACTACGAGATCCAAGCACAAACGTAATTCCATGTGAGATAAGAATAATATACCTGTATTATTGGTAAATAAATATTCTTTTTGAGGTCTTCAGTGGTTTATTTAAATAATATTTGTTACAAATAATATGAGTTAATATTAATACGATCGTCTAGGTCTGAGGTCGGAGGCCAAGGTACCTAGGTAACTTTTCATTTCTAATCCTAATGTATTTCAGATCCTGCTATGCACTTGAAATGTACAATTAAATGTATAATGTAATTGGCTTCTCAAAAAATTATCTAGGTCACTAAAAAGGGATTGAGTTTTACCACAAGAAAATCTTTTGGGCTAACTCGGAAGCTGCAGAGCAAAAATCGGCTACCTATGTGATTAATATACCTACCCAACACGTCCTAAATCAACTTTCAAAAAGGGGTCTGTCATGGATATTCATAAAGGCAAATTGAAGTGGGCTACCAGTAATCAGTAATCACGCACATTCTTTTGATCTTCTAAGTCATCATTAGAAGTAGAGTTTAATACGCTATGCAATTATTGGCGTCATAGCACGTTGGGGAACCGCACGCGAATTCAATTATCGGCGGGCGGCCAGTCGTATCTATTAATTTATCTGCCTTGTCTGTGCTAACGATTGTGTTTATTGGCTTACCAGCTCCCGCAATTGAATCGGCATTCAATTTAATTGTTTCAATGCCTGAAGCTCGTCATAACCAATTGACAGGAATTACCTATATATTTTTTAAATTAGCACAATCATGAATAAGTTTTGAATAAGGTAATTAAAGGTGTTAATGATTTCGTTTTAAGTAGGGACTTTTCTTAGAACAACATGTGGTCGCCGCTAACGCTGAAGTCTCGCTTTATCGGATGTTCTCCAGGGAACAGCTGTCGATCTATTTCCGAGACGAGGGGAGTATTATTCTTATTACGCTGGCAGTAACGTCGATGAAGATGCCTGTCACACAGTATTAGACAGATGCTCTATTACACTCGCACAATATAACAACCTTGTAGGCGTAGTGCTCAGTGAACCAGAATTAGGTGAAGTGAGTGATAATCCCAAACTTAACTATCCATTTCCCAGCGGTTTGTGCCGACTAAACGAATTAGATGAAATTCCATGTCGAGTTAGGTGCTTGCTCGTGTTACTCGCAGGTTTATCTGACTAGCCTAATAATTTGCGTTGTGGTACCTAATTGTTCGCCATAACAAAGTGTATCTTGTTTAAATGCAGATTGGGAAGTGCAAGTATGAACTGTTTGAATTCACGCCACGAACTTCATGAATTCGACCCTATAGAGCCAAGTGCGCCATTCTATTACCCGCCACAACCACCGCCCTACAACCCTGAATATATCTACGGAGTTGTCGAATGCCAGTCGGCAAGTTTCAGCCCGGCGCATGAATGGGGTGTTAGCACAGAGTCGTATGCTAAGAGCACATGCACTGAGGAGCGCGGTGGTGGGTGGGGGCGCCCGCGCCGCTCGCTTTACGAAGGCGTCAACTGCATGCCGGTGAGTGAGACAAATTGTGTGCGACGCGCAGCACGCCTTACTATCGCATAGCGCTTATACTACATTCTGTTTGTACGATAATTGTTTATTAACTGCATCGATGGCAATGCAGTTGATCAGTGCTCTGTGTTAGTCTGTGAAATAACTTAACGCTAACATTTGGAACGGCCACTAATCAAGAACTCCCTAATTTACGGGATTTTGTGTTTTTCATCCATTATTTTCGTATAAACCATGGATCAAAGGGGGAAATGTGTCCGGAATGTTTCAGGCGCCCATACCGCGATCTATTTCCGGGCGCGGGCGTCGGCCCTACTCTATTAAGCGCTGCTCATTTTGATCTAAAACATGCGCGAGCTCGGCCGCGGAGGCTCGGTAGTGGCAGCCACCATCGCGGCTCTGCACAGTCGTTCTGCGAGTGAGGGCAAACATAGAGCACCCAAACTACGCTCTTCGCCGATTCAGAGTTGCACTAGTGGAGGAGTGCGTTCTAGTAGAGAAGAGTTACGGCGTGCGTCGGGGTGCAGCGAGCGGCCCCTGTCCACGGCGTCGGAGGCCTCGGAGCGCGACTCTGCGTCCGTGCAGTCCAGCGAGGAGCCGCCCCCTAACGAGAGTACGTAATTACTATGCGTGGACGATGCACTGACGTAGCGTAACACTGGAACGCGGCCAAAATTTAAAATAGAGTTATGCCGGTGACTCGTACAGAGAGCTTGTCGCGCAGTGTCGCTTGTGCGGAGCCTCATGTCCGATCGCGAGTACTTGACGGAGCCCTTCGACGAGGACGAGGAGCGCGCGGCGGCGGGCTACGTGCACCCCGCCGTGCGCTCCTATATGTACTCGCCCATGGGTTAGTTTGAATCGTTCATGAGGCTCCCCGGTAGCTCGATCCGCTCATACTCTTGACAACTAATCTCGTAACAGGCGGCGATTCGGACAGCCCTGATGAAGCGACTGTGAAGTGTACGGCTTGGCCGGAGGCGAGCGTCCCAGCGCGCGCAGACTCCAGCGACACCGAATCCAGTTCTTCCATCGATGAAGACTCGGACTTACAGGATTTTGAAGCACGAAGCGGTGACGGCGATTACCGCACGCTAACCCCAAGGCGGCTAGATAACTCGACGCGGCGAGACGACGCGTTCAAATGGATGCCAAGCGAAAACATGTCGGATGTAGTGGAACCGACTTCGATTGAGTCGCGAACGGAAGAGCAAGCATCGGGTAGTTTGGACAGACGACGGCGAGCACCTGCCGACCGCAATGACCGCGACCGTAAAACTAGGTCGTCACTGTCAACCAAGCCACCGCAGCACCCATCTAGTGTCCGCGCGTCGCCGCGCCCGCGACGCCCTCGGGTTGAGGAGACGCCGCCTGAACTCCAGCGTCGCTGGAACTCGTATGAACACTTTCGATGGCCGGGACCCGAGGGGGGCTGGTGGCCCCCCATGTGCTGGTGCCACGGACCTCCCGCTCCTCCGCCATGCTATATGCATGATCGCTCTTGGCCCTCACACCCTTCACTTCCACCAGTACCTTCAAGATCCTACAAGGTATAAATTGCTAGCATAATAATCGCCAATGTTTCGTGTTCCTTGTTTTGAGTATATATACAAATTAAATTTGTACCTAGATGATTTTAAGATTGAATAATGAGCTTAGAAATGAATTTGGATAGTTATTATAGGCATAATCTTCATGGCTGTTGGCGTATATTTTTAACAAAATTTATGAAGAAAGTACGCTTATGATTAGTTAGTTCACTTTATTTATTCATTCAATACCTATAAGATTTTTTAATTTAATTAGCACAAACATTTTTTTTGGGAAATAAAATTAGCTACTAACACTTTCTTTTGGTGTTAGGTACCTATTCAGTAAACAAAACACATGAGCGCTATTGTTTTTTAACTGTTCGTTATGTAAATTAATAGTGGTGATCGCATGTTTTTACTTTTTTTATGCAATGAATGTTTAATTATTGCTTGTAAATAACACTGCCATTAGATACGTTTAAATTTCGTTATTTCATATAAATAAACTGGATATGTTTAGGTTACCTATTTTATTTACCCACTCTTACGTTCTCCCCTGGAATGTAAGTAAGGTAACAAAATAAGGGTTAAGTATACAAGTTTTTCACTGGCTGATCTAAAAATAAGGCCAAAATCCGATCATCTTCTAATCTTCATCAAATCTGTTAAATCAAACGTTGACTTCCTTGCAGAACGATGCCGAAGACCGAGTGCGGCGGCTCGAAGCGGACAAAGAGAGTCTTCACCTGCAAGTGCAAGTGCTGTCGGAACAGGTGGCGGCGCAGAGCGACAAGATGGCCGACCTGGAGCGTGCCCTGCTCGACGCCCGGCAGAGGCTGGATGATGCTGAGCAGAGGCTGCAAAAGGTAAGCTTGCCGATGGGTTATAGATCGAAGGAAAGGAGGAGGAAGGGACGGATCGAAGGACCAACAAATTACGAGAGTAGAGTTCGATCGAACTGCACTCCAGAACTATTAATAAATTCCTCCGTTCACAATTCACGACGCCGCTTTCTCATTTGTCCCGATGAAAATGAGCACACCTTTTTCCGTGTTTTCATAGGGTTTAGGTAGATTAAGTTGCATACGAATGAAATGTAAATAAATCTTTTTGATATCCGCAATAATTCATTATATTTTGAGCATTTAACTTTAGTTACAGACTGAGCTGTATGCTGTCGCGTTTTTAGTTTGCGTGACACTGCTATTTCTCTTATTATTAATTGTCTTAGCTGAGGGGCACTATGAAATTCTAAAATCGAATTTCGTGTCGTACCGTCCCTCTCACTTTCGTATTAAATATTGTAAGCATAAGCAGGACGGCAAGCAACGAAGTTCGAAGTTCGCCTTTTTTATAAATTCTTTTCCTTTTACAGTCATTACATTAACAAAGGGAAAGGTACGAATAGGTATGTAGGCTGTTTATAGCTGCATAAAACGAGTGTTCGTATTGTCCTCGCAGGGTTTTGTTTTTGCTTCATGCAAATCATATTATGCGAAACTATAATAATAAGAAACAAAACCAACTGAAAAGAAAAATATCCTGAAAAACGTATCTTTCATATTATTTCGTTTAATGTCAAACACGCCTCGTATACAATTGGATTTAACGCCGTAAGAGCTTTCCGCAAGATCTTCGCAAATTGTATTTTCTGTAAACAGAGAGCTACTTGATAAAATAGTATTTCTTACGGCTCCAACTTGGTTTTCCGCTGAGCAACTTCACAACAAGAGAGACATGCCCGGCAAGTTTCAACATTTTGTGGTTAAGCTTGCTCACCGCCTACGCCAACGACTGACGATAATTTCGATTTATTGAACGTAGGATAATTTAGACTTTTTCATTGCGGCGCTAAATTAAGATAAGATTTAGTTAGGTAGGATAGGATCTGTTTCACTACTCATTGATAAATTTTTATGTGACAGACAGACCTGTGATGCTGTCTCTATTTGTTTTGTTCGAATAAATAGAGATGACATCAAGTTTATCTTATCTTTCACATAAAATTTATCAATGAGTGGTGAAACAGGCCCTTAGCGTTCTTTATCCCACTGTCTGTAATGAATGTAAGGTTACATAGGGGTTGAATGAGAAGAGTAGGCTAAGTTATAATAGTAATTATGTGAGAATAACTAGGGAGTACCTACTTAATGGGAAGTTAATCTAAAGTAATTTGCATGTTGTCATAAATAATTTGTCTCCAGTCGCGTAGAATTCTAACATCTGCCCATCGTACGCGAGGAGAGTAAAGGAGCGCTAAGTAAAACTCTTTAACATTCTGAGTGGCCTAGATCCTTGCAAAGAGGCCTATTGAATAATCATGACAGCGTGGGCTGTACAATTCCTGGCGCGCCAGACACCTCACGACACCGCGAATTCTGATTACCAACTGCTTACGCTAACTGCTGTTTCATAATATATTATTTAAAATGGCTTGGCCTCCGGAAACTCAATGTCCTTCACTTGATGGTATTATACGGGGTGTAGGTTTACTGGGTAAGGAAGGAACCGCGTAAACCAGGTTGTAAATCTTAAAAAATCATGTATTACCTTGTCAAACTTAACCTATCGCATTCATTACAATATTTACAATAGTGTATAAATAAATAGTGATTTGTTAAGAGATTTACACCGATGAAAGTAACACTTGAGTTATGTCTGTGTTATTAGGTAATTTATGAGTTTGCATACAATAAGATTTGCCACTTTTACTTCTTGCGTATTAGTTTTTGTTTTTATGCGTTATTGATAACAGTACATAACATATTTGATTAAGTTAACGTTGCTTAGTAAAAATATTAACATTAACACATATTTGAGTAGCAAAACTTTACTTTAAAATTCATCCATACATCAATTCACCGTAGAATTCATTCGTGCATTGTAAATGTTCTCTTCACGATATACTCGTAATAATGCTAATATTGAACATTGAACGCTCTTTATTACACTAACGATGCTAGTTACAAATACTACAAGCCGCAGAAAACTCTTGGTCTACACTTTTTGCCCGCAGTTCATTATACGTGTTATGCTTGCGTGTTAGATTCAAAACAGCAAACTACGCTACGCGGATTGCTCGGGCTAGATTCTTTTATGTCACTGAGTTATGCGGGCGTCTGGTGTTGTACGCTTTCAGACTGCCTGTTGCGGTTGAGTAGTGCTGAAAGTACACATTTGCACTTTTTTTATTTGCAATCCTGAAAGGATCAGCTTCGCTCTTTAATCATATGGATATAACATTTAGGGGAAGTTTCACCTACCATTGATTAATTTTAACTGACGGATAATTTTAATCAATGGACGGTAAAACAGAGGGTTAAAGATTTCTTATAACTTAACACTCCGTGAGGTGCCCGGTTTTAAAATAGGACGGACCAATCTCGTTCCGTGGGTGTAGTAAAAAGGGCCCTGATGTGTGTTGTGGGCTGCAGCGCTCTGTTGCCATTGCCAATTACGATCTCCAGACTACATTGTGGAATGCAAGGGGAAACCACCACACTATTTTTTCTAGAAAATCGCCATGAACTTTTACTACTGATTTCTGAACCGACGACCATTCTGTCAAGAGTGTAGCAACGTAGCAGAGGGTATAATATATTTATATTATAACTTCCTTTGATTCTAAAGTAAATATGAAACCGTCTGTCTAGAAATCCAGGAGGCGAGCACGTAGCGCTTTGTAACTGTATAAACATCCTTGCCGTGCATTTTATCTAACTACATTTTATATGTAGTCTCAAAGCACGGTCAATGCAGCACGCAGAGCTTGCAATTTAATATAAAACGGTCGCATAACAGTATACGGTCAGCCTATGCAAAGCCTCCTGTCTTGAGAAGTAGGTCAAACTTCCATTGAGAGTTGATGCAAAAAGATAATTAATTTATCTACTCCCATGAGTTTGAGTAAGTAATACACGTTAAAACATTTTAAACTTTAGAAAACACAGATTCGTTATCCATTTTGATTGTATGCTCTAGGCATTTTGAATATGTCGACGCGACGTGTGCTGTTTTCTATCTGCTTCCCCTGCTAATATCTCTATTTAGTCTCATCGATTGATACACGGCTCTAGCCGATCGTTTTCATGGAGCTTGAAATAGTGTTGAGTCATACACCGGGCCTGGAAAACTAATGAAATCCACAGCCCATACAAAATGATTACACGCCCGTGGGTAGGTACCCACACGCACGCCACGGTGCGTCGTGCATCCCGATGAGCTGAAGAAGCCGTTAGAAATAAAACTAGCGGTCTGCCATTTTATTATAAATCTCGTTAAATAGATAGATCCTACGTATAGCTAAATGAAGATACACCAGTAAATACGAGTATATGTAGTGGCACAACTACCTTAGAAACTTTTAAACAAACTTGAAAGTGGAAAACCAATAAAGGGGCCGCTGCCCCGAATTTCTAGGTGCAAAATAAATGTACATACTCATTCAAACGGCATACATTCAGAATAAGGAATGGGCAATGAAAACAAACAATCTATTTCTATAATCCATTTACTCACGTCGGCGTCCATACATCGCGTTAACTATGCCAGATGCGCTTTTTATTAAACAGTCGAGATAGCGCGCGCCGGCGGGTAAAAGCCACTATAAAATGTGATTGATAAAGTTTCGTTACAAGTAGGTCGACGTGTTTACGTTCGTTCCCTATTGCTACCGATGAATGCGTTATTTAGACAGGTTAAAAGCCTGTTCCGCATATGTTTGCTCCAGATACTTATTCGATGATGCCTTGTTCGCGCAATGCCGGAAGACTTCATTATTTTTTACACCTTCAATCACAATATATTGAATAAGTATACGCATATTCTAGTCAATGACTCTTGAAGTCAGATCATAATGTCAACTATGCATTGTGCCCCCGAAGATATTATTGTTTATCGTAAACTACCTCTTGTGTCTATACGGGATCGGAAAACTATATGCGCGGCAAAAGCTAAACACAAAGCCAAGGTAAATAGGCATTCCGTATTCATCTCTTATCTTCCATGCAGATTTTATGCTAATACTAAATCATCGCTGACCCTCGCTTATACAATTCCTTGAGCGTCGCATTTATAATAATTTTCAGAGAGGATCTCAACCATATTTAGCGTCGAACAAAATGCAATTAGTTTCCCAAAGGGGGCTCTTAAAAGGTGCCTTGAGTACGCATTAAAAGGTCTGGTTTAATGGTGATTTTCCATTTGAGTTTTGTTCCGGTAAAATTGTAACTGCCGAGAGTTACATTGTAGCTCTCCAGATACACTCCGCTTTTCGTCTGGGGAGTCCTTCAGTTCAGGTGTGCGTCATACTGCGATAACGACTCTCGAACTTCCTCAACATTTCTTTGAAATGCCCTCGCTGATTTCTAAAGTCCGCTTGTCAGTAATCGGGGAAGTGATTTTCCGATCGCGTTATTATAGATTAGCTTTTGCCCGCAGCCTCCCTCGCGCATAATTAGTATGTAGCGTAAACTTTTTTGATCCCACAGGAACCATACATTGTTTCGGGATAAAAAGTAGCCCATATGTTTATCCAAAGTATATATTACCTGTATGCCAAATTTCATGCAAATCCGTTCAGTAGTTTTTGCGTGAAAGAGTAACAAATATCCAAACATTCATCCATACAACCTTTTGTGCTTATAATATTAGTAAGATTAGTAAGAAGTGAGATGTGTTTCGCTGTTCGTTCCGTAATGCCGATTCTTTAATAAATACTAATAAAAAAAAACAATAGCTCATGTCCACGAATCAAAGTATCAACTTTATATACACTCATATAGGGACTATAAACCTGCCTATATTAAACACTGAGCTTCTCCAAATTTCGTTTAACAAAATTAAATGCAACATAGCTCTAGCCGAGCGAGGTAACCGCCTTCGCCTGCTGAGTTTGGTAGGTACGTTATCCTTAAATTGGCGCACTGTCTACATAGTTTGACGTAAAATTAAGGAAAACATAAGAGAGTTTTCAAATGATTAATGTATCTATTCGCTGATTATAGTTTTGAGGCGGTATCGAAAAACAGATGCACGATACATTTTTAAGCAGGTTTTTATGCAGGTGGTAGGACCTTGTGCAAGGTCCGCCCGGATTGCTACCACCATCTTGCTTGCTAATCCTGCCGTGAAGCAGCAGTGCTTGCACTGTTGTGTTTCAGCGTGGAAAGTAAGACAGCCGGTGAAATTACTGGCACTTGAGATATATCCCATCTTAAGCCTCTAGCCCTGGTGTTGCAGGTGTCTATGGGCGGTGATGATTTCTTACCATCAGGAGACCCACTTGCTCGTTTGCCATCCAGTCGAATAAAAGATCAATCATTCTGAATTTTTAATTCTTTTTGTATCGTCTTGCCTCGTATTTTATTTCGCGACATTTGCTTCCAGGAAATGCTGCAACGCTCGTCGCTAGAGACGCAAAAGCTGGAGCTTCTGTCAAAGCTGAGCGAGGTTCGGCTGCAGGCGGCGGCGAGAGGCGTGTTGGAGCGCTCGCCGCCTCCGCCCGACACGCCGCTGGCGCGCCCGGCACCTCCGAGGGTAAGCCTTGCATTGGTATACACAGGAATAGTGATGTAAATTAAAAAAAAAAACAATTTTCTGATAAAAAAAAACTTGACGCACATGTTTTTTTTTCTAAATTAATTTTTCTTTACAAAAGATCAAATTAGTAACTGATTTAAAAAAGGATTAAAAAATCAATACTATACTATTAATATTATAAATGCGAAAGTGGGTTTGTGTGTTTGTGTGTTTGTATGTTTGTCCCTCTTTCACGCCGTAACGGAGCGACGGATCGACGTCATTTTTGGCATAGAGGTAGTTTATGGGCCCGAGAGTGACATAGGCTACTTTTTATCCCGGAAAAATGCACAGTTCCCGAGGGAACAGCGCGCGACAACCGAATTCCACGCGGGCGGAGCCGCGGGCAAAAGCTAGTACTTAATATTATAAATACGAAATTGTGTTTGTATGTTTGTCCGTCTTTCACGTCGAAACGGAGCGACGGATCGACGTGATTTTTGGCATAGAGATAGTTTATGGGCCCGAGAGTGACATAGGCTACTTTTTATCTCGGAAAAATGCAGAGTTCCCGAGGGAACAGCGCGCGATGACCGAATACCACGCGGGCGGAGCCGCGGGCAAAAGCTAGTAGTAATATATGAACTCATAGTGAACAGTAACAATCTATCTAATCAGACTTTGTTTTCATCTTTTTGACAAAAAAATGTTTTTTTTTTTTTACAACTACACGGAAATAATGTACATTCTAACAGACTGAACCATGTAACACGGTGAATCTTTGTGCTACTAATGGCATGTTGACATCCCATTCTTTTGTCAAGGAAGCCATTGTGAAAGGCTCTTATTGAAACTCAACAACTTGTGCATTCCAGACGCCGCCAGCGAACTACGGGCGTCAGATCGAACGCAACACGCACATGTATTCGTCGCTGCCGCGTTCGTCCGTGCTCGCGACGGACGCGCGCGCGTTCGGTAAACACACGATGGTGGTGGCGCGGGGGCGCGGCCAGTCCGTGCCGAACCTAGGTCGGGGTCTGAGCTTAGCATGCTGTGTGCCCCCTGCCTTAGCCGCGCCAGGGAAAAACGCGCTAACCGCTTATTACTAAACCCCCTTGTAAAAAAAAACGGGCACCTATGGTTTTTGTGGCAGTACAGTGGCAGTATTGCAAAGAATGGGCAAGCAACTTGAACTTCTAAAGACCATCAAGCAAAGAAAGTTGTGTTATTTTGGGCATCTGATGAGAAACGCCAAGTACAGAGTTCTCCAGCTTATCATCCAGGGGAAGATTGCCGGAAGGAGAAGCGTGGGCAGGAGAAGACACTCGTGGCTGAAGAATTTACGAGACTGGTTCAACTGCAGTACCACGTCCTTGTTTAGAGCAGCGGCCTCCAAAATTAGAATTGCCATGATGTTGTCCAACCTCCGATAGGAGAGGAATGAGAAGAAGAAGAAGATGGTTTTTGTATTTTATGTGCATGAAAGCTTACTTTCTCAGCTTCAATGCCTAAAAATCTGAAAAACCATAGGTGCCCTATTTTTTTGCAAGGGGGTTTATTAAATATTCCCCTTCCTGGCACATAAAATTGCTTTATCTTGGCGAAATTATAAGTTTTTAAAAACGTAACTTAAACACAGATGTCATGACTTGCTGAGGCCGATCAACGCGATTGCTTGAATACGTCATTAATGAGGATTTCTTGACAGGTGAAATATCGCTAGATGGTGTTAGTATAGAGGTCTGTTTAAGTTGCTCGCGATTGGCTCATTTCGTTGCTAAACCAATCATAAGCATGACACAAATGTCAAACGTTTGATCACTTACCACCAGGTGATCCGCCTGCTCGTTTTCCATCGTTTGATAGAAAAAAAGGATCTCACGATGCTAGCGTCAACTAACCCGTCATAGAAAACCTCATTGTGTGTGGGGCGATCTAGTGTAATATTAGTAACGAACAAAAGATTAACATGCCGAAATGTTTTCGAAGTAAACAGAAGATTAACTGATAGATAACTTAACTTAACAGTTAGAGCGTTTTTCCATCTGGCAGTTACTTGAATGAATATACGACGTCGGTTTTGCGTTGGATGATGCAGAATCGACGTTCGTGATCCTTATCTTTGTGCTCGATATCCCTAAGCTTTTGAGATACGGCTTAAACACGTGATTAACAGAAAACCTTCAAAAAACGAGGTATTATTTAGTAACATAATTATTTTGCTTTAGCTCACAATGTTTTATTACCTTCCATTTGAAATCGCTTTACGTGTTGTTATTTATACTTCCTCTAGTCTTAAAAAATTCGACGCTTTGTCATTATGTATTGTATTTGTCGTTAGCTTAATTTTGTAGTTATTGACAAGTGAAAAAATATTCCCTCACAGATTAATATCGAAGATTTAAAGTGTTCTGCAAATAAATCACTTATGTTTAACTAACTTCCAAAATAATATAGATAATCTTACTGTTTCCAAATCCATTTCTTGTACAAAAAATATCTTCACTACTTTGAAAAATCTCGTATCTATGATCAATGTCAACAAAATTTAACCTTGATGGAATGTCTATTAAGTTCATTCAGAAAAATTATCTATTTTGAGCTACGAGTTTTTTTGATAGATTTCGTAATGACTTTCTGTCTCGTTTTCCCCAGCGGAAAAAGATGAGACAGCGCGCGGCAGCCCGTCGCCGTCGCTGCGCGAGGTTCGAGCGCGGCTCGGCAGCGGCGGCGGCGTGCGGCTGGAGGGCGACGAACTCGCGCGCTCCTCACTCAGAGTGTCCACTCCGCCGCGCAAGCACCAGACCATGCCATGGTGAGTAATGCCAGGCGACAGAAGTAGTCTCTGTTGAGGATATCAGCAGAGTTGGCTCAATGTCAAGAAAACACAAGTAAATAATAGAAATAGATCTCTCTCCCTATAATTTGCAAAATAATCAGCATAAACGAATGTCAAGGAACAACAAAACATGAGTAACATGTCAATATGAAAAACGTACTTTTTAATAAAACAACAGCCAGCAAAAACTTTGCGTTTGATAACGAACCTCAACAGTCTCACTAACAAATCGTCCCCTTACTGCTAAAAGCGACTAACTGCATCAATAAAAACCTTAAACTTTGAACCTTAAAGTCAAACCTTTAAATGCATTTTTCTCTAAACTCATTGATGCAGTTAGTCGCTTTTAGCAGTAAGGGGGCGAAATAGGGTACAGAAAGTACCCCGTCTTGGAGTACTTAAATTGTATTTGGCACTTCTTCGAGGGGCAACTTCTTTGGTCACGGCTTCAAATATGTCACTAGAGTAATCTACTAATTTGGCATGAAATTACTACAAAATGAGAATTCCTGTGGTGCTATATTTTGGAAATTGTTTAAAATGTATTAATCTTCTTAAATACCGATTTTTGAGACGTTTCGACTGAGTATCTTTTTTAATTTTTGGAGAATCTTCTATGGAGATTGACATAGGTTAATGAAAAACTTTCAGGCAAACTACGGACCTCAGGCAATGGGACTGCGAGACGACGTGCGGTTGGCTGGAAAGTCTCGGTCTGGAGACTTACGTTCCGGCGGCGCGCGCTTGGCTCGGAGCGACGCCCGACGCGCGCGGCGTCATCGCGGCCGCCTCGCACAATGCTATAGAGAAGGAACTGGCGCTCAAACATCCCATGCACAGGAAGAAGATTGTGCTCGCCCTTACTGACCTGCTGGTAAGAAAATTTCTCGATGAGGGCTACACGGTATAGATGTCGCTAGCGTCACTGCTTAAGTGGCTATATAAGAAACAAACAAGCTGAGATATGTGATGCATAGGGAAAATTCGTGTCTGTACCGTTGTCCAGCAGTGGTGTAGCGGTATAGCAAGCGGCACGGAATGCCGAGGACATGGGTTCGATTCTGGGTCACTGGTGCACTGGGTCTTATTTTTCTGTTTTTTCTGTGCATCTATATTTCAGTTTGTATTTTCAATTTAGGTTTGACGGGATGACCGTAAAAGTAAAAATTTGGAATTGAAATAGAAAATACAAAAAGATTCCAAAAAAAAACAATCTTAATTGGTAAGTCTTATGTCCAGCGTAACTAAATCGATACCAACTGGAAACAAAACTCGTCAGCAATCCCTGTTCCATCATCGTTAGTTCACTGCTGCATATTTCGGTTCATTTGAGGATTACTTAACTAACACTGGATGGTTAGCACAATTGCCACATATCAGACAGAATTAGGATTAGAAACAGCTTTAAGAAAGAAACCGACTGATATCCTGAATAGAATAGATCAGCAAAAGCGAAGACAATGGACTCACATGATTGTGAGATGCAAATGGGAAATTTAGCAAGGCAATAACAGAAACCTTGCGGGGAAGACAGGTCCAGTGCCGTAATTAGCATTTTATGCTCCCGGTGCGTGATTCCATTATATTACGCTCTTCAAATTTTTGTGGTTCTGGCTGGACCTGTCTTTCTGCACCTCTTCAGGTGTGTGCTCTGTGCCTGGGTGTCGTTGGCATCGCCCTATTTACGGCACGCACTGGTCAAAACATGATATGGGGAGACGATTTAAAGTCGATTGTGGGATCAAAGCAAAAGGCCAAAGCTGCTGTGTAAAGTTCTCGAGTGGCGACCACGAACCGGAAGACGAAGCGTTGGCAGGCCTCCCACCAGGTGGACTGACGACATCTTGAGAGTTGCCGGAAAACGGTGTTCATTGTGGCGTTCTAGGGGGGAGGCCTTTGTCCAGCAGTGGACTTCTTCCGGCTGATGATGATGATGTGGGACCAAACTTTGAATTGTTCCAGGGTGGTCACGGCGACCCGATGCTGACGGCGTCGGGGGCTCTAGACACGGCGTGGGTGCTCCGCTGGCTGGAGGACGTGGGCGTGTGCGGCGCGCGCGCGGCCGCCAGCGACGCGGCGCTGGACGGGCGCGGCCTGCACCGCCTCACGCACGCCGAGCTGCACGCGCAGCTGCGCGTCTCGCACGCGCTGCACGCGCTCGCCGTGCGGCGCGGTACGTACAGGGCGGGCGGCGACGCGCGCTGGACGGGCGCCACCTCACGTACGCGACCTCACGTACGCGCACATTGCCGTCATGTGTGCTAGACACAACGAAGTACATCAGTCAGTTTGATCTGCTCTATTTTATCTTGATTACAATGAATTAGCGGCTAATTTACTAGCAAATTTAATTGGTACATCTAATAATTAGCTGTATCAAGTAAAACGCGAAGTAAACACACTGTAGCACCTAAGTTAATAGCGCTAGTTGTAATTGCTACGTACGTACTACCTTGGGTACTATGTATGTATGCGACAGTCGTGCACACAGCGCAACATCGTGCTTTTATTATTTTTCGTTTCCAATCATCCGAACCACATATAACCAAGGCAATCGGAGTAGTATGAGGGAGGCCTGAATCCAACAGTGGATGCCCTACGCCCGATATGATGATGATGATTTATGTCCTCAGGCATCCAAGTGCTCCGCGACAACAAGTTCTCGCCGGACACGATGATCCGGCGCGCGGCGGAGGGCGAGGCGGCGGGCGCGGGCGACACGGAGGCCGAGATCGCGCGCTGGAGCTCCCACCGCGTCATGCAGTGGCTCAAGCAGATCGACTTGGCGGAATACGCGCCTAACTTGCGGGGCGCAGGTAACTACGCAATATATTCCACTTCACCGCCAGAGTCAACCGGTCGTGACAGCCAAAAAGTTTTTGAAAGACAAAACTGTCTCAAATTACCGACATTCATTGCCCCTTATCCAATAATTGCCATAATTAATTTCAGGTAATGCAAAATATTCACAAAATTATTCTAATTATAAATAAACCCGCGTAGCTCACCCAAAAACTATGAGATTTGACATTCGTTGACCTCACGCTACACTAGCGCCTCTAGCGGCGAATTCATACGCGATAGCCCTCACTGATAAAAAGTGAGATACATGTACGGTCAAGGACTTTGAATTCATGAGCCACACGGAACCTTTTCCGGAAAAGTCATTACGATTTCATTGTTAGTTAATGCGATGTCACTATGACGTTTATTGTGAAATGGTTTCATGGTGGCCCTTGACCGTACAACGGCGAACAAAAAAAGTCTGAAATCGTAAGTAATACTAACCAATCAATTTTTTTTCGAATTATTTTTATTTTATTACCAATATATTTTTTTGCATGGGCGAAGCCACGGGCCTAGTTTATACATTATTTATGTTTGCAGGAGTCCACGGAGGCCTAATGCTACTGGAGCCACGGTTCACGGCTGAACTGCTGGCTGCGTTGCTCAACATTCCCGCTAACAAGACCCTGCTTAGGCGGCATCTCACGCAAAGGTAATAACAACATTAGGCTACGTACGCACTATGCAAACCGCGCGGCTAGCGTCACTATCTCTGACTATACTTTGAAGAAGTACGGCGCGTTAAAACCTTGCGATTAACCGCATAGTGCGTATATGCGTAGCCTTAAGGTGACAAATCTTAATTTTTCTTAAAACTAATACCATATTAAGGGTCCGCTTCCTTTACTAAGCGTTAGTTGTAAAGTAACAAGTCCGATAGTTTCATGGCTTCATGATACAAACGGTGACAACTTTCAAAATTGCTAAACTGTATACCTGATTTTTAAAGTAATAAAAAAATTGTATCACCGGTCGGTATTTGAAACTGCATATCTTGTGGCTTTTTAATTTCACTAAGCAAGCATATTACTAAAAAAAAACATTACATTACATTTTTTTTTCAGGTTCAATGACCTGCTCGGCCGCGACGTCATACAGCAAAAGCGGAATGCGGAACAAACGCTCGGTTATCAGCCGCTGACAGCTACCACTAAATATAAGGTAAGCGAAAACTATAAATTCGATATTATTTGGCATCCTGCCACCAATTAGTCTTTACTTTCATTAACAAGGCATCCAGTTTTATAATATTTTTAATTCCAAAAACACGCTTAGACGAAAAAAACTACGTTCAATTTGTATATGCGTAAATTGTCATGCTATTTATTAGCGTGGCTCAAATCAAATTAATTTTTTTATCGTCTTATTTAAAACTGACCAACGATTAACTCTAACTCACCTGATGATAAGTGCAGATGGAGCCGAAGACGTAGCCAACTGCTTATGTAAATGCTTATTCACTATGAACTTGAAAATCCCAAGGCGTGCTTGCGCAGACCAGGGTTACATAAGCCCAAGGTAAAACTGTTAACCCATTTATTATAATCTAATCTTATATTGAATAAATAAACTAGGTTAGGAAGTGTCAAATAATATAGAACTGCCATTCTAACCTTGGATTGACAATTTAATATTATAACCCTAGACAGTGCAAGCGGCCCCAAGTATACTTATCTGGAAAAAAACCAGACAACTAAATCCATTTCCTGAATAGGAGTAATGGTCTTGTTATTATCCCTATCAGGTACCAAAGAAGAGTCAGTTCTCTCTGAAGCGCAAGAAGAGTAAAGACGAGCTGGAGCTCGGGGACTTGGTCTGCCCACTTCACGACGACTGCTCAGGTGACGCTAACACATCGCCAGTAAGTTACTAACCGCACTAATGTACTAAAACTGCTGGGGATGAGATTTAGAGCAATCTATATGCTAAAGAAACGGTCTTGGTTTTTCTTTTGATTTTCCTAAATGTCTAATCTATCTAATTTTATTTCAATGTCGTTTAAAATAAATTTCATGACATTTTTCATACAATTTATTGGCTTGTTGCAAAACAGCCGCATAAAAACTAGGTACGTCAAATCAGGTACACATTTTTCTGCATTAGAATCAATAACACTCATGATTCTGAGTAAAAAATAGTAATTTAAAAAAAGGATAACTTAAAGGACCATTTGCCGTGTTATTGGAATGAATTGTTACAAATTAATTGGACTACATCAACATGGTTTAGCAATGCGTCCTTTTTTGACTGACGTCAAGAATGACGGAGTGATAAGGGGTAAAACGTACCGATATATTTGATCTGAACTGAGGCTGTACCCGTCTAAAAATCGAAATGGGAAAAATGAAGACTGCAATTTTACACAAAAAAATCTGTATTGCATAAGGTTGTTTAAAAATCTCATCCACATGCATTATACGTATAGCTCAAGTGAAGTAAGTTACTGTATTAGTTTGATGTATAAAATATATCGAGCGAAACGTTTACTGGTTTCACTGAAGTTTTTTTGGTGTGTTGTGCTATTTACTTTTCTATCTTGGATCTCTTTGGATTTGCTCAGTATGAATTTTTCATTTTTGGGCCTGTTTCACCACTCATTGATAATTTTTGTCTGATAGATATCTGGGATGCTGTCTCCGTTTGTTTTGTCCGAAAAAACAGAGACGGCGTTATATTCATTTTTCACAAAATTTATTAATGATTGGTGAAATAAGACCATAAAAGTATTTAGTGTAAGAATGGTGTGCACATTATGGTTTGGGTTTAATAAAGTATTATGGTATAACAAATAACAAAGGGCAAGGTGTTTGAATACTATTTTAGGTCTTATAGGGATAGTTGTTTTATGGTAAGAATTTTTATAATAAAGCTTATTTGATATTTTCCAATCTTTTCGCTTGGGGTGCGGTGCTTAGAGTCAATGTTAGCACGAATACTAAAACGTCCATGTTTCCAGACGATGAGAGTAAAATCAGCGGAAGCGGGCGTCGCGTCGGCTGTCTCTCCCCCGCGTGACGACACGCGCGCACACTAGCGCACGCCGTTGTGCGTCGCACGCACACACATAGAGACTGTGCTGTGAACACACACGCAACAATACAGCAGCTACAAGAACTTGACGTTCACGACGCCTCCTGTCGTTTGCTACTTCGTTTTAATTTATCAATCGAGTCGATTTTTCGTGTTCTAATATTATTAAGATTTTTTTGAACAAGGGCTTTAAATAAAATCACATTTAAAAGGTAATTTTAATTGGCTTCAAACATTGGTGCTAAATTTAAAATTATTCGGTACGGCCGCTAAAGCCCTTGGTGCAAAAACGTCCAAGGTTGTTTAGTGATAAGAAAAGTATTTAAAACAAATTATCTTGTAATTAATCTTTAATCGAGTCTAACTGCCAAAAATCATGTCATGAATTATATTGGTTTGTTGTAGAATTAAGAGGTCTAAAATTATGGTTTATTTAAAGAGAAATATTAACTTATAATAGTTTAAGTGTTTTAATAGTGGTTTTTAAGCAAGATGGGCGCGTGTAGTCGCACAAAGACTGTAGGCCGGGCGAACAAACATTTCTTAACATATTTCGATGTAAGAAAGACAACCTATTCTAATAATATGGACTATTATCAAACTGAGCTTTGACCATTTCTTAAAACGTAGCAAGCAATAGACATTCCATTTTGTATTAAAATAACATGCTTTAATTAATCAGACTAGAAATGATTGGACAATTGATAAGCGTACATATGTTTAAAAGTCTTTTTGGAATCAATAGTATTTACCGCAATATAATCGATAAATCGTTATATACAGTTTTCAACAGTCGTATAATGCTTCGAAATCTCATCCAAACATTGCTCACAGACCAAGCACAACTATAGTTACAGAAATATAATTATTATCTATACCAACACGGCAGGCCTCAAATTTAGTACCCAAAAAATGCACCGGAGCGAGTGTAATTAATTAAGTAAATATGTAATACATTAAGGGAGATTAAGATTCATACATGGTGAAAGTTGGAGCATTATACGACATTTTTACACACTAAAAATAACTTTACTATAAGATTTGTTACAATTTTTGATGCAGTACTTAGTGCGTTTTATTGTAATTTAAGAATGAGTAGCTTATTAGAAAACGACTGAATGGCGACAATATAACTCGGGTCTCATTTCTATTTGCTGCAATGACTTTTTCATGTAGTCCATAAGAGTTACATTTTTATTAAGAGTAGAGGATACAATACGGTAACTGTAACAGAATATTGAAATCGTTTCATTCTATAGAATGAGATTAGTTTTAATCACAATAAACAAATAACAGAATATTGTAAACGTACTAGCCAAGCTACATTTTGTAAGTCTAACGCGAAGACGTGAAAATGCAGTCTTGTCAAAAATTACGGAAAGTACAATTGACAAGTGAGACAGCGCATATGGGTCATACCTTAAATGAGAACCAAAGATGTCGTTCATATATGTGAACATAAAGTTAAACTGTGGTCATCAAAATTTATATTTTTTGAAATAGACTAAAACAGTGTCAATTTGACAAAAATAGGGTTTACCTTGTCGTGTCCCCGAGAATGTCGCGAAAAATACTGTGTATGACCCATATTATACGCGCCACATTCATGACTGACCAGAACAAATATTACTCCTTTCGCCATTACGATGCAGCTGTATTATATTAGATTCGATGCCAATGTTTAGGACTATAATGAATTTAAATTGTTTTGAAATCAAATCCTTCCTATTGCCTGGCTTATGGGGCTCTTGTAGTGACTTCCGAAACTCCACCCTTTTTGACTCCAAGCCAGGGTCCGGGGGTTCTAGAGAGATTACGAATATAAACTAAAACAATCTTTTTTTATACATATGTCTATTTTTTGTTTTGAAGTGGACGTATGTTATCTTTTTACTTAGCCAGACCCTACTATAAGACATTGTAACCCATACTTTCGAAATACGCTCAATGCTATCACATAGAGAAGTCTCAAGTTGAAAGTTATATTTTTGACTCCATTTTATTTAGAAGTTATTAGTGATCCAAGATCCCGTTCCTAACACGCTGTGCCAAATCATATAAATGTTATTATATAACATAGCCCTTACGACCCTTGTCTTCCATGACTGTAATACAAGAGTAGGTTATTGGAAGGTGAGTATCACCGGCAGATAACGATAACAAACACATTTATACATTATGATGTAATAAATAAATTTTACAATAACTTAAAGTCATAGATATGAAATGTATAAGTTAATAAACACTGAATGAAAACATTGATTAGTTTCTTTTTTTATTCCTTTTCAAAAAGTTGTTGTGATTTAGGTCCCGTTTCGGTGTTTTTCAATATTTTTAGGCCCTCTGAAAAAAAAAACGCATACTCATTTTAATAAATCTGAAAAATCAGTTCGTATTGTAAATAGACCAAAGGAATGCAGAATAATCGGTTTAGTTATCAAAGTTACTTCTAGTAAAAGAGCCAACATTTATCTATCCGTACTCTAAGAAACAATATTAAGAGACTTCTGCGAAAAAAATATAACCCACAATGACTGTGTGACCGTTTTCCTTTGCCTTGGTAGCTTCCCAGAACGAAGCATACTTTGATATCTACTTAGATGTATGTGCTGTACATGTGATTCATACGAAGAAAAATCGTCACTACTTTGAAAAACTCGCGTATCCAAAATAAATCAATATGTCAACAAAATTGAACTTTGGTATAGTGCTCATAAATTGTCCTCAAAAAAATTAACTATTTTGAGGTACCTACGAGTTTTTTGTAAAGTAGTGACGACATGTAGTTCGAAATGAAGCCAAAAGCAATTCCCGTCCTAAGTCCTTCATGATTCGTACCTTTGCCCCTGCCTCTTCGTCGGAGCTCCGCGATCCTCTCAACTTCAGTTTCTTCCTCGGTATCTTGTTCTCGTTTGTGAGCCTCTTCCTGCGCCTGCTTTAGTAAGGAATCTTCTAAAAACGTCAACTCTGAAAGAATATTGAAATATCTATTAAACATTCATACCTATTTACCACTTATTTTATGTTCGCATCGAGATGCCATCATAACGGCTCGCTCACAACTGTGTAAACGTCATGGACAAAGTGATTTCTTGTCTACCCAGTCTTGCTTCAGTTTTTTGCTGAAAAACCGAGAGAGGAGCATGCATTCTCCAGTTATGCTCCAGGTGCTTGGGTCAGCCGTCGGTCCCTATTGGTTCCTTCCTTGACCTACCTTTCTTTTGCGTATGCTATACCTATAAGGGTAAACGAAAACACTGCGGACAGCCCTTTAATACAAAAATGCAAATGTGCCGTGACTGCAGTCAATGCGGTCGTACGCTCACAGCTATCGGCTATGTAAACCGTGTTAGACCGCATGAGTGCCAATCGAATAGTTGGTCGAAATGATCGCTATGGCCGAAATCTGTCGGATCATCACCATCAGATACCACCAGATACGTACTGACAAGGCGCGCGTCCATCGCGATCCAGGGTCCGTTGAACACCGTCCCGGCGGTGGGCCGCGCCTTCGCCTCGGGCTCCATCATCTGCGTCACCTGCTGCTTGCACTCCGCTGACAGTTGGTTCACTACGCCCGTGCGGAAACGCCACTTGCGCGTCACCTGCAATTCAGATCAGACTAATGGGATTTTATATATTTCACACGAAAACACAAGCTGAAACATAGATGCACAGAAAAACCAGAAAAATAGACCAGCGCTGGGAATCGAACCCAGGTCCTCAGCATTCCGTGCTGCGTGCTATTCCCCTGCACCACCGCTGGACAGAAGACTAGAGACGAATTTTTCCTATGCACCAATATTTCAACTTGCATTCTTTTCATAGTCACTTTTTTTTTAGTTTGGTTTTTCAGTGCATCTATGTTTCTGTTTGCGTTTTCGAAATATATAGACTTTTACGGGATGACTGTAAAAGAAACAAACATTTGGAGTTGAAATAAGAAATACAAAAAGACTCCAAAGTCTCTTAATGGGATTTTTTTATGCAATAGGAGGAAAACGAGCAAACGGATAGCCTGATGGTAAGCGATTATCGTCGCCCACGGACACCTGCAACGTCCAAAGGGTTATGTATTTCTAATCCAATAGTGTGTGTCTGAAGTTCCCAATACGTGCTGTGGGTACGTGAGAACTACGTCCCAAGTATGACTACAGTCTTCATGAATGAATACCTGTTTCTCGTATAACCTCTTGACAGACGTTTCGTTAAACGGCAAAGCTTTATTCAGCATGGTGTAGAGAATGATGCCCATGGACCACATGTCAGCCATCTTAGGCAGGTAAGGCACGCCCTTCAGCACCTCTGGCGCCGCGTACGAAAGCGACCCGCAGTAAGTCTCCGACAACACGTCCCGGTCCCTCTGCCGAACGTTACGCGCGAAACCAAAATCCGTAATTTTCACGTTGTAATTCGATGTTATCAAAACGTTCTCGCATTTCAAGTCTCTGTGCGCGATGTTGAGGGTGTGGATGTATTGTAGCGCGGATAGTAACTGCCGCATCCAGAGCCTGCATTGGTTCTCGGGGACGGCGCCGTTTTGGCTGAGAAAGTCTAGGAGGTCGCCGTTTTCTGCGAACCGCAGGAATATGAAGTACTTGGCTCGCCGTTGGAATATGTTGGACACGTGCACGATGTGCGGATGGTTGACGCGGATTAGGATGTCGAGCTCGCGGGGCAGGAACTTGGAGAGGTAATCGCGCGGCGCACTCGCCGTGTCGATGACCTTGCACGCCAGCACAGCGTGCCGCGTCTCATCGAGCATGTGCGTCGCTTTGAACACCTACAAACGTAACCTTATTAGGTCATTTTCTAAAAAAAAAGTTTGCTGAACCTAACAACTTAGGCTACTGTCAGGTTTAGGGTTACGGCACCAATCATGGACATGTTAATGATTCAATGCTTAAGACTCACTATTTTAGCAGTGAACTTTACCAGTTATGATCATGAGTTATTTGCACATAAGTGTTATTAGATTTAGAAAAAGTAGCGCCCGTATCTTAAAATTTCTGTCCATGACTGGTGCCCTCACCCTAACTGTAAGGAAAAAAATCTACAATCAAAAAATTTATTAGATTTTGGTGATGAAAACGACTGTTCCTCCAGTTTGCATCAAAGTTTGCTTGATAATAATTATCGAGACTATAATGCAATTATTTCAAATTTGACGTGTGTTCGCACGCATATACTAATAGTGCTATATATAATCGAGCAAAAGTTATATTAAAAGTTGGTTGCGAACTTTTTTTAGGGCCAACGGTCACGCCGTTTTTTGGCAGATGCCTGTTACAAGAAGCGGATTACAAGTTCGAGGAGTATCAACAAATGTTATTGATCTACCAACAACAAATTACCTACTTTGGCATAGGATCCTTCACCGATAAGTTTCTCCAATATGAACCCTTTCTCTTGTAGTACGACAATATCCGAATGTGTTGCGGTAAGCTCCAATTTATCAGTCATTTATGTTATTTTTCCAGTCATCTGCGCGCTGTTTCGTTATTGTTGGTAGCATAGTGGTGAAGGCCTATTTGGATGGTTTGCGGACTATTGTATTTTCATTTTGTTTGGGTGCTTTCCTGGATGGTAAAATAATAAATTTGTAATTGTACTATAAATTTGGATTGATTATGGATGTGACAATCAACTACTGTCAGTAGTTGATAGATAAGTCAAAAATGCCAGTATTTATATGTCAGTGGTAATTTTAAAAATAATTTTATTTTAAGCGGGGTTCACATCGATAAAAAAGGTCCAATCTCATTGGTTTTCTTATCGTATCGAGCGAGCGAAACAAAACTAATAATAAAACAATGCAACTACGCATACATTCACTAGTGGATCAAGAGAACCAATGGCCAATTTAGGAAATAATAACATCAAATGATTCCCAAATTTTCGAGTTGCAGCCTGCTATATGACTTTTCTTTCTAGATAGGTACTGCAACATTCTAACTTAGTTTACATTCAGATTTAAGAGGTTTTTGTAGATTGAAACCATAGGTAGGATCTTATGCGTTTCAGGCCAAATAATCAGTGTCATTGGCTGACATTTCTTATTGATGCGGACCCGTCCAAAACATCATTTAACATCATCATCGTCAGCAAGTAATACAACTTACCACGATGATGACGACTCGTTAATCTCACATGTGGTTTTCATTATCGTGGTATCGGGCACGCCACCCTTCTCAGGTTTGGGCGGGTCAGGATTGTCGGTCTGTTTTTGGAGCTGAAGCCTTTCATCCTGAGCTTTCTTGAAAGCTGTCGTTTCTGGTGCTGTCCATTCTGTAACACAAAATTTACAATTATAAGAGAAGAAACAAAATTACAAACTAAGCGAATGGTTAATGCAAATATCTGACCTAGCAGCCTGGAATCCATCGCCACCCATTCGCTGTTAATGATTTGTTCTATTTTGATTCTGTTTTGATGGTTAGGTTCCAGCATGAGGGTGACTAGTCGTCTACAGTTCTCAGATAAAGTGTCGACGTACCGCGAACGAAACTTCCAATTTTTATTAATCTGCGCTTGATACAACTGTTTTATATGTTTATCTTCGAACGGCATCGCCCTGTTTAGCATGACGTAGACGACGATTCCAAGCGACCATATGTCGGTGGGTTTTGGGTAATACGGCGAGCCCTGCAGGATCTCAGGGGCGGTGTATGACAGCGAGCCACAGAACGTTTCGCTGTGAATCTCTTTCATTCTCTTGTCGACGCAGAAGCGAGAGAAGCCGAAATCAGACAGCTTGGCGTTCTGGTTTGATGTTAGAAGAACGTTCTCGCACTTGATGTCTCTATGCGCTATTTCTAGCTCATGCATGTATTGGATTGCTAGCGCGAGCTGTCGCGTCCATATCCTCGCTTGGTCTTCTAACACCGCTCCTTTCTGCAAAATGTGTTCCAAAAGATCCCCATGCTCCATATAACGCATAAATATGAAGTACTTGTATCTCCGCTGGAATATACTGTGCGTATGCACTAAGTGAGGATGGTTGAGTTTTATTAACATATCTATTTCTCTAGGTAGAAATTTCTTGACGAAATCTTTCGGCGCTGTATTCGTATCGATCACTTTGCAAGCTAATATGGACAACTTATCATTTTTATTCGGATTTCTATATTCGGCAAGGTAGACCTGAAATTATTGATGTAACAATCCTAAGTTCGTTCATTGCAGCATAAAAATTTATTAAATACCACCTTCGCGTAGGATCCCTCGTTGATTTTCTTTATAATTTTGTACCCGCGGCTGGCGAGCGTCAGTTGCTCGGAGCCAGACAATTTTAATTCTTCTTCTACTTCAAACTGCAACCGCAATTAAATTAATATTTTTTCAGCACACTTTAGGAATCATAAGTAAATGAAATCGTACCTTGGTTTTGCCCTCCATTTATCATATTCTCCAAAAATTAATTGTGTTTTGCTGTTATACTAGCAAGGGATTTAATCATTTCACTGGCCTAAAAACAAGAACTCTATGAATGAATTGTAAATATAAAAATAACAAAGCAATTTAATGATGCTCTAATAGGTTATACACTGTCAAATGCTGCAAGCTGTATTCATGGGTTTTTACTCACTCTGAATGCTGAATCTCTGTGACTCGTGGTTAGTATGTCTCCTTGCCTCTTAGGAGGATTTCTGCGAGAGTCTGATATCCTACGACGTTCCTCTTTAGCTCGCTTCAAAGCAGCTGCTTCTACTGCGTTCATAGCTATAAAATAAATAATGCTTTTTTTTCATTCAAAGCAAAAGAAGAGGTCATTTATACAAAACAGGCAAACCTGCGTTGCTGTGTTGTAGTTTTTATAAGGTGTTTACTTTGATAAAAGAAAATGACTCACTAGTAAGTCTACTGTCCATCGCAACCCAATCAGAGTTCAACACGTGCACGGCGGTATGCCGCAGCCCCGGATCCGGCTCCAACAGATGTTTCACCACAGACTTGCATTCCAGCGATATGATACTAGCCACACGCGAACGAAAACGATATTTCTTGCCCATCTGCTGCTCATATAACTTACGCATACGAGTGTCATCAAAGGGCATGGATTTATTAAGCATCACAAAAAGCACTACCCCTAGGGACCATAGGTCTGTCGGCTTCGGCAAGTAAGGTTTCCCACGTAAAATCTCCGGCGCCGCATATGACATAGACCCACAGTACGTCTCACTCAGGATAGGCGTGTCATCGTCGTCGACGCAAAACCTGGTAAAACCAAAATCAGAAAGCTTAACGTTGAAATTAGCCGTCAAAAGCACATTTTCGCATTTGATATCACGATGGACGATCTCCAGCTCGTGTAAATACTGGAGCCCCAGTGACAACTGTCGCATCCACACTCGTGATTGATTTTCCGACACGCATCCGTTCTTCAAAATGTATCCTAAGAGATCACCATTTTCGCTGTACCTCATAAAAATGTAATACTTCGTTTTTCTTTGGAATATACTATGAACGTGTATCAAATGGGGATGGTTGAGGCGTATCAAAACATCTATTTCGCGAGGCAAAAATTTCATAACAAAGTCTTTGGGAGCTTTAGATGTCTCGATGATTTTGCATGCGAGTGTAGCTTTATGAGGATCGTCATTTGTTCCGTATTCGGTTAAAAACACCTGCAAGAATTCAAGGACATGGTGATAACAGGTTTATATAACTAGAACTTTACCACTTAAATCATAATGTTCTACAATATTTAAGGTTTAGTGACTATAGAGAAACAAATCACCTTAGCATAGGCGCCTTCGCCAAGAAATTTCAACAGTTTATATCCTTTGCAAGACAAAGTATTTTCTTCGGAGGGAGTTGTTTTCGGATCGGTCATGTTAATTTGAACAAGAGGTCAAGTCCCAAGCGCACAACCATCGCACCCTGCTGATCTGACGGCTGTCTCCTCTTACCCGGAGGAAAAGCAGGCATTTTGTTTATATTTATTGTATATAAAATTTATAATTTGGTCTACATTTTGATTACAAAGACGACAGAGGTGACAGATGACGGCTGTTATCTTCTTTTAATCGAACTTGCCACTTTGAAGTTGGTGTGCCACCTACACGGAGATACACAGACCTATCAAGGGTGCACGGCAGAGCAAAAGAAAGGTTATATCACTTGAACAATGCCTCGGCGCGAAATATAATAATAAGCGACTCGAGCGCAAAATACCATTAAATAAAATCTATAATACACTGCTATAGCTGGTGATAGTCGGTGAAATTTTGAAGCATAGGACGTTACGGAAGGAAGTTCAATACGCTACCAACACGATCATCGATTTCCTAAATAAATTAAAGAGTTATTACCATTCAGTCTTTATTTTTAAACTTAACAATATCCATAATTAAACCTGCTTTATATACATTTCACTGGAACAATCTAAGATCGCTTCATAAAGACTTATTGCGATTATTTTTCTTGTCTAAAACGAAATTAATCACAGATCTAACTGTTTTTTGTTTAAAAATTCGCCGGCTAAAGATATCCTTTGTAAGAAAGATTGCGCAGGAGTCAGCAGCAGCTCATATTTGTCCACATCTGGATGATCTGGATACTTGTTTTCTCTGCGAATTCTTTCCAATATGTGTTGTGGTTCACATTTCGGTTTCGATTTCCAATCACTGTTCAAAAAATCTTGAATGACAGTGGGCAGCATTTTGAATGCTTCCTTTGCTTTAGTACTACTGGGTGGTTGAATCTTTTCTGCTTCCACTGGTTGTCCGGGTACTATTATATCATCCACATCAACTTTACCCATTGGTTCTACTTTTTCAGGTTCAGTTGCATGGGTCTCTTTAAGTTCTTCTGATGAATCTTCAGGAGCACTTGTATTGTTATTATAATAATTTACTATGCGTTCTTTGACTATGTCACTCAAACTGGATTCATTTTTAGATTTTTCTCTTTCTGTTCCGTCCATATTGACATATCCAGTTCTAGTTTCAGTTTTAATTAAAACTTGATCTTGTTCTAATTGATTTTCATTGTGTTGTTTGTTTGTTTCAGAATTATTAACAGCTTCAGGTGTATTATTTGTATCAACTTCACTTAAGACTTTTGATTCATTTCTTTGCGTTGAGGCCTCAATCATGGTCATAAATTGTATATTATCTTCCTCTTCTAATATTTGATACACTCTATGAACTTCGCTAATATTTATCCTGTAAAAAAAATGTAAAGAATTTTGCTTTCAGAAGTTCTTTCCCATGACTCATACTCATAAACTAGTGTGGGTAAGAAAAATGGTTTATTTGGAACTAATAAAAACGGACTCTTATTTCCATTATTATTCTTACCCTTGTCTAGCTTCCTGGCAGCAAAACAACATAGTGGGATCAATGGGGTGAGCTTCAGTATTAAAAATGTATCCACCAACGTCTACAATGCATTCTCCGTTGGGCGTGTTGATGACTGTGCCGTGCTTGCCCGGGTTATGAATGAAATTGTCAGGGTCAAACAGAAGGTACAGGTACTTTGTAGTCTCGGCGAGGAAGAATGATTCCATCCGATCCTCTTTGCGGTGGTCGCGAACATCTTTAATCTGAAAGTTTAGTTTATGAAAATTATTTGTTGCTAATAATAGCATTCTAAACAGACGCAGGGGTTAAAAGTAACATACATATACTCGTATTATCAAGGATGATGTAGCTACAACCCATATACCAACAAACATTGTCATATCTTCTATATTTTAACATAATATAAAATAAGGTGACTTCCAGCCGTCTGTCTTTATGTAGGTATGTTTGTTTTGTACTCATCACTTAGATCATTTAAACTTTGCAACGGATTTTAATATGATTGTTTCCATCAGCTAGATGATGTTTCATAGAAGGTTTATATTAGATATAACACATATAACTAGCGACCCGCGTCGGCTTTACGCGGATATATATAGTTTAGGGAAAGGGAGTTGAAAACTGTAGTGTCTCTAGTTTTAGACTTTTCTTTTTTTTTACCTCTTTTTACGGTTCCGTAGTCAACTAGTAACCCTTATAGTTTCGCCATGTCTGTCCGTCTGTCTGTGCGGCTGATCTCGGAGACAATTACCACTAGAAACCTGTGATTTGGCATGAATATACATATTAGTCACGCCGACAGTGGTAAAATAAAAAAAAATTTAGGGGACATACACGTAAATTAAGAATAATTTTTTTTTTCACTTCCACCCCATGTTGTGGGGTATCGTTGGATAGGTATTTGAAAATAAGTAGGGCTTCGCAAAAAATATTTTTATAGATAAAGCGAATATTTCCGGATATTCACTCCAAAAGTTCAAAACAATGTGTCTCCCCCTCCCCCCTCTAACTTTTGAACTCTAAGTTTGAAGTACCTATCTAACTAAAAAAGTCGTCTTTTAAGTGCGTATATTATGACAGTCGGGAATTACAGAACCCTACGCTCCACATGGCCAGACATACTCCTGAGCGGTTTTTTTTTTTTAATTGCACTCGTGCGAAGCTGGGGCAGGTCGCTAATAATTACTTTAGTGTAATAGATAACTTACCGTAGCATACCCACACGGAGTCCTGGCACTATGCTGTATGCTCCTTATAATATCCTCCCCCATCTGCAAGAGTATCGGGTCTCGAGTCTCCCGGTAAAGATACATGATGGACTCTATGAGCTCCGGGCGGAGCGGGTAGCTCTCTCGGGTGGACGAGGCTTCGCCCGTGCCCAGGTTGTAGACTTCAGGCGTGAACCCGTACTGTCGCCACACGCTGTGGTAGTTGTGGATTATACGCATCGCTGTATCGCTGTCGCCTGCAGAACGAGGAACAGTTCTATTAAAAATTCTGTAGATCATTTTGTAGCATGAGATTCATCATCATCATCATCATCCCAGCCTATATAAGTCCCACTGCTGGGCAAAGGCCTCCTCTCGGAATGAGAGGGCTTGGGCCATAGTTCCCACGCGGGCCCAGTGCGGATTGGGAACTTCACACGCACCATTGAATTGCTTCGCAGGTTAGTGCAGGTTTCCTCACGATGTATTCCTTCACCGCAAAGTTCGTGATAAATTTCAAATGTAATTCCGCACATGGATTTCATAAACTCAGAGGTGCGAGCCGGGGTTTGAACCCACGACCCTCTGCTTGAGAGGCGATAGGTCAAACCACTAGGCCACCATGGCTTAAGCATGAGATTGATATGATGTATTTTAGTGTGTTTTGATGTACTCTTTGTAGAGATCAAACGTGCGTGATGATTGTTCATTGAACAGTCCTTTAGGGTAACATAGTATTAGCAACAAAAAGTTTCCGATATACTGACGCTTTTAGATTTTTCCCAACTAAAGTGTAAAAATATCTTTGCCCATGACTGTACACACACACACACACGCTGGTTGCCACATTTTCTTTACCGCTATAGCTGGGTGCTTTCGATAGTGATTGGACTTGGACTTAGTACTATGTACCTATATTCAAAGGTCAGACTTACCAATAAGACTAAGCAGCCCCGGCCAGTATGACTCCAAGCTCTGGAAGACAGGCAAAGTGACATGCCCCCGGAGCATAGTGGCCCACACATACCAATCGTTCTTCTTCAGATAGCGGTCGATAACCTGCCGAGCTTCCTGAAACATCGACATTAGTTCCGGCCGCTCCAGAAGTATCGCTCCTGCAAATGTGAAATTACAGTTCAAACACAGGTCAAGTCTACTGGCTACAGAAATGAGGATGCATTGGTGTTCACTGGGACGTTTCAAGGTAAGCAGTTGGCAGTTAACACTACCACGGCCTACCCTACTTACTCAATGCACGCCATAGAGCAGGCTTTCCTAAAATTTATTTCGCCGAGCCTCCCCGAGCCAAAAATAATATTTTCATGCCCCCCTTAGATAAGTAAAAGGTAAAGGCTCTAAAAAAATAATTCACTTTCACATGCATATTCCTTATTAACCTACTCGTTATTTTTTTTTGGAAATGTAATCTAACATTACGAACGACGCCCCCCCTAACATTTCTCTACACCTCCCTAGGGGGTTGTGCCCCCCTGGTTGGGAAGTCCTGCCATAGAGGAAGCTCAAAGCAAATATTTTTACAGGGACCAAATAAGTATTGCGCAACAGGCACCAATTATTTAAAGTATAAGAAGTTTTGCTAATATTTTTGTCAGGTGTCTTGAAACATAGTATAAGGGTGGCTGGAAGAGGGTTGCAACCCCACAAAGTATTTGTCAGTGAAGGAAGTGATTTCTAATATCACTCCGAATAAAATATAGAATTTTTTTCTGTTATACTACAAACGAATTTGAGGCGTAATTTTACATATTTACTGCCTGTCAGCGGCCAAAGCCAACACTACCTCAATTTAATAGCTGAAGATCGTTGTTAGCTGTGTTACCACATATAAAAAAACTTTCAGCTTTTATAAAATGACGAAGGTCTGGCCGTCGCGGGCTCTTTGGTCCAATAGTCACACACACACACACACGAAAATCACGCCTATTTTCCCAAATGGGGTAGGCAGAGCACACGAAACGTTACCGCTTCAGAGCCACATTAAGCAATTTTAGGTTTTAAGTTCGTCAAAAACGGTACAATTTTGTTTACGGTACAGGTTTGCTAGCCCATCGCCTACGGTATACCTTAATCTGTATCGTCAGTCGCCTCTTACGACATCCACGAAAGAAATGGAGAGGTGTAATTCTAACCCAACACCACACGGGTAATCAATTGATGGGTATCCAATAGTCAGTGTAATTAATTGAAATTAAATTTCAAGGAAGCTAATCCTAATCAGGTTAATTAATAGTTTCAACACACCTTTGACCAAGTATTCGAAGTAAGAGTCGACGCCGCCGCCGATGCCGGCATCCTGTGCGGTCCAGCGCCCACTCATCACATCCACGTGGTTGCCGACAAGACCGATCGGAGACCTGTGGTGATACAACGCCTTCAGAGCATTGTATGCTAACTGGAACAAAATTACATATTTTTACTACAAAGTTATAGTTTTTTTTTTCTTTTCTTCTGTCTGCAATGTGGCGATCTGTGAACTCAACACAATAAGCCACTTCTTTATCTTTTCATGTCTCTGTCATCAACTGAGGAATACTCCACTGAGCATCCCTTCAAGTGCTGTCATTGAACCTGCTTAGTAGAGCAGGGACACTGTGTTTCTTCAGTCTGTTCTTATAGTGACTGCATTTTTTGTTGGCTGTAGTTGCAATTCGTGAAGTGGTATTACTAGGCTACAGCTAATAAGTTGTTTATTGTACAGATTTAAACATTTTTGCATCGCAGTTTAGTTTAGTTTAGCATTCGGCGAGGGACAGCTGCCACCGCCTTAATATGGCCGCCGCAGTAGACGGACAGACTAATGTAAAGGCGACAGTTGTTCGCTGAAGAACTTTGAAACAAATTCGGCGACCACATTACGTGAAATTGCCGCTTTATTCAATAAAATTTGTAGGCTGTGAAAGAATTTCAAATTTTCTTAGCTCACCTTGCTAACCTGTAGTGGCAGGCAGCATTATACCTGCAGTTTCTCAAATCTATATTCACTTTGACATTCATCTCTTTTAATATACAAACAAACAAAGAATACTTGACCAAGGAACAGCTGGATACATGCACCTATCAGTTGTTTGCAACTGCCTGCCTGATAATTTATATAATAATAATAATAATATTAGATAAAATATATACCTCTTCATACAAAGGATCCCCTGTTAGTCTGCTCAATGTCCCAAACTCCACAATAAATGTCCCCACACCGGCTGTACAGGTCACGCTTGTCTCCCCTGGTGGTACACCTTTGCGGAGGTTTATGGTGCCATAAGGCATTCCAGTGGTGGTGTCAAATGCGACTATAAGTCTCTGGGCAACATCCTCTGCTAGCCTGAGGAGGGGACCATTGCATGGCCAACCAGGTTCCAGCTTCATTCCAGTTCTAAAGTAAAAATAAAGAATTATACACCATGTTATTGTTGTTTTCTGTTAACTTCAAAGTTGAAAATCACAGTTTCTTTTAATTCACGAAAGTTTATATCGGTAAATTATGGATGCTAGTTGAATCTATGAATTATAGAAATCGAATAGCATTGATTTAAAATAATCACTGCATTTTTTGACTCTACTTCAAAACTTGATTTTGTCACACAACCACCTTTTTGCTTGAGCATGGCAGTATTGATGTTTATCTTATTTGAAACACCAATGCTCTTCAAGTTTATCGCTTCTCAACTATATTATTGTATGTTTTTTTAAAGTAGTTTCTTTCAATGAACTGAGCAGTCTGTCGAAGTCAACCCACCAGCTTAATTTGACCCTCTATCCAAGTAGGGGTAAGTATGTAAGACCTCTCAGGTTTCCTCTCCCACTTCTTACATAAGATTTTATGTGGTTTTATAGTACATAAATAAATATGCATCATACATTTTGATTTATAAAATCTTAGACATGAAAAGATTTTGAGAACTGCCTTCCTTAGGGCCCATATCAACTGCTTATTTTCTCAACCTCGTATCTACCTGTATTGTATACAACAAATCAACACTGTTTCATACTTAACATAAAGATGATTCTAAAACAATTTAATGTGGGCAGATACCACATTGTGAAAGTAAATGGTTGACATATAATAAAGCATCTAGTTCTTTGTGGAGAATTTGTGCAGCCATAGCTCTTAGATCATGTTTTAGGTTGATATTATATCACAAGAGAATTGAAAAATTAAGAGTTGGAGAGCAAGTTCATTTTCAATTTCAACTTTTTGTTTTATGGCAACTAGACACAAAATTTAAGTTAGTTAACAGACTGTAAATCACTTCTGGACAGACATATGTTACGTTGCAAGACAAACAAATGGAGTAAGCAAGTAACTCTATGGTACCCAAGAGATTCTGCTAGGAAAACGGGACACCCAATGAGAAGATGGGAAGACGATATTCGTCTGACCCTGGGACCTTATTGGACAAGGGTAGCAGCGGACAGAGTCCAATAGAAACAGTTGGAGGAGGCCTATGCCAAAAGGCACACCGAACTAAAAGATATTTTATAATACTGAAGTTAAGAAATCATCACAACTTATGTAAATGTTCGGAAATTAAAGGCTATTATTATTATTATAAATCACTTACTTATAAGACAAAAGGTGAGCACTGAGCAGTCCTCCAATAATCCGTATATTAGTTTCAAACACAGACACGTTGATATCTGTATCAAAGTTTTGCTTCTGCAGCAATATCTCGACAACTCTATTGAACTCAGTGTAGTTCCCCATTATAGCGAGCGTGTCCAGAGCGTCGATAAGAGTCAGTGAATAGCTACCCCATGTGTCAACACCGTCACATGATAGAGGACGAAGTTCGTCATAGGGATAAGCATATCTTAGGTAACTGTCATAGGCATGCTGGAACATCTCCCTTGTCTCTTCCCTGTAATAATATCCATATATCAATGTACTGAATAATATACATATATTCAGTTAAAAGTTCATTATATATCATCATATCACTGGTTCACCGGTTTTAAGCGTGAAGAGCTAACAGACAGGCTTACCTTTGCTTTTTAATATTAGCTAGGACTAGCGTAAAAAAATTATTTACCTTAGCCTCAGAATATCAGCTTTGGTGTATTCTCTTATAGCGGAACATTGTTGAGGCCCATAAAGACTTATTGCTAATATAACTAATAGTTTTTCTTTCATTTCGAAAAAGTAGTCTAGTGTCATATATTATTATATACTGTGCTAATGTTATCGTTCTATTAATAACATTTCAATTACTTAATAGCTTTTGTAAACACTACCCTACCGTGCCATTACCATTACCGTGCCGACATACTTGCGACATACATTACAATACTCTTTGGTGCCGACAGATTGACACAAGATTGACACATACACATACACCCGACCATCGAAATAGTAAGTACTCTGGAATGAACACTCCAAAAACAGACGAGCAAAAACCGACCTAAAAGACATTGACATAAGAACTAATGGGCTCCGGTCCGGGTGAAATAGCAAGCACGGAGTCAGTGTGTCCCTCTCTAACTATTGCCAGGAAATAAATAATAAATAATTAGTAAATTTTAGTTTCGTGAGTGTTGTCTTTTAAAAATATTGAATAAAATTTGTACATTTATAATAAGCCATAATTACACGATTTAATATTTTTTTAATGAAATAGGCTTTAGATCTTTTTTCACGAGCTAATTTTAACTTGATGGTATTATTTATTAATTTCTCAATGGCCACACCAAACAGTAAGATGGTAGCTTCGTTATTGAGACTACGGTGACAATCTTTTCACGATGTATCCAAATGGCTAATATGTAATATTTATTATAATATAATATTTTATACCCATCCATCATACGTATGGAAAATTTCCAGGGGAATTTGGAAAAATCCCGAAAAATTCAATTATAACTACCAGATCGATTCAGTTTACGCATGCGAAGACGCTGGTAAAAGGTCATAAATAATGAATAAGTAAATAATAGTGTAATATATATGTATTGTCACTTAGTCTTCATTCATTTATTAACCTAAATGATAGAGCATCTAATATCGGACGTTTTTTGCAATATCGGTATTTTTTCAATACCGAAAATTCAAATACCGATATTCCGGTATTTTGGTATTTTTTCGATATTCGTATTACTAAAGTAAAATGAATGAGTTTCGCACTTCCAAAACCTTTCCGGTTCCGACAATCTTAAGTACGAGTAGGTAGCTAAGATTATTTCAAAAATGTCTAAGATTATATTAATGAAATAAGTATTAATGCATTTGTGACTTGCAACGTTTGAGTGTTGCGACTCTATTTAATAACAAAATAATTGGTATTTAGAGATCAATATCGAAATACCGGTATTATACAATGTTAATTAAGTCGCTTAAGGGCGTACTGGCTTGATAGTTCCCTTTAAAATAGTTGTTATGTGTTCTCTATTTCTTTTTATTTTTTTTGTGTATGCGTAGGTAGGTTTATTTACATGTAGTTTGTTTGTAGTCTATTGATATTGATATGTATTAGTTTATTGTTTATTTATTGTTGTGTATTAGTGTGTACTCATTATAAGTATGTGTAGGTATTTATTTATTTATTTTTGATGTAATGTTTAGGTTAATTTAAAATTTTCGGTTCTTTTATCATTCCATTGTAGTGTCTACTCTTGTTTCTGTTGTCCTTTCAATCGTTCAAAGGTTAACTGGAAGAGATCCCTTTAAGGGATAAGTTCGCCTTTGTACATGTCTTTCTCTTCTAAATTGTAAATTTCATATGTTTTATATGTACTATAGGCCGCAAAAGTGGATGGACAATGGCAAAACATAATCGTCTGACGCCTGAAACGGCGCCATCTATGTGTTCGATGTGTATTAGCGGAATTCACTTATTTACTAACTTGTTAGTTTACCAAAATCCCGCTAGATGGCGCTAGTTTGTTGATTTTTTAAGGGTTCAAAAAATATTTATTTTATCTTCATGTTAGAAAGACAAATTTCAACATCCTACTGCCCATTACACATGTTGCAATTATGTGTATAATCATTCACTTCAACTCTCGTGGCCAGCTAAACATGTGTCCCTGCCAGCTGCCAGGGTGGGACACCGTGGGATGCTACCTTCGTGTAACGACATTTCTGTCTCTTTCGTATTGTGCGAAAGTGTGTGAGAGGGAGAATTTTATTGTTTTCTTTACGGAGACCCATAATATGTTGCTTGTTTTTATCATCGAAACATCAACTTTACTAATCTCCAAGCAGTAAATTTACAAAAACACAAACTCAATATCGTCGCCTAATAGGATTTGAACTCGCGACATACGATTCTGTCGGAGCACTCTCAAACCACTCAGCCACTGATCTGTTATTTGAAGTCATGAAAATTGGATATATAACTCTGGTCGCCTTAAAATTAATCGGTAAGTCAAATTTTACGAAACTTAAAGAGGGTAGACTGAAGATCTTCAAACTACCAGGCTGTTTTTATTACTTTGTTTTAAACTTTGCTACCTACTTGTTCAGCTGTTCCTACTTCTCGTTCCATTGTCTCTTTCAAGTTGAATCTGCTTACTATCGTAGTTATTCTTTAAAATGATTAGTTTTCATCGCAATGTTGAAACGATTAAAAGGTGTGATAAAATTAATTTATATAAAGAAGTAAAAAATATTTTAGAAATTTCTAGAGAAACTGGAGTTGATGTGAGTTTTTTTTTTACGTTTATCCTATCATTTTTTTTTACAACAATTATATTTACATTACATTATTTCATGTTTATTTATATTGTTACAGAAAAAAACAGTTATATTATGGATACAACGATATCGAGACGAATACCTTTTCTGCGGTTTTTGCTGCATCGTCAAAGATCGGTTCGACCACGACTCCTAGATACTATTCAAAACAATACCTACGCGAAACGACGGTGATCTCGTAGTGCCCAACATGGAATCTGGTCGTATAACCGTCAACCATGGGGATGGACGAGTGCTGCTGACCCGGGAGAACTTGTTAGAATACCCAGTCGAGCGAACGGTGGTGATTATGCCAGTTTGCTTCAGGAGACCATGTTGCCCACTGTTAGAATTGTTTATCCAGAAGAACAAGTGCCGTGCATAACGTTCGTGCAAGATAACTGCTCAATACACCGGTCGCGTATTATGCAAGACTGGTTTGATCAACACAAAAATAGTATTAAAGTAGTTTCTTGTCCTGCCAGATAACCGGATTTTAATCTCATTGAAAATATATGAGGTCTTATTGTCCAACGTTGAGATAACTAAAATGAGCGAACTCCGGAAACGTTAGAAGCTCACTGTGTAAAAATATGGGACAGTATTCGCGGGTCTAATCTGTGTGAAAATCTAGTTGCATCTAAGTGTTCCCGTCTGCAAGCAGTTATCGACAATCATGGTGGTTAAACTAGTTATTAAAATAAAATTGATAGTTTACGTGTAGACCGGGTTATATACTCAAACAATCATGTTATATATAAGTATTATAGAAACCAAAATAATTATCTTTATTTATGATCCTGTAGTATCACTTTGTTACGAAAAGTAATTATTTTATTATTATGAACAAAACATTTAATTACCAATGCCTTAATAGTTTTTTTTCGTGAGATAAGTGTGAAAGTTCAATATAATACGACTGTAATCTTATTATAACTGTTAGTAACACACTACAGTGGATCTACGCCATCAATTATTGTTATGTTTAAAACTGGAAACTTCACTGTTTATATATAATTTATAATAAAGCCTACGAGTCTTATGATAACCCGGTCTCACATAATATATACTTTCAAATACATTTTTTTTATTGTGGTCGCTTCAATCCTCTTTCCAGAAACGGAAATGAATACTTAAGCGAATACCTCAATAAAATCTTAAAATACAAATTTTGGTCAAGTGCTAATTAAATAACTAAAAACCTCACACGACACCCCGAAATTTTTTTGTATTTTTTTTAAGTTAGTTGTTTGCGTTTATTTTTGATAACCTTCATTATTTCTTAAAATATGTATCAGTAGTTCTACTTCATTTCTAACTTTACAGTTGTAATTTGTAATACCAGATTTAGAAGAAAGTCAAACTGACAGCCAAACGGCCAGTATTAAATTATCTAAGGGGTATGAAACATTCGTAAAACATTTTTAATTGGCGTATGCATTCGTAATATTTAGACTGGGCACAAACACAACCTGATTTAAAACACCGTGTAATCGATTCTACTCTGGATTCTGAGTAAACTACTTTCTGGTTTTCAGTTATTTAATTAATAATAATATTTAGTATAACATTAATAACAGCACTGCCATATTTAATGAATAGAAATATTGTTTTAGGAATAAATTTTTTTATGTTTTAAACTTCAAAACTTGTATTATTTTTGTTGCAACCTTATCCTTTTTCAGATTGTTTTTTTGTTTCCATGTTAGTCATCTACAAAATTAAAATATAAAGTAATAAACAAAAAAAAAAAACAAAAACATAATTCTGAACTGTAGGATACGAACTCGGGTTCATTAAAGAATTTTTCCAAGCAGCCGATCAACTGAGCTATCGGCACATACCAATATGAGGACAAAATATCAATCATATTCATACCGTGCATTAAGCACGCCATCTAGTGCATTTGTGGTGAACAACTAACAAAATCGCCGCCTCTCGTGTGCAAGCGATTATAGAACGTAAGGTGTCCATCCACTTATGCAGGGCCGTGTACAATAAAGAGTTACAATACAATACAATACAATTAATACCGGTTTTGCCAATATCATAAGTTTTACCTATAGAAAAGTGAATACTTATGTTACTAGCACCGACGTACAAACCTAAAATTTATTTGCTCTAGTCTCTACAAGCCGTATCATAAGGACTTGGTATACACGTAATAAAAATTCTGGTTATTGCTACTTAGTATATTTTTCTGACACAGAAGTACTAGGAGGAAGGAATGTCTCATTAATTGCATAAAATTATGGTCATACTAATAGAGTGAGATAAAATAACCCTGTGGTAGCTATCTTTATCGGCAAAATGACGGACCGTGATTCCTGGACAGTGCACATTCCAGGTACTTACTATTTCGATGCACCCGACAGTGACAGTTTTTTTTTTTTGCCCTGAATTCTAACAATATGCAACATAAGTGAAGTATTTCAAAAATATTTTTTTCTCTTAACATCATCAAAAAAAATCTAAAAATTATGATTTCTAAATAACCACTGATCCAGTCTTCTTAATCCATGAACATCCAGGACGATTATTTTATAACTTAAATTTGCTGTATTACATTCTAACAACCCACTGCCCACTTCATTTCGCCAAAACGACAGATTTTACTTACAATCGTTAATTTCATTTCTAAGGCTTACCCAAGCTTACCTTTTAATCTTTCCTACGTTACTTTCGTTTCGATCTATTTTAAATCGATATACAAAATCGTTAAAATCAATTAAAAAGCAGAGGGAAGACCATAGTTAAATCAACTTCCCTCATTGGCCCAATTTTGAAATCGCATAGACAATAGAATGCAACAGCTGAAACTACCAAAATGTCTGTTGTCCGTTGACGCTTGTTAGCTGCTTCGGGGGTGATTTCGAATTCTTTCGGTGTTTTTGCTAGTCTACACGCAATATTTTGATAAAAATGTGTCCCTAGAAAAAATAAATCCGTGTTTCCGTTTCAAATACCAGTATCTCTTTTAACGGCTCGTGTTAGCTGATCTGATTACTCGTTAAAAGTTGTTTACGGAAGAAGCGGGGACAATGGCATCATTTAGAATTCACGAAGATCAAGAAAATACTTCTCTAGCGATCAGAAAAGAAAATGCTGAGGTGTTTGCTGCGGCTCAAAGGCGTGCTCTCGGTGACCTCAGCCACTTCGCTTGCAACCAGAACCGGAATATCAAACTGGTGAGTACACTTCAATCAGTCGTTGACATTGACCGTTGGTGTTTTTGCTAACAACAAACTGTTTCAGTCCGGATTGACAAATGGACCCTGCAAAGTTCAAGATGAGACACGGACGGTGCGTCAAATCAACAATGAAAAGAACATCGTGCCTCCCGTGGCGCAGTTTCGCGCTTTTAGCGTATACGAAGACAAGCCTTCAGAGATAGAGGTGAAGAAACGCGAGCCAACCTTCAAGCCTTTTGTACCTAAGGATACTAAGAAAGAGAGTTTTTTTATCAGCGCCGCCGAAAACGTGCGTGTATTGTGCGCTCAGACTGAAAAGCAATCAGATCGGCAAACTGCAGAACCTCCCAAAAGGTAGGAATTTAAACATAACCTCAACACGTTATTTTAATGTTCCTCAACATAGGTACTCTCTTTAGACTTATCAACTTGATGCAAAAGCTGCTAGAGATAATTTCTTTATTGATGTCTAAAACAACAGAAAATATTGTTTCAAGGATTATACACACTTGATCTAAAAGCTGAGCTGACTAGATTGTTGTCTAATGACTCCGCAGTACTTAGTTCTTCCTTGTTCAAGGATTTCATGTTAATGGGTTCTTCTTTAAGTTTTGTGAAGACCAGATTATATCTTGAAGCAAATAAATTTACCAGTATCTAGTGGAGGCAAAAGTTAGATTTAGAGATCTGGAGGCACCTAAGGCAAACAAAAATATTTGAAAATACAAGTTGCTGACCTATTGAAATTTCGATATTTTTAACCTCTATTGTGGAGACCCTGGGTGAGGCCTCGCATTACTTCACTAATTTCTGCACCACATAAAAGTAGCAGAGCTCTTATGCCTGTATTGAGTACACTAAATAGCATATTCTTGCACAAAACTCAATTAAGAGAAATTGCTGATGCATCATCTAACAACTAACAGCACACACAACATATTCATGTAATCTAGTTCAAATTCTAACATTCAAGACTTAATTTTGCTTGTGTGCATAAAATTAAGCTTGTATGGCAAGTACTAGATGGATAAAGAAAATAAACAAATTTTGTTTTTGTTCATAAGACATTTTCACTAATTAAATGTAACAAACTACTCATCATTCTTGCTAATGATAATTGCTGTTCACAATAATGAGTATTGTTCTTCATATCATCAGACTGCCTTTACAAGAGAAGAAAGATGTGGTTGAGTCGCCCATGTCAATTGCTGACTCTAGTGTGCTGTCCATGTCCATCACGAAGAACGAGAGTGACATCCTTGAGTTCACAGTCGAGGAAGAAGTTGAGGAAGATGAGGAGGACACAACTACAGCTCAGACGGATAGAGAGATGTTCTTCCATGTTGCGGAATATCGCCAGGATATTTATGAATACATGAGGGAAATTGAGGTGAGTAAGTTTTAATATACTTCAGTAACTTAAGTATAGTTATTTAAGGCTACATTTATTGTAGCAGCAGAAATTTTTTTTTTGGTATAATTTCTTTTAACATTTGAATGATTAATGCTGTAATTCTGTCATTAATGTTTTGCATAAAGAATGCAAATCACATAAAAATTACTACATTAAATATTACAATAATTTCGGTCTACCCACATATCATGTGTAGTATTGTTGTTATTTTATGAATTGATTTCAGCAAAGACCTACTTTATGTCCAGCAAAGTTCTAACTCTTATTCAGTTTAATAAAATTGAACAATGACTTCATAAACATAAAATCTGATAGATTTAACATCAAAATCAGTAAAATAATTGATAATATCAAACTTATGGGCATTTATTCAAGTGTTTCAACTGCCTCATTTATCTGGTCACATGTTTTACGAATTGCCTCTGGATTTTGATGTCGTTTTTACGATTATGTATTTGTAAGTGTTCCTGTATTTCTACCAGATAACTAAAAAAAGTTACATATCAGAATATATGGCTATTTTTTCAGAAAAGTGTCCAGAAAAATGAGACTTGAAATGCTCAAATAAACACCATCATATCCTTATGGAGTTATATTTTAACAATTGAATCAATTTTGTTCAGTAAAAATATATATTTTTCTTAAAATTTATTTTATACTAGTCTTACCCGCGGCTTTGCACGCGTAAACGTTTAGATCCAGCAGTTGCATTGAAATACTAGGGTTTTAATAATTTTTCATGGAATTTTCAAATTATATCATGGTTTTCATCAATGTTGTATTAAAGACAACTACCTATGCCAAATTTCATGTCTCTAAGCCTAATAGAACAAAAAGTAGCCTATATTTTTTTCCAGACGTCCAGCTATCTACATATCTAATGTCATCCAAATCCATCCACCTATTTAGTGTGAAGAACTAACAAACATACTCACAAACTTTCACTTTGTTTACTTCCTATTTTAACTGATAATTATTTTTATTTTGTTCAGGTTAAACACAGGGCCAAACCAGGATATATGAGAAAGCAGCCAGACATCACTCATGTCATGCGCTCTGTCCTCATCGATTGGCTGGTGGAAGTATGTGATGAGTATGGGCAACAGAGTGAGACACTACACCTGGCAGTTTCATATGTGGACCGCTTTTTGTCATACATGAGCGTTGTTCGGACAAAGCTGCAGCTGGTTGGTACTGCTGCCACATATATTGCAGCGTAAGTATTCTATTTTAAACTGCATCAAATTATTCAAAAATAGCTTTTGCCCGCGGCTCCGCCCGCGTGGTATTCGGTTATCGCGCGCTGTTCCCTCGGGAACTGCATTTTTCTGGGATAAAAAGTAGCCTATGTCACTCTCGGGACCATAAACTATCTCTATGACAAAAATCACGATGATTCGTCGCTCCGTTCCGGCGTGAAAGCTTAACAAATAAACAAACTCACTTTCCCCTTTATAATAGTAAGGATATTGTAAGATCATTATTAGCAGGATTTGGGACAAAAGTATCAAAGGTTATCTCTAATGTATGAGCAGTAAGTTGTATTAATTTAATTCCAAATGTGTAAGCAAATAATATCATCACTCATCAATGTGTTCACCTACTTTATTTATCCAATGTTGCAAGATAATGCTCTGACATGGCCATTTGTGGGCCAGTTCATTAGAGAATTTACATTTTATCAGTTTTTGATGATATATATGATGTAATTAAATGAATTATCTATTAAAAGACGAAAAAAATAGGCTAAGTTTTTTTTTGTGTGTAGATAAACTGTTGGTTAGTAGTCAAATTAGTCCACTCAATGGTTGCCTGGTAGAGATCCCTTAAATACCTATTATGTAACAGGCAAATCAAAAGTATCAGAATTGCTTGATGCAATATAGCTCAGAGCATTTTCTATGCGAACTTGGTGCCAAAATTAATACCTATTAATAACATGATCCTTTTTTATTTCCCCAGAAAATATGAGGAAGTGTATCCACCAGAAGTATCAGAGTTTGTTTACATCACCGACGACACTTACTCAAAGCGCGAAGTCCTGCGCATGGAGCACCTGATTCTGAAAGTGCTATCTTTTGACCTGTCCACACCCACGTCGCTAGCTTTCCTGTCGCACTACTGTATCTCCAATGGCCTGCCCAAGAAGATGTTCCATTTGGCTGCTGTGAGTAACTGTAGTAACTGTTTTAATGTTAGTGACAGATGACTAAATTTCGGATAATGTTAACCTATCTATCCCATCCCATATTTACAGGCCCAATCTCTTTGCTATTATAACACACGGCACGAAAGTATAGTCGTGAATGTCAATGTGCAAAAGTGCTAATTAATGTACCGTGGGGGACTGAATGGTGAGCGATGCGCGGGACAGAGGTCATGTGGCAACCGTAAGCGATGATTAGCTAACACTGAACACAACTAGCATATATGCAGAATTTAATGATCGACGCTACACTTTCGTGCCGCCGGCTGTACAGAACATTTAAACAAGCTCTTTTCCACTATTTTCTATATTACATTATTTCTCTCTCTTTTGTTCATCCAGTACATCGCGGAGCTGTCCCTACTGGAGGCCGACCCGTATCTACAGTACAAGCCGTCAGTGATCGCGGCCGCCTCGCTTGCCACCGCCCGCCATTGTCTGCTGTGTCGCGGATGCACCGCTGGCGAACGATCTGACAACGCTGACTATACCATCGATGATGTAAGGAAACTTTTTTACTTTGTTACCTGAATTAGCATTCCTATAAAAACACACTTACGTTATGCGAATATCGATCGCTTTGATTGAACATCAACCAATGTTTGGAAACATTTCTTAACCACAATCAAAATATCCCAAAAAACATTCACAACGCTGTTCCAATTCCAACCATCTACTATTCCGAAAGAATTTGAATGTACCTTTTATTTAATTGGCTAACAAATGACGTCTCAGTTCAGTATTTAATTTATTACTGGGGAATCGCGCTTCAAAGTACAATTATACTCCAATTCAATAGAATCTAACAATCCTGTAGACACTTCCAGCCTTCTAATATGAACACCGGGCTGCCTAGGGCATTGTGATGTGACTATTATTCTTTTTTCATTCCTGTTAAATGATAATTGCAACAATAGGGACATATATAATCAAGCGTGCCCGCGTCAGGGTGTGTTAAATGTGTAGAAAATTGTTAGATTCTATTGAATTGTACTTTAAGATGAAAGGACTTGCATACATTTACATAATATCGTACATGCTACCCAAGAAGCGTGTTTTAATGTCTTAAGTCTAAAATGTGTGCATGGGCCATTAAACTTTTTTACCGACACTAATCTGTCCGCGAAATTTTTCAAACAATTGCAGATTTTTGTAAGTAAACATGTTTTTTCTGTAATTTAATAGATGCCATCCTACGTACGTTCAACCTATTAAACCGTGAAATATCTTGTTGGAAGAACGAATTTTTGGTAACGCCAGAGACAATTTTGGTAACGCAGGAGACGCCCAAAGTGTCGGTAAAATAGTTGATTGGCCCGCATGTGTCTTGCAGTGCACACCAAGATGTTATATTATTGATTGTCTGTTTCTTGAGGCGTGCGGCGCGGCGGCGTGGCCGGCGGAGGTGGCCGACGGCGCGGGGTACACGCTGGGCGAGCTGGCGCCGTGCCTGCGCGAGCTGGCCCGCACCCACGCCAACGCCGCCAAACAACCCTACCAGGCCATCGTCGACAAGTATCGGAACAACAAGTCAGTATTATTATTATTATGGGTGGTTAGATCATTTGCCCAAAATCGTCTTTTCCTAGTTCTTAAATTACCCGTCGCACATTTTCCTACTCTTAATTTACTTTTTTCCTGATATGTTTTTTTATTGAAGCTTATTTTCACAGCCGCGTTTTTTCCCCCAATTTTAATCGACACAGAAACAGTGTGGACGTATTTTTGTGTAGTTTTGGCCCTTTGGGCTGATGCAAACTTAACATAACCTAAACCTACCTATGTTTCTATGTTGTTACAATTGAAAAAAAACGCGACTGTGAAAATAAGCTTCAGTAAAAAAGCATATTGAGGAAAAAGCATTTAGGAAAATCTGCGAATGGAAAAATCATTAAAGGAATAAATAATCTGGTGTAAATTAAATAAAGGAAAACACAATATGCCAATGGAAATTTTTCTACTACGAAATGACGATTTTGCGCAAATGTCCTAACTGATCATTATGATTCTCCCCTGTTTCACCACCCATTGATTACATTTATCCTTCAAATAAAATTAATCAATGTGAGGTGGTGAAACAGACCTTTAGCCTGTTCTGTCCCACTACTGAGCAAAGGCCTCCCCCTGAGACTTCCACTGCTCTCTGTACCCTGCATATACCTAAGGGCTAGTCCTTCAAAAAGTAGACCAGTTCATTCCGCCATCGCAGTCTAGGTCTGCCAGTATACAAAATTATATTTTAAGATTTTTTTAAACTAAAAGGATTACCACCAGCAACTCAATCAGATCAATGATTCTCCGAGAGTAGTTGGTACTCATAGACAGTGGTAATCATTTCCATCAGTTGACCCACTTGCTCGTTTTTCTCCCTCTCATTTGTCTCATAATAATAATAAAAAAACACATAGTTCAATGAAAAAGACCAAGTCATTTCTGACCCAGACTCGAACCCTTGGCCTGACCAGTTTACTAGTCACAATCGAAATTATCGATTTTATTCGGCATGAAATTTACACAAAAAAAAACCACCAAAAAACGAAAAACGGCCATTGTCCAAGAGACAGGATTAAGCTATCTCTGAAAGCTTAGCAAATTTCATCGAAATCGTTTGTTAGTATTTTTCTAGATCCCCAAAATATACAAGAATTGTTCGTTAAATGATATTAGATTTTACCTTTTTAATTAAACGATTAACACTTTGTATCCCGTACAGATACGACGGTGTGTCAGCGATCACGGCGCGGCCGATGCTGCCGGTTCCGGCGTACGTCCCGCCCGCGGCCGCCGCCGCCGCCGGCGCGCGGGACTCCTCCCGCTCTAGCTAATCTCCAGACCAGGTCTACCTTAGCTATCTAATGATGACACGCCGCGCGCGTAACATCGACAAAGAATAAACGCAATTGCGCAATAGGTCGTTTCGTTAGTCACTGGATTAAGAGGAACTCGTGTCATCTGCTGAAGGCAAAAGCAACACTTTTTGATTGATTCAATAAATTAACTAGATGCGTCTCCTGTAAAACGACCCGTGACCGCCAGCATACCGTTTGACAGCTAGCTTAACTCGTTAGTTTACGATTTTTTAATCTACTAAAAATAATAAAGTGTGCACGTTGTTTCGGAACCAGGTATTCCCTGTAGAGTTAATTATAATTGACTCCAGATAACGTGAGGTATACACTGAACATGTCACGTATGAGATTTCGCTGCGAACCGACGCGCAATTTCTTTGTTTGACGCCCATTGGCAACATTGGTGGGTCAGGTTGGACCAAAAGTTCTTCGAAGCGATATGGCATTCATGCAACATGTATGTTACACAATACGTAATCTATCTTAGTCAATTAAGATTCGAGTGATTGGCAAAGTTGTGTACGCGTCGATGCTATACCTATTCAACGACGAATGTCACGATTAGGCAAATGATACAAAATGTGGAACCTTGCAGCTTAAGCAAGAGTCCAAAACAATATCCAGCGAAAAATACCATAATGCGATTTAGATCATCTGCAGTTTTCTTGAGCAAAGCGTACACTTAAACAAATGACCGGCGACGCATCACAAACCTGAAGTTTACTCTAGATCTCGAAATTGTGTGATCTTTCGTTGGGTAATGAATTAGTTAAGTGAAAGCGATACTTAGGTCTACTTTTGTCATATCTACCTGGGAAGGGCCCAAAACCAGTTTAAGCGCCATATTGTGTGTTTGTCGAGTATGTCCATGAACTAGCTTACCTTGCTACGACAGCTACCACCCCTCTCGCACGGAATATGTGGTGATGATTGATTTTAGAACTATTCTTCGATACTCATAACACAGGATACAACGGTTGAAACGCTTTTGAGTCTTACCCAATAAGCAATTAGGTGCTGTTCAAGAGACAATGTGATAAAAACGTGGTTCCAATATCCAGTAAGAAATTTTCAAGTTCAAGGTACAATTTGAATAATCACGTTTATTTCTGTTGTAAGTATCTGCCTAAGGTTTCACATCATTGCGTGAATCTATGACTTGAATGTGAATAAAGAAGGGTGTGACTCCAGTAAAATGGTAATCACTTTTTTATTTAGTTAAACCTTTATGACAATAAAGTCTAGGTAGGTTTTAATCTAGCTAAAGCCAATTATCATCGATTTTATATTTTTAATTGTGAGGATGATTGAATGCCCGTTAAAACATGTGTAAGTTAAAACTTTATTAAGCGAATTTTCCTACTTGAGAATCTCAGATGTCCTTTTCTGACGTCATGGTTTAGTATATGCTTATGCTCCATTTATTTTAACACAACAAGCACCCGTTTTTAAATGAAATAACGAAACTATTTAAAATTGTGTTAATACCGCTAAATGTACGTGCATTTAGTCCATTTATTTATTTATTTTATTTATTTGTGTTCGAAATACCGAAAAACATGTTACACTTTGATCCTTAATTCAAACCTTAAATTAAACGGAGTATAATTTGCATGGAATCGAATGGCTATTTAGGGCTTAGTAGTGAATTTTATCGCTCCTTAGAACATGTTGGGCGTACCTACCAAAAAGATTAGCAAGAAAAACTGCTTTACGAACTTAATTAACAGACTGCATCTGGGGCCTTATTGTTACTCTGCAAAAAGAGGATAGAGACAGTATTTAATACCTTTCAGTACCTGGCAAGTAAAAATAGCTCGGAAACAAGGAGTTTTACTAGCTTCAATAGGTTAAAATATTTGACTGATTTAAAAGTAACACAGTAAAAAGATGCATTTAAAATGCGCATTTAAGCTCTAAAGACTAAGAACTTAGTTTTCTACATTTTGAGTATTGTGTGAGTTGTTATGATAGTTTTAGTATTAACAGTTTCCAATGGAAATGCAAATTAAGACAACTTTGTTTTGTGCTGAAATGTATGTATATATGTTTGTTTGTATGTGTGACAATAAATGAACAGGAGGCGCGGCGCGGTTTTCCTCTGCCCAGCCTACTGTCTTCCGACTTCAAACGCATGAAACGCCCGAGATCACTTTGTACAGTTTAATTGTAAGTGTTATAATTTTTATTTTCTAATCCTTTTTGTGTTCATTTGTTCCACGGGAATAAAATTTTCCCGAGTTCCGCGTTTTTTTTTTCGATTTAGTTCCACAGTGTGTATTTCGATAAGTATATTGTTGATACCAAAATTAAATTTACCGTCAGAAGTTACTATAACGAAAAATGTAATTGTAACAACTAAAATAGTGTATTTTTTTAACTTTTTTTCGGTACTTGAAACTTATACCAGAAAATATTCTACCTCCAATAATTCATAAGTTTGATGATCTGTACTGTAACAAAAAATCAACATGACTGTTATCATGCAACTAACGTATGAGTTTACGATCTAGTATGACATACCAAATTCAAACTACATACTATGAATATACGCGCTTAACAATTCTAAAGTACATAAATGTTTGTTAGTAAATTATTATTTTTGAGACTTAAGGTATGTTTTAATATTGGTAATTAGTTTATGATATAATTTAATATAATATAATCGCAATTTTCCTTCGATTTTACACTATGGAGGTAAGTACCTACGAGTATCTATATTGATAATATATATTGATATTTTCAAATAAATAATGTGTTTTATTTAATCGTGGTTCTCAGGAAGGGCTTAAAATTAATCAATTTTATTTGTTTATATAATGCGTTATCATAGTTGACGATATTAATCCGGCAACTATCAAGCCAGGTGCGGGCTGGTGACGTTGAGGAATCATTTCCTTCCGCAGCTATTTAGCGGCTGTTTTTCAGTTCATAAATTGTAAACTTTATTAGACGCGCAATAGAGTTGTTTATACAGTACGCCCGCGCGTAATTATGTGCTAGACAAGGTACGGTCAAATCTATTTGGAGAGCGCGCGACGCCGCGCGGGTTGCTCGCCCTAGAATGTAAAGCTCACTCTAAAATATAAATTACTCCTCGTACAAAAAATAAAAAGTTAATTTTGCAAATATGCCGCATAGGGTTCTTTTCCATGCTTTTTTTGAGTTTCCGGGTCCTTGGAATACTACAAACGATCGCATACCTTAATTTAAATTCTAACCTAATAATTCGCCGTTGGGTAACAAAAAATACGAAATATAGTTTTTATGTTACTTTATTTCTTTTAGTCCTATGCTGGTTTTCTTATCCTCTAATCACTGCGAGGTTCTAGATTACTTTGAATTTATTTGTACTGTATTGAAGTGTTCCTGTTGTCGGTGGTATTTTTACTTAATTTTGCTTTATCAGTGCTTTTCTTGCGTGTACACGTTGCTTTTTTTCGTCGACGTGCGACCTGTAACAATATAAAAATATATTAGAATTGGGTTAGTCTTCTGGGTAAAAAAAAACGGTTTATTCTGTCAGTTAGGTTATTAAGTTATCTTAAACTTATCAGAAAATATTGGACGTGTACGTGTATTTTGTCTTTTGTCGATCAAACAAAAAATTACAAAGAGCACGTCAAAGTTAAGGAGTGACCGGCTGTATACAATACATCTATAATTTTTAGCTTAAGCGATAAAAAAATACGTGTTCGATATTTTTTGAAAATCTGAACTGACAATTATATATTTTTAGGAATCTAGCCTATTCCTTGCTATACACGGTGTAAAAAGTTTACCATCAGGTTGCTAATTGCGGTTTGTAGCCAACCATATTTGGATTTACGGCTTTAGCGCGTGCTGCAGAATTATAAACGGTCCCCAGCTGCCAACTATTCGCTGCAATGAACGTCCACAACAACATGCGGAAATTAAAACTGCTCCTTTAGCTATTTATTCCCTTTGAAAATGCCAAAGCTATTCTTGCTCGATGTTAAATTTCAAGTTGAAATGCATTCCTAGAATGCTTTCTGTTTGAAATGTCAAGATTATTTACAGATAATAACGTGTCAACTTGTCAACTTTCCAGAAAGTATATTCTTGGCTTATTTTGCTGACATTACTAAAAATCACGACTAAAACCAAAAGAATGACAGCTTCATAAATATATTATTATATATGCCTAATTTATTTAATAATCTCAGTGTCGTCGATTTATTCTCTAATCGTGATTGAATTATTGATAATGCCTGTTGCTATGATTGATTATTCGAACGTCTTACCGAAGTGTTATTGACATCGCCGGCAGAGCGCTCTGCATGCTAAAGAACAACTCCTTTAGAGCCTGGAGCTACTTCCGTAGCCCCGAAAGGAAATTCACTTGACATTCAACACACGCCCGCGAAATTGTCCATCCCCTGTTCTCATGATATTCCATTGTTTATTATGAAATGCAAATAACGTGTTGCTATCTTCGGGTTGTGATTCGTAGTGAATTTCTAATGTAACAGACAGCCAAAAAGTTTTCGACTCTTGTGTACATATAAAAATACCTTCGTATGATTTCAACATTCATGTTGGAGGCCCGCGTAAACCCGGTAAATCTAGCCATGCATTGTATTGTACCCGTGGTGGTCTAGTGGTTTGACCTATCGCCTCTCAAGCAGAGGTTCGTGGATTCAAACCCCGGCCCGCACCTCTGAGTTTTTCGAAATTTAAGTGCAAAATTACATTTGAAATTATCCATGAGCTTTACGGTGAAGGAAAATATCGTTAGGAAACCTGCGCACACCTGTGAAGTAATTCAATGGTATGTGTGAAGTTCCCGCGTGGGAATTATTACGGCCCAAGCCCTCTCATTTGAGTGTGCCCAGCAGTGGGACGTGAATAGGCTGGGATAATGATGATGATTGTATTTTTCAAATAAGCGTGATAATAGCTTCGTGGTTTGACCTAAGACCTCCCAAGCACGGGTCGTCGGTTCGAGCCTGAGCACCTCCTGAGTTTTTTGGATTTTCTGTGCGAAATTTGATACTTCACGAATGAAAGCATAGTGTCATCCTCGTATCAGGCAGTTCGCGTTTCTGGCAGTCGGTAAGCAAGCGCCGAAATGGACGTTTATATTTATATCTTCTAAATGTTGCTAATCGCAAAACTCGAGGACGGCTAGAGCTAGACCATTCTGTCTTTTTTTTTTTTCAAATTTTGAAGTTCTTATGAAGAGAAAATTGGAATCATTGCGTACCTACTTTTATGAATTAAAATATTTTTTGCAGAAGGAATATTAAAATAAAAAAACCGGCCAAGAGCGTGTCGGACACGGCCGAAATAGGGATCCGTAGCCATACGATAATATTTTTCGAAGGATTTCGTATTTTGTACGAAATATTCCAAGTTTAGGTATATTTTATACCCTAGACTGCTATTTAATCTTAAACTACTAATAATTCTCAAAAAAACCTAACCGTTATAGTTTTAACAACAGTTTAGTAGTAACGCCCCTGTTAGTGATTGAACAAATCACTGAATCGAAAAAGCGCATTAGCAACCCCCTACTTAATGGTTTCAAAAGACATATCCGAAGATACCCCACACTACAAGGTTGGATGAGAAAAAAAATTACCCCCACTTTACGTCTATGGGAGGTAATCTAAAAAAATATATTTTTTATTATATCATTTTGTCGGCATAGTTTACATAATAATGTATATTCGTGCAAAATTACTTTGATTAATAGTCCCTGAGCAAAGCCGCGGACGGACAGACAGACATGGTGAAACTATAAGGGTTCCGTTTTTGCCATTTTGGCTACGGAACCCTAAAAATCTAAGAATTGTTGTTGCTGTCGTTCGAATAAAAATTTGGCCCATTTGATAAAGATAAGTTGAGAGCTGCGATTTGCTACTAAATTTTGTATTCCTATTTCTAGCTATTTAATAGTTGGGTAACTTTTAAACTTTTCGTATATATCTACTTGAAAGTGTTTGGATAACCTACGTCTGCCTAATTGACCTTGTTATGCGAGATCCGTAAATACTTCAATTGCTGTTTCTTTAATCGCTTCGCGCGTCATCGATTCCCCGCGCGGGTTTACAAGATCGATAAATCAAATCGCATTTCAGCTGAATTGATGGGATCTATTATTGACTGCGCTAACATTGCTGAGAGGAAGCTTTTGGACCATTTCCTGGCTGAGAGTGAAATGGGGCCGGCGTGACGCACGTTTTTACCTCTACATCCGCCCGCAATCCAATAGCGTTAAGATTTTTTTATGTATCCTTTCAATTAAAATCTGGTTCGAATTAGTACGATTTCTGAGCGGGACCATTGCTTGCTTTATTTTGGTTGTTAACGTACGTATTCAACTTTTTGTAAATATTGGTACTTGTTGAGTTCATCTAACGAACTTGTGTCAAAGACTCGTAAATATTAATCATCTTTTAATGCGCTAACTAAAACGGCTACATTGTGGTAAACTAGCAACAGTGTAGTAAATGTCCGCCCCGCCGCGCGTTCCTGAAACGTGCCCTTTCTAAATTTAGCAGCAACAAACATACAAATCTTGTTTAGATGTTAACTAATTAGCTGTGCTCGAACAATACCCGCTGTGTTTACAAAATAAACTGATTGACTGCCGTGTGTACCTATATAAAAGGTTGATAAAGAAATGTGCTGATTTTAAAAGCTCTCCGTTGTTTCGCAGGAGGTAGTTTGATTTTGTTTAACAACTGACTCTACGCGACGTGTATAATGTAACATCAACTTAACTACATCTTATTTAAGTAATGGGAATCGAACCTTTTGTAGAAATGTCGTCCTTTTGTTAGGTAGGGTTAATAAATTATCATTCCTACATAAAAATTATTGCATGGTAAATTTATGAGCTCAATTGACATGATGAGCATGAACATGATGGCGACTACAGATAGAGTCACCATCGTACTGTTTTTGCCTTTAAACTAAACAAATGAATAAAAAAAGAAATAAAATGTGTGAAAGTTGTGTCTCTTCTGGAGAACAATGGGTAGATCCAAAGAGGTCCGACCGTAATCATTATCACGACTAAACGTGACTGAGTTAAGTTGCCAGAACTACGACCAACTAAGGAGTGCGTCTCCATTGTAAAGGCCATAGGATGCATGATAAATAGGGGCAAGTACTACGAACAAATTTAGGCTCCGCTGGTACTGAAGATGACTTTATCTAGCTTCTGTCTTAGAGCAACGCGGGCTTCCTTTTTTTTTTTTCGTGTCACGATGTATTTAATATAGTTATAGTGCTAGTTTTAATCTTAGTCTTAGGTGGTACTTATGGAGGCAAAATAAATTTTTCTTTTCTTTTCTTTTCTTTTCTTTTCTTTTCTTTTCTTTTCTTTTCTTTTCTTTTCTTTTCTTTTCTTTTCTTTTCTTTTCTTCTATATAATAATATAATCAGTGATAATATAATGTTTTTTTTACTAATCAAGATAATTTATTTTCTAGCTTTTACCTGCAGTTTCGCTGCCGTGAACTATAGGGTTTGATCGTCTACCTACGACTGTCACAAATTTTCGCATTTATGATAGTAGGTACAGGATTAAGGTGAAAGACATGAGCAGTTCATTATACACGTTGTCCCTTCGAAAATGATGAACTTATTCTGTGCTAGGGCGTTAATTTTCTCCTACACTACTTGTTAAAGTACTTGATAAGTACTTTGAAGACAATTACACTTACACAAGTGAACAATGATATATGCATGCATCAGCTATAAGCTGCCTGTGCATTACAAATAATAATAATAATAATTTCCACTCACATTTTGAACTCGGCAAAGTTTTACTTACTCTACTTTCAACTGGTATTTTTACAATTATTATCCTAACCGACCGATTTCGCGCGTACATAAAGACTGAATCCTTCATTCATACACATTTTGTTAAGTTTCTGTTAGTTAATGCCTTGTTGGTTTTACCATTTGGAGATTTCTTTTTGCCTGAAATAAAAAAAATGTTGATGGTTTTAGTTCAAACCGGCGTATTTTTTATGAACAACGTTACGTATCACCGGTAACGATCATTGTTACCTATCTTTTTTTTTAATTCCCAAACATTTCGCACATAAAAACAACTCGCTGCATGTAAGGTATTTAAATTCTGAAAGTGGCATCGAATGTCAATCACTTAACTGCTTAGTTACAGTACGGTAGAACTTTAAAACTTATTTGTATAACAGTCTCGTTTCGTTTGTTAATGGCAACGCACAACATGGCGAAAGCAAGCCTACATTTAAAACTATTCTATCCTAGTTAAGTGCAGACCCCCGCGCACACATCTCACAAGTCATTGTGCTGAATAATGCATTTTCTAGTTCAACGCTTTACATGCGTGGTAGGCGTAGAAAAAAACAACCTTTAGGATACTTTTAGAATGCAAAACATGGTTTCAAGTACTATTTATTTTAAAAGTCATGTTTATTCAACTAGTTCTTAGGTAAATTAATCGTTTAATAAAGAATTACGAGTAGGTAATCGTAGATAATGCGAAAGTAAGTTCGTTTGTCTTCCACGCCTTAGGTAACTACTGAACCGATTGCCATAAAATTTTGCGTACATTATTAGAAGACCAGAATAAATAATAGCCTTTAAAATTTAAATTAATTCCTAACAACCTTTCATCACGATATCACGAAAGAAATTTGTTGTTTTCGAGGGGCGCGACAAATAAATCCGTAGACGAAGTCGTAGGCAACAGCTAGTAATGTTATAAAGCTGCGAAAATCTCGCTGTAAGTAATGCATCTTTATTTATTGTGAAAGACAGAAGTAGGCGAACAACTGCAGTCATGAATATTTGATTTGAATTGAAGGGCAATATTCAGGATGTCTTCGGACTGTTTTCGTGTGAGCGGACGCGCAAAAGTTCAGTAGCCTGTTTAGAAGGGGTTATTGTTGTCGTTGTCGTTATCAAAAATCGGTGCGACCAGGAAGTGGGAAACTTCCCGGCGGCGGTTCTGAAGCCCTCGGGGCGGAAGCCGAGGCGGTCGGGGACGGACTTGCATTACAAATGACCCTCTTATTAAGGCACGTGTGCCTGCGTAGGGCCCGATAGGGTCGATTACCTGTCGTACACTACAAACTTTCACGTTCACAAAAGTTCAAATTATCTGCTTTTGTGTTTGAGAGATGTGTTTCCAATTTACGCTGATAGCATATATAGAGTACCTACTCTAGTCACTCATAAGTGATTTATTTTGTTTCTTACGAAAGTACCCACCAATACGACCACAACGGTCCTTGCCAACCGTGAAAAATACATTGTTTCATTAAAAAAGTCTACCTAGCTTGTTAGTTGTTGATAGCTTGTTAGCCAGCTTGTTGTTAGCTTGTTAGCTACCTAGCTATTTCAGTTCTCCACTCATTTGCCATCATAATGCTGTACAATCAGCAGTAGGTAAGTACCTACAGCAAAGGAGGACCTCAAAAAAAGATATGCTTATTAACTTGGCAGTACCTAAAGCCGGCCGTTTGGACATTTATGAGCTCTTGCTGTCCCTAAACATTCTCCTTCTGCTTAGATACTTACTGCACCATTGTTTATGTAGGTATCTGGTGTAACTTTTGAAAGCGGTCATTGCGACACAATTCCTAGCTGCCAATGTTTCGACAGCACCATTAAAATTTAATCGTCGTCATAGATGCGTGTTGGTATTCCGGTGGCACTCCAGTTAAGGCGCAACCGACGGTGCATCCAGCTGGCCTCAGATAATCACTTGAGATTGAGATCGGAATCATAATGAAACGACCTACAGCCCGTGGGTACTTAATTGAAGGCCTTTGTCAAACTTTTATGGCTCTGCTTCAAGCGGGTGCTAATGCAATCCTACGTCATTATCAGTACGCTGTACTGTATAGATACGATACGCGTTTGACCTCCGTTCTGAAACGGCTCAAAATAAATAATAAAAATTGAGGCGGGCGCCAGACGAGCGCAGCCAGCAACCCACGCAAGACAGTATTTTAAACTTAACTGGCATGACGCCAGTTGGATCCTCCGGGAGTCGACCTGTCGGTAATGACAGTTATGACCGTGTAAAATGTAAACATTCCTCTTTTGGGAGAGCATCGTGAAGTCCTCTCGTCAGCGGAATATGAAGGTATTTATGTAAACGGTAAAATCTCACCAAGTAGAGCATCTTTCCCGACGTGAATGTTGCAGTAGATGTGGTGGTCGGTGGGCACGACAGGTTCGACCGGCGCGTCCCCTCCTGCCTCCATTAGTTTCAGTTTTGCGGACAAGTCTTGCACATCTGTGAAAATACGATAACTTTTAATTAACTAACCTTTCTTACACCTATCCAATGCAACTAGGAATCGTGACTTATGATAGTTGCGATTGATGGCACACATTAACATTATGTCACTATATATTGGTGTATTCAAGCGATTGTTAAGATTTTGGGTTGGTCGGAAGGTGTTCCCCGGTGTCCTAGTTAGTTAGGACACCTTTGGCCAATACAGCCACAGAAGTTGCGGGTTCAAAATCAGTACGGAGTAACTAACCGAAAACTATTTTCGTTTACATCTTACATATCGTTAAACAAAGGTACCTATTGCTAGTGAAGAAAAAAATAATGTTAGAAACTTTTAATTATTTTCAGGACGTTAACACAACAAGCAACTAGCTTGTAGGAGCTAACTGCGCGACTTGTGCTTTTTCACGTTTGAATTTGAATACAAATTGAAGCAAGAATACCTACAGCTTAGAAGCACAAAGAAATTCTCAAAGTTGAACTATCCCCAACAAGTCGGTGTCTAATTAAAAGGCAGCTCAGTAATGTCGATACTAATTCGATCGTTCTTATTTTGGGTTTAGCGCGCATAGGAGAATGCAACTAAAAAACCGTTAGCTATTGTTACGCGGGCGGTCGCGGCTACCCAGGTCAAAATTAGTAGCGCACATGTTCAAACAAACCCGTATTGTTTACGTGGCTTTCGCCGCGCTTGCGCTGGGCTGCCATACTTTGGCGTCTGTGCACTAGATTTATTGCTTTACTTTCGGAATACGATGAAATTAATCTTTCATATCAAACTTCTACGTCGAGTTGGGTGGCTTGTATCTTTCAACGCTGGTTACGCGAGGTGTGGCTTAATTTTAGCATTAACAGTGTTTTATGTTGCGATGTGTTTCGAGCACCCTAAATAGACTACAAAAGATACTTTATTTCAGTTACTGAAGTTCATAGGTAGGTCAATGTTTATCTCACTAATTAATTATCCTATACCTAAATGCGAAAGTTTGTAAGTTTGTTTGTTTGTTACCTCATCACGTTTTTCTAAAACGCTGAACCGACTTAGATGAAATTCGGTATACCTACTTACAGATAGTTTGACTCTCGGGAAAGGACTTAGGATAGTTTTTATCCCGGAAATTGCATCGTTCCCGCGCGGGATAGCAACAAATGAAATCCACGCAGACGAAGTTGCGGGCAAAAGACTATACTTTATAAAACAAAGTCGTTTTCTGCTTCTGTGTGTCTGTCTGTATGTACTGTAGTATATCTATCCGTTAAATCGTCCTAAATAATACAACGGATTTTATGCGGTTTCCACCATTATTAGAAATAATATTTTTCTCCTCTGTAACCCTTACATGATCAATATGATCATTCACGTGTCTGTCCGTGTGTAACAGCCCATTTGTTCCAAAACTAGGTACTGAGGGGCTACTACAAAATTCGGAGTTCGTATCGTACTATCCCTCTACTAACTCTCGTATTAAATACTCTAAGCGTCAGCAGGAAGATACGAAGTTCGAATTTTGCACTCCGTCATTGGCTCTGAACTAGCTTGCTTATGTATACTCAAAGCTCTGAACCGATTGGATTGAAAAGTGATAAGTTCTTAGCTCCACATTATATACTCTTCATCCCATCAAAACAAACAATAAACAAGTTTTAGGTACTTAATAATTCATATACGAGAACTAGCCAAGTCCGATCTTATTTAGGCTTCAATATTAGGGGCCATCCATAAAATACGTCACACTAGTTTTGACCCTTTTAGAACCCCCCCCCCCCCCCTTGTCACACGTATTGCTATGAAATTTGCAATTATTTTGTTCCTGTGTCACAAACGGCTTGACCCCTCCCCTCCCCTTAATGTGTGACGTACTTTATGGATGACCCCTTATTATCCTAAGTTATAATAAGAAGTAATATTTTAAGTTGTTATCTGAGACCAAGCATTTTTTATCGTTATACTTGAGTTGCCGTAGGTATATCCCGTACCTATATGGAGTAAAGTAAAAAAAACAACAAAATACACAATATTTTTTTTAAATTATGTATTTATTTGATAAAATAGGTAGATAACCAAATTATTCTCAATTCATTTCGACAGCTGAAAGGCTAATTCATCTAAGCGCTATTTTTGTGAAAATTTTGAAACATAGCTCAAAAGATAGTAGAGAAAAATTCACTCATTCTGAACATGTACCTACGAGTACACAAGACATAAAATTCAATACATATATTTAAAAATTTCGCTGATCAATTAGCCTTTCAACTGTCGATATAGTCTACCTGACGCTTACTTTATTTACTCTAGCTTTACCTGACGTTTTTTGCTTTGCCAGTACTTGTTTTGTATTATCTTACGTATTCTTTCCATCTCTTGATATGTGGTGGAATCGTCTTGATTAAACAATAAAAATAATTCTATTAACTTAGCGGCATCAAGTGCTTGTTGAATAGTCGGTGGTGGTTCAGAATCATCTACTTGATCATCCTCTTCATCTTCATTCAGTTTTTCCTTACTTTTCGACACTAAATCAAGAACTTGTTCATCAGTAAGTGGACCGGTTGTGGCCACATCCTCGTCTATATTTTCGTATGTTTGTAGATTTTCATTAAAATTTTCTGGTATGTTGAACTGTTTTATCCACTCATTCAGTGGTAGATTGTCTTCACTACCAAACTGTTCCGTTTTTACTGTTTGCCCATTACATAGTCCCGCGTGACAAAATGAATGCTGTATAGTAGCTGCTGTTACCTTTTTCCAGGCTTTTGATATAAAGTTCACTGCTTGTAGCATGTTAATTGAAGTTTTGCCGTCAGTTTCGATTAGATCCATTAAAATTTTCCTTCTGTAGTGATCCTTAAGGCTTTTAATCACACTCTGCATTGGCTGCAAGATTCCGGTTGTATTAGCTGGGAAATATGCTAACTTTATGTTTCGAAGATTGGATATACGAAGGTGAGCAGAGCAATTGTCTACTAGAAGCAAGATTTTCCGTGTCTTTAATTCAGTATCCCATTTTCTCACTTCCTCTTCAAAAAACTGCGATGTCATCCAAGCTGACTTGTTTGCTTTATACGTGACTGGCAACTCTTTTATGTTCTTGAAACGAGGATTTTTCGATTTACCTATAACTAAGAGCTTTCTTTTTTCTGTGCCACTCATATTGGCAGCTACTAGAACAGTAATGCGTTCTTTATAAAGTTTTCCTTCAACACATTTTTCTTCTTTAAAATTTAAAATTTTGTCGGGAGTCACCTTGAAAAAAAGTCCAGTTTCATCAGCATTGAAAATGTCACTTGCGGAGTAATTTTCCTTTATTTTAGGCCACACTTTATTTATCCAATCATTAGTCATATTCATATAAACATCCCGCGCCTGTCCATTCATTTTGCCGAAGGTAATTTTGTGACGGTGCTTAAATTTTCCCAGCCAACCTTCTGATGCTTTAAAGTCAATTATGCCAAGTTGTTCGGCAAACCTCTCAGCTTTGGCTTTAATAATTGGACCCGAGATGGGTTCATTATTATGGCGCTGATTGTTGAACCATAACAACATTGCTTGATCCAATTCTTCGAATTTTGGCTTCTTTAATTTTTTAGAAGACTTTCCCTCCAATGCCGCCTGCAGAATTGTTTCCTTGTTTTTCCAAATAATAGCAACAGTAGAGTGACTTAGTTTGAAACGTCTTCCAACGTTACTTTTCTTTTCTCCCTTTTCAATCGCACGTATCACACAAACTTTTTCTTCAACACATAACGATTTTCTTTTACTGGCCATGTTGACAGTCCCAAAGTTGGTTTACGACTGATAATACTATAGGTACCTGGGGTTTGGTTCGAGACCATCATTTCCAAGCAAACCAAGCGTAATGATGCACGTGTTCAAGGTAATTAACAATAACAAAAGTAAGACGGCTGTTTTACTACCTCAGAAGTTTCGGGGCCTCAAAGGTTTAGTTGGCGTCTTTTGTAACCTGTTAAGATGATAACGTAAACAATAATAGGTACCTATAATTATTATTTACCGTGTCTAAACATGAACAAATTTCTTCGTAATAGAGAATGGCATAAGTAAAACGTTTTTTCTCCAACTTGCTCGGAAATGTTCTCATTAATGTTGGAAATATCGACCGGGAAGTCCATCGTTATATCCCAACTAGCAAATCATGTCGTAAAAAAGTCAACATTACGTTTCTATTTCAGCTATTGGTCATAAGATAGATCTGTAAAATGTCGAAAGAAAGGTCTGTGCACGTTCTCTCAACGCGATTTGGGCACACTTCTTTCAGCTTTTAAGTGCTGTAAATATCGTAAGAGTATCGTATGAATAGCCAAATAATTGAAAGAATATAGAGTAATCACAACTCGAATGCTATATAGTTCTATGATAGACATCAGTTTGCCATTATTCCACACATAAGCCTTATACAAGCCGGTATTATCTCTTTCATTCGACTTATTTATCGTAAAATAGCAGCGCGGTTGCAATCACTCGACTTTTTGGTCATGAGAGCGCAAGCAAACGACAAATTAATTTATTGGAGCAACAGAAAATATAAGTAAAAGTATTTTGCTCATTGATGTTATATTTTATACCACCCATAATGATTTTAAGGTAACTCTTGACACTAGATCGTAGGTCTTACTTTCATGTGCGGAATAAAATTTTTCGTATTCATTTCTTAAATTTTCGTTAATATTTTCATGGGCCGCAAGATTTTTCAGTAGAAAATTAGTGAGAAATCATATTAATTTAAAAGTTAAAATTAATTCGCCATTATATCATCTCACTTGTCATCCTAAAGCATTCACTCGGCTTTTTAGTGGAAAAATAGAATTGAGAATTCCTTTTTACGACTTTAGCAGCGGCATTTTGTATTAGTTTAGGGGTCTTTAGTGGTGAATGTTAAACCATTATCATTTTATCTTTTATAGGTGATAGTAAAATGGTAGTTTACTTGGATGTGGACAAATTCTTAAATAAACTGATTTAAAGCAGCTTATGGAATCGAAATGGCCTTGGAAAGAGATGCTTCAAAAATGTCATGTTCAGTAGAATCGTGAATATTTTCTAATACTGAACCCTCGTTAAAATTATTTGATGGCACTTCACCCGTAGCTGAACCCGATGTAGCAATTGTACGATGAATCCTGCGAGTGTACAATTTATTAATTTTCCGTCGGAAACCACCACTTCTTTTATTTATTTTTTCCATTTGTTGTAATACATTTTAAATTAAAGTAAAGCAAAGCGATTTTTATTGTTACGTGCTGTAAAAGATTTCAAATAACGTTTATCCCATTATTGCGCTGTGTGATAGCTGTTAAATAATGTTTACACGACCTCGGGCCCTGTAATAGATTAATTTAAAGCGTTTTCTCAACTTCAATATTCACGTCGAAAGAAAATCTTGCAGACAGCTATTATATGACATTAAGTGCTATAAAAGTAACTGAAATGCTAATTTGTCGAATAAACCACTTTTACTCAGCAATTGTGCTGTAATAATTGAATGTCGAAATATGGTGCTATAAAATTTAGTTTGACAACAAATTAGCAATTTGGTTACATTTATACAACCGTCATAAGACATACGGTCACAAGAAGGTGATCGAGAGATATCTTTATACAGCTGTCGAGTAAATGCGATATGAGTTTGTCGAGAGCACGTTTACTAGACATGTTTATGCAGCAAAAAAGCATTCGATGCTAAACAATCCAGAGAGTTGCTTTTAAACGGCTTTTTGATAATAACAGATCTTTCACACGAGTGTCTTTCGACTAAAGGTTGTAAGAGAGAAGCTTATACGGCTTAATTTGCTAGTTGGGATGCGTTGATCCGATAATAAATTAAAAAAAAAGTGACATTACTTCCTGGACATGTCCGGGAAGTGTTTATTATCGGGCAGGTTTTTTACTTTTAATTTCATCCAAGGCCGAAAATTCACCAAACAGCCAGCCAACTGTTCAATAATCACGTACAAAACCGAGATTAAAAAAAAATGTTTTCTACGTTTAGCTAATGCCTAAATGATTGTGTCCAAATCATAATAAGTTGTATTGACACTTAAATTATCTTCTCGGACTACTAAATATTTTGCAACAAAGAGAAGTTTTTTTATGTTGTGCGTTTAGGAATTGCCGCTTAAACTAAAAGTAAAAATGTATAATATTTATATTTACTAATCCTATAAGTTTTTCTTTTAATTTATTTTGATTACTATATTTTATGTGGAACCAAACATACGATTCGGACCCAAATCTTTAATATCGAAATTGAGGCGGGAACGTGAATTTCATTCCGTCAAAGATTTTCTGCCGTGTTATTTTTAAGAAAATAAAATGAGTTCTATAATTAGTGATGAAAATATCCTAATGGGCACGCAGCATCTTTTATCAGTAAGGTTTATTTTTATTACTATAAAAGTGTTAATTTTGTTTAGATTGTAGGTAGATTGTTACATAAATATATTGTGCCGAATAAATATAATGTTTTTGGTTTCTTTCCTCGCATATTTGGAGAAAAGCAGTATACAGGCCTCGGCAGGAATGTCATTTCGTGGATTCGTTTCTATTGAAGGACTCGGCTACGCCTCGTCCTTCAAAACCATACTCATCCACGAAATGACTTTTCCCGCCCTCTGCAGTAATATACTATTAAATGCGTGGGTTTTAGGTAAGTAAACCAACCAAATTGAGCTCACTTCTAGGTTACTTATAGGAATTAGTGATCAAGTGCGGGTAGTTCGAAGAACTCGCGCTGCTAGGCGGACTTGACACCCCACACTTCAGTTTACTCGTGACCACGGCAACTGTAATGTTGCCGAAACGTCCAGGTAAATATTACTTGTTAAAAATAGCGTGATAAGTCCCGATTGTGGTATTTTGACTTCTTATAGGAAGTTTATCGTTATAAAGAATAACTTTACTAAGAGTTATTTACATGAAAATGAACTTTATCGTATGACACTATCAAATGAAAGGTCTTGTTCTGAAATTCTACATTTTTTTTACAATTTTAAAATATTCGTTTTGAAGTTATTTAGGGAAATTGGCGACAAATGACCATTCTCTCAACCTTTACTTCCGAAACTAGTTATTTCGCCTGAAGTAATAATAAAAACAGATAACCTAACCAACAAAAAGTTGGAAAACCCCCCACTTTGTCACTTCAAAGTTCAATACGGCAGATTGCTGATTTGGGACCATTTCGTGACATGCATAACTATATTTTGTTTTTGTTTTTACTTTTTTGGTATTTTTGTCTTTGTCACGAATAAATGTTTTCTTTCTTTCTTTCTTTCAATATCTCAAAAACGGCTAAACCGTTTCTTATAAAACATGTTTAAGAATCATCGCTAGAAAACCTGATTTCAAATAAAGAAAACCGCATTCAAATTGATCCACCCGCTACGGTGCCACAGAACAGACAGACAGACACACATACAGACATCACATAGCGTTCAAACTTATTTTGCAGGTGGTAGGACCTTGTGCAAGGTCCGCCCGGATTGCTACCACCATCTTGCTATTAGCTAATCCTGCCGTGAAGTAACAGTGCTTGCACTGTTGTGTTTCGGCGGGGAGAGCAAGACAGCCGGTGAAATTACTGGCACTTGAGGTATTCCATCTAAGAGCTCTAGGTGGGCAACGCATCTACAATACCCCTGGTGTTGCAGATGTTTATGGGCGGTGGTGATCGCTTACCATCCGGAGACCCACTTGCTCGTTTGCCATCCAGTGAAATAAACAAAACCCGTCTTTTTGCCTTGGGGGTTAAAAATAAATAGTTCTGTATCTACCCTATTGATTACAGTAAATCTTATTAGAAATCTAATATATTTAAAGTATACTACCATCAGTTTCGTAATGTCTAGAAAAGTAGGTAGGTAGGTACATACCTACGAGTACGTCACGCCTGCACGCGATACACGCACTGTCCGGTTATTTTTAGGGTTTAATTAAAGTATACTACCATCAGTTTTGCCATGTCTGTCTGTCTGTCTGTCTGTCCGTCCGTCCGCGGCTTTGCTCAGAGACTATCAAAGCTAGAAAGCTGTAATTTTGCACGAATATATATGTAAACTATGCCGACAAAAATCTAAGCGACAAAATGGTATTTTTTAGAGTACCTACCTCCCGTAGTACCTAGTGGGGTGTTTTTTTTTCTCGTCCAACCTTGTAGTGTGGGATATCGTTGCATAGGTCGTTCAAAACCATTAGGGGGTTGCTATAACGATTTTTCGATTCAGTGATTTGTTTGCAAAATATTCAACTTTAAAGTGAACATTTTCATTAAAATCGAGCGTTCCCCTACTAGTTCCCCTCTAATATCTAAACCGGTGGGTGGAAAAATTTCAGGTTGGTAGTAAGTATATCAAACTTACAAGGAAAACTATATCGGTTAAGTTTTCTTGAGAATTATTAGTAGTTTAAGAGTAAATAGCAGCCTAAGGTATAAAATATACTAAACTTGGAATATTCCGTAGAAAATGCGAAAATATTGGTTAATTTTTTCGCAATGGCTACGGAACCACCGGCGTGCCCGACACGCTCTTGGCCGGTTTTTTTAAAGTGGTACCCGTGTTAACGGCTTAAGCCGAGGTATATCGCATGGGATCGCCAAAGTTCGCATACTCTTCGCTAGTCTTACCTTGTACTATTACTTATTCTGCGGTCATACCGTAATTTTAACCCGAATTATCGTTTGTCGTACTTTTTTTCCCACTGAACACCTTACATTTTTCTGAAATTTTTAAATGGTCATCCTACCTATAGAAAACTATAGGATAGGTAAGGTTAGGTTTGTTTTATAACAAATCTGAACAATTTTAATTCAGAGAAAAAAAGAGTTATGAGTTATGACAAACCATCATTCTGATAAACATTTACATTCGGACTTTCAATAAGTATGCGAGCCGATATGGACCCATGATGTCGACATGACATTAAGTAGCACTGTAGCAAAGGGTCCACCCTGGTCCACCATGATTCAATTTGTTCGAATGTACTTAATAAGTACGAGTTCTCAATGTCCCCTATCAGATCCAAGGTGGGTATGCGTGTCCCTTACAAAGATAACATCGTGTTTGTAAGCACGATCTGTTTATATTCCGTAGACGTCGCCAGTTTGGATAATAATAAGGCAATACTCGGAGGTCGCGTGATCATCGTCCTGAATAAATAAAACTTAAGAAGCTCCGTTTCGTGCCATCTTAGTGCGTACAACTTTATTAAGATTGTTTTTGGAGTCTTTTTGTATTTTTTATTTCAACTCCAAATATTGTTACCATTACGGCCATCCCGTAAAATCCATATCGAACGAACGTAGATGCACAGAAAAACTAGAAAAAGAGACAAATAAGAAAGAAACAAGCTGAGATATGTGGAGAAATTTGTGTGTAAGTACCTACTCCTGTCCAGTGGTGGTGTGCGGTATAGCCACAGAGATGATATAAGTAGGAGGTCCGTGGGTATAGCCACAGAGAGGCACGAAGAAGAAGCACGCGCAGCACGGAATGCTGAGGACATGGGTTCGATTCCCAGCGCTGGTCTCTTTTTCTGGTTTTCTGTGCATCTATGTTTCAGTTTGTATTTTCGATACAACTTTATTATTATAGTTAAAATAACAAGCGTTAAAACTTGGTGAGACTTAATCGTACCTACCTATTATGTAATTCATTCCTTACTTCTATAAGTATATTGTAAAGGTTGCGTGGAAGAGATCGCTCTGAAGCGATATGGCAGCAGCTATTGCTTAGCTACCTTGAAAATCTCTAATATAGCTGCGTGTTTTCTGTACTGCGAGCTGCGTACTATATTTGTGTTGGTTGGTGTTCAATAAAGAGTCATTGTATTTCATTGCATTGTAGTAGGTATAATTAATTATTAAGTAGTATGTATGTACTTAAACATAACGGGCGGGTTCTGCACGTCATTCGTGTCAGCATAATCTTATAACTAGTAGGACTGGCGGTTAAAGTATCCAATAGGTACATTCTGTAGATTAGGATTAAGTAGCTACTATTTCGTAAATCCCTTATTTTAAACGATAATGATTGAAATCCAATGTTAACGCTGGCATTTTAAGTTTTTATTACCGTCCAACATTAACTATTTATTGTTATTCTCTGAGCTGGAGCTAGACTAAACATCGTGCCTAGTTAATCTCAGTACTAGTCAGTAACTCCCGCGTCATATTTTTTGCGTTCATTCCGAGGTCGTAAGTTTTTTATAAGCACGGTAGTAAAGCAAACGAAAGTTCCAAAATGTTCTAAAGGAAGCAAGTTTGGAAGGTATTGTTCGATTCATATAGGTATAGTACAGTCAGCAGCAGAAGTAAATGAGCAGTTGTGGCGCTCAAAATGATCTACACATTCTCTTATTACCTTGGTAATAGAGTCGTGTAAAAATACCTAACAGATGACTTTTGTTTGACACAACTTTGCGCGGAAACAGACCCTTATTTTTGCTCGTCAATAATATCGCTTACCTAAACCATTACACCTACCTAAGTAGGTAGGTATATACGTTTTATTTACGCAGCGTCTGGCTAGCCATCAATCGACTTTGCAATCAAAAATATAATGTTCCGTCAGCTATTTATTATTTTTGTTTACTTCAAAGCAGCAAACCTGTTTTTCCCTCTTTCATCTCGGGTACAAATTTATAATTACTGAAACTGACTAAGTATAGCGGTTGCCCGCTTCACTTGCTTCCCGCAGGAGTTTTGCACTGCACTGTCTTAAGATAAAAGTACCTGGCCTATGTTATATACCTCAAGACCTCAAGGTAGTATAGCTTTTTATAAATGAAATATTTTTTAGAATCTGCTCAGTTTTTTTTTTATAAAACAGGTATTTAGTAGGTACCTATATCTAACATTATGAAGTCCAATATTTTTGTAACTATTTTATTTGTTTTCGCCGAGGTGTTGCAGCGTAGTAACCTATTTTACGAGAGCCGTAAGTCTATCAAACAATGAAACAATAGCAAATAATAATTCAATAATATCAATAGTAACTATTGTAGTTAAGGAACCTAATTGATCCTTTTAGTAGGTACGGTCTAAAACACTACGATAATGCGATTAGCGATTATAATTCAGGACAAAGACGGACAATAATTATATTTTGTTTTTGTCATTTGTATTTATTTATTTACATTCTTACGTTACATCTGAAGTCACACCAAGGGTGGCCAATCATCTATGGACATAAGATCAGCTGCCGATTAGAAAACTTACCTACCATAAACTCAAAGTCAAAAATACGTTCAATATAAGAAATAATAAGCACGTCGTTTCAGAAGAACGTCGTAAAATCTGATACAGGTTTGAAAAATCCTCTGTTGAGAAGCTGGCAATAAATATAAGGGCGTCACTGGCAATGAATATAGTAGGAAGAAGGGAGCAACGGATGTATGGATGATGGAAACAGTATAAATTGCAACAGTCAAAGCAGTCAGAGTGCCTAGGGGAAGGAAAGGCAGCAGCCCAATCCTGTTCCCCCTAGCCCTTGGCTACGCCCTTTGAGGAAGACTGAATAAGCTAATTACTCAAGGCTCCAAATAGAGAGATCTCTCTAGTCTAGGCAGATGTTACGGGCCTAAGTCTCATAAGGCGTCGGAAGTTATGCGTCCCAGTTGAGAAACTACGATAACGCGATGTAGGATTGGAGCGGAGTTTCTGTATTTGCTTACTAGATGGCGCTAGGAGTCGCTACGTACATAAAGGTAATTGAAGCATGCTCACCTGACTCGAGCGCTTGCTTAAGGATCCTCCACTGCTTGGCGTTATACAGCCACAGCCCGAGCACCACCACAAAGAACACGACACACCCGCTCGCCGCCAGCACGAGCGTCGTCGACTGCACATCCCACTCACTCTCACTCACTTCACCGTAGTCCGTCTCGTAGTACTCGTAATCACTGTCACTGTCCTTGTTATCATAGTTCTGCTCAGCCAGGGGCTGGCACACCGTGTCCCGGTAGACCTCGCAGGGGTATCTGACGACGAGGCTGGCGGCGGGGTCGCAGGGCGAGCAAGGGACGCACGCGCCGCGCTTGCGGTCCCACCAGCTGATCCGGTGCTGGCACACCGTCTCGCCCAACACGGAGCCGAGTGCTAGCGTCGCAACTAGCAACACTTTTTGTATGTCTCCTTGCATTACCTGGGGAATAGAGGTTCTTTTGCACTTGGGAGAAGTAAAAGCTTTCGAAGAGCTTGTTAAGGTGTTTTAATATCACTTGGTGAAAAGTCACCTGCATTAATATCTGCCACAGCGGAACGTGCGAAAATATCTGGCACGACACGTCCTACAAGGCTCTAGAAATAGTCTTATCTATCAGATATTTTTACATATGTATACATGTTACCTAATGCTTTGTTGTGTCAGATATTGTAGAGACAATTTGCAGCACCAATCATAGGCATAGGTATAGGCAGATCACAATCATAGGCACGTTGACTAATGCACCTTATGCACTAGGTTAAAAATCACCGAGAGGTAGCAATACACCGCATTAATGGTAAGAAAAACCTTTGTTAGATCTTATTCTATAATTATTTTGATCTAGGAATGATAAGTCTGCCTACAAATCAAATATATTCTATTGAAACTTGTCCGGCTCGAAGGACCAAAAATAAAACTAAGGAAAATAGTTTTAATAAGGCTAGCTATATCTAAGTAAGCAAAGAATATAATTTACTCTAGAGTATACTATGCCATAAATATTCGTTCCATTGCAGGGCACGCACTGGTCTCTCAACGAGAGCTAGGGCCGTAGGTATTCGTAGAAGTTCCTCCACGGGCCCGTTAGGTACCGATTAGGTATAGGAACTTCACACACAATTGGATTTCATCGCAGGTTAGGTTTTCTTGTGATATTTTCATCTTCATTTCATTTCAAATGTAATTTTGCAAAAAAATTCCAACCCAAGACCCTCTGCTTGAGAGTTCAGGTCAAACCACTAGCTAGGGTACCTCGGTTTATACGGATTGTCGGGATAGTATACGCTTTATTTTATTAGGAAATATATTAGGACGCATCAGTTAGTGAGATCTGAGTCCCAGTTTCATCTCTAGAAACATCGTTCCACGTCCACGAACATCAAAGAGAGTAAAAACGGACTTTCCGTTTGAGATAGTTCGGAGTTTTTCATGTTCGATTATTATTAATGTTCTGTTAAATTTCAGTACCTAAGTAACAAACTTGGTGCTCACTGTTCCATGGCTATTTACATAAGTGATTAATTGAAAGCTAACTATCCAAAATGTTTACCTTATTGCTTAAATTCATGTATACCATCTAAGTGTACACGAAGGACCACATCTCAATAGCTCGCTGTTAGAAATTAGAAAGTTCACTTTCAACTCCACATTTGTCCTGCACTTAACTGACTTCGTAAAGCATCCGTTAATTTCACTGTGTTCGATGTTTGAAAGTTTTTTTTAAACGCGAGACGCGCATTGCCCCGTCTGCAGTCCGGTACGGTCTGGCAGGCAGCGGGGATCGACGCGACACTCATTCATAACTGTTTTACGTATCCCTTCTCTCGGTGAAGTCTCCGACGCCCCCGCTGGTGCGGTGCGTTCGTTACGCTAGGATTGTAGCGGGAAGGATGATAAATTATTACGGGGAAAAGTTACAAAAATGTCTGTAAATAATATGACGATTCCAAATTGCCGATAGATATCGATTGGCAAAAAACCAGCTGGTATTAGTGACAGACTGCACGGGGACTGCACTATCAATTTATTTTTAATTGTTTTAGGTTGTCATGTCATTCTTTGAAGGGAAATTGTGTTTACCTTGTTTACCTACACAATATATTTATCAAATTTATCATCATCAACAAAATTCTATTCAGTTAACAACGAACATAGTACAAAAAAGTTATTTTAATTTGATCAATTTGCACGAACAAGTTTCTGAGCTGGTTATAATTTGAGTAGCCCAGAAAATATGGAAAACCACAACACTCGAAGACGCTTAACAAGGAACAATGTGCAAGACCCGTCCGTGTCGTCCACGTCTTTTGAGATGTGCCAGCTAGGCACGTGGCATTCAACACCTGAGATGATACGCTCTCGCCCAGTGAACTTTGACCCCCAAAGTACCCACGTTTACCTCTGCTTAATCATCGTCATTTATATCAGCCGTAGGACGCTCACTGTTGGACGTAGACCTCCAGTTGCTTCGGTCGAAAGCGGCCTCCTGCATCCACAGTGAACCCGCGGCTTTAACCAGGTTATCTGTCCTTCTCGTTGGTGGACGTCCTACGTTGTGCTTGCTGATCCGCGGACTCCATTCGAGAACTCTTCGGTCTCAACCGCCATCTGTTCTCAGTCTATGGCCTGCCCTGCCCATGCCACTACGACGAGCTAATTCGCTTGGCTATGCATGTCGGTCGGTCGGTTGTCGGTTTTGACTAAATAATATTTACTTTTAAATGTAGGTAAGTTAGTACCTCACTACAATCTTTACAGATCCCGTCTTCGACAGAGTTCTTTGCAGCAGTGATGCTTCAGAACGTTTATTAATGCCGATTGTTATTTTGGTTGTTTCACTGCTGACTGTTGGACTAGTCGGATGGGTTATCTTGTCCGTGTAAGGAAAGAGTAGGTAAGTTATCATTTATTCTTAATAATTATTTCTGATATATTTGGCAAAGCACATAATGTTTTTTTAGAATACACACAAGATGGTACTTTTCGTAACTTTATTAATAGACGAATATGAAATTCGAAAATCGAAATTCCTGTCGTTCGGTCCCGGAACACATACTATTTAATACGAGAGCGAGAGGTACGATACGAACTTCGATTTTCGAACTTCGAAGTAGGCCCTCAGAGTCGGCTCTTGGTTTAGGAGGCGGGGAGGTGACGTCAGTGACGTGGACCCTATATACGGCACGATGGCGGTCTGAGAGGCTTCGCTCCTCGAAAGTTTCTCGTTATTTTTGGTCACCTAATGTGTGGAGCGCCATCGCCTTGCAAAATATCTTACTTAAACCAAGTTGAGGTACTGATAACGCAACCGCTGAAAGCTCCCATTCTCCAGTATCGACTTGAATTGTCTGTAATTAAATATTTCATGACATTCCCGAGGAAATAGTGCTAGCTGGAAGACAGACGGACACAACATACCACGAAGTTAGTTATACTACAAAGGATCCGTTTTATTGAGACAGATGGGTTTATATTAAGTAGGTATTTACAGTCAACGTCATAAATAAGAGATCATTTCTGTACTTTGTCGCTTTCAGTCGTTACACAATTTCGTACCTATGGCTTTTCAAACACGACAAAGTGACAAGGTACAAACGTGATCATTTATTTATAACGTTGACTGTACGGTGCCCTAAAAATTTTCAAGCAGTGGGGATATTTTTTTAGTCGTGAAATTATTGTTTTCCACTTTAAAGTGGTCAAGTCATGTTTGTGGTCCAACTGGCAGTAATTATGTAATGTTAAATAAGGTATATAATATAGTAGATAATACTCGTAATGTAAGCCTTTGAAAAAAATCGAGTTATATTGCTCTTCAAGTTATTTAATTATTATAGGTACCAAAGGAACCATCATCAAATGACTACCTACCAAAACATATGGGCGAGCAAAAACTCAAAAAATACGCATTTTTCCAGAAATAAGAGCAACCTGGGATCGATTGTTGGTCCTCGAAAACCCTTAAAGCAAATTTCATCGAAATCGTTAGAGCCGTTACCGAGATCTCCGATATTTATTTAATCGTCTTAGTGGCTTTTAAACTTGTCGCTTAAACAACTTTCCAGCTGTTGCTTTGCTGTCATCCTCAAATGTCAATGTCAAATCGACAATTGATTTTAAAGGTTGTCATTGCATTGAACTAAGCGTTTTCTCGCTTCCTTCGACTATTTATTTTATGGAATTCGTATGAAAATGAGTATAAAGTAGTAATATGTTATGATAAAAAGGTGTTAAGTTTTCATTTGTTATTGTCTCGTAATTACGAACAAGTTTCAGGAGGGCTAGTTTTGGCTGGACCAGAAAACATGAGCGCAGTTGACAGTAGACGCTCGTCTAGGAATAAAGGTGAAAATGTTCAAGACCCATCCATATCATCCACATCCTTTGAGATCTCCCAACTAGGCTCTGAGCAAATAACAACTGAGAACACTGCACCTCATCCCCGCACCCGCACTCGCTTCTCAAGTACCTGTTCCTTGTTTTCATTGAAGTCCTGCCTTTGTTTCGTTAAAACATTCAATGTTTCAAACGACCATTGTATCTTTTTACAGATGCTGTTGCCAATACAAGTAGTAAAAGTGATTTATCGACATCCAATGCTTTAGTATTAGTGGTCATTATTTTTATCTCTTCACTGTTGGCTTTGGGACTTCTGTATAGACAATTTCCAGATTTGGAAGAGTAAGTTGTTAAGTAGGACATTCCAACCTTGCTATCTAACTTTCATTTTACAGTGGCAAAAATTTCAACATTTCATAGTACTTACACAAGTTTGATATACTTGTATAGATGTAGTGAATTTAATGCTTTACAATTGTAATTATATTTTGATGGAAAAATTTCTATTTATCTTGCTTTCTCAACCAGCTTACTGAAGCTAATTGAGGAGGCAAGATAAATACAAACTGTAACATATTAATTTGATGTTTTGTTTCTAGGCATGAAAAAAAGCATATTAAGTTACCATGGGACCTGGATGACGCCAAACAACTGGGTCTAGTATTGGACCGGTATAAAGAAAAGTATTTCTATGAAGTAATGTGTGGAGTTTTCCTCATTTACATATTGTATCCTTTTTATACAACTCCATAAATATTCTTAGTTGGACAATTAACCTAATGATTGTGGTGGCAAGTCAGTTTTCACCTACATGGGTGGATCTGGGCTGAGTCTAAGACAACAGTAGATATAGTTCTAAACTCATAATTTTTTAAAATTACTGCCAAAGAAGGTGAATTGATTTGGTTATTCTACTTTGTGGTTATGACTAGAATTTGAACAGGTGTTTGTTCACCCATCCATCATATCGCTGCTTAAATACAAAAGCAACACAAACAAAAAATATTTTTTTGTCTTGCAAAAATAACATTTAAATGTTATTTGCTATGTTGCTTTTGTATAGGCAATATATCAAGTAAATTTTTGAAAGAAAAAAGATTCTGATGATCCCAGAACCTCTTTCTTTTGCTGAATTTTTAAATAAAGTTACTGGAGTATACATGTTTTATATTTTATTTGTTTTATAAATACTTTTTAGATGCCATCAATATTAATGAAAAATCCTTAACATTAATTATTCAGTTTGCAAACATTTGCAATACCTGGATCAATATTCCTGAGTATACTCTCAGGGTTCCTATTTCCATTTTACCTAGCTCTGCTTTTAGTCTGCTGTTGTTCAGCAATCGGAGCCAGTCTCTGCTTCTTCCTGTCTAACCTTCTCGGGAAGAAGTTAGTGAAGAGGTTCTTCCCTGCGAGAGCTGCTCAGTGGGCAAAGGCAGTCAAAAAACATCAGAACAATTTGCTGAACTACATTATATTTTTGAGGGTCACCCCCTTTTTACCTAACTGGTTTATTAATATGTCAGCACCTGTGATTGGTGTGCCTCTAGTGCCATTTGCTTTAGGAACTTTTATTGGTGAGATTTATTTTTTGTCCTTTTATTAATTAAGTCATTGGTATTTTTTTATATCAGTTCATTCAGCCATAATAATATGATAATCATTTAGAATTCTAGGGTAAGCTTACCAAGTAAACTATGAAAGTCATTGGTAGTGACTGTGAAGAAATTTTAAAGGTCTATAATAGTAATGCTTCATTGGGGCTTTGAGAACTTGCACATATGCAGAAAAAAATCCCTACTTATTATAAATGCGAAAGTAACTCTGTCTGTCTGTCTGTTATGCTTTCACGTCGAAACCACTGAACCGATTTTGATGAAATTTGGTATATAGGTAGATTGAACCCCAAGGATGAACATAGGATACCTTTTATTCCGGTAGAGGGCGCCACCGCGCGATAACCTAGATCCGCGCAGACGAAGTCGCGGGCATAAGCTAGTATGTCATAAAACTGTATTGTTGCTTTGCAGAGCTGGTAAAACAGATTTTTTTTTAAATCTTTATTTTTCAGGTGTGGCCCCACCATCATTTGTGGCAATCCAAGCGGGGCAAACACTGCACACCCTCACCTCCACCAGTGATGCTTGGTCTTGGACTTCCATCCTTGTTCTGACTGTCTTCGCTTCAGTCTCACTTATACCAGTATTGCTCAAAAAACAGCTTAGAGAGAAGTTTGATTAATCACCAGATTAAAAAAAAAGACAGTTGTGATTAGCCATGCCACCTGAAGGGAATAGTGACATACCATTAGTATTAACAATTTACTCTAAGGCTATGTATGCATTATATGGTTAACCGTGCGGTTTCTTAAGAGCGCCATCTCTTTCTCAAGCAATACTTTGAAGAGGGATGGTATGCTAAAACTGCGCAGCTAACCATATTATGTGTACTTAACCTAATAGTTGTAGCACAATATTGTGTGGGCAGTCAGCTGACTGGACTTTCTTTAGTTTTTTAGCAAATTTGTTTAAGAGTTATTATTTAATTTTATGATTGATGTTAATAAATGCACTTTTCTGGTACTCAGGTTTTAATTTTATTTAACAGTAGGAGCCTACATGGGCAATCAGAGTGTTGTTTCCTAATGAAGGCTGCACCACAGGTCTCCAGTACCACCAGTTGTACCATACTGAAATAAAAAAAAATACATCTAGTTCACAGAAATCACTATTCTGAACATCTTTACAATATCTAAATGGGTGAATATTCAAGCTTTTTGACAGCTTCAATAAATGTCATTAGGTACCATCCTACGTTTATTACCACAATGGAAGGACAAGTCACGAAAACTTTACCCTTAGCATAATCTATTTAAAAATACTTGCTAAAGTAGTAATAACGAAAAAAAAAAAATGCCACAAAAATGCTGAATATTTACCCAAATGTATTAGATACTAACACAAATAAGTCTCCTTTAATTCCACCCTCAATGATCTGCACTGATGTTTGCATTCTTCAGCTGGTTTTAAATCCACAGTCCGACTCCCACTTAACACTAAGAGGAATGAGAAACTGCATTCCGTGTCAGGAACATGGAAGAGCTCTTGCCTAGAATCCATTATTAGAAATCGTTCTGTACTCTGTCCAAACTTGGGAACCACTTTGGGCCTGGGTATCGCTTGACGCAATACTCTGGCAATATTCATTGTGTTGAATTTCCTAAAAGTAAAAGAAGTGTATATTCAATAATACATAATAATTGACCCATTAAAAGTCACTTACATATATTTTAAACAAGCAAGGTCAGAAGTGAAGGAGTAGGAAGATTTTTGTATTAACAGCTAATAAATGTTCATCCAATTAAATTGACTAGAAATTTATGCAAAATCCTATTATGAGAGCAAAATCTTACCAAACAAAAAAATTTTTGTCAGCTAATACTTCTGGGCTGTTAAATACTTCATTGGGGTTTAAATAATATTTGTTATTGACTAAAACTTTTGGTGATTCTTTGTTGAACAGTTCTTTATTTTTGATGTATAATTCTTTCAGTGCTTTTGAATTAATCACCTGCTGCTCAGTCTGTAAGAAATTGTTTAGTTATTAAATGGAAGGTTAAAAGTTAAACAAAACCTGAAGGGGATCACAGGTTGACTAAAAGGAAACCTAATCCTTGATAAAATCAAATTTATACCCGACTACTTTGCAGATAAGATTATTACATAGGCACAGCAAGGCTACTATGAAGTTCGAAGTTTGTGTCATTTTGTCCCTCTGTTGCTTATACTATTTTAATACTAGGGTAACTTTGATTTTCGAATTTCGGAGTAGGCCCTATGAGGTGACTATAGACACTTGCCTCATAAATAAATGGAGTGGAATGTTGTTGGTTTGATATTAGTTTAGGATCATATAGTTCTCTGACATTTGTAACAGAGCTGCATGGCCAGCAGTCCATATCAACCACCGTGAAAAATGGGTTTTGAATTAAACATGTTTCATGATATAGATCTGAAGAAAAAAAAATGATTATTATTTTCATGTTTTAAATGTTTGTATAGAATTATTTTGAAAGTAGGTATGTATTCATGTTAGTTTATTTTCTACTACATACAAGCTCACCCGTTAATCCAGGGAATAAAGATATGAATGGAATCGATATACGCCTGAGTAGCCTCAAACCAGGATGAATATATTCCTGCAAATTGCAAACTAGGGTACTGTAGATTGATTTAAAATTGTATCCAATGCAAAGTGTTACGAATAGTCCGATTAGAACAATACGGTATTTTGTGATATATTTCCGCCGAGTAGATGTTATCGTGGGACTACGGTTTTCTAGAGAGTCAAGAGATTCGAAATATAATCGGCGAAATTCGTCTTCGGTCATGCCTGCCTCCATACATTGCTTTTTAAGTCTTACAATAGAGCTAGAGTATTCTTGCAACAATGATTCGTTAACCATTATGCATTAGCGTAAGTAAAAATACAGAGTAACTTTTTTAGTCTTTTTCGTTGCGACTTTTGGGGCCCACGTAAAATACATATGAGATATGATGAATGAATGACATTAGTTAGTGACAGTGACATTGACAAACAGAGAGCGTAATTTTCTTCACAAAATTCGGTCCGAATTAGATCGGAATTATTAAACTGTAAGATCAATCGAAAAATACTTTAATACTACAGTGTAGTTACAGGGCCGTCTTTCACCTATTAGAGGCCATGGGCACAATATGCTGCATTCGGTGGGTATGCGTGATTTTTCAGGCGAGAGTGTAGTAGCTATCGGTTATCATTTCTTAATGGAGTAGGGACCAATGCATCACGGGGCCCAGGGCACGTGCCCAGTGGAGAAAAGGGGCCTGACTACACTAGGTTTTGCCCGCGTAGAATTCTATTATCACGTTCCCTAGGGACTGAGCATTTATCCGGGATAAAAAATAGCCTATGTCACTTTCTGACCCATAAACTATCGCTATGCCTATATTTTGCAGCTGTAAGTATTTTGCAGGTGGTGGTGGTAGCAATCCTGCCGTGAAGTAGCAGTGCTTGCACTGTTGTGTTTCGGCGCGGAGAGTAAGACAGCCGGTGAAATTACTGGCACTTGAGGTATTCTAACTTAGGCCTCTAGGTTGGCAACGCATCTGCAATACCCCTGGTGTTGTAGATGTTTATGGGCGGTGGTGATCTCTTACCACCAGGAGACCCACTTGCTCGTTTGCCTTCCAGTCGAATAAAAAAAAAATGCCAAAAAATCACGTCGATCAGTAGCTCCGTTTCGACGTGAAATACGGACAAACAGACACTTTCACAATTATAATATTAGTATGGATTTACCTTGTTTCTATGCTACGAATCGTACAAGTCAACGCACGTAAAAGAGCTCTGCCATTATGCTGATAACCGTGCCATTTCTTTCTTTCTTCTGTCTAAAACAGGACTTATGGTACTGATATTAGGTAATAGCACATTAGGTACTTGAGTCACATTTCAAATTCAAATACAAAGTACTAACCATTGTAGTAGGTAGTACCAGTACCTACCTTAATTCGGTACTACTACAATCGTTCGAACATGGTTCGAACAAAGTTCCCAGGGTGAACTTTTTCGCCGCAAATGTTATGTTTCGTGAAATTAATAGCGAAATGGGTCCACCTCGTTACGCGATTTAGATTCGTCGGCTCGTGGGCTGTACAACGCGAAATTCGCGTCGCGAATACAAGGCTATTGAATGTACCTACCTTCCTACAATGTCAATAATAATATCTAATATTTTTGAAAACAGGTTTTGCTCGTACCTATTCACAAATATTTTACCCACTGACTTAGTTCAAACTAAAAATATCTTGTACAGTAATCTGTAATATCTGTCATAGCGAAGCGTGCAAAAATATCTGACAAGTTCTACCGGCCCTAGAAATAGAGTCGTATCAGATATTTACGGACGCTTTGTTGGGTCAGATATTGGTGCTGGTGACTGAGTATGCTACGGATAAGCTTAGGTACCCGTACTAAAATATTGTAAGTACCTACCTACCTAGTAAATATATAGAAAAATAAACACATAGGTACATCCAGAACCAGGGGCGTACCCAGCTTCTGGCCTAGGGGGGGCAAGTCAGATTTATAAGGTCAGATCGCCCGCGCTTGTTTTAGTCATAGTCATAAGTACACACTACGCAAAGACACCTATATGAAACACAAGGTATATGTAGTGTGTAGGGCAAACACCTGCAAGGGATCCTGCTTCATAGGTAAACGGGACATAGTATATTGTAGAACATACAATTTCCAGGGGAGACAGCTGCCCTCCCCTGCCCCTCCTGCGTACGCCCATGCCCAGAACTGTATTGGCATTTGTGGTATTCAGTAGGTACCTGAGTGCCTACTTCGGAGGCTGTAGAGTAAACAGATACACTTTACCTTCATAAATAATTTGACACAAGCGGGGAAGGGCGAGGACCCGTGCCTGCATGGCACGGTATCGACTAGAGGAGACTCATCCCGGGACGGCCAGCGGACGTCGCGGTAGTCACTTTATGCCCCCGTGGCATCCACACAGTAGCGTAGCTAGGTAAATAAAGGCCCTGGGACAAAAAATAGACTAGGGCCCCAACTAAACTATTAAAAATCATTTGTTCCGTATGAGTCGTGTTTCGAATTCGACGCACTTTACATTTGTCATTTATAGTTTGTAAGTCGGAGTCCGAGGGGCCCCCTGAGCCTGGGGGCCCCGGGGCACTGCCCCGTCTAGCCCTTGGGTAGCTACGTCACTGCATCCACACCTTAATGCTGACGAGGGAACACGTGAGCTTTTTAGTGGAGTGCCTTATGTGGGAGAATTTCACACCCTGTTTCCTCGAATAAGATTGGAGGTATAGGGGACATTTCCCACTTTCCACACGCCCGCCCATCCACCATTTTCCACACTCAGCTAGGCTATATGATACTTGACCAAAACCTGGGACTGGACACGATTTTAAACAACTTAATCGGCGCAATATCTAACGATTAAAATATCCGTAGCCGCTAAGTGGCAAACACAGGAACTATTATTTTTCACCTCATTCTATATAGTTAAATACTACAAACAGGTATCACGACACGCGAATAATATTTACTTGGACGTTTCGGCCACATTGCAGTGGCCTTGTTTACGTACGAGTAGACTCTACTACTTATGTATTTAACTATGAGTGAAAATCACGAAAGTTACACCTCATTCTAATTTGACAAGGCGAATAAAATGTTTTAGGTATGCCTAATGTTATGTAATAACATAGGAACTTATTGACCTCGACCATATCTTCCTATCCAATTTCTGGTAAGTAAAATTATGACTTGAAATCGGTCGTTGTCACCGAGCCAATCCTATGTATATCTTTCTTGATAGGGTAGAGCTTTAAAGAATTAACTCTCATAAACGCTGATAATAGGAGCTCACAATAAATGCCTATTATTAATATATTAATACTCCGAGGTTACTGCTACCTCACAGTTACTATACTATATTTAAACAAGCCATACTTTTTTAACCACAAAACAAGTTTACTGACGAAAACAAACGAAAACGCAATTTACTTGAAGTAGAGTCGGGTTCTTGCTCTTAGATAAGATAAAGTCAAAGTACCTCCCTACGTGTACGGCATTTCGATAACAGGACAGCAGCGCTGTCAATACGTCAACATGCTCTCTGTAATCATTTCAAATAATTAAATACCCTGTAAATAGTGCCTTAAGTGATCCATAATGACGTAATAGTGAAGTGAGCAAGGTTGGCATCGTTAGGCAGTGTTAGGGTTTTATGAAGATGCAAGAAAATAACAAATTAGATGGACATTGAAGCAACAACTCGGGGCGCAGCGTGGCGCTGGTCTCTTCTGTTCTCTGTTGTGGTTTTAAACGTACGTATTTACTTAGATATAATATTTTCATGAACTACCCTCATCCCTTTGCTCTCTATACCTGGCTCTGGCTTTTTTACTAACGCTAGCATAGGGGGGAAGGGGGTTGGTTGTGCAGGAGTATGTTAGAAAGGGTCATTAAATTTCAGGACCTTCGAAAAGTAACGCTTGAATCAGTCAACTGTAGGTAGGTACTTCTATTACAGCGTTTTCAATTCTTAAGTGTTCACAGTTATTAAATTCTATCAAAATTTTTGAGGAGACCTTTGCAACCAAACCAATGCTAGTTTTGAATCGACTCCCAGCACAATTATGTGAACCGGCCACTGGTTGTGATATATTGCAGACAAATGCAATTTTCAATCAACCTTGTGTGAAGAGTTGCACGTTATGTACCTAACGTGATTACCGAATATACCTACCTGCTTATTTGCATAATGTTGCGCATTAATTCGAAGTATCATGGACAATATTTATATTTAATCTACCTAGGTACCTACTCATTTATAATTATGTGGATTTTCCACACATTTAAAAATAAAACGTGTTAAATGTAATGTACTATTAAAAATAATCGTCTCTTAGTAAGGCAGATACCTAGTGCATTTGTTTGGAATAGTTTTATCAGTGGTCATGATGACGTCACATTTCTATCTAGAACTTAGTAATGTTTGACTACAATCTGGGTATTTATTTTATCTCTATAATACTACATGTTTGGCGTTTTCATAAGGCAATAGAAATTTTGACCTCAGCAGACTTCGATGTCAATCTCGAATTACATAAATGACTGTGAGTAGTTGCGTCTTCATCAGTCAAGGACTCTACTTGACATTATTCGTCGGTCGGTTTCGGTTTGTAGGTACCTTTAAACATATGAAACAAATACTTATTCATCACTTCATAAGTGCATGCTAAACTACGTACTTAATTAAATAAGTATTGTTACGGCGGTGGGTTAGGTGGAAACTTTAATCGTGCTTTTCGACCCATTGTAGGCGTTTTCAGCAGGCTGGAATACTGTTTCAGGCCGTTTCAGAGGACGCTCTATCACATATTAGTTTATCAAAATTTCACCCAAGTTACCGTCGTTTTCAGGCGCCTGAAACATGTTTTCAGTCCGTTTCAGGCCACCCTCTATCCGATGACGCCATAACCTGAAAACCCGTTTTCAGGCGTTTTCAGGACCCCTTATGGGCCTTTGAACTACATTTCAGTATATGGCGAAATCTTCAATAGGAGTGAAAGAGATAGCACGATTAGAAAGAGACAGCTATACTGAGAATATTCGAGAAGGTGTGTGACAAGGATAGCCTATATGTGTGAGAGAAACAGACTGATGATCCTGTTTCCGGAACATTCTAGTAACTGTGTGAGAGAGATAGCACATGAAAGAGACAGACACTCTACTCGTTTCAGGAACATTCGAGATGTAGGTATGACGTCCTAGCTGGACTGTTCTCGAACTTTGTGGACCGATTCACCGGGGGTATATAAGCCGGGCGAGGTTGCGGCGGAGAGAGTTTTCGAATGCGATACCGAGCGATAAACATCGAAGAGAATCAAAGCGACTTGTAAGTGAGTTTTTGAGTGCGAAATTACTGTGAACTGTTTTTAAGTGTTTTGTAAAGTTAAGTAACAGTCTGAAAATAAATCCTACTCTTATTCATCGGTGTTAAAAGTGCTTTTCAATCACGAACCCACCCCACGAACGTAACAGTATCTTAATTCTCACTTATTCTCGCTCTATTAGGGGTGGCGAACAGGGCAATCGCCCGGGGCCTCGCTCTTGCAGGGGCCTCGCATAACCAACCACCCAAGCAAATGAAAAAAAAAATTTTTTTTACTTATATTTTTTCGTCACATACTTTTCACGAAGGACAAAGGGCCTCGCAAAGACCTGCCTCCCGGAGCCTCGCAATGGGTAAGGCCGCCGCTGTTCTCGTTTCTACTACATATATAAATTGGCGCCAGTTTTAAACTTTTTGCGTTCTATACCGTGATACTACTGAAGTGTACCTAAACCTACCTGCCTACCTACCTGTTTAGGTATATATTGACTCAATGCTCCAAAAATAGATGGATAAATAAATTTCAGTAAATAAGTAGGTATCAATAGGTACTAACTAACGTATTAAATTCAATGCAACATAAGTCTTACCTACTTTGGTCAAGAGAAGAAGAGAAAATTACAAATGCTGTTCAAAAATTAGGTGCGTGCGCACAGAACAGAAAATGCGTGCATATCAGAATGTAAACGTCATTAAATCATGTGCTTTTCTTTATCCTTCACTTCAGACAACCGATTGGATTTGTTGTGATTGATCAACAATAATCATTTTCGTGATGGCTACTGATTGAGCATGTAAAAAAATCAGACCCGTTCTTATCTTTAGTCAGTCTCTTGTCGATCGTGATTCTTTTTCAGTGTGCAAAACAAACACACGTAAGGAATGATAAACCTGGAAGATACTTTGTGCTCGAAAATGTCTCGTTTGAATGTAACTTCTGACATTATTGTGTTTTTATTTACGTGTTGAACTCAGTTATCTCCCAAAGTCTTAAAAACTAATGAAATTTCAAATGTTTGGTACCTATATTCATTATCTACCATCATCATCTAATGTTTTTCATATTGAAAACACTAATAAATCCTGTTCTGTTGCAGATTTTCTTGCCTAATCTGGTGCTGTCGTACGGCGTGCTGCTACTCCACTCAGTCCAGCTGGGAGTTCCAACATGGCTCGGATTGTCTGCCCCTGTTCTCTGTATACTAACCTTCGGCATAACACGTAAGGACATTTTACAAAAATATGCGATTCTTGAAGAACAATTGTTTCCAGACACACGCACACACAAAAATTAGTTTTAGGGGGTACCAAAAATAAAATGTAATTAGATATATTCACCTTATAAATATCTCTAGTTTGAGACTTGTTGCTATGGAGGAGAGGGGCTTCCTGACTCAGGTTTGGATACCTACTAGGAAGTTCCAAGCACTGAGGTCAAATAGACTTAAGTTTAAAGTAAATAAACAATTTTCATTTTTCATTCTCATTTTCAATTGTGCAAGTAGCAATTACTTTTCACCTTGATCTTGATATGGTTGGATCGATTGATCCTTGCAGCTCATTCATTATCATTATACTGCTAGCTATTAGCTAGGCGTGGGTAACACAATTTTCACGATTTTCTTTAAGCAGAGCAGAACCCTCAAAACGTGCGACGTTTATTAAAAAGTTAGATATGATCAGGTTACCCTGTGATTGACATTTGATTTCAGAATGCTGGTGTCGCGAAGCAGCAGATTCTTGGGGCGGTCCGGTCGGATACCGCCTCATGGCGGCTTTCGGTCTTCTCCTTCAAGTTTCCAGTTTATTGATCTGTGGATTCGTGCCATTAGAAGTACAACCATTTGTTTATGGCATCATTGGAGGTATGTTATCCGGCCAAGAACCAAAAATAAAAATGTAGAGCAGGTTACTCGTAGTTATACTTAATTTGATTTATTATGTTGCAGGTCTTGGATCGTCGCTAATATCAGCACAAGTTGAAGCTATCATTTTCGACACGTATGATTCGCGGCTTGGCATAATTCGAGGGGTCTGTCTCACAGGGCAAGCTGTCGGACAGTCTCTTTTCCCTCATATTATTGCAGCCTTAATCGATCAATATGGATACTCCTACGCTCACATAGTTCTAAGTGGAATAATGCTCCAAACCTTGCCAGCAATCATGCTGCTCAAAATAGATGATAATATAAAAAGGCCAGTTTCATATTCAAGATACAGTGATTTATCTAAAACTTATGCAGTTTATAGTAATGCTGTTGACACTGATTACTACACAAACGAATTGCCATTACATGACATGAGCAAGAAATGTTGGAAAAGTCCATCTGATGACAACTTGCACAGAGAAAAAGTGATGAGGATTGACTCTGGTGAGGAATATTTTACTACGACAATAACACCGCCTCCTAGTCCAGAAGAAAAGAGAAGAAATTTATTCGGAATCGACATACTTCCTGATATTCCAGAAGAAACGGAAGAAAGTGACGAAGAAGACGAAGACAGCTATAATGTTAATCAAACCGATACAAGTATGAATAAGAAAAGATTCAGTGCAGCAATCAAGAGACTGAGCACCTTAGGTGATAACTTTGACGAGTACATAGCCAAACAAGTTAGGAGAGACTCAGAGAGTGAGCGCGAAGGCAGTGAAAATAGAGAATTTTCTGAAATCGAAGTGACGTACGATAATATTTCACCAATTACAGATATTCAAAGAGAAAAGATAATGAAATCTTTTAGTTTCCGCTGTCAATCTGCTTATGCTAGCATGAGAAGGCGATTTTGGATGCCATCGTATAGAGTATACCGGTTACGGAGGAGGTTGTTATTTGCGATGTATAGTATCAATGATACTTTTATCAAACCTTTGACGAGGTCGCTATCCTCGTGGAGATTTTATCCAGCATTGTTGCTCAGTTTTTCCAAATTGAGCTTAACTTCGATATCATTGGTGTTATTGCCGATGATAGCATCACATGTACGCCCAAAGATATCAATGACAGAGTCCAATTTCCTTATGTCACTTCACGGATTTACCTGGCTTTGTTTTTTGTTGAGCACGCCGTGGCTCGCACAAACTCCGAAGAGAAACTTTAAATATGTCGCAGTTCTCGGTCTGATGATATCCACCGTAGCATGCTTTGGTAAGTCGAATTCGTCTGCGAAATGTATTGACATGATTAGCTTCCGTTTAATATTCTGTCTGTATTGACAACGATATTCCTGGTTTCAGTGTTGGCTGCGTCAGACAACCACGACTTGTTTTCCATCGGCTGCGTCGTGGCCGGGCTCGGTTTTGGCGCAATTAGTTCTTGCTGGGAGTGCACCGTACAAGACTTCATCGGCGTTAGGAAGTGGCCTAAACTGCAAAGTACTTTGGAATCACTATCTGCTGTACTCGTCGTCACGTTTTATATATGTATAAGCTTGTTTACAAACTTAGAAAGTGACTTACAGATGTGTATGTTTATCTTAGGCGTCATACTTTCCGTTGTTACTATGACATGGACGATTATAGCTGCGGTGTCGATTTACAATACTAAAATAAGATCTTTAATGCTCAGCAGACGATAATTTGATTAATGTTTATTTATTATAGTTTATGTATGAATGTTTACTTTTGGGAAACATTTTAACGTGATGTAAACCGAACTCATGCTACGATTAAAAGCTATACCTACACCAAGTGAGGATTGTGATATGTTAAATACGTCGTAAATAAATTATTTTTACTAAATAAAAAATTAATTTATTCGAACTGGCAACCTACTTAAAACTTTTCAAACCCAGGAGTAGGTCGAATGAGTATTCTTAGTTCGCAATTATCCAAAAAAACAGTAGGTAGATATTTGCTAAATAAAAACAAGGTTGTTACACAAAATTAAAATAACAATTTCTTTAAGCAAGGACAACCTACTTGCTCGTAATCCGCGTTAATTGCATCAATAAAGGTGGAAAAATGTACAATAACAGATGTGATCTCAATGTGTTTTATATTTGTTAAGATCTACAAATTTTCCCTGAGGAAATGAGGATGAAGTTATCACATCAATAAGATAACGTGACATTACACTATAAATAAAGTATTTATTACTGTTCGTGCACACAATTTACAACAGTTATGGAGTAGGTAGTTATGTATGTTTTGTTACGATTTACTACATATGTACAGGAAATTTCGTCTTAACTATTAATGATTTCATGGTGAATACGTACCTACGTATAGATTAGATGGCTAAACCATCAACCAAGATTAAGATCCTTTTGTTTTTTTTTTTAGAACGTTAAACTAAATACAAATACTTCTAGTTAATATCAAATTTTCCGGAATATAAGCAGACCTTTGCGAGGCAATATGCCACAAGCAGCTGTACATTCACCAGCATTATCTGGCACAACAAAGCGTGCATATTTTATTATCTGATACGATTCTATATCTAGGGACGGTCATCATCATCATCATCATCGGCAGCAGTCCACTGCTGGACATAGGCCTCTTCCATAGTGCGCCACAACACTCTGTCTTCAGCCCCTCGCATCCATCCGTTGCCAGCGACCCTCTTAAGGTCGTCCGTCCACCGTGCCTCAGGACCCCACACTATACGTTTTCCCGTCCATGGCCTCCATTCGAGGACTCGTCTACTCCACCGTTCATCGGTCCTGCGACAGACGTGGCCACGTGGCCAGCCCAACGCCACTTCAGCGAACTGATTCACTGAACAACGTCGGTGACTTTCGTTCTTTGTCTGATAAAGTGATAATGTGATTTCCGATTTTATCCTTCAAAGAAAACCCTGGCATTGCTTTCCCTTTCTCAGGGACGGTACGACGTGTCAAATATTTTTTGCACGTTTCGCTGTTCACTCAACGTTTTTGCAAGCATCCAATATTATTAATGTCCCCTACTTATTGTGAGAGGGCACCTATAATCATCGATTAATTATTACATGCAACACATTTCAAATAAACAATCTCAATCATTTCCTGTAATTAGTCACCATTCCAACTATTAGGCACGCCGTGGAAAACAATTTCACCGCAGGAAATACGGTGTCACGTCTTTATTTGCCCAGCGTCACTGTAATCTTAATGTAAATGATTCGGGCTATGTAAATATTACGCCTTTGAAATTATCTAAGCGGAGCAGAGCACCTTCATTCGACTAGATACGACCAAAACGAATAGTGCTAAACGACTGAATGCTAACCATAGCCTGAGATTAGACAGGACGGTGATGAGGCGCGGCAATGGCTTTCAGGAAAAAAAATATAAACGAAATTTTCGGAACAGTGTTGGTAAGTACCCTTCAAGTTGTTTTGGTTGTAATACATAAAAAAGCTAAATGCAGTATTGATTGTAAAAGCTCGTACTTACTTCAAAATCTATAATTTTTCTAAGTGATCTTTATGAACATTGTTTTAAGGGTCAATTTTGTTGACGTACTGATTGAGACACGAGATTTTTTCAGAGTAGTGACGATATGCTTCATATTCAAATATTTATATTTGAATGATTTAAAGTTAGAGATGTCAGTATTTTTTAGGCCGTTGTTTGATCTAATCATTATCTCATTCATTGCTAATCCAAAGTAAGATAATTTATTGAATCAGGCGTTACTTTGCGGAGGTCCATATCAATGAACTAAAATGATTTCTTTGCTCACCCGCGACCTTAAGATAGCTAAGTCTATGCAAATTATGCGTGTTCATGCAGTTCCTCCACCTCCACACTGTAAGAACACACACAAATTACACAAACCCATCTATCACCACCACCACAACACACTGACGCGTTTCGAACTCAACCAGAGCTCATCTTCAGAGTGACACAACCGTACACCATGCTACCAGTTGTACAACTGGTGATAGATGGGTTTGTGTAATTTGTGTGTGTTCTTACAGTGTGGAGGTGGAGGAACTGCATGAACACGCATAATTTGCATAGACTTAGCTATCTTAAGGTCGCGGGTGAGCAAAGAAATCATTTTAGTTCCAAAGTAAGATGTCAAATTAAAAAAAGCAAGAGCAGTAACAAATTTTTTGTACTAAACAAGCGATTGTGAATATGTATCGAGGAAGGACCTAATCCAATCGATTTTAGTTTTTATAACCCAAGAAGATTTTTGCAAAGCTCGGCATGCTCTGTAGACTCTGTAGTAGTAACAATTGCAGGCTTACTTGATTTTGCATATGGGTTAACCGCTTGTTCCCTGTCAAATTATTGAGTGATCATTTTTCATCAGAGGTTTTGGTCACCGTACCACAAATAAATAAATAAATATCACGGAACAATTCACATCAATTGACCTAGTCCCAAAGTAAGCTTGTGTTATGGGTACTAAAGCACTAATTCTCATCTTCCTACGCAGGTACTGTCCGCACTGTTATCAACGGCGTCAGCTGTCGACTGCTTCGGGAAATCTTTCCATTGCGTCAACTCTACTCATTTTATGATATGCGTCGACTTGGGAGGAGGCGTGTCTCAATCCATCGATGACTTTCTGATACCCTGTCCACCTCCGACAGTGTGTCAGGGTACCAATCACTTTGAATGCGAGTATCCCGCTGTGACTACTCCATCCACTACGCTTAGTAATGTTATTAGTGATACGACTGAGCCTTGGGAAGAAATCATAGTGACTACTAACTCACCACCAAAGAATACGAGTACTACTAAAGAGTATTCTGAAAAATATATGAATACAGTGAGCATAACGACTGTCGCAGAGGACAATCTGACGACGGATACGACGGTTGATGTCACTACTGAGGCATTTTCTCCGATCGATGTGAATAGTAATTCAAATGTACCTGAGATTATATCGATATCTCCGAGTTATGAAGTGACAACTCGATTTGATGGAATAACTAATACTGTATCTGATAATATTGTAACTGGTACTGCAGAGGTCATTACCGCTATGCCACAAATAATACCAATTCACCAAATACAAAATGTTACAAACGAAACAATAGGAGATAATGTAACATTAACGTTGTCTAATACGGAACCAACAGTTACGTTGAACAATAATTACATCTTTGTACAAAACGATTCCGTAAGAAACATTACATCTACAAGTCCATCAAATATTTTTACCAGTAGAAATGTAAGTGGTGATATCGTAACGGAAAATCCATCGATGATAGATACTACTACTACAACAGAACGACCACTGACATTAATTACCGATGAAAGCTTTGTCACAGGTATCAATCTACTGGTAACGACAGCGCAAACATTGGTTTCTACAGATGAATTACAAAATGTAGCAAATATAAACATCCAAACAACAACACCCGAACCTGCACTAATTCAACACACTCTTGATAAAGAACAATTTCAAATAACTGGTTTCGAAGAAAACTTTACTACCAAATCTGTTAAAAATTCTGAAAAAGAGCAATCAAATATTTTGACTCCAGACCATGTACCAGATCGGCTACCGATAACAACATATCAATCGACTGTGACTGCTGTCACCAATATGGATGTGAAAAATGAAGTAATTGTCGAAACAACAATTGCCTCAGAACAACCAACTACTACGACATATAAAGTGAACCTGTCGACACATCATATCGATCATGATATTTACACAACAGAATCACCTTTAACTATTTCTACAGATAGAAAATTAGATACACAGAATTTTAGTAACTCAGATCAAGTACCGACGAAACTAATTGACGACGCAATTGTCTACCGGAGCAATGAACAATCAACAACAAATATAAATATTTTACTAACTAATATTGATGTAACAACTAAGCAAACGGTTGACATTACTACGGAAACACAAAAGCAACCTGTCACAGACCAACTAAAAATAAATAAAGATATTCCAGTAACAGAACAAGTACAAAAGCTAATCGATACAGGCATTGAATCGCAAAAATTAAGTGAAAAAAGATTAGCTACTGATTCTGACATCATAACAGAGAAATCCAGTGATTTAGCTACGGAAACACAAGATAAGCAAATAAATGAACAAATAATAATAACTAAAAATACCACAACTACTGGTAGCGATGCTGAAGCTGGAGTAAGTGTTTTACTTAATGAAGCAAAAAAACTAATGGATAAAGGCGTTCAACAATCAAAAGATAATACACAAAGCTTAACCACTGAAAATTATGCTTTGACTGAGAATCCTAGTGTATTTACTACGGAAATACAAAATATACTTGTTACCGAACCACCCGAAATAAATAAAAATAATTCAGCAATAGAACAAGTGCAAAAGCTGAACGACTCGATTATTGAATCGCCAAAATCAAATGGAAAAAGATTAGCTACTGATCCTGACATCATAACAGATAAACTTAGCGATTTAGCTACAGCAACGCAACAGAAACAAGGGAATGAACAAATAATAATAACTAAAAATACCACAACTACTGGTAGCGATGCTGCAGCTGGAGTAAGTGTTTTACTTATTGAAGCAAAAAAACTAATCGATAAAGGCGTTCAACAATCAAAAGATAATACACAAAGCTTAACCACTGAAAATTATGCGTTTACTGAGAATCCTAGTGTATTTACTACGGAATTACAAAAATTACTTGTTACCGAACCACCCAAAATAAATAAAAATAATTCAGCAATAGAACAAGTGCAAAAGCTGAACGACTCGATTATTGAATCGCCAAAATCAAATGGAAAAAAATTAAATACTGACCCTGGCATCATAACAGAGAAACTCAGCGATTTAGCTACGGCAACGCAACAGAAACAAGGGAATGAACAAATAATAATAAATAAAAATATCACAACGGCTGATAACAATGTCGCAGCTGAAGTAAGTGGTTTACCTAAGGGAGCACAAAAATCAATCGAGAAAGGTATTCAACAATCAAAATTTAGTACACAAAGCTTAGTCACGGACAACGGCACAATAACTAAGAATCCCAGTGAATTCGCCACGGAAACACCAAAACAAGTAATTGTTACGACATTGACTGGTAACGACGCGTTAACTGAAGCAAGTGTTTTACCTTTGGAAGCACAAACACTAACTTATAATGTTGTCGAACAACGGAAAATCAATACAAACAGCTCGCCGACCGAGGTTGTTAGTGCTTTTACTACAGTAACGCAACAGTCAGTCCATTTGAGCACGGACCTGCTAACTACAGTTAGAAGTGATTTATTAAGTGAATTCGATATAACAACTAAAAAAGCGGGTGTTGAATCATGGACCATGGATGGGGGGCATGAACCAACAAAACAAATTACAGAAGAAGAAAAACCAATCTTTATTGGTACAGAAAACACAACCACAAATAAAAATTACTTATCATTTGATAACTATGCGATAGTTAATAAAACCAGCGACTTCACTACAGAAGCACAAAAACCCATTTATATAAGTACAGAGCAACCAATAACAAGAACGCAAAGCATAGCGACTGATACGATAGCTGAAAATAGTGTTTTAAGTATTGAAGTTCAAAAGCCTACCTATATGAGCACTCCAACAACAAAAGCAACTGATATTAATGTGAATTTTGAAAAGGCAAATGTTTCTACTATAGCAACACCGAATTCTGTATCCACGAGCACTGAACCACCAATTACTATTATGAATGACCAAGCGACCGACATTAAATTAACAACAGATATATTAATTGATACTGCTACGGGACCTAGTAAGCCAAAAATACAGATTCAAGAAGAAGTAACACTGGGATTAAGTGATTACGATGTTGAAATAGAAAAACAAAAACAGGAAGGTTCAACAACTGATACCACTTCGTTTACTGTAATAACTACAGGTGTGGCTGCGCAGAGTCTTGATGTCACAGAACAACCAATAATAACTGCATTGGTAGACAGTATTGTGCCAGATACCACTATTTCTAATATTGATAAATTTCATTATAACACATCTTCTAATGCCAAAGTAACCGGAACAACAGTCGTTCAGTCAATTAATACAACCACTGCTACTACTACTGAACCAACAACTATAAAACTAGCTGAAGATAAAATGAAAGGGGTAACAACAGCTTTTAGTAGTATTGTAAAAGCAAGCGACAGTGACATAGTAAACGAATCAACAGTTGATAACGTTCAGATAATTAATCATAGTACCGATGAACAACCAAATCAAAACACACCTGAAGTTACGGCTGATACAGTCGGTAGTTTAATACCAATAACAGTACAAACTGTAAATATAAAAAAAGATAATGAAACGGCAACTGCAAAACCTACGCCAAACTTAAGTAACGGACTTCAAATAGACACAAACATGGATAAAACAGATATGCCGAATGGACTAACTATAAATACATCATTTAATATCATAAATGAAGTCAAGCACTTAAGCCCAAACGCAGTACAACCAACGCAAGACCCTCAAAGTGTAGGTGAAATTGTCGATAAAAACCAACATACAACTAAAAATAATTTTCTAGTAACTGAAACAGCATTTACCACAGAACAAACTAAGATTCATAATAATATCGATGCTAGTGACGTAGCAATATCAAACAACGTTATAAATGAAGACACTAGCAAAACAGTCAAAGTGAGTAGTGAACTTCATACAACAGAACGAGTCAATTTGATTCCAGCTGAAAACATTGCTGGTCAATTACTGATGACTGAAACATATGCAACGACTGATCCGACATTGAATTTAAATCCTGTAATAAACTCCATAGATTTAAATTTACAGAAGGTTATTAAGAATCAATCGAAAAGTACAAATTCAGTGTATTCAGATCAGCTTACTGGCGCTGCAGAAGCCACATCTGAAACAACAGCGACAGAAAACTTTACCCCATCGCTAGATTCAAATAGCAAGAGCTCTCAGAAGAACAAGCATTTGACACCAAATAATCAAGTAACTACGGAAATTACTAATACTGTGGTAGACAATTTAGCAGAAGAGGCAAGTTCATTTATTACGGCAACGGCAAGCAGCTCAATTTCAAAAGAAAATGGAATCATTTATAACACTCTGACTACTTTGAATACACAAGATAATTCGTACGTAAGTTTTACAACAGAAGAATTAGCGAGTCTTCATGGTAATGTAGCGAACAACCAAATTCCAAAATTGACCACAGTAAGCGAAAATGAAGCACACGAATCTAGCTCCATATATTACCCAAATAATGAAATCGATTATTTCACATCACCAAGAGTTGAAGAAAAAACAGATACTGCTTTTACACAACAATCAACAACGGTCAGCGGCATAGATTATGAATCTCATGTATCTACTAAAAATGAAATGGAACAATACGTTGAAATAACTACACAAATATTCAGTACTCGACAGCCGATGCAAACTATTGAATCTAATAAAAATGAAAATACGAAAAACTTACTTTTCAATCCACTGTCTAACATTTTACTTGATAAAATAAATAAAGCAGTTAGTCCTGTGACTGAAAGTAGTACGTCATTTCGGATCAAGAATGATGGAAATATCAACAGTATGGGCATTTTATCATTTGGTACTCACTCGGAAATAGATAACGGCTCCACACAGCTTCCACAGATGCAGAATGCTAATGGTGTGACAACCCAACCTTCTATTCCAATTGTTAGAACAAACGATAACTTACCTTCAAGTTCACTTAATAGCCTATTGGTAGCTGGTGATCTTCACAAAGTGAAGTATCCTGTAAGTATAGCGAAGACTGAGAATGTCTCCATCATTCCAACTGAAAAGAGTCTCAGAGAAACTCTTATTACTAAAGAAGTACCTAAGACGGAAAGTACAACAGAATTATCATTAAAGGAGGGAGTCAAAAATGTTTATAAAATAATAGAAGGTTATTTCAACACACCATCAGAAACATCTACCCCAGGAAGTTTTAACGAAAAAGGAAATGCGGCCATTGACCCTATTATTTCAATACATGATTTTAGTACAAAAACGAGTTCCAGCATGTATAACACCGAATCTTCATTATATGGAACCAAGGACAATTATGATTCAAGTTTTAGTAAACTTGGTCCGGTTCCAACTGTTAACAACCTTAAACCACGTGTAACTTACAGTGGTTACTCCACAAAAATAACAGAAATAGAAATGACTACTGAATTAAGTAAAAAAAAAGTTGAAGGAAATATTGCTTTGAACAAACCTGTGATTTCAGCGGCTGTACCTGTGCCTGACTACAATAGAGAAATTAGTACCGCCAATATAAATAAACCTATACCAATTGCATCTCACGGCACTAAAACGAGTGAAACCAAAACATTACAAGAGCCTTCTAACTCTGCAACATATTATCCTAGAAAATATGTTACCAGTGCAATGAATAACTATCAATATGTTACTGAAAAAAGCGATACTAATACTTCTTCCAAAAGCAATGGTATCACTGAAAATATTTTCCCAGAGGCTACTGTATCATCTCAACAAAGTATTAATTCATTTAAGAAAGTTGCTAAGAGTTTGTCTGGGCAAATCAACGAGAAAAAATTGGTTAACACAAGCAAATCTCAATACAACAGTTCATTTTACTCTGATACAGCTAATTTTGGGAGCAAATTAACGATAGCTACAGAATCTACAGACTTCAAATCATCTAACAATTTATCGAATGCTGCTGACAAACAGAGCCCATCTAAGTCACGCTCGAATTATACGATTGCTACAAGTCAAGTTACTGAAAAAGTCGTATTAGCGACGAATACTAATAAAGATGTAAACAGTGCGGCTAAAGAAAATAAGTTTCAAAATAATAGTTCGTTTGGACATTACGCAATACCAGTTATATCATCAAAGAATGTGTCACAAGATATCAATAAAATTGGGCCATCATTATCACGAAATGCAACAAATACTACCAAATTTAATACACCAAAATCAACACCAAAAACCACCACACATTCAACAGAGCACAATCCAGCACAAGTTGAGCCAATGTCAACTACACAAAATAAAATACATTCAGAAATAACTACTTCACAAGCTCCTATTAAAAAAATAACACCAAGACCGGTTGTCTCTATAACTACAACTGAGAATCCAAGCAAACAAATTCCAAAGACTGCTCTTGCAAATTTCAGCTGCATCAATGGAATAAGAGGCCGGTATTCTGATAAAGACGATTGTAGAAAATTCTACATCTGTTTCGGCAATAGTCAACCAATCGTTGGGAACTGCCCTGCTAATACAGTGTTTAGTGACATTTCCAAATTGTGTACAAAGAATCCATCACATTGCATAAGAGAGAATGAATTCAAATGTTCATCAGCAGGCAGATTCAGCGACGTGACAAAAGATAACGTCTACTACATTTGCGTAAGCTACAAAAGTCATTTGTACAGATTTAAATTTCAATGTCAAATAGGTTTTACGCTCAATAAGACTACAATAAAATGCGAAGAAAATAGAAAAATTGAATCAAATCAACCTGTTTCCATTTCGCTGAGTCAAAACAGGAATGATGAAATTATTATAAACAGTAGCAGCAGCATCAGTAGTTCGATTAGTTCCAGTAGTAGTGATAGTAGCAGTACGAGCACCAGCAGTGATAGTAGTAGTAGCAGCAGTAGTAACGACAGTAGCAGTGGTGATAGTAATAGTAATAGCAGCAGTAGCAAAGATAATAGCAGCGGTAACAGTGACAGTAGCTCTTCAAAAAGGAAAAAAAAGAAAGAGAATAAAGAGAAACCCGAAGACAAAGAAGGAGACGAAGAAGACGAAGTTTTCGAATGTGAAAAAGAAGGCAAATTTCCAGTTCGTAACGACTGCAAACGTTATTACTTGTGCAAGAAAAATGGAAAATCGGAGTATCGGCGAAAGATTAAAAAGTGCGAGTCAGGAGAAGTGTTCCATAAGGGCAAGAAAAAGTGCGTGGATGCTGATAGTTACGAATGCTAATATATTTTTCTTGACATAACGCACCTAATTAATACAGATTAATGTAGATAATAATGATTTGTAGAGATTTATGAATACAAAATATCTTAATTTTATTTGTTTCAACAGCAACAAGAACAGCAGCAAAAGTAGTGACAGCGACAGTGACGATGATCGACGCCCTTTAAATAGAAGACGACGTAAAGAGAAAAAAGGAAAGCACGAAGGAAAGGAAGATGAAGATGACGACCAAGAAGTATGCAAATGCGGTGTATTTCCAGTTTCTGGTGACTGCAAGCAAGAAAAGAAAGAAAGTAAAGAGAAACCCGAAGGCAAAGAAGGAGACGAAGAAGACGAAGTTTTCGAATGTGAAAAAGAAGGCAAATTCCCAATTCGTAACGACTGTAAACGTTATTACTTGTGTAAGAAACACAGAAAGTCGTATCGTAGAAAGATTAAGAAATGCGAGTCAGACGAAGTGTTCCACAAGACCAAGAAAAAGTGCGTGGACGCTGATAGTTACGAATGCTAACCAAATGGTGTGACCATCAATGTCCATACGTCTAAATAACCACTTAACTTGGTACATATTATGTACTTATTACAAAAAGTAACTGCAAGACTAATAATACTACTAAGAACTAAGACTAGATATTATAATATACTTAATCATTTCGTAGTGTCATGTAATCATCTCGATATAATTTATTAGGCATTTTATTTAATTTGTTTATTTTATTGTTTTATATTTGTTAAAGGTAGTATAAATAACCAAGTAGGCTAGTAATAAAACAATTTGATACAGTTGTAGTTATTTTTTATTAAAACATCAACATTGAAGGCAGAGCTAAAACTAATAATACCGTTTAACCTAATTAATGCCTAAGAAATCTCGAATACCAAATTATGTTTGTGTTACCAAGATGTCTTGTCGTGGCTTTCGATAAGCTGCACGCGAGCTTTCAATAAACTGATCTTCTTCATATCTTTCTAGAGTTATACAGAATTGATTAGAGAATACTGTGCAACGAACGGTCCTCTCGCCTCTGACCGGGCGAGGCGGGCAAAAGTATGCCGCCTTTACCGGACTCTTGTCTTGGGTCACTGTAAACTTATAAGCCTTGCAGTCGATCGGTCTCTCGCGATGCAACATTGGCCCTGTATGGGTGTAAGGATAATCATCGCGATGATTATCCATTCTCCTGTTACTTTCAATAAAGAACTCATTGCTGTGGGTGGTGTTTACCAACGGACACTTATACTTATCGGGCGCGGAGCACGTGCGTGTATAACCGTTGAATATTGTTGTCCCTGAGCATTTGAATTTGATGCCTTGGAATCGATTTTTGTTAGGGATGCACAGGATGTAGCCTTTGCAGTCTGGTACGTTGGGATCCGCTACTCTTTCATTCCGACGGCAGCGTATCGTTCTACTAAGCGACGGTTCGATGTAATTGATCGTGTTCTCACAGACGTCACTGGAATCCTCGTTGCATATGGTTTCAGGAGGGCAAAGGAACGATGGCCCGAATAAGTTAGTTCCTTCACAGAGTCGGAGCTTAGTGTTTCCTTCACAGACGAAGCCGTACGGGCCGCATTCAAAGTTCCTGTTGTTGTAATACGGATAGGGATTACCTGAAACGCCGCTGAATATCTGTAACAAAACAAACCTTGAACTAGATTGCAACAAACAATAAGGACGAGTGTTATGTCAACAGCTCAATAGCAGCCTGGTTTAAGTAGGTTGTAACTGGTATTTCCGTTCTCGAGTATCTAGGGCAAGACTTATGTAGTTGATACAAGGATCGTATAATGCGAATTACTCATGTAGTTCACGTAGATTTGCTTGTTGTAATACGCAAACGTTTTGTTTTGTAGAAAAAAGTATTTAAGGTTAAGAAAATTAATTAAGTATCTATGCACTTACCACAACGATCGCTAGTTTCACGCAAACTTTTAAATTAAACATTTTAGGAATAAAATTCGTTGTCAAAGTTAATGTTCCTTCGTAAAGTCCAGTGAGTGACTAACGGACGAATTGTCACTTGCTTTCTTCAAAACTCTTCAGTTCGAGGGCAATTAGCACTGTTAGCGGCGTGTGGAGAAATGGGTCCGTGTCAGTAGCTCAAGTGTCGCCGCTCATTGTGTTGTTGACATCGTAAACAATTTTCAAAGTATTGTTCTTAGTAAATACATTTGAAAGTGTTGGCAAAACTTGAGCCTTATTGTATTTACATATTAGTGTGTATACTTGAAAGTTTCCTGATAAGTATTTTTTGTCCTCTATGTACTCCAAAAGTATTGTTTCAATTACGATGAAACTTTAAAGAATTGTTGTTTGCAAGCCAGAATAGGTTTCGTTCAAGCGTGAGTCAGATCTAAGGAATTGAGTTACTGAATCCTAATTATCGAGTACTGAAACTTTGGTGATATGGTGTATGCAGAGTAAAAGATAGAGAAAAAAAATTCTGTCAATCGTGAGTCGGATTTCTAGATAAACTACAACTGATCCCATTGCAATGAAGCTAAAGTTATATTTTATACTTATATGATATTTCTAGCTACAAACCTGGTAAATAGGTTTTTGGGTCGGAGGTTTTTAATTTTTTTAAATTTAATTTTCATTTGCTGAATTTTTTTTACTATAAAAAACGTACTTAAATAAAAAAAAATTGCGTAGCAATTCTAACACTTGGCAAAAGAAGTTGAATGAAATAAGGTTTAATCTAAACGTTTTATTTGAGTAAACTACTTAATGATACCTTAAATATAGTCACTACTCGTCGTCGGATGACTCGCTGCTGTCAGAGCTAGATGAGGAGGTTGAGTCGGCGTCTCTCATCGGAGCACCGGTTTTGGCCCTAAAATAGAAAAAAAAAATGTATTGAATAACAAGAAGTTCAGGGCATACACTGCAGTATTAAGGAGAGTTAGTTAACCCTGAAAGCCTAAGTCCCGAGTATTTATAAATCGCACCTTGAGAACGAGACCGTCACTAAACAAAACTAAACAAACTATGTCACCTTACAAAATTAAACTATGCGTTAAGGTTCTTTCAGTGTCATTTTGAGAGACGACAAATGTTGTTTAGTGACAGTCTCGTTCTCAAGGTGCGAAATAGATTTTCGACAATTTTTTAAATCGTATCCAAGATTGACATTTCAAATTAAATTTTTAATTTACTTCACCGTCAAATGATGAACCGATAAAAAAATTACAATTCTGTTTACACATTTTTTTCGTAGGACACCATGAGTTTTTTTGGCAAAAAATTAAAACTTTATATGAATGTAAGGAATTTACTTTCTAAACTAGTTGGTACATTAAAATTAAAATCTTAAATACCTAGGTATTTAAGATTTTGACTATGAGTGAGAATCACGAAAGTTAAAAACGTTAAGTATTTTTTTTTTCAACTAGGGCCCAATTGGGGATGTCTAAAAAAAATTACCCATGGTTTTTATATTTTTTTTATATAGAATAGTCAATTATAAGAAACTAATTTCAATATTTTTTCATTTAGTTCACTACTTTTACCACAATTAATTATTGAAACTATTTTGGTTGATGACGTCACAGTTTGATAAAGTGCTACCACATAGTTGATTGGTTCATGACTTTGCCATAGGTGGCACCCCCTTTTTATTTATTTTTTATCTGTGGTCAAACTTAGTGTCAACCAACTTTCACTAATGTCAATGTCAATCCGTTCCATCCTCGTAATTTATCGTATAACGCGCTGAACTGCTTTTCCCTGGATTTCGATTACCCTAATATTATACTCGTCGACCTGTGCTAGTACCTTGGACTGAACCTAACGACGAATAACCATTCGTATAAGCATTCGTTGAATTTTGCTTGCCTCTGGATACCGAGATGAATAACACTAGTTGTAATAGCAAAAAAGTTTTTGTGCACGTAAACAAGAACTTGAAAAGGCTATGGGTGTTATAAATTAGATATCGATGTCGATTCAAAGCGCCAGTATTATTGCTGTGAAGATCATCTAAATGTAAGTATTTTATTTTACTTATACACTTACCTAACCTGCGAATATAACTTTACTATATTGTCGTATTTATAAAAGATGCACTATCATACATGAAACTTGAGTCATGTTTGATTTGTGTTGGAGTGCAGTAAAAAGGGCCGAGAATTCCAGGTATTACATACTTAATTAAAGATTTTGTACTTATTTGAGTCACAAAATACCAACTTCAGAAAATGGTATAGTATTATGTTAATAATAAAAATTAGAATAATGTACTTATGCTGGCAGTTTTCTCGCATAACATAATATAGCATCTCTGGGTCCATGCCACAGGGGCGGTTTATAATTAATTGTTTTAGATTGGGTTCTGTTTACATTTCTATACCAATATTATAAAGAGGTAAAGTAAATAATGCAGTTTTCTAAGTACCCATGTAATTTAGTTTCATCCTATTAAGCTTCTGTACCATGAATCTATTTATAATTTAGTTTTTTTTTATAGCTGGATAAAGATTTAGAAAATTACCAATACTGGAAGTTAATGAAAGGATGGCCCAAACTAAAATCTACAGCAAGCCTCCGTGGCATTTGGGTCAAGCAGTATTAGTAATATACCTGCAACAGGTGTTGAAATCCCTGGATCGTCACAGGTATGATTTTGAAATTGTTATCTTAGCAAAGTGCTAACTAAAGAGCTTTTTTTTGTAGGTAGTTGTATCCTCAATCTCAGTTAATTTAAATTTCTAAAAACATCCCTATCAATACTCTCTCCCCCAAGATCTTCAAAACATGTTGACCATTCTTTACCTATTTTAATCACAAATTATTTTTACAGCATGAAACATCAGAACTCCGAAGACTTTTTCTGCAAGATAATGTACTCTCAAAACCATCTGAAGTTCATTCTCGCAAAATAGTTTCTAGTTGGATAAATACAATAAATGATGCTGTTCAGTGTAAAGTGGACACGAAGGAAAAAACTGAAATAATAAAAAGTGAATAAACAGCCAAAATAGTTTTATTGTACTTTCAATCTTGAAACTACTCACATTATATTTTCTTCAGTATCACCTTGTCTAGTTAACTTTTTTCAGGCATAGCATTTTGATGACCAGATGGCCTAAAAGCGGTTAGAGACCCTGATTATGAAACTTGGGGCCCCAGGTTCGATTCCCGTGTCGGGGCAAGGGAAACAAATATTTAATGTACAATCAATCGCATACCAGAGTGGAAACTTATTGTTGCAAATGTCATGTTGACATTCCATAAATCTGTGTTAAAAAAATAGGGATCCCTTTGTTTCCCTTAATCTAGGATTAAGGCTTTCACTTAATCTAGGATTTGGATCCTAATCTAGGAGCACTTGCCAATAGTTTTGGAAATATGTATTTCTCCCAGAAGTCTATGGACTTTTTGACAAGCTCATCTAATAGTCCTGTTCATAATTAACCCAGAGCATATGTATTTTCTTATTTGTTTCAAAGAGAAGCATAGGTTGTCGTAAGTGCAGAAAGATCGGTGTCCGGGGCCAAGCCAAGTAGTTTTCAAAGGGAAGCGTTGGTTGTCGTAAGTGCAGAAAGATCGGTGTCCGGGGCCAAGCCAAGTAGTTTTCAAAGGGAAGCGTAGGTTATCGCATGTGCAGAAAGATCGGTGTCCAGGGCCAAGCCAAGTAGTTTTCAAAGGGAAGCGTTGGTTGTCGTAAGTGCAGAAAGGTCGGTATCCGGGGCCAAGCCAAGTTGTTTTCAAAGGGATGCGTAGGTTGTCGCAAGTGCAGAATGATCGGCGTCCGGGTTAAAGAAAGGTACAATTCATTCAGAGAAGCTTATCAGAATCCGGTATAAACACAGCCAGGGTATTTTACTTGATTCATCTCAATACAATATTCGTCGCAAAACAAGCAAGAATGACATTGACAGTATTGACACTTTACCGGCACTGTCAGTGCCAGATGTATTGCCGGCCGGTCTAAATCAAACTCCGTAGTACAATCCATGCGTAAATTGTGAAGAATTCTAACCACACATAATAAAGTACGATTTGGACCAGTCGCGTAATTTACACCAATGTCAAATGAAGGTCATTGCTTATTTGTTAAATAATAAATTCATTACGTTATATTAAAATTAAATAACTACAGAAACCGAGTTAAAAAGCATTTATCTCGAAATGGTTTTCGATTTACTGCACATTGCAAAAAAATAGACATCCCCAATTGCATTTAACAAATTACAAGCAAATAGTACCTACTATTAAATTTTAATACAAAATTGCTATACTATTAGCTTGTAATTTGTTAAGCAGTTGGGCCTAGATAAATTACACTCACAAATGGTAAGCTTCAGCGGCGACGACCGCGGAAGGATGTAGCGCCAGCAAGGATTCCCGCGGTTTCTGGAGCAACTCGACCACCTCGTCTTGCGTACGGTTCAGCATTACTGCCAGCGTGTCCACGGACGCTGCTGATGCTTCTTCGAACCCGCACTCCGCTAGGTACGTCACTGCCGTCTGGTGGAAAACGACGGAAAAGTGTTAACTTGAATAAATGTTCATCATCATGAGTTGCTGTTTAAAATTTTTAACCTAACGAAGGTAGGCAGATATTTCCGCCAACGTTTGAGCCTGGCCGTTCAGCGCATAAGGGCGAATATTCAGCGTTTTAGCAGCGTTTTTTTCTAGTCATTGGTCATCATTAGTCAAATAAACGTTTTATCTATCTATCTATCTATCTATCATTGGTGTTTTCGCAGGTGTTATTAAAAGAGATAATGCCCAGGGTTGTTTTTTTTACAAAAATTGAAGACAATACCGATGCTGGATTTAGCGTGATTAAAATTCTTTTGACTTGTCTTTCCGTTGTGATATAAAAACGTGGGACGCTAATGACGTTTGATCGCGCGGTCAAAACGCTCGAATATTCACCCATAAACGCTGCCTGTCTGCTTTGAATTATGACGTCAAATTTCATTTTTTTAGGTCGGATATTGAACTTTGAAGTGGCAGTCTTTTCTTTTTTTTTATTCGACTGGAAGGTTAACGAGCAAGTGGGTCTCCTGGTAAGAGATCACCAACGCCCATAAACATCTGCAACACCAGGGGTATTGCAGACGCGTTGCCAACCTAGAGGCCTAAGTTGGAATACCTCAAGTGCTAGTAATTTCACCGGCTGTCTTACTCTCCACGCCGAAACACAACAATGCAAGCACTGCCGCTTCACGGCAGGATTAGCGAGCAAGATGGTGGTAGCAATCCGGGCGGACCCAGCACAAGGTCCTACCACCTGCAATGTCTAGGGTTTTCCAACTTTTTGTTGCTTAGTTTCATGAATACCATGAATTACTCACAGCAGCAATAGCCGGTTTCCCCACGGTGGCCGCCCGTTTGGCCACCTCCGCCAACGCCTCAGGTTTCGCCGGCACGCCGACGGCCTCGTCGCGCCGCAGTCGGTCCAACGTCTCCAACACGGAGTCCCACATCGGGTCCGACTTGTCGGCGACGTCGGAACACAACTCGATGATATTGCATAGAGCTGTGGCTGATAATCTGGAAAATAATACAGATTACTGGCATTTGAGGTATTCCAACTTAGGTCTCTAAGTTGGCAACGCATCAGCAATACCCCTAGTGTTGCAGATATTTATGGGCGGTGGTGATCTCTCCACCAGGAGACCCACTTGCTCGTTTGCCTTCCAGTCGAATAAAAAAAAAAGATTGCGTAAGTTTACTTGTTTTTCTGTCCTAACGTTTGTCACAGCTACTATACTTGAAACGTTTAGGTAATTAAATAAATGTAAACAAACTTCAGCTGCCAAATTTGGTACTTTCAAGGATTTTAAACATTTTACTTATCTATTAGTATAAATACAAACTAGACTAGTGTATTTCAACACAGAAATGAAAATATTTAGATTGTTTAATGGGGGAATTCCACTATTTAAGACACCAATTGACGTTGTTTTGTTTACACTTAGTTAAATACCTATCCAAACCAATATAGGTGTGAATTTGACAGACCGATAACATTGAAATTCAGTACACATGTGGTTCTGTGACACAAACGCAGAGGTTTTAATGCAAATCATGGACCATATAGGTGCTATGGGCCCTGATGTACTGTCTACGACTACGACTTTATTGACTTAACATTAAGGTCGTGTACCTATATATATTTTCGTTGCTTTGGCGGTATCATTGTAGTTGACAGCACATTAAAAAGATTGCAATATATTCTTTCAATAGTTAAAATATGGGAGTTCATTCATATCATACTTGAAATTTTTGGAATAAAAAAATAATTATATCATATAGGGAAGATTTTATTTAAAGATTAGTCGTTACCCATGGCTCTGTCCGCTATGAATTCGGTTATCGCTGTCCCGCGGGAACTATAAATTTTTCCAGGATAAAAACTATCCTACATCCTTCTCGGAAACGCAAACTATGTGTACCTATAGAGAATTTCATCTAAATCAGTTCAGCGATTTAGACATGATGAAGTAACGAATAAACACAACTTTCGCATTTATTTAGTGGGATATTGGTCATTAAGGCTGAGTCGAGTCGAGGGGACTGAACATTTTGAACGAACTTCCAATAAGAAAGTGACAGCTGCCCCCCAAAATTGCCGCTCGCTCGCCTCCGCCCTCAATACGCTACGTCACGTACAACTATAAACGAATATTATATTAAAGCTTACTTCTGTACAGGAGATCGCAAGTCCTTTGTTTCCTGCTGTTCTTCCGATACTTTGCCGAACTTGAGTACATCGACGGCAGCGGCCCGCATTTGAGCTTTCACTTCATCCTCTAAAAGATATATAAATATTATGGATCTTTTCTTCAATATGTGGGCTCTAATTTGATAGTGGATATATAACTGACAACCTAACTTGAAAAATCCCCCATTTTAATGTAATGTTAATATGTCCAAAACGGCTATACCGATTTTAATGAAATATAACTAAGAACCACCACAACGAAAATCACTTTCACGTGAAAAAAAAACCACATCAAAATTGATCCGTTTCAGCTATGATGCTACAGACAGACAAAAAGACATTCGCCATTTCGGTCATCGCCATTTTTCGTATTCTGAAGATTTTCGGCGGCCTTACAATCGCGCTTTGTCATAGAATGCTTCAGATTGGCCTCTAATATCTCATGAGAGTAGTTGACTATTGACTATCTCACCCTGGTACTGATAGCAGTTGACCATGGCATCTAGTAGTCGCTCCACGAGTTTAGCACGCTTGGCCAGTCCAAACACAACCAACTGTGACCACGCTTGTGCTAACCTTGCACCCGCACCACCCAATTCCAGTGTTTTGATTATCTGGTAAAAGAAACATTTTTTTTTGAATACCCATTCATAGACGAGAGAGAGAGATACACATTTATTTACACATATTAGATACACTAAAAGATACATGCGATGGAAAGAAAAAAAAAAAAACATCGAATAGTACAAAGTGGGCCCCACTCAGCATAATGCTACGGCAAGCCGCAACGCTGTTTTTCAGTGGGACCCACGTATACGAACATGTAGATGAGATGAAAATGTAAGAAGATAGTCCAACTAAAATATACAGTAAGCGAAAAAGCTTATATTACAAATTATTTCGATTCACAAAAGCTGTCACAAAAGAATAAAACGGTTGAATGGCAAAAATAAGTAGGTATGCATCACAAAATGATTAAATAAAAGTTGAAACAAACCTCCTCCATAACAGATGGTTCAGGCACGTACACATTTGGAACCAATGTGTCCAGAAGGGTTGCGGTTCTCTCAAACGGTGCGTGTCTATGGCAGAAAGCATTTCATTAATACAATAATATGAATATAACAATACAGTGTGTTATCCTTTCAGAAGAGAAGCGATCGCGCTTTTTGCACCGAAGATACTCTTACGTGCTCGGTTGTTTTATGCGATAAACGCTGCGTCAAACGCAATGTGATTGACGCACATCAATTTGCATCAGATGTTTAATGTCCAAACATTCTATTACGCGGTGAGCGCAGCGGCAAACCCATGTTTGGTTAGATTGCGTGGATTGTGATTGGTTAGATAAGACCTGCGTCAAACGCATTGCGTTTATCGCATAATACAACCGAGCGCTTTACGGCTGGGCTGTGTTTCCACCATACAAGAATGCGATGCGAGGAATGTGTTTGTCATGATTCATGAACCAATAGAAACGCGTCATTTACTAATCCTTGCTCAGGGCATATCTAGTGGAAACAGCTCAGCGGACCGAGGATAGGTAAATGAAGCGTTTTTATTGGTTTATGACAAACGAATTCCTCGCACATCTCTAGTAGAAACGCAGCCTTTTCAAGTTCGAATCGCATTAGCACAGTATATATATAAGCTAAAGCAGTACGGAAGCTACGAACAAATCGATCGAAACGAACACACTCACACAGACGCACGCTCTACACGGCCTCTAAGGAGGTCTCGCGACTGTAGTGCCGCGAGACCCCCTTAGAGGCCGGGTAGAACGCGCGTCTGTTAAGTTAAGAAACTTCGATAGTCCGATGTAGAATGTAGCAGTTTCTCTAGTTTACAACTAGATGGCGCTGGGCGCTAACAGACGTGTTATAGAAAAATGTATAACCTTCACCGTATCTGGCAAAGGAAACGCCATAGTTACAAATAAAAACAAACATACATAACTTGTAATTTTTATCGTAGGAAACTTAAAATGGAATTGAAAAGTTAGCTTAGCAAGCGCTTACCAAGCCTTGAAAGAGATTGGTTACCTGCAGGCTACTGTGACATAGTGCCGGTAGTAAATACTTTCTTTGTAAGCGTCACCAACCAGTTTGTAGTTATCACCTTTCATAAGAAGGGCATGTACTCTTTCAGCCATATTTATGTCCTGCAAAAACGAAAAATATTTTTTTCAGTGCAATATGAGACTAAGGGGCTGTTTCACCATCCATTGATTAGTGTTAACTGACGGTTTAATGTGATGCCGTCTCCGTCTGCTCGAACAAAACAAATAGAGACGGCATCAAATTTAACCCTCAGTTAACACTAATCAATGGATTGTGAAACAGCTCCTAAGTTTATGGGTTCTACATATATGGGTATACATAGTTCAAAGGTTTTTACTATAAAAAACTATGTATTTAACAATAATTTTTTTTAATCTACGAACTATAAGTATTGATATAAATGACTGATCTGAACTTAATAATATTTTCACCTGTAAATGTTCATTGCACACTCCCATCGCAGTTATGAAGAAGTTGGTATCAGTTGCTTCTCTGGCGTTAAAATTTTCCCGTTTCTCCAAATCATTAAGAATAGTAGACAGAATATCAGTACGAGGTCCACCTGAAACCGTATCGCAGTTAAGAATAATGTGAATGTTCTTACTTGTAAACAATCTTTAGACGTCAGGATATTACATTAATATTTTGCCATTTGTCCATTCTTAGAGGTCTGCGTGCAACGCTAAAAAAATCACTGCAGGATTTGCAGAGGTGATTGTCTCTAGAGTATTTATGTAATTTCTTAGTTAATAATTCTAACCACAACAAATAACTCACATGATATGACATGGCACTGACATTCACTTGAATGTACTCAACCGTCATAAACAATTAAAGAAGATAGTAACCTCTTTCATCATAAATAAAATGTCTCTGTTTACCTACCTAAAATGATAAAAAGGTTTTAGTTCGTTAACTTGCTTCAGCAAATTATTTTCGAATGAATTGAAATTGTTCCCCAGTTGATCAGCAATTCATACAATAGGCTGTCCTTTTTTTATTTCGGTTATCGTCAAAAAATTTAATACTTAACATTATTTGACGGATATTGCACTAAAGTTGTAGTAATTTTTTACAACTATCGAAACTCTTTGCATGATTGAAAATCGATCATAAACATATCATAAATGTGATGTTTGAAATGAAATTGACATTTAAGTTCATTTTATTTACTTTACATGAAAATGCGTCTGTCAGATGCACGTGGATATTTAAATTTTCTCATGTTATACGCGAGCTGCAATTATAATGCGGCTGAAGCTTTACGACGTTACAGGGAAACATATCCACCACCACACCCAACAGGTCGTAGGGCAATTTTACGTGCTTTTGATCGTGTCGCCAACAATCAGCCCGTTGTACCAAGAACAGCTCAGAACGATCAACGTGGAGGACCCGTTATTCGTCTTGAGGCTAGACTTGAAGAAAGAATACTGAGGTATTTTGAGCGGAATCCAAGAAAAAGTTCGAGATCAGCTGGTCGACATTTCGAAATAAGTCATACCGCAGTACTAAAAGTTCTTAAACGTGCCCGCCTTCACCCTTATAACGGAGGAACATTTGAACACCTTATGTAAAAATTGTAATAAAGTAACTGATAATCGTATTTTTGCATTTTATTTGATTTATTTGACTTTGTGTCATTTTTACATCAGTACGATGACAACAACTCTCGGAAATAAACGTAATATCCCGAGTTTTCCCGACGACGACTCCTTAATCTAGCCATCGTGTCGTTATGTGCGGATGCAATTATAGGGTTATCACCACAGTTAAAAATTAGTGAATTTTGTGTTTTTTTTTTTACTTTGTTTAAGCTTCTAAACATTATAAATCAACTGTGTATCACTTAAACAATGCAATATCTCCGTAAAAGTCTCTCGTCGAAATCCTCCCTGTATAAGTCTTTTTTTATTTGTTAAAATATAATCTTGACATATAGATCGGATATGTAATTACGGTCTCATATAACACGACAACCACAGAAAGAGATGAAATGGAAACATAATGCGCTCAATTTTTCTCTTATTTTTTAATGGATGTACTAAAATCATCAATAGATGATTTTTATGTCATTCGTTTTATTTACCAGTTTTGTATAATTTTATTTCAGAGAAAATTTCATGCTTATTCCCTATTTTAAGTGACCTCAAGGATTATGGAAAGAGCTATGTTAGGAATTTCTCTTCGGGATAAGGTCTGTAATACTGAAATCTGCAGGAGAACAAAACAAATCGACATAGCAAAAACTACAGAAAGCCAAAGAGTGCAGGGCATTATTTACCATAGGATAGGGTCAACAAACTTGCTGCAGTGGACACTGTTAACGGGGCTTAGGAATGTCGGTAAACAGTTTTCGAGAACAAGAAAGCAGTGTTAAAATGGATTGATCTGGTACTCACGTTCTTTGCAGAAAAGGCACAACAAATAGTAGTACGCTGAAAGACCGGGCTGTATGCCTAGCTGCTTGAATTCAGCCACAATTTGTAAAGCTAGTGTCTGCAGGGGTTTTCCAGCCCCCCACGCCGAAATTGATCGCAAGCATGATGTGAGAGTTCCTTCATTTGGGGATATTCCCTAAAAATATAAGGAATGTGTACAATGACTAGAATTTGGAATGTGATCATATCAGCGCAGTAATGTTTACAAAAGTGTTGTTTTTACGTTAAAAAGATTTGTCACAGTAGAGAGTGCAACAATAGCTGGCACATTCTACGGGCTCTACAAATAGAGTTATGTCAGACATAATATTGGTGATGGTGACTGTACATCGTTACATTCAGCATTTGCCGAATAAAAAAATTATATGATATCCCTACTAATATTATAAATGTGAAAGTAACTCTGTCTGTCTGTTACGCTTTCACGTCGAAACCGCTTAACCGATTTAGATGAAATTTGGCAGAGATATGGTTTAAGCCCCAAGGATCAACATAGGATACTTTTTATTCCGGTAGAGGGCGCCACCGTGCGATAACCTAGGTCCGCGCAGACGAAGTCGCGGGCATAAGCTAGTTTTTTCATATTACTAAAAAATATATACATATATTTTATATTGCATGCTATAGCATCTTTTACTGATTTAACGTGAGCTTCGACCTACTGACTTTACTGTAAACTATTTCTGAACGGGGTTGCAATTAAATGCAATAGAAGTTTATTTTCATTTCTTTTTATTACCATTTCAGCCATTTGCCTCAGTAGATCTTTGAGAGCGTCCATACGGAGTGTAGAGCCCTCTCGTAGAAATCCAACACAGCTTAAAAGGCAGTTGAACACATCAGTTGAGAGAGGGATGCCTTTCTCTTGCGCCTCGACGTATAACACGTGGGCCCGCTCAGCCTGTAATATGATATAAAATATTAAAATAAATTATTTTCTATATGCATACACAAACAAGCTCCATATTCGTCAACATTGCCTATTGTAAAGCTAGTATTTTTTATTAAAATAGTTACTTTACTTCATGCTAGGGTAGTAGAATGTTTAGAGATCACACTAAAAAAAAATAAAAAAAATCATTTTTTAACCCCTGGTGCAAAAACAGAGGTGTTATGAGTTCGACTGCTGTGTGTCTGTCTGTGGCACCGTAGCTCTTTAACGGGTGGACCGATTTGAATGCGTTTTTTTTTATTTGAAAGCAGGGTTTTTTAGCAATGGTTCTTAGATACGATTTATCAAAATTGGTTCAGCCGTTTTTGAGACATTGAACTCTGAATTGCAAAAGTTGGGGGTTTTTCAACTTTTTGTTGGTTAGGTTATTACATTTTTTTTATGTGTTGATTTTATTTATTTATATTTTACCTATTCATTTTGGAGAACATTTCATTACAGTTAACATTTAATTTTTTCTGTACCAAAAACTAAAACAATCTCACTTAAAAAACACAATTTTTAAAAATTATATGTTGGTATACTTATCCTATACCACTCTTACAGTTTTGATGAATGTAATGATACCTCATAGGTATGTCAAAAAACGTGCAGCCGTTTAGGCTACAGAGAGTACCAAAGAAATAGACATTATATATGCTCGAAAAACACAACCATCTTTTGGGCAGTCAGGTAAAAAAGGGGAATGAATTATTATATAACAGCGAGTCGATTTAAGTAAAACACTTACCTGATAATACTTAGCCATGCCTTGAATGATTGCACAGTATGCTTCAGGACTTTTAGGCTCCAATGATTCAAATATCTTGTCCGCCAAACCTCCTAACCTGATAAAAACAGCATTTAAAAAAACAATGATCATGAGAAGTGCTGCAAGATACAAAATAATTTTTCTTTAAAAATAATATGTTTGGACAAGCCCTATGCACAGTATATACAGGGTGTCCCAAAACTAGCACGTCACAGTGACACCAGAGGTAGGCCAGCTCAAGAGGACCCTAACCAACCTAACATGACCCTAGTAAAAGTTGCACGGTTTTCGAGTTATTAACGAAATAAAGATTTTTGGGGATACTCCCCTTTGTCTTGACATTTTTAGTACCAGCATCGACTTGGAAAGCTTTTAATAACAGTTTTTTATGTGTATCGAATCACGAATAGTTACTTCAGAAGTACAAAGTGTTATTTTGGCAGTAACTACCGTAAAATGCTGAAAATAACTTCATTAATCTAGATTTAAGTTGTCTCAAAAACATGAATTTCAACTTTAACCATCTGCCATGAAAAAAAATTACTAGAAACGAAACAAACAAATAACGTCAATAAATTAGGCATGTCATGCAGATTCAGAAATGGTATGACACATGTATCTTACTGCAATAACATTGGGCATTATTATCACTTTGCTGATGCCGCAAGCCGTCACTGTTAAGTAAAAACTTGTTACATTACTAATTTATTGAATCAGGCGTTACTTTGCCGAGTTCCATATCAATGAACTGAAACAGTCACCTACTTTGCTCACCATCGACCTTATGATAGCTACGTTTATACTTGAAATGTGTGTTCATTCAGTTCCTCCTCCTCCACACTGCAAAAATACACACCAATCACACAAATCCATCTATCACCACCACCATACTACACTGACGCGTTTCGAACTCAAACAGAGCTCGTCTTCAAAGCAACACAATCATTCTCAATGCTACTAAATATCTGGTAGCATCATCGCATAAATAACGTCGCTACTTTGAAAAAAGCTCGTACCTCAAAATCGATGATTTTTTGAGTGAACTTAATGTTCGTTGAACCAAATCCGAGCCCGACCTAGGATCACAACCCCTTTCGCGCATCCGCAACCTCAAAGCCCTCACGAACATCTTTGCTTCGGAACACCATGGACCTGCCATCTCCACAGCGACTGGGACAAAATTATACCCAGGTCTTAAGTTTTGGTACTTTATTAGTTAGTACGGAAAATTGATCCCTTTGAAGATTATCATTGAGCTGCTACTCCGACGCACATGTTGACTGCTGCCTGGACTCTTATTATATCGTTTGCATAAAATCCTACTTATGCATCCTTATTATTATGGATTGCAAATTTTATTAAACGATGTTTTTTGTGCATCAGACTCCATGGGAGACAATTTGAACATTTATTGTGAAGAAAATTTATTCCAATACATGAATGAAAGATAAACCTGTTTTTAACCACCCACGCAAAAAGAGGGGTGTTATAAGTTTGACCGCTATGTCTATCTGTCTGTCTGTCTGCGTGTCTGTCTGTGCCACTGTAGCTCTTAAACGCGTAAACCGATTTGAATGCGTTTTTTTTATTTGAAAGCAGGTTTTCTATCGATGGTTCTAAGACATGTCCTATCAAAATCGTTTCATCCGCTTTTGAAATATTGAACTTTGAAGTGACAAAGTTGGGGATTTTACAACTTTTTTTGTTTATGTTATACCCGGTTCTTTAGGATCCGGTTCTAGCCTTGAAAAGGGAGACAAACATTAGTATTTAGCCTTCGTGCATTTGGAAAAATAATTGCATCAGATAATAGATGAGCCATCACTGTACACAGTATTTTTGTACCACTAGCAGGGACTGCTTTCGGAGCTCCAGTTTTAAGTTGGTTTGATAGGGCTTCGCTAAAGTGGTAAGAATGCCTAATGTTGTTGCAATAAGATACATGTGTCATACCATTTCTGAATCTGCATGACATGTCTAATTTATTGACATTATTTGTTTGTTTCGTTTCTAGTAATTTTTTTTCATGGCAGATGGTTAAAGTTGAAATTCATGTTTTTGAGACAACTTAAATCAAGATTAATGAAGTTATTTTCAGCATTTTACGGTAGTTACTGCCAAAATAACACTTTGTACTTCTGAAGTAACTATTCGTAATTCAATACACATAAAAAACTGTTATTAAGAGCTTTCGAAGTCGATGCTGGTACTAAAAATGTCAAGACAAAGGGGAGTATCCCCAAAAATCTTTATTTCGTTAATAACTCGAAAACCGTGCAACTTTTACTGGGGTCATGTTAGGTTGGTTAGGGTCCTCTTGAGCTGGCCTACCTCTGGTGTCACTGTGACGTGCTAGTTTTGGGACACCCTGTATATAAGCTAAAGTAGTATGGAAGCTACGAAGCTATGATCGAAACGAACACACTCACACAGACGCGCGCCCTGTACCGCCAGACCCCCTCAGAGGCCGTGTACGGCGCGCGTCTGTGTATTCGTTTCGATTGATTTGTTTGTAGCTTCCATACTGCTTTAGCTTATCTATATACTGTGCCCTATGCTAAGTGGCCCGTGTGGCAGCTGACCCACATTCCGGTAGGGGCATTGGCTTGCATTGGGTCGAGTCCAGGGTAGCCAGGGTAGGGTTGGTAGTTTAAGCTGCAGCAGCGCACCACCGTTATAAAAAGTGTAAAAGCACCTATTGCTATGAAAATAGGGATGATAATTGGGTTAAAAATATATTATTCTATTTAATTCTATAAATGCCAAGTTTCTTGCGGCGCATTCTTCTTGGCAATGATGGTCTTTCCAAAAGCGCTGGTATTTTAAAAAAAAAATAGTTAGATTATGGAAAATACAATATTTTTTAATTATCCACCTGCCGCATTAAATAGTTTTTTTTAGTCAACTAGCCTATTGTAAAAGCCAACAGAGGCTAACTCAACAGCAATGGCTCATAAAAAAAAGTTAGGACAAGTAGCCCTATGTGACACTAAATAAAGCAACCGTTACCTCCAAGTAGCTGCCTGTCTGTCTCTAGCATTGGCTGAGAACCACCTCTCCTCAAGCCACTCAGTTGACTCAGGCTCCTTCTCATTATAGAAGCAGAGCAATTGAAGAAAAGCCAACTTCAATTCCTCACTCACACCCTCAGCTCCTCCTAATAATTGGAAGACCTTTACAGAATCCTCTAGAAGGGCATGTTGAATTGTGTATTTTAAATCTTCTTCTGTTACCTACAACAGGTAATAAGGGTAAAGTTCAAAAATATTGGATATTCAACTCAAGAAGTAGTAAAATAAGTCTGTACTTGCATTCTCACTTAAACTACATTTGCATACCAAATTTCAAGTCAATGCCATAGATTGTTGAAGAGTTCCATCCCATGGAGATGATTCAGGCTATATTATATTGATTGTTTTATAAGTATGCCAAATTCCAAGACAATTCATTGCAGGTTAATTAGTGTCAGTGATATTTTAGATTTAACCTAGCACAGCAGCATTTACCTGAATGTTTTTTGTCTTGCAAAACAGTTTTTATTGCTGTGCTAACTATGCAAAATTAATTATAAAGTGCATTGGTTATATTAAGTTTTAATATGCAATTAAATTTTAATTTTATGTATGTACATTTTCCTGCTTACCTTGCTATCATCTGTATAAATAGGTTTTGGTGCAAAAGCCTCAATTTTAGGATCTGCATTAAAGTAAGGAGTTGTCATCTTGCCCGGGGGATCCCACTGGCGGGTGGTAAACAAGTCAGAGTGCTGATCCCTGATCCACGCTGCAGCTTTACGACCCGCTTCAGCTGATAAAGCGTAAGCTCTCTTCCGGTAGTTTGACAGAGGAATGAGATAAGGGTCATCATGGTATCTAGGTAATAAAAAGGATAGGTTAATAATTTTTTGACAACTATTACGGTTTGTGACATTATTAATCATAGGATAATCTTACTTGTAATGTGCTGCAGTCGGATCGGGGCCAACTGTGGCCGCTAAGGCTTGCAGGATATCGGTGGGTCCTCTCGGAATACGCGGCGGCGGTGAAATACCATCGCTGGACGCACTGCTCTGAGGAACCTTCTGACTCTCAACGACTGAAGAATAACGACACAGACACGCAAGCTTTGACCATTGCCTGGGAAATTAGGTTTCCAATCAGTAAACAGATACGTGAAACATAACCTATAAGTTGAACATCAACTAAGTTATAAAACAAACCTTTGAAGTATAATGTTGGAATACATATTTAATTCTTCTGTCAACTATAGTAAACTATTAGTTGAGAAGGATAGACTCGGTTATTTAATGAAATTTGGTTAAGAATGTAATCATAACTTTGCTCTAGCCGGACCGACCGAGTTGTCAACTTGACATTGACGTTTAGTTTCAGTTCACAGATAATGAACAAAAATGACAAATAATGATTTTGGTTGGCATTATTGGTGTTCCTGAAAAGATCTTAACGTTTTTAATTAGAAAAATACATCTGTTAGATATGTTTAGACTGTAGTCTTTGTGTTTAGAGTTCGGTTCGCTATTTACAGGGCGATTAAAACCTAAAATAAATATTATACGTAGCAATTTATATGTAAATGCTGCGTATACGAAAGTTAGACTGCGCGAAGAATTTTCGGATATCGCGCGAAAATAGCTGGATTTTTGGAACTTTCTCGCTGGATTAAATTAGACTTGTTTATTTTTAGTGAAGTTCCTCCCAATTTACAATTGCGATCGATGTATAAATTGGTTTTACATGAAAATGTGTTAGTTAATTACAGTAAGTAAGTACCTACTGGGTTTACTTGTTGACAAAGGTGCAATTAAGCCTCTGAAAAATAATAGAAAAAAGTACTGGTCAGTCTAGTAATTTACCATTTGATTTGTAGTTACTGGGTTAAATGTTGTATTAATAAAAAATAGAAATATTTATTGACCATGTACATACATTTAATTTAGCACGTCATAAAATAACGCAGACGAAAATTTAAAGTGTTATTGGGGATGTCCAACCCATGTTTGCATTCGGAATACAGGGACAACAGTGAACTATGTTAAGAAAAGACTAATGGATAATATTTAGTTTTTTTTTTAATTTAGCTAAACTGTTGTTTTGTTTTGTTGCCTAGGTACCTCAAGTACCTAGAGCGTTAATAGCACTTATTCAGCGCAGTATGGGTTCATGTTACCTAATGATATGAATGTGTTAACACAGCATATTAGAATAGTATCTGATGATTTGATTAATTAAAATAGGTAGAGTAGGTAAACCTATTTATATTAAGTCATTAACCTTCTCCGACCGTGGATGTGACACAATTTTAAAACACTATCCGGTGAGAATTTCGCAAATTCCATTTTTCTTTTTGCTAAGTCATAGGAACGAACGAACATAACAAAACTTACAAGGGTTCCGTTTAGGACTGAGAAACCTCAAAAATTATATGAATCGAATGTGGTATTTTAATTGTTATTGGCAAAAATTCAGCAGCTCTACATAACCGAGCTACGAGTATTAAGCAGGCGTTAATCGCAGACATAAAACATTAGCTGATTTCACATAATACGCTCACTGTTTAGGGATTCGTACCTATAGATAGGTACAACAACAAGTACAACGGTTACAAGGAGCCCATTTAGAGCTGTCCATCATCCCGCTCGAGTCTCAAAGGGCTAACAATTTCAGGTCATTTAGACTCCCATCTCAGTGCCTGCCATCCTGCCAAGCACCAGCAGATGTTCCTGCACTCCGACTTCTGGCCGGAGGGTGTGATGTTCCGTCGTTTTAGGGTAGCGACGACGGTCGTTCAAAAATCCCTAACTATACGTATTCATAGTTTTTTTTTAATGTATTTTATATCTTTTTGTTTTGTATAATTTTAATTTTAAAGCGTACCTATTATATTTATTTTTGTTTTAATAAATAAATAAATAATCGCTTCACGTCAATGTATCCACATCCTTTAGTTATATACTACGTCCTACAAATTCTTAGGACCAAATTTCTGACATCAAAGTAGAGTCTGCACAGAGCCAGCCAGGGGGGGGGGGGGGGGGGCAGAGCGTGTGGAATACGTAGAATCGCCTGCGCGTCTCGTGATGAGAGACGCAGAAGTGTGGTGACAACAAGAGCTACTCCCAAACTCGAAGTTCATATCGTGCGGTCCCTCTCGCTCTCATTAAAGAGTACTAGTGACCCATTGCGGCGTCGAGACGCCGCTAGAATATGATAATATAATAAATAAATAACTAAATCAGTCTAAAACAGTATTACGCTCTCCCTGTCCCTGATTGACAAAGGCTACTTTTTCCCGGGACAGTATGTAGTCTTTTCAAAAATCTGAAATTGTGCGCGGACGAAGTCGCGAGCTAAAGCTAGTACTTATGTGATATTTATCTACAGAATTCAACATCGGTTAAATAAAAGAACCATATTAACTTCTTTGGAATTTACTAACACAATGCCATTTCCATTTCATTTCCGGTCATGATATTGAGCCTCATTTTTCTCTATACATCTTGAATGTGAAAATGAGTTTGTATATCAAGTTAATAAAAATGGCCATTCAATATTGACATAAGACGAGGGAGCGCAATAAAGAAGAAATTAAAAGTTGACACAATACCTATGTCATTCGTTGTTGTAAACAAAATCACAAAATATTTTTTGTATTCTGTTATTATCTTAAGTGCTGTGTTGTTGGGATATAATCTGGCCGACTCAAAGGTTATCACCATACTGTTGAATTTTGCAACAAAAACAATAATTTCTAATAAGTATTGGTATTTTATCTCAGCTGCATTTACTAATTTCTGATTTTAATTTTATTTATGTTAGTCCGTAGTTCCGTAATTCCTACGTAATTAAATACTATTATTTTTTAATAAAGTTACCATAACAACTAAAGTACCTAGGTACGTATAGAAAAGAGAGCTTATTTTCTGGAAAGATAGGAATATGGGCTATTTAAATTATGACTGGGTATTCTGAAATATTATGAATTTATTGTTTCTAAGCCACCGGTGCTGGAGCCGCGGTGGCCTAAGTTAAGTAGTGGTTTGACCTATCGCATCTCAAGCAGAGGTTCGTGGGTTCAAAACCCCGGCCAGCAAATCTGAGTTTTTCAAAATTCATGTACCTACGAAAGTCATTTGAAATTTACCACGAGCTTTACGGTGAAGGAAAACATCATGAGAAAACCTGCACACACCTGTGAAGTAATTCAATGGTATGTGTGAAGTTCCAAATCCGCACTGGGCCCGCGTGGCAAATACGGCCCAAGCCCTCTCATTCTGAGTGGAGGCCTGTGCCCAGCAGTGGGACGTAAATAGGCTTTGATGATATAATACGATGACATCGTTTCTTTAAGGACCCAGAGTTTGATAACATGTCATCTAATTTTACGATTTTGTACTCTCTTAATAAATACCTACACGTCAGGTAGGGTAGACAATATTTCTATAGTAGACCTCTTTTTTCCAAATCTTTATTAAACTTACTTACATTTTTATTAAAAACAGTATTTTTAGTAGTACTTAGTTATTTACATCACTAAACCAACCGTTAAATAAATGAGCAACACATATTGAGAGCAAAGGTTAATTGCATTGTTAGATTTGGGTTTAGATTCTTGGCTTGGTAGAGGATCTAGAATAATCGGTGGTTTTTCGTCACTGACGCAGGCAACCTGCGTGCTGTTAACACAGGTACCATTTAATGAACTGAAAAGTGTACCCTCCGGACACTCTACAAGCCTTGCAGTAGCGACCTCATTCAATCCATGAATGCATGCAATGTATGTTTTGCAGTTAAGATCGTTCTCGTTTCTGAAGTCTCCAAGACTGCTGCAATTGTACTGCGGATAGCACTGATAGCTTGTTATGTTGGTACACTGGTTGTCGATGTGACTGTAGATGAAGGTATCAGGGCAGGAGAGGTCGTATTGGGTGTAGACTCCCGGAGTGCCGCTCAGGCACATGGTGTAGCCTTTGCAGTCGGCCGCGTTCTCATTAGGGAACCTTCCTCGAGTAGTACAAACGCTCGCCTCGCTCACACCGTGCCATAATCCCTGTAATTGAGAAGTAATCTCTTATCAACAACACAGTTTATCAGGTCTTAAAATTACAGCGGATCTTAACGTGGCTTATGAAAGTTTTAGTTTGTTTATCGTTTTATTACAGGAAAAAAACTGAGTTTAACTAGGTTTCTGTAGCACTGTTATAGCTCCTTCTGTGACTAAACAACTTGTTTGTATTGCTAGGTAAGTATATACTAAGTTCCGATTTCTGACTGAGTTAATTATAAGATAATGCGAAGTTACCAATATCATTTGTTTATATGAATGCGAAGTCATATCATATAAACATATAATACGATGCGACTTCGCATCTTATAATTAACTCCGTCAGAAATTGGAACTTTGTTTTGTATATACCTTGTTACGTAAAAATAAATACGTAGGTACAATAATCTTCAAGAAAGAGGAGTGTGCTCGATGGAGTACCCCTCCAAAAATTAAATGAACTCATACATAATCTGATTATGGCTGTAGCATAGCTGATTGCAGATTTGAATAAAAAAAAAAAGGTACAGTATGATATTATGATGCAGTTAGTCACCTAAGAAATGAAATTGAAAATAAGCAGATGGGCACTGTACTAACAGCACCTTCTTTTGTCACACTGACTAACTAAACAAAAGCATTTGTGCCAATAGAAATTGGTCTGTACTCACAATTAGAAACACCGTGAAAATCCATATTTGTGTCATATTTAGGACACGGCGAGACGTGTGTTATAACGAGTCGTGTAACTCGGAAGACACTATTCAGTTTAATGCCAGCTTAGTTTTATAATTAGATACATTTGCATAGGCGTCACACTGTTTCATTTATCTCTAGCGAGATAAAAACGAATACTGGGAGAGCCTCTTTAGTACCACATAAGCCATAGAAAGAGCGAGAGAAATTCGATGACTTAAATGTCGATAAATAGTAATAGGTTAGTAGTGTTTACAAATCTTACATGTGTGATTTTTGGTTCTTTATTAAGTACAGTCAACGTCATAATAAGTGATCACTTTTGTACCTTGTCACTTGAACGTCATGTTTGATAAGCCATACGAAATTGTCTAACGACTAAAAGCGACAAGGTACAGAAATGATCACTTATTTATGATATGAACTTAGGGGCTGTTTCACCACCCATTGATTAATTTTAACTGACGGATAAATATGATGCCGTCTCCGTCTATTAAAACAAAACAAACAGCAACGTTTTTTAAAAAGTAATACCTATGGTAATTTTAAATAGAACGTCGTTTTTTTCCTCGCATTCAAAGTGAAAAGTAGAGTTTTTAACGCGAGATTAAACGACCATAATGACACTCAAACTATAGCCACCCTCGCTCTGCTCGGGTGGCGAAACATCCCGTATCATTACGGCTTGTTTTAGTCCCTTGTTGAACAATCTACTATTTGCATGCTCCGATGTGGCAGATATTAATGCAGGTGATTGGACCATGCTTTAGATGTATACCTACTAACTTAATCTTTAATGGTTTTATTGAATACTTATCTGCCAAAACATATGAATATCGACAACAGTACACCACTACGCACACAAGATAGGAGATAATTGTTTTGTTTAGATACAACTTAGTCTCACCTAGATTCCATACAATAATGAAATGATTAAAAAATAAGTGAGATCGTATGTTGAAGCCATTATATTGCCCTTCGTCTAGCTTTGCATGGAATATTTTATGTTCTATTATATCTTAGCAATTTTACAAAAAATACATACATGCACCACGTTTTGTGATAGTACTTAGCAACAGAAAATGGAAATTAGAATGTAATTGAGAGAACAGCAAATTAAACTTCTTTCAACATCAGAACGACACGTGTGATTATGAAAGAGTAGAATAGTACATTATGATACAAGTGTGCTATGTTGGTCATTACACTCGAGTCGGTTTTTAAGCCTGAGCCGAAGGCGAAGGCTTAATGGAGACGAAAAGTGTAATGACCAATGCTCACGTGTTTCATACGACGTTTTTCAACACACTTGCGAGGAAAAGTAAATAAAAGTTCACATTTAAATAAAACTTAACAAACAGAAACCCATTTAAAAGATGGCGGCCGTAATTTTTTTTTTTCGCGCGCTCAGCGCTGCATGCGCGCGCAAGTCTGAGATAAGGGCACCGGCAAAGTAGCTAATCAGCCACATATTTATAAATTTTGAAATTGGGTATTTATAGTTAAAAATACACCGTCAAATTATAAATACCAACAAGCTAACAAGCAGTTTCATGAAATTCTTTAATTATTTATCACATTTTGAATTGAATTTTATATTTACGCAAATAACTACTTAGCTGTTTTCGAAACATTAATACTTCTTGCTAATATTTAAAAAGATATGTAATGAAAAGGCACTAGTGCGATAATGTAATGTAAAAGGCACGGCATGGGTAATATTCTGCATTATCAGTGTAAATACGCTGTAATAAGACCTACTTTACGAGCAGGTGTGTTGAAATAGTACATTATGATACAAGTGTGCTATGTTGGTCATTACACTCGAGTCGGTTTTTAAGCCTGAGCCGAAGGCGAAGGCTTAATGGAGACGAAAAGTGTAATGACCAATGCTCACGTGTTTCATACGACGTTTTTCAACACACTTGCGAGGAAAAGTAAATAAAAGTTCACATTTATTTAAAAACTTTAATTATTGAAACAGTTATTAAAACCCATTTAAAAGATGGCGGCCGTAATTTTTTTTTTTCGCGCGCTCAGCGCTGCATGCGCGCGCAAGTCTGAGATAAGGGCACCGGCAAAGTAGCTAATCAGCCACATATTTATAAATTTTGAAATTGGGTATTTATAGTTAAAAATACACCGTCAAATTATAAATACCAACAAGCTAACAAGCAGTTTCATGAAATTCTTTATTTATTTATCACATTTTGAATTGAATTTTATATTTACGCAAATAACTACTTAGCTGTTTTCGAAACATTAATACTTCTTGCTAATATTTAAAAAGATATGTAATGAAAAGGCACTAGTGCGATAATGTAATGTAAAAGGCACGGCATGGGTAATATTCTGCATTATCAGTGTAAATACGCTGTAATAAGACCTACTTTACGAGCAGGTGTGTTGAAATAGTACATTATGATACAAGTGTGCTATGTTGGTCATTACACTCGAGTCGGTTTTTAAGCCTGAGCCGAAGGCGAAGGCTTAATGGAGACGAAAAGTGTAATGACCAATGCTCACGTGTTTCATACGACGTTTTTCAACACACTTGCGAGGAAAAGTAAATAAAAGTTCACATTTATTTAAAAACTTTAATTATTGAAACAGTTATTAAAACCCATTTAAAAGATGGCGGCCGTAATTTTTTTTTTTCGCGCGCTCAGCGCTGCATGCGCGCGCAAGTCTGAGATAAGGGCACCGGCAAAGTAGCTAATCAGCCACATATTTATAAATTTTGAAATTGGGTATTTATAGTTAAAAATACACCGTCAAATTATAAATACCAACAAGCTAACAAGCAGTTTCATGAAATTCTTTATTTATTTATCACATTTTGAATTGAATTTTATATTTACGCAAATAACTACTTAGCTGTTTTCGAAACATTAATACTTCTTGCTAATATTTAAAAAGATATGTAATGAAAAGGCACTAGTGCGATAATGTAATGTAAAAGGCACGGCATGGGTAATATTCTGCATTATCAGTGTAAATACGCTGTAATAAGACCTACTTTACGAGCAGGTGTGTTGAAAATAATTTTTCAACAACTCTTAGCTTTTTATTTATCATTTGTTAATCAAAGAACCGAAGCTGCTGGAGTAAACGAGTTCTTGAGTGGAGAACGCGTCTTGGTAAACGTAGTGTAGGACGCGGACGCCCTCCGGCCAGGTGAAGTGACGATCTGCGAAAAGCTGCTGGTAGAAGCTGGATAGTTTAGAGGACAGGGCGCAATCGCGCTCTTTGGGGGAGGCCTACACCCAGCAGTGGTCTGCTATATAGGCTGATGATGATAATGATGAATATTATTTATACAGTTGATTCGGGAGACGTGAGCAGGATTTACCCTACCGGATTTAGTTAGGGCATGGTCAATTGGTCACTGCAATTAAAAGTATGGGAGTTTTACCTAGGTACTTAAATATGAATGTAAACGATGTTTATCAATTTCTGAGGGTGTTAGGTCGGTACTGCTCACGTCTCCCGAATCCTGAAGTAGTTTTAAACAGCAAAACATGCCCGAAATTGGCGAAATCATACCAACATTGAAACAAAGTCGATCCGTATCCAGGTCACAGATTACTTATTCAATGGCAGTAATTGACCCACATTAGCTAGACATCACATAAACTGATTGTTTGACGACGGATTCACATCAATATTGATAGCATTCAGAGCAATAATCCTTCCTTTTATTGGATATCAGTATTTACAGTTTCCTGGGGTATATAATGCACTTCCAGATCAGTTTTATCAAAAGCAGCAACATGGACGGTAGAGCAATAGTTGCAGTGTGTTTTGTGAGTTTGTTTTTTGTATTAATTTGGTGAAATTAGCTGAGTTCCCAAGATAAATCCATAGCGAACTTTAGGATCTTTGTGCCTTTCTCAAATTTAATTTACTTAAGCTTTATCATCTAAGACGTAAGGGTTTACATGAGTGGCATTTTGTCAAAAGTTGAGATAAGTGCAGCCGGTCCCATGTGGTAGGTAATGGTAATTCGATAAAAGTACCTAAATAACTAACAAAAATATTGTCAGCATGCTGCCCGTGTTCAAAAAGCTCGAAGAGTTGTAAAATGTGCACTTTTTCACAATTGTAGGTACATCTTTTGTAGCATCAATTGCTTTATTATTGAATTTTAACGAAGTACGGTTTAGTCATTATAATTAACTTCTATGAATTTCCTCTGAATCTAAGATGCATCACCGCGTGCCTATCTCGCAAAGCACACATTATGTTAAGCTAGCTAGAATAAGTGCGTACATAGTTCAAATAGTATGTAAGCGTTTTGACAAGAACAAAATTCTAAAATATTATATCGTTTTGATAGCGACATCAACATTTTTTTTTAAAGGTTTTTATTCAATTTCACTTATAAGAAGATGTTCAGGATAAATATTACAACTATTACAAGTCGAATATTTCCTACTTCCACTCGTAGATTTGTCTTAAAAAGTACTACTTAGTTAGAATTGTCCACTGGTAGAATTGTCTTAAAAAGTACTATAGCATTAGGTATAGAATAGAGAATGGATATAATGTGATCTCAAAGAAACTACGGTCAGCAAAAAGCTTGAATTGAAAACGTATTTTTTTATCAGTAACATTATTCATTTTAAAGCGGCCAACATGGGCGTATGGGGGGGGGGGGGGGGATTATACATTCACTTTTGAAAAACCTTGCAAGTCGTGTCATTGTGCGAACGATAATCACAAGGATTCAACCTAAAAAAATTAAACTGTTTCCCTTGGGCCAGAAGCTGGGTACGCCCCTGGAGGCCATATTTGTAATAAGCAATCCTGTCCACAACGTAGGTATTTTTACTGCTGGGCGTAGATTCTTGCAGTTTATTTTTGGTCGGACTTTTGTTATTGCCTTAGATGGCTTTTAGGTATTCTTTACCGAAGAAAGGGTGAGCTGCCAGACATGTTTTGGAGCATTCAGTTATTATGTTTATGTTAACAATCATAATCATTAGTTTTCTTTTTCTCAGGTGCTATGTAGCGTTTGGCAAATTCACGCGCAATCTGTCAACTGCACAGCCGCAGGCCGTTTCGCAGACACCACGGATACCACATGCCAGAATTATACCCTCTGTGTCTACAACAGCTCCAGCGGCAACTATCTTTCTTACTACTACCATTGTCCCACAACCTCAGTCTTTAACCCTAATAGCCGCCAGTGCACAGCCTCTACTAACTACGTATGCAATGTTACCACAACGTCAAGTGACATGCCAATTTCCGTCTGCGCAACAGAAGGTTTTATAGCTGATCCGGGCACTGATGACTGTAGGTCTTATATCGAATGTGTCGCAGATGGTGGAACGTTTATAGAAACTACGTCCATTTGCCCTGACGGTACATTGTTCGATCCAGCTACAAATGACTGTGTTTTTGACTATGCTTGTCCAACCACGTTTACTTGTACATCGGCAGGAAGGTTTGCCGACCCTGAGGATACGACGTGTGAGTCTTATTACCTCTGTGTATTGACATCTAATGATACCTTTGTGAGCACAAAAATGAAATGCACGTCGCCGGCTCTATTTAATCCCGTTTCAAAAATATGTTCCTCAAGCTACACCTGTAATTAGTGTACTCCTATGTACAATATAATTTTATAAGAAACTGATTCATAGAACTTTAGTTGTTTTCCTAAAACAATTAAGGAATTTATTGTATTTACAATGATTCAGTTACACTATAATTTAGAAAAGTACGTTTGGTTTATTCTGTGTCGACTCTTCCAGCATGTCCAAGAGGCGACCGACTACATGCTTCAGCAGATTCCTTCCGCCGAGGTGGTGATCTTGGGCGACTTTAACGCCCATCATGCCGAATGGCTCGGATCCCGTCTTACTGACCATGCCGGTAGATCTGCTTATGACTTCGCACTCGCTTACGGTTTGACACAATTGGTATCATCACCTACTCGTATTCCTGATGTGGAAGACCATGCTCCCTCATTATTGGATCTTTTGCTGACCTCCCATCCTGACGATTACCGGGTATCCGTCGACGCCCCGCTTGGTTCATCTGATCATTGCCTAATACGAACGTCCGTGCCTCTCTCAAGACAGCTACCCTCTAACCCTTTATCTAGGCGTCGTGTATGGCATTACGGGTCAGCAGATTGGGACGGAATGCGACTTTTTTTCGCTTCCTACCCTTGGAGACGGATTTGTTTTGCTTCGGACGATCCTAGTGTTTGCGCTGACTCTGTCGCTGATGTGGTTTTGCAGGGAATGGAACTCTTCATTCCTAATTCTGTAGTGCCCATTGGCGGCAAGTCCAAGCCTTGGTTTGGAAAAACGTGCAATGCAGCCTCTAAACGCAAGCAGGACTCCTACCAAAAATGGGTCAAAGCGCGTGCCACTAAGGATCCAGGGACCTTCGCTTTAAAGAAGCAATTCAATTCTGCCTCCAGATCCCTTAAAAAACATATTTCCGATGCGAAGTCTCAGCATGTGCGTGGAATAGGCCAAAAATTGACCAAGCTCCCATCTGGGAGCCGAGCATTCTGGTCCTTAGCTAAGGCTGTCCAGGGCAACTTCTGTCGGTCGTCGTTTCCACCTTTACGCAAAGAAGATGGCTCTTTGGCCCATACTGCAAAGGAGAAAGCTGACCTTTTGGGATCTCTTTTTGCATCCAACTCGACACTTGATGATGGGGGAAAGGACCCGCCGACCATCGTGCGGAGTGTGAGCTCTATGCCCGACGTAAAGTTTCGTCAAAGTGATGTACGGCGAGCGCTTTTTTCCCTCAACATCAACAAGTCTTGTGGACCTGACGGCATACCTGCCATTGTTTTGCGGACTTGCGCCCCTGAGTTGGCTCCGGTTTTGACGCATTTGTTTCGTCTCTCGTACTCTTCAGGTATAGTCCCGTCTTCGTGGAAGTCAGCCCTTGTGCACCCTGTCCCGAAAAAAGGTGATAGATCTGATCCCTCCAACTACAGACCTATTGCTATCACCTCCTTGTTCTCGAAGCTGATGGAGCAAATAATAAATAAACAGCTCCTAGGTTTCCTGGAGGATTGCCAACTGATCAACGATCGCCAATATGGTTTCCGTCATGGTCGTTCTGCCGGTGATCTTTTGGTATACCTTACCCATCGCTGGGCTGAGACGATCGAGAGCAAGGGTGAGGCTCTTTCTGCAAGCCTTGACATTGCTAAGGCCTTCGACAGGGTATGGCACGGGGCACTTCTATCGAAATTACCATCATACGGTCTTCCCGGGAGATTGTGCCTGTGGATTGCTAGCTTCCTCAAGAATCGGAGTATTAGAGTCGCTGTCGACGGTTCATCCTCCGATTTAAAATCTGTGAACGCTGGTGTTCCACAGGGTTGCGTGCTGTCGCCGACGCTATTTATTCTGCATATCAATGACATGTTGTCCATTGACAATGTTCATTGTTATGCGGACGATAGCACCGGCGACACTTGTTATACCGGTAGGCCTAGTCTTTCTGGGGCGGAATTAGCGGAGAGTCGATGTCAACTTGTGTCTGGTTTGGAAAGTATACTGGAACGGGTTTCCGATTGGGGCAAACATAACCTAGTGAAGTTCAACCCTACCAAGACACAAGTCTGCGCATTTACCGCGAAGAAAACGCCATTTACCGTAGCGCCTCGGTTCGAAAACTCACCCCTTGATCTGTCAGAGAGTATTGGAATCCTGGGTGTAAATATTTCGAGTTCTGTCCAATTCTGTGATCATTTGGTGAGCAAAGCCAAAATTGCTGCCAGAAAGTTGGGGGTCCTCAGCCGAGCGAGACGATACTTCACGCCGAGCCACTGTCTACTACTATACAAGGCTCAAATTCGGCCTCACATGGAGTATTGCTCTCATCTTTGGTCTGGTGCCCCTCAATATCAGCTCCTCCCACTTGATCGTCTACAGCGTAGGGCGGCTCGTATTATCGGTGATCCGATACTCTCTGGGAAGCTTGACCCTCTAGCTCTCCGCAGAGATGTTAGCTCTCTTTGCGTTTTCTATAGGGTCTACAACGGGGAGTGCTCTGATGAACTCTTCGGATTGATCCCGGCTGCTAAATTCCATCACCGCACTACTCGGCATAAAAGTAGCTTCCATCAACATCATCTTGATGGGTGGCGGTCATCCACTGTGCGGTTTAAGCGTTCCTTTTTACCGCGCACGTGTCATTTATGGAATAGTTTGGCGGCCGAGGTTTTTCCGACTCATTACGATATGGCTACCTTCAAAAAGCGAGTGTACCATTTTTTGCAAGGCCGGCAACGCATCTGCAGTCCTGATGGTGCTGCGGATGTCTATGGGCGACGGTAATCACTTAACATCAGGTGAACCGTCTGCTCGTTTGTCTGCTATTACATAAAAAAAAAAAAAAAAAAATTCTGTGTGACTTATTTTAAGTCAAATTCATGCTAGGTTTATGTTTAATTGTAAAAATAATAATAATTAATATGAAATAAATAGTATTAATAAATGATATTGACTGTTTAATTTCAACAACTACTCAATTCACAAATTCAATTTGATATCTGTGGGATTATGTTCTCGAATCTTAAACAAATGACCCCAGGATCAACCCCATGACATATCCTGTCCAGTTTTTCAGTCGCGCGAGATGTGTTGGCTAGTACTGGATCAACTTGTATGATGATTATGCTAACGAGGTTTTAGTCAGTCAGATTTTTTTATGATAATAATGATAATCAGAAATAAGGAAAAAAGTAGCACGATCGAAGACATATTTAAGGGTGAGAATTTGAACTTGAAAATGTAATTGGTTGGGCACATAGTTCGTAGAGTCGTAGCACAATGGCAGTCAGAATGTGAAGGTTCCTTAGTGATACGCGGTTCAGAGAGCACACTGTTGATTGACACCCTTCATCTTGGCTGGCATTAGAACATCACATATCGGCACATATCATTTTAGGAATGCAGAAGGCGTAATTACTGCCGTTCTTAGAGGAATCATTTTAGGAAATAATTTGTTCAACATAATGATGTCCTGGGCAGGGGAGAAATGATGAGGAAAAATCAATTTCCAGTCCAGTAAAGCCAGAATAATGCCACATTTGATGACATAATTTTGTCTACATTACTTAGTCAGTTTATGGGTCAGCTGAATAGTGTGTGATGGGGGATTACAACATTAATATTGATGCCATTTACGGTATCTTGGAAATTAGGGGATATCAACTTTATAGTTCGCGATAGTATATAATGCGAAAACTCTCACGATTTTATTAAGACTCGCAAAATGGATCACAGGACAGGGGTTGCAGTATTCCTTGTAAGTTATAGATACTTTCCTCCTCCGTTATTGTTTTATTTTGTTTTTAATTTATTTATATATTCAAATTGAAACTTAGGTACTACAAATTATATATTCGTTCCACATCTACTTTACTACATTACTCACTGCATCAGTATTGATTACTACTACAATAATTATAATTACTTAATTTTATGTTAGAATCAAAGAAATCATTTTATGTTTTTACAACCGACTAGCTGGTGCCCGCGGCTTCGCCCCCGGTGTAGTTTTTTTAATTTTCTAAATCTTCTTTTATAAGAACCTTCTCCTGACAATAGCAAACACAACTCAAAAAGAAATCGGCCAAGAGCGTGTTGGTCACCCCCGAAATAGGGTTCCGCATCAATTTTTTTTTCATTTTTATTGTACTATTAGTACATATATATAGTTTACATAAATCGTGCAAAATTACAGCTTTCTAGCATTGATAGTCTCTGAGCAAAGCCGCGGACGGACAGACAGATAGACATGGCGAAACTATACCTAAGGGTTCCGTTTTTGCCATTTTGGCTACGGAACCCTTATTAGCGAAATTGGCCCAGCCGTTCCCGCGTGATGCTGTGACCAGGGGAAACAGGGATTCATTTTTATATACATATTAAGAAAAATAAATAATTGATACATGGAAAGGGATTGAAGTGTCAGAAAGCTCTTGAAAGTCATTGAAAATATCACGTTCAAATTATTTTATTCGTCAGAAGTATATTTTTCTTAATAAGTAAAATATTTGACAACTAATACCCTTATTTGATTATTTGCTTATTTTAGATGCTGTGTTGTGCATGGCAAGTTCACGCTGCAGTGAACTGCACTTCAGCAGGCCGCTTTGCAGACCCAGACGACACAACTTGCAAGAATTACACCTACTGCGTATACGACAGTAGTACTGGCACCTACCTATCCTACAACTACGTCTGCCCTACCACCTCAGTCTTCAACCCAAACACAGCCCAATGCACAGCTTCCACTAACTATGTATGCAATGTTACAACCACGACGACGAATACTTCTTCTTCGGTCTGTACATCGGATGGATACATAGCTGATCCCAGCTCGACTAACTGCAGTTCTTATATCGAATGTGTTGAAATTGATGGATCTTATACGGAAACGACTTATACCTGCCCTGATGGTACATACTTCGATCCGAACACGACCCTCTGCGAATCCGACTATAACTGCACTTCAAGCTCCACTTTTACTTGCAGTTCTGCAGGAAGATTTGCTAATTCTGCAGACACTACCTGCCAGACTTACTACTACTGCGTTTTGGCATCTAATGGAACCTATCTGCAGTATGAGTATACGTGTCCTTCCACGTCAGTGTTTAATCCATCCAGCGCTGTGTGCACAACCAGCTATACTTGTACGTCTTAACGAAATGTTCAACGTGATATGAAAACCCTGAATTTGCTTTGAAAAAGGATCAGAATTACAATTTTAAGTTTTTATGTAAGCATGTCTGGACGGTTAGGGAAAAATGCGTTATAATTAATGAATTAAATTTAAATGCGTCTATAGACGTGGGTAACTTATAAGTTTATTTTATTAGATTCTTATTAAACAAAATGCATGTATGATTGTAAGTTGCATATATAAGACAATAGAATAGACGACATTTTAATCATGCGGACGTAGTAAATTTAATAACAGATAACGCTCGTTAAAAGAAAGAAAGCAAACACCAGAACATAAGTAGTCGAACAATGGTTTACTGAATAGAGATAAATGTATGAAAGTGTGGTGTTGTCAATTCATTGGAATACCTCAACCATTATTGCGCTTCATGCTGAACACATGAGTAACTTTTCGAACTCTGCGTTGCTTTTTTGTTCTTGCACCATCCATCTTCACCTTGATCCTGTTACTGGCATATGTGTAATACTGACCTTCCCCAATCAACACAGAAGCAAGCCTCCTTGCTTTTTCAATATTTGCGTTAAAGCCGGAATTAGTATTTTTCAAAGCAATAGCAGTACTATTGGCCAGAATGGGCTTATCGGTAACAGAGCTAGGTGTCAATGAGCTGGTGGTTTTATTAGATTTCCTCAAAGTGGCATAAAAATGTTTGAAATAATTATCTCTTATTTTGTTTATGTACAACGATGGCACTTTGGCTTTATTTCTTTTTCCACCAATAGGGATAGTGGTCAAGTCGTACTCTTCAAAGGTTTCGTCGTTAAAAGACAACGATTTCCCTTTAGTTGTTTTAAAATTAATCATGTTTTTGTAGTTGTCATAGTCAAATTCTGGTAAACTGGTAACCACGAAAGTAGAATCATTGATGCGACGCACTTGAAATGTTTTAACACCGACTGCAAATTTACTGAGGTAAAGTATTATATAATAATTGAGTAAAATAGTTTTTATAGTGCTTGCAATCATCAATCATTTGGGATTGACAGTAATATTGGTCGGAAGTAAACACGCATATTTAATTGAAATATGTCATTCGATAAAAACAGTTTGGACATGAAATAGGGCAAATAGCACATTATGGTAGACGAGAGAAAAAAAAACAGAGCACCGGGACAGCTGGGCCACGATATTTACGAAAGCGACTGAATGAAAAGTATTTATATTTTACAGTAGGTTTTTTGTCATTTTCCTATTGTAAATACCTACTTGTATGGAAAAGTAATTACTGCGAAATTGCTTTGAAAATAATGGTTTGAAAAACAAACAAAAATAAACATTTTGGTCTCCAAAACGCAAATACTTAATACCAATGGCTGCTGATAAAATTTTTAATAAGTAGCAAAATTTTAATCTAAATGTTACCTACTTAAAGGAAATATAATAATAAACTTTGATTAAATTTTCTCGTCTAACTCATTACCTACACATCAATTATCAGCATTTCACGTAGTTATATTCATTCCTCATGAGCAAGATCGTATCGGCAAGAAAAAAGTGAATGAAGACCATACAATGAATCTTGAGAGTCAGCGCGGAATCAAGGTCAAATTTGTCAAGCAAATCATCCAAATACACTTACGAGCTTCCGTGAACATTAAACACTATAATGAGTTTTATTAAATGGTGTTAGGTTTGGTATTTGACGATCAAGACGGGTGTTTCTTAGGTCGGTGTTTGGGAAAGAGCCTGAGAGTGTTCCCGGTGGCGGTATTGTTTTCAATGCCACCGAGAACGCGCTGTTTAATTGCTACTTCCGCTATACGGAACAGTAAATACACAGAGTTGGCTTTTGGTTGCAATAATATCGTATCGTTAGTAGTTACCTGCAGATGAGCAAAATTTGTTTCAATACTTATTTAAGTACTAGAATTATACATTTAACATTATTAATAACACGTAAACAATAGGACAGTAAAGAGTTTTAAAGAATCTGTATCCGACGTACTTTTACTTACAAATATATAATAAACCTTTCCTGGTTCTTGGTGATATCACTTACATATTTATGCATCGAATCTGAGATATTTGACAAACAAAATCTTTTTGGGTAGGTACAGAATGTTATGGACAAAAATCTATTTTTAGACTCCTAAAAAATATTGAAACGGCTTAAATAAAATTTTACAAAATGATGCAAACAAACTTTGAGACTTAAGTTGCACTAATCGTGAAAAACGAAACCGAATAATATTCTTAACACGTTAACTGCGGGGCCATTTTCAATGAACTCTCAGCCAGTGCGTTGGACACCTATAAGAACTCGTAACCAAGCTTTAGTTCAGTGCGTATGAGACCCAATCAGACTCCTAAAAAATAGATTTCGAAAATAACGTAAATCTCGCTCAAAAAGCTATGTATCGATATGTTTTTTGTTTATAGATAAAGACAATCCATTTCTCTATCTTTAGACGAGTTCGCATGCAGTTTTGACATAAATATACAGAGTAAATAGAAAACAAATATAGGGTATCGAATGTATCTCAAGCCGCAACTGAAGTAAGTTCAATTTGTGTACGAACTAGTGATGGGATTGAAATAAAACATGAATAGTCGATAACTATTTTATATTCAAAGAATTTTAACAAGGAAAGTGTTTTTCGTTAACACATGGTATGGAGGGCATATTTGAACGTTTTCTAAAATTTTTATGTTACTTGTCGATGGAGTAACACATTTTGGTATTTCAATAACTTTCTTACATTTTAACTTTTTTTTTATTCGACTAGATGTCAAACGAGCAAATGGGTCTCCTGATGGTAAGAGATCACCACTGCCCATAGACACCTGCAACACCAGGGGTATCTAATTAATTAATTAGCTCCGGATAATTTTTTTATTTGTAATTATAAGTTTTTTGGTTTGTTTGAATATATGTGTAATAAACATCCGGATCTAATTAATTTATTGGATCTAAGCCAAAACAAATTGATTTTTTTCATTTTTATGGCACTCATACACAACTGCTTCATAAACATTTTATTCTTAACGAGATTTTTTTCTAAATAACCCGTGGCCTTTCACTTCGATACTTGAACAGCACTAAAACAATTTGGTGCGGCGCACGCGCCACTCGCTCTCCTCTCCTTGCGGCTACGAGGCCTGCGATTCAGGAGACTCAAAAGATCGCGTAACGCACCAAATGAATAAAGTTATTACTCAGTGCGTTAGGGACCTAAACGATCTCCAATTTTTATTAATACACAGGTGAATTTAATTTTTAGCAGGAAGCAAGTTTCTATATTTGTCTCCGTCATATTTGTAGTAATTCAGCTGCTATTGTCTCCCGCACAGAGGTGAGAAATACGAAATCGGGTGCCGCACTGAATGAAAGTCTCATACGAGATGTTTTAGATCTCATAACGCAGTGAACGTGTTAAACAAAATAAAATTATTCAAAACAACACAGCTACTCTACCGTAATCGCTATCCACTTTGTACCGGCACTTGCATCGTGTGATTAACCTACGCTTTCATTTGCTTAGAGCCTGAAGTAACCTAGATCAGTCAATACCGAATTCACAACCAATTATATAAATATTTTATAAATATAAAACGAACGTTCAAGTCTTTTCATGCAGTAAGGTATATTATGTGAAAGTAATTAGGATAAGGCAATTAACTGGAACAGTACCTATCATTGACCAAAAGAACTTTAAAGCAACAAAAAAAATCTCTGAAAAAATTGAGAGTGCCTGTAGAACTCGTGACACGAAAAGAGAGTGCTTTTTGCTTCTAATAAGAATCGTGTTGATTCTGAAGCGACCATGGAAATCACTGTTTCGTACAATAATAAAGTAAGTATAGGTAGGTATATTAAAATGATACGATGCTTTTGTGCACAAGGGAGTTTTATGCAAATTTAAACCCGTTGGAGTGAGGTACAGCAAGGGTACAGCTAGAAAAACATTGAAGTTTGATTATTTTTTGTATTGTATGGAGTCTTCTTGTGACTCAACTTCCATCAGTAGCCCTAATAAGGTTATCACCCTGTATTTCGGATTAATTTTCATTGAAGGTTGTCCTGATCAGCTATTTCATTGCAACTGCGTAATTTTACGTAAGCAATGCAATCGGAATAATAACACGAAGCTGCCTCGTAAACAATGATTTCAAAGTCGTACATGCATAGAGACGACGTGCTTTCTTGCGTGATGTAGGTCGATTGCGCTCGATCTGATGAGGTGCACCCCGAATGCAGATTCATATTTGTTTCATGTAGGTATTATGGTTACCTTTATATAAGACCAGTGGTAGGTATTCGCTGGAGGCATATGACAATACAATACAAAGATTCTTTATTGTACACCAGAAATAAATAAGCGATCCAGAAAACAAATACACAGAGAAAAAAATTACACGGTAAGCAATAGGCGGCCTTATCACTTATGACATTCATAGTTTATCTAATGTACAATCCGTGAGCTTTTAGAAAAACCTTCGGGTTTCTCCCGTGAAAAAATGATTTTTTTTTACTTAAATATAAAATTAATTGGATTTTTTTTAGAAAAAAAAAACGTTCTTAGTTTTCTACATAATATATAAAAATTTCATGAAAATCGGGCCACTAGTTTGGTAAATAAAAAATAAAAACGATGTTCCTTTTTTTTATTATTATCTCAAAAACCACGGCCATTTCGGGGCTAAAATTTGGTCAAATTATAACGTATGTAAAGACAATTATCCGAGCCAAAGGAAAACCACTTTCTCGTCAAAGGCAGTTTCGCCATCCTTACAGGGTTATACCCTTTGTGCGAGCGAGCGAAGCGAGCGAGCAAGTCGGTTCGGAGCAGAAGCGACTTGGATAGTTAAGGTTCAGAAGGCTAAGGCCATCTTAGCCTTCGATGTTAGTTTTTTTTTATAGCAGCCAGTATAATAACAATAATTCTCAAGCAAACTTAGCCGTTATAGTTTTTCATGGAAGTTTGATATAATGACTACCTATCCTACCTACCTAACCTGAATTTTTTCAAATTTTTCCACCCACCGGTTTAGATTTTAGAGGGAGGAGGGGACGCTCGATTTTAATGAAAATGTGCACTTTAAAGTTGAATATTTCGCAAACATATTACTGAATCGAAAAATCGTTTTAGAAAACCCTTAATAGTTTTAAATCCTGAAAAAATGAAAGCGGCTGCGCCGCTTTATGTTATTTCGATAGTTAGGCTTTACACATGGGCGCCGCAGGCGCCCAATAGTCAAAGCGGCTACGCTGCTGTGAATTATATCCTCCTAAAGACTCTAATATGGGCGCCGCAGGCGCCCAATAATGAAAGCGGCTGCGCCGCTTTATATTACTTTGATAGTTAGGCTTTACACATGGGTGCCACAGGCGCCCAATAATGAAAGCGGCTGCGCCGCTTTATATTACTTTGATAGTTAGGCTTTACACATGGGCGCCGCAGGCGCCCAATATTGAAAGCGGCTGCGCCGCTTTATATTACTTTGATAGTTAGGCTTTACACATGGGCGCCGCAGGCGCCCAATAATGAAAGCGGCTGCGCCGCTTTATATTACTTTGATAGTTAGGCTTTACACATGGGCGCCGCAGGCGCCCAAATATTGAAAACGGCTGCGCCGTTTATATTACTTTGATAGTTAGGCTTTACACATGGGCGCCGCAGGCGCCCAATATTGAAAGCGGCTGCGCCGCTTTATATTACTTTGATAGTTAGGCTTTACACATGGGCGCCGCAGGCGCCCAATGATGAAAGCGGCTGCGCCGCTTTATATTACTTTGATAGTTAGGCTTTACACATGGGCGCCGCAGGCGACCAATATTGAAAACGGCTGCGCCGCTTTATATTACTTTGATAGTTAGGCTTTACACATGGGCGCCGCAGGCGCCCAATAATGAAAGCGGCTGCGCCGCTTTATATTACTTTGATAGTTAGGCTTTACACATGGGCGCCGCAGGCGCCCAATATTTAAAAGCGGCTGCGCCGCTTTATATTACTATTGACAGTCCCGTGCTATTTCGAGGGCAGATCAGGTGCCCATTGTTCAAAGCGGCTACGCCGCTTTAAATTAGTATCTCGTCGCAGCTGCCATAAGATTTTAAATTACTAGGGGCCATTAGGTAAGTAAAGGCGGCTGCGCAGCCCTATCTCTGCTCCTAGATCTAGCTATAGCTGCACTGTTGCCGTTCCCCCACCTCCCCGACCATCCTCCCTGCAAAATACTCGGGGTATATATAGCCTCGGTTAAAAATTTCGTTGGCGCGATGCAGAACTTCGAAATTCAAAATATCGGAAAACAATTTTTTATGAACACCAGTGGCCAGTATCATTGAACCACGTAGATTATAGTCCCAAATGCTGGTACTTACGTGCTCTGAATTTACCACTGGCTGGTTAGATCGCTGATTCCCGACAAAGTAGTTTTAAATAATATAATGTATTGCTAATTGGTGTCAATACATTTTTAAAATTGATTTTCTATGGACGGCTTTTATCTAAATCAGTTATTTGTTAATATGACGTATAGGTATATGTTTACTTATATTTTTGTTTTGTGTTTGTAAAATTCGTTCCGATCCGATCCGATGCGAGCCGTTTAGTGGAAGTGGAAGAAGAGAGAAGCAATATTATTACGTCTACCTACTAATATTATAAATAGGAAAGTTTGTGACTGTGTGTGCGTGCGTGATTGCATGTGTGTATGAAAGAAAGAAAAAACCGGCCACCAGCGTGTCGGACACGCCCAAAATAGGGTTCCGTAGCCATTACGAAAAAATTAAGTAATATTTTTCTAAGGATTTCGTATTTTATACGGAATCTACCAAGTTTAGGTATATTTTATACCTTACGCTGCTATTTACTCATAAACTACTAATAATTCTCAAGCAAACATAGCCGTTATAGTTTTCCTTGAAAGTTTGATATACTGACTACCATCCTGAATTTTTTCCAATTTTTCCACCCACCGGTTTAGATTTTAGAGGGGGGGGACGCTCGATTTTAATGAAAATTTGCACTTTAAAGTTGAATATATCGCAAACGCTTTACTGAATCGAAAAATCGTTTTAACAAACCCCTAATGGTTTTAAAATACCTATCCTACAATACCCCACACTATAGGGTTGGATGAGAAAAAAAAAATCACCGCCACTTTACGTCTATGGGAGGTACCCTAAAAAAAACTGTTTTTGAATTTTTAATTGTATTATTTTGTCGGCATAGTAGTTTACCTTTATATCCTAGCAAAATTACAGCTTTCTAGCATTGATAGTCCCTGAGAAAAGCCGCGGACGGACAGACAGACAGACAGACAGACAGACAGACATGGCGAAACTATAAGGGTTCCGTTTTTGCCATTTTGGCTCCGGAACCCTAAAAACAATTTTTTTAGGGTACCTCCCATAGACGTAAAGTGGTGGTGATTTTTTTTTCTCATCCAACCCTATAGCGTGGGCTATCGTTGGATAGGTATTTTAAAACCATTAGGGGTTTGCTAAAACGATTTTTTGATTCAGTGATTTGTTTGTGAAATATTCAAGTTTAAACTGCAAATTTTCATTAAAATCGAGCGTCCCCCCCTCTAAAATCTACGAAGATTTAAGATTCCCTACAAAATACGAAATCCTTAGAAAAATATTACTTAATTTTTTCGTAATGGCTACGGAACTCTATTTTGGGCGTGTCCGACACGCTCTTGGCCGGTTTTATAAAACTAATCTACACGATGGCCCTGAAATAAGTCCTGAAATATTTACAGTTTTAGAGTTGCGAAATGAAAAGTTGCGAAAAGGCAGTACCCGGAACTCAAATGGTTCGATTAAAGGTTCCACTGTACTATGGAGTACTTTCTAAACATCGAAATCTACGCAGACGAAGTCGCGGGCAAAAGCTAGTAATGTAATATAAATATTTTTTTCTTCTCATGCTCGTGAAGTTCGTGTTTATGCTGTAACTAGGCGACATAAATTACATAAAAAGACTTTTTATGCTCTAGTCCATAAAATAAAATCTTCGTCTAATACCAACTAAAGACCAAGGTAATCAGGTGTCAACAGCCACAAACAAAAAAGTTTCCATATATTTTTTAAATAATTTTTAATTTATATAAAACTGAAAATCAGTCTAATCATTCATAATAAATCAGTAAAATTAAAATAATTGAATTATTATAACAATGCATTAAAATAAAGGTAGGTACATAGAAAGTGAATCATTGTTTCCACTGATGTTATTTCATTTCCTCGCCATCGAAGTGAAAAGCAGTGTGTAAAGCTCGGGTGGCTATATGAACGCCTCGGGTAAAATGGCTCGTTTTATGCTCTTGTTGTACAATCTACTATTTAAAGAAGCTGAATGATTCAAGAAAAGAGTTGATTGTAAATATTTTAATAAGGTTCGAGACCGAGTCACACAAGCCACGGGGATTTTGAAAAGTACATTAAAAAATATTAAACGAAGCAGACCAAAAAAATTCATTTGACATACCCAAGAGAAGTAAACACGGTATAAAAACTCTATATACTTCCAAACAAAATCACTGTGTTAAGTCGGGGTGTTCTCTATTTAAATTAACGATGGAAGAATTCGAAAATGCTGATTTTGTTTTCTTTGTATCATGACAAAAAGTCATATTGTATTAATGTTAGAAAAACATAAACAAGCTTAATATAATCAAAATAAGGTTTATTTTGTACTGGTGGTTATTCTTTACATAACTTTTTACGGTAACTTCAAAAAGTTTTGCAAGTTGATAACAGAACAAAACCGCGTATCACGATCGCGTGTCATCGTCAATATGTTTTTATAAAAGAATTGTTTAATAAGCAATCATTTAATCAATAATGTCACTTTAAATCATTAATTTTAATTTATTTTAATTGTTTTATGAGATAATTATGTCAAATTTTAGTAATAATTTTAAGTTAAATTAATTTATATCATATTTATACCTAATGACAATTTTATTCGTATTTTTTGTGACATATCTACTTATTAATATTTCTACGCCAGATCTGGCAGAATATGCTGTTGACATTTATGATAATAACTACCTGTACCTACCATATTCTAAGAAATAAACGATTTCTATTTCTATTTCTATCCGAAGTATGCTTCTAAAATACGAAGGTTTTTTTAAGATCTCACGGAGTGTAGTACTAGTATGATTATGGAGCAGGATTTCGGAATCCGTGTAGTTTGAGAAGTACAATGTTTTTTAATTTATTACAAAATTTAAATTAGTACTTACTGTTTATACCGTGTAAAAATATTTTGCTATTAAAATAAAGTTTATTGTTTATACATTATAGATCATTTTTTAACATAAGGCTTAAAACTCTTACAGCCTTATTCATAAAAAGTTAGAGCCTCCTTGAAGGCTCCTTGATGGCCCGATGCTAAAAAACGTGATTTATAAACGTCTGTTAACGCTAATCAGTCAATCAAGGCTCTGCTAAAGTTAGTGGACCGTAGACCCTCCTTTATCTCCCTGCTAAGTCACAAAATGGCCGCCACAAATTTGAACAGCTGACTTTGACAAGAGTAAAAAACCATACCATAGATATTTGGAGGTTTACGCAAAGATTTAAAAAAATCAGGAAAATTTATTTTCAGGAATTTGTATTTAAAAATCCTCGAATAATATGAAAAAAAAAAATTAGGATGATTAACATAGTTACGGCTTTTTGCACTTAGTTAAGGTCTACTAAAACACATCATCATCATCATCATCATCATATCAGCCGAAAGACGTCCACTGCTGGACATAGGCCTCCCCCAAGGCTCTCCACTTAGACCGGTCTTGTGCTTTTCGCATCCACCGCGATCCCGCGATCTTAGCCAGGTCGTCGCTCCATCTTGTTGGAGGCCTACCGACAGCTCGTTTCCCGGTCCGCGGACGCCATTCGAGAACCTTCTGACCCCATCGGCCATCAGTCCTGCGTGCAATGTGCCCCGCCCACTGCCACTTCAGTTTCGCGATCCTTCGGGCTATGTCAGTAACCTTAGTTCTACTGCGGATATCATCATTTCTGATTCTATCCCGCAGAGAAACCCCGAGCATAGCCCTCTCCATAGCCCTTTGAGTGACTTTGAGCTTCCTTATGAGGCCCATCGTTAGCGCCCACGTCTCGGATCCATACGTCATCACTGGCAACACACACTGGTCAAAGACTTTTGACTTCAAACACTGCGGTAATTTGGATGAAAAAACACTGCGAAGCTTCCCGAACGCTGCCCAGCCGAGTCGGATTCGACGAGTGACCTCTTTCTCGAAGTTGGACCTACCTAACTGGACCGTCTGTCCTAGGTATACATAGTCGTCAACAACTTCGAGCGCAGAGCCTCCGACTATTACGGGAGTTGGCACTACATGAACATTAGACATGACTTTCGTCTTGTCCATGTTCATTCTCAGGCCAACTCGGTCGGAAACTCTGCTGAGGTCAGCGAGCATAGCACTGAGGTCCTCCATGGTCTCAGCCATGACTACAATATCGTCGGCGAATCGAAGGTGAGTGAGGTACTCGCCATTAATGTTGATGCCTCGTCCTTTCCAGTCCAAAACCTTAAAAGCATCCTCCAATGCAGCGGTGAACAGCTTCGGAGAGATGACATCTCCTTGTCTGACTCCCCGCTGCAAAGGAATAGGCTTCGTGCTCTGGTCCTGTAGTCGGACGGACATAGTGGCGTTTCCGTACAAACACTTTAACACTTCGATATACCGGTAGTCAACTTGGCACCGCTGAAGAGCCTGCAGCACAGCCCAAGTCTCGATCGAATCGAAGGCTTTCTCGTAGTCCACAAATGCAAGGCAAAGGGGGAGGTTATACTCTTCGGTCTTCTGTATAACCTGCCGCAACGCATGTATGTGGTCTACGGTACTATAACCTTTTCGGAAGCCGGCTTGTTCGGGAGGCTGGAACTCGTCAAGCCTGCGTGCGAGACGATTCGTGATGACCCTGGAAAACAGCTTGTAAACATGGCTCAGAAGTGAGATGGGTCTATAGTTCTTCAACAAGGTTTTGTCACCTTTCTTGAAGAAGAGCACCACCACACTTCTGTTCCATGCTTTCGGCGTTCTCCCTTGGTGGAGGACGGAACTAAACAGCGTCTGAAGGCCCTTAAGAACTGGTTTACCACCCGCCTTCAGGAGTTCGGCTGTAATTCCGTCGTCACCCGGGGCTTTGCCATTCTTGAGCTGTTTGAGGGCCATACTAATCTCGTACAGGCTGACGTCCGGGATGTCTTCGGTATAGTGTCGGGTTAATCTAGCTCTCGGGTCTTTAGCTAGATTTTCGACGGGTGTTCGGGTTGTCGTGTATAGCTGCCCGTAAAACTTCTCAACTTCCCCCAACAGCTCAGGTTTGGATGAAATCACTCTGCCGTCCTCGGTCTTCAGCTTCATCAACTGGCTTTGACCAACAGACAGATCCCTGGTAAACACCTTTGAGCCCCTGTTACGCTCAATAGCTTCTTCAATACTATTAGTATTAAATCGGCGTATATCGCGCTTCAGAGACTTTGAGATCTGCCTGTTGAGCTGCCGATAGCGACAAGCGTCACCAGAGGACTGCAGAGTCATCTCACGCCTCACCTCCATGAGCCTAATGGTGGAGTCCGAAATCTTTTTGGTTTTAGTACGGCGGGTCTTGAAGAACTTAGACCCGACCGTATGGACAGCTTAAACACGCGTATCGGAAATGGCGGGAAGCTCTAGACTTTGAAGACAGAATTTTGGTATATTACCTAATTAAATTAATGTCACGTAATGTCATGTAATTAATGGCCACGGAAGAGAAAGTTACAAAAATAATTTATTTTAACCTCCCTTGAAAAAAGCCTGCCTGCCGCACTGTATTCCTACACCAAGTAAAAAAAAAATATTATGACAGTGTTTTTATCTGTATCTGCAATACATCGGGTATTTTGGCTAGAAAAATATACTCTTCAAATGTCGTCGATACAAGGAGTTGGCGGTTTTAATACTAAAAATTTTCAAGTCAATAACATTTCCATTTATTGTTGTCTGTGTCTGTTGATTGCATTTTAAATTTTTGAGAATAGTTCTAAATATGTGATGGGCCATGGGCCATGTCTGGACCAGAACAGTGGCTGGCCTAGGTATTAATGTAATTAATAAAATTACTGTCAGCTTTGAATACAACGGCTAATCTATTCACCAAGGGGCACTTGGAGACTTTTTAATTTAATTTAATTAATGTAGGTTTAAGTGGTCTTAAGTTCAGTAAGATCCATACAAGAACTGTCAGTTTAATCCTTAAATAGAGATTTAAAAAAGCCTACAAGACATCCCAAAGTGAACACATAATTAACAAAACATTACTTTCATTATAAAATACAATAGAGGAATTTAGTCAGACGAGCTTACTACAAGTGCAGTATTTTTTTACTTTTTTATTCGACTGGATGGAAAACAAGCAAACGGGTTTCCTGATGCTAAGAGATCACTACCGCCCATAAACATCTACAACACCAGGGGTATTGCAGATGCGTTGCCAACTTAGAGGCCTAAGATGGAATACCTCAAGTGCCAATAATTTCACACAATTTGCAACAATGCGACAATTTGTCCATAGCAAATACTTCAGTTTACCTACCTAGTGAAAGATAAATTGAGCTAGATTGCGAAAGTCAGCTGTTTAGCAAACAGACAGGCGTCTCCTGTTCGAAATTTAACAATTTATCTGAATAACAGGACGTTGTGTTGAATACTAACCGTTGATTTTCACAAGCTGGTGACGCAAGGCTTTGATTTGAGTAGAAACGAGTGAATACGTCTTTTATGTTAAGCAGAATTTGCTTCCTTATTGCACAATTAGTATAGGCTGTAGTATCCGGGTAAATCTCACAGAATATTGTGACGTATCGAGAAAAAAATACAGCATAATTTGAACTAAACCCTATAAATAAAATTGTAGGGGGTTAAATGATATTATTTATTATTACCATTGTACCCCTACCAGAATGTTAACCGCTGAAAAAGGTAAGTAATACAGTTTTATAGAGTGTTGGGTCCATCCATCCATCCATCCAATTAAGAAATTAATTGTACGTCCGAAAGGGCTAACTGTTGAAACTTCTCAATGCATATTAATATTAACATAATTTGTACATGGTTTTAATAAATAAACGTTTCTTATTCCTATTTCATCATTTTGGACCTTGAGAACAAACGGCAGTCTATGATCCGGAAGCGATCATCCTCTCCTTCGTCGAAGAAATTAAATGTCGTAAGGTCAGCGGGAAAAGTCATGTCATTCATTCACTGACGCCGAGTGAGTCATATTAATTGAATAGGTATCTGAAGAAAGGAGTTACTATTACTAATTTCAAGTGTCCTGTTTGATCACGACAACGCACCCGTTCATACTATAACGTCAGCGTTGTAAAGGGTTATTTGCGATGTAGCTTTTGAAATACAGAAACACCCACCCGTATTCGCCAGGCCTAGCCCTCAGCAACTCTCCACGACTGAAGGATGATCTTAGATGTAAGAAAATTTCGAATGTTAATGAGGTAAGGGCCGCTCTAGATCTCTAGATTTTAGAAGAGTCAAGAAAAAAAAATAGGGAAATAATGCTGATACTCGTATAGAAAAAAAGATGGACTAATGTGCAGGCTTATTCTTAATACAAGACTACGTTGAGAATTATCGTTACTTATTATCGTTACTTTTGGATCAAACGTGTTTGCAGTGTTGCTGTTTAATTTTCTCGTAATCGAAGTGTAAATCAGAGTGTATAACTCTTCATCAAATAAATTTTGCTCTCGGTTTAACTATCCACCCTCGCCTGTAGCAAAGTTAATAAATTGGCGGGTAAATTGACGCGTTTGTTTACCGCGTTGTTCAATTTTATTGACTATTTCTTTAAGAATCGAAGCGCAAATCCACAGCTTAACTTATTGAACATCGCATGCGATCATTTCGACTCGAACGGCGCATGCGCCGGCTTCCGCGAATTGAGGAAGCGCCAGCGCAGTAGGTACATAAATTACTGAAACGAGTGACAGAACCGATATACAACAAATGCACATTGGAACATTCCTGGAAGTAATTTAATTAATATACCTATATGGTATGCATACGTAAAAAAAAATATTTTAAAAATTAGTATTATATGCCTTACTTGTGCATGGGTGAAGTACTGAGCGCGATTGTGATGGAATGGCTAGGTACACCTTAGGTACATCTGTATGATTTAATATCTTTTCTAGTTTTTTTTCATTTATCTCATCCGGTGCACACGAAATTTTTTTTTCTAGTTTAATTAATCTTAGATTTTTTGAAAAACACTTAGGTACTGTTGATAAAAACAAATAATGCCCATTAAGTTTCTTGTATCTATTTATGTAGTAGTTGGTTATGGTCAAATCGTAAGTTGCTTTTCACAAAAATTTTGTTGTCGATTTCACTGGAAATGTAACTCTTTTATTGGATAATAATGTGGCACATTTTGTTGTCACCATAAAATATGCTTTTAGTAAAGCAGTAGGCATATAATTATTTCGTAAATTAATTGAAAAGTAAAATACAAAAGTATTGTAAGAATTTTTGGAAATAAAACAATCTCTGTAACAAAATTAATAGTAATTTGATGAGTAAATATTTATTTCTAGATATTTCATGCATGGGAGTCTAAAATATATTTACAAAAATATATAATTCCCTTTCAATAAAACAGACATTTAAATCAATACGATATGAAAAACTCCTTAAAAGTGTATTATCTATAGGTAAAAGCACAGGATTGCCTGTAAAAATACAATATACAGCCGGACTCTATGATATAATCGATTGGGTCCTTGACGTCAAAACCACTTTCGAGCTTGCGTCATAAATAGATGCATTCTTCGAGCCCAGTTACCGAATAAAAACGTCATCTAAGGACCACGCCGATATCGAAATAAAAGTAAAACTTTAATGGTCATTTCGTGGAAAGGAGTAAATCGTACATTCTTGTATTCCATTAAGCTATTGTAAAACTAAGGCCATAATAAGATTATCATTATCAAGGGGATTCTTTACCCTAATACATAGGCTATGTTCTGTTATATTATATATTATTAATACTATTCTCAAAGGCAAAAAACGCGGAATATTTTTTACAAGGAGGATAAATTGGAATGTAACTATTAGACATCAGCTAGGCCGAAATGTCAAGTTAGAATAGAAATTCAAATTGTTAATTTTTCAACGAGTAGCTACAATATAATAACTAATTATTTTGATTGTTTGCTTGCTTACACGAGGATTTATTAGCATAGGTACCATCGGTAAAATGTTAACGTAAGTCTTACGTAAGTTTTCTTACTAAACCTAAAGGCACAGAACATCTTTGAGGTTCGAGTAATTGCTTCCGATTATATTGATTAAATAACCGTTCATTAACAGTCAATGACAGATTGCCAATGCAATGTTTATTCAGGACGATAATTTCTTTCGCTTATACTATCATGTAAGAAAAATATAGGTATACATGTGTGAGTACAATTAGATTCAAAGTTAGATTACTAAACCAGTGTCACTATACCATCAGGTGGAAAGAGTTATCGCTGCTCAGTTAAATTTATAAAAAAACTGACACGGTCAATGTAGAATAGTTAATGCTATTACCGATAGGGGATGAAGACGGCGATCGATGGGTAGAATTCCAATTATGATTGTGGTTAAAATGGGTCAGCAGGTACGCCGGCCGCCCCCGCCCCAGCGGCGCGCGCGCGCTTCGTGCCACACTCATTCGCTTTTTGCCCACCTTTCGACTCACGCGCAGGCCGCAGCCTCCATCATTGTCAGTGAACGAGCATTTCTCTCACGTGGGAACCATTGACTCTTTTGTGCTTTACCCGCTATACCCCAGCCGCCGTACGATCGACAACACGTAATGACTTTACTCTAAGAGTGCACTTGTGATAGGAATGGTGATGAAAATTAAAGATGACTAAATTGAGGTGATGACTTCGGTTTCCTAGTGAAAGTTGAGTGATGACTGATAATAAAACAGATAAAGTGATTGGGATCCTAGCTATCCGATAAGCGGATACCATGGCCGTCGCGCCGGCGGTGAGTTATGATTCTCTTTCAACTTAATAGCTGTTTATAAGCTTTTAATGATGTGAGTAATTGTATCACTAAAGTTTGTGATGACAACGTAAATTGATATGGAGTCATTTCGGTCTAAATTGTTTGTAATGTGGATACTGATCCACATGGAAATTACCCTTTTAATTATTTTATTACAGCAGATCGAGCGCTTGATATAAAAGAAAGATCAAGAGACGGAATTGTATTTTTCAACACACCTGCTCGTAAAGTAGGTCTTATTACAGCGTATTTACACTGATAATGCAGAATATTACCCATGCCGTGCCTTTTACATTACATTATCGCACTAGTGCCTTTTCATTACATATCTTTTTAAATATTAGCAAGAAGTATTAATGTTTCGAAAACAGCTAAGTAGTTATTTGCGTAAATATAAAATTCAATTCAAAATGTGATAAATAAATAAAGAATTTCATGAAACTGCTTGTTAGCTTGTTGGTATTTATAATTTGACGGTGTATTTTTAACTATAAATACCCAATTTCAAAATTTATAAATATGTGGCTGATTAGCTACTTTGCCGGTGCCCTTATCTCAGACTTGCGCGCGCATGCAGCGCTGAGCGCGCGAAAAAAAAAAATTACGGCCGCCATCTTTTAAATGGGTTTTAATAACTGTTTCAATAATTAAAGTTTTTAAATAAATGTGAACTTTTATTTACTTTTCCTCGCAAGTGTGTTGAAAAACGTCGTATGAAACACGTGAGCATTGGTCATTACACTTTTCGTCTCCATTAAGCCTTCGCCTTCGGCTCAGGCTTAAAAACCGACTCAAGTGTAATGACCAACATAGCACACTTGTATCATAATGTACTATTATAGAGACATAAAAAGTTTAATTGATATGTATAGGTACTAATGAAAGTAAACTAGAATAATAAGTTTTCCCAGCTATAACATTCAGTGTCAAGAGAATAGGATATATTTCTATGAAAGTTGAGATATTTATGAGGTTAGACTTTTAACTATGGGAGTTTAAAGAATATACTCGTAATTACCGCCGACTATCTTTAATCGAAATACAAGAAATCGAGATTTTTAAACTCGATACATACATTATATTGAACTTCGTAGTAGACTTAATTCAAAAACTATGTTAAGCATTTTACTAGATTTAAAATTAAGGGACTTTGAAGATAAAATATAGTATAAATTGGTTTCATAAAGTAGTGTTGACTATAAAAATGTTGTTAACTCAATATGAAGCATTTAGTATAATGAGAATTTCCCTGTACGTTACTCATACGAATCTGGCAACTTACGTCTCATGAATATAATTTAAGCTTCTTTACATCGTCAATTTGTTTATTTCGTCAAGCTGACGAATGACGAAGATGAAGAAGCTCGGGGATTATCTACCCGTAATCTCCGGTAGCTTTTTGTTTTACGTATTTTAGGGCCTTTTAATCCTGGTTATCACATTGTATATGGTTACGTAGTTTGTTAGTAAAATAAATATTTGTCTTTATATACAAAAACAAGCCCAAAATGGGTAGCTACTACACAGAAAAAGACCCGGGAAAAATTCTTACTCGGAGATTTATATACTATGATTTTAGGTCTTAATAAATATTTGAATACTATAATTGTAATGAATCTGTAATACTTCCAACAAGTGGAAAGAGTAATTCAGACAAAAGAAGCGCTTTCCTGATTCTTCTGGAACTTTTGTAATCTGAAGAAGTTTGATGAAAGTATCCAACCATACTTATTTACGTACTTAAAAAAGCTCACGACAATCTAACAAGTCACATCCTAATGTACACATCTTGTACCCTTTTTTGTCACTTTGAGGCGTCAGGAGTTTTTAAAAGCCCGATAAAGTTAATGTTGTACTAAAACTTAATGGTTTAGAATGTTAATGTGAATCACCTAGGTAATAAAAGCTTGATAACTGTGCTGCCACTCTTTAAAAATGCGTTTAAATGTTGTTCGGTAATATTGAAATAAATGATGTAATAGTAGTTTTGGGAACATTCAATCAATTAAAAAACTACATCTTTTGGCTGCAAATTCGTCTGAGCTCCGCAGGAAATCTGATTTGCTTCAGAATGAAAATTAGGCTATGCTACTCAAGAATAGTAATAAGGTGAATTGGTGATTATTTACAAGCTTTTATTTTAATTACTATTTTATTAAATTTGCATTTAATTTGTACTCAAGTCTCATTGCACCTATTTCTACTCGTGAGTAAATAACGTAACATGCATGTAAAATAAAAAAGTTTGTATTATAAGTGCTTTTTTTCAAAAAATGATATTCGAATCAGTTATATTTTTAACCGAATTCAAAAAAGGAGGAGGTTCTATGTTCCAATGATTGTATTTTTTTATTATGTTCACCGATTACTCAGTCAATTATGTGGACCGATTTTCGAAATTCTTTCTTTATTCGAAAGAGTACTTTTTTGAGGTCCCATTGACACCAAGTCAAGATCTGATAATGGGAAATCGAGGGCAAACCTCAAATTTTATTAGGCATACATATGGCGATTTTGGCATTTTTAGCATTAAGATAAGCATTTAAAATGGAACTCGTCAAAGCTAAGTTGCTTGTCTATAAACAATCATGATTAATATACCTAATCATAAGCGACGATAATATACATGAGCGACTAAGAAGTTATTTTTTGGAGTTTCACTTTTTTGTTAAAAATTTTCTTTATAATACACACAAATAAACAAACAAAGTTCACCTCTTTGTTCTATCACTATAATATTTAGTCCACTCCAGACTTTAGTTGTGGAGATTTAAAGTGATTCAAGTTTTATAACTGCTCGCATTTTGACATCAAGTGAAATTTAAGAAAACGTTTGTTTTAGACAAGTTAAGATCACGACAGTTCAAGTGGCATGGTGTAAGAAAGTGTTAACAGCGTCTTCACAAAATGCTGTCTCATTGATAAACATTGTGCAACAGAAACTATCAATTAGATGGTCGGTATTCAATGTAATTATTTATGCTGGATTTACTTACTGAACTTACAATACAATACAATAAAAATACTCTTTATTGTACACCAGGGAAATAATAAGTGATACAGATACACAGAGAAAATTACAAGGTAAGCAATAAGCGGCCTTATCGCTTAAGAGCGATACTCCTATTGTCTATAAAAATATAAAACCATCAATGAACAAATGTTAAGTTAAAATACTGAAACTTTACACCACATCCATCACTTATCACGTTTACTTTTTAGTCGTATTTCTAATAGCGAAGTAGGTACCCAAAAGATATACTTACCATTATGTTTCCATGTATAATACTTTGACAACCGAAATTCTTAGACCCTCAAAAAAACAGGGCAGGCAAGGAAAGTGAGAGTAAACATTCCTATCTGCTTTCCGGCGCGACTGTCCGCTCCCGAGCAAACATCGGATGAGGCAAGCGCGTCTGAGACTCGGCTTTTTTGTGCTCAAAATATTTTCAGACCCGAGATTTGTTTTTAGATGATAATTAAAAAAAGTCGGATTTAAGGTGCCTTTCCATAGAAGCGGCGCGTACTCAGTCCATTCACATAAATCCATACTAATATTATAAATGCGAAAGTGTATTTGTATGTTTGTGTTTGTGTGTTTCTCCGTCTTTCACGCCGTAACGGAGCGACGGATTGACGTGATATGATACGTGATGCACCCTAATATGAACCGATCCCAAGCGTGACGCAATTGTCAAAGCTCAGGGTACTAATCTCATTTAGCGATATTTTATTTGTTAGAAAACCTTCATTATGTGATCACATCAGTCACATTGGAACATTTTTAGAAGAAGAGTGAGGCGAAGTTTGGTGGTTTTAGAAAAAAAAAACAATTTAAAGTTTATAATTATCCAAAAAACAGTAACAATAAGGACAAAAATATGTATACACTTTAATACCTTGTCACTTTAGCCACTGTGACAGTTCATATATGGCAGTTCAAATATGACGAAAATAGACAAGGTACCAAGGTGTAGGTATACATATTTTTGCCCTTGACTGTACATAAAAAATACCGACCGAAAAATAACAGACAGGTGAACAACTAGACCAGCTAATCAATCAAAAATTCGTTCAGATTGTTTTTTGACATACCTATTTCCTTCAGCGAACTAGCATTCCTCTGAAAAACACAAGTTTTTTTTACATGTGGTGTAATTGAAGTGTAACACGACATTACACTCGCAGTCGGACACAGCACGCATGCGCGTACACACTTTCCATTTCAATACGTTTCGCGTTTGCTCGGTTATCATAGCGCTGTTATTTATGAAGGGTTCCGGGCTTTATATGATTAGTAAAACCATTATAATAATATGTGCAATAAAGTATTGAGTATTGAGTAGCCTATTGCCCGCGACTCTGTCTGCGGAGAATTCGTTATTCATGGGGAACTATGCATTTTTACGGGATAAAACTATAAATAAATCATAAACAAATCGTTTTTTTTTATAAAACTATCCTATGTCATTTCCCGGGACTCAAACTAACTGTAAAACGAATTTCGTTTAAATCGGTTCAGCCTTTTAGACTACACTGAAAAAAATAATCGGTAAAATTTACTGAAATTTCATTAAATTTCACTGATAAAATCAGTTAAAATGGAGCCAACCGTGATATCCAGTAACATTAACTGTTTAAAAACAGTAAAGGTAAAACAGTAAATTTTACTGTCGAAACAGTTAAGGGAAACAGTAAAAATAAAACAGTAAAGGAAAACAGTAAAGGAAAACAGTTAAAGAAAACAGTAAAGGGAAACAGTAACTTGACACAGTAAATTTAACTTAACAAGTCAGTTAGTGAAAACAGTTAAGGAAAACAGTTAAAGAAAACAGTAAAGGGAAACAGTAACATACCACAGGTAATGTAACTGAATAAATCAGTTAACGTCAACTGTTTGGGAACAGTATCAGCTACTGTTCGGTACGTAGCTGCTACTGTTTCACTACAGTAGTTTTTACTGATTTACTGCAGTTGCTACTACTGTTTGAGAACAGTATCAGCTACTGTTCAATACGTAGCTGCTACTGATTCACTACAGTAGTTCTTACTGATTTACTGCAGTTGCTACTACTGTTTGGGAACAGTATCAGCTACTGTTCGGTACGTAGCTACTACTGTTTCACTACAGTAGTTCTCACTGATTTGCTGCAGTTGTTACTACTGTTTGGGAACAGTATCAGATACTGTTCGGTACGTAGCTGCTACTGATTCACTACAGTAGTTCTTACTGATTTACTGCAGTTGCTACTACTGTTTGGGAACAGTATCAGCTACTGTTCGGTACGTAGCTACTACTGTTTCACTACAGTAGTTCTCACTGATTTGCTGCAGTTGTTACTACTGTTTGGGAACAGTATCAGATACTGTTCGGTACGTAGCTGCTACTGTTTCACTACAGTAGTTCTTACTGATTTGCTGCAGTTGCTACTACTGTTTGGGAACAGTATCAGCTACTGTTCGGTACGTAGCTTCTACTGTTTCACTACAGTAATTCTTACTGATTTACTGCAGTTGCTACTACTGTTTGGGAACAGTATCAGCTACTGTTCGGTACGTAGCTGCTACTGTTTTACTACAGTAGTTCTTACTGGTTTACTGCAGTTGCTACTACTGTTTGGGAACAGTATCAGCTACTGTTCGGTACGTAGCTGCTACTGTTTTACTACAGTAGTTATTACTGGTTTACTGCAGTTGCTACTACTGTTTGGGAACGGTATCAGCTACTGTTCGGTACGTAGCTGCTACTGTTTCACTACAGTAGTTCTTACTGATTTACTGCAGTTGCTACTACTGTTTGGAAACAGTATCAGCTACTGTTCGATACGTAGCTGCTACTGTTTCACTACAGTAGTTCTTACTGATTTACTGCAGTTGCTACTACTGTTTGGAAACAGTATCAGCTACTGTTCGGTACGTAGCTGCTACTGTTTCACTACAGTAGTTCTTACTGATTTACTGCAGTTGCTACTACTGTTTGGGAACAGTATCAGCTACTGTTCGGTACGTAGCTGCTACTGTTTCACTACAGTAGTTCTTACTGATTTACTGCAGTTGCTACTACTGTTTGGGAACAGTATCAGCTACTGTTTGGTACGTAGCTGCTACTGTTTCACCACAGTAGTTCTTACTGGTTTACTGCAGTTGCTACTACTGTTTGGGAACAGTATCAGCTACTGTTCAATACGTAGCTGCTACTGTTTCACTACAGTAGTTCTTACTGATTTACTGAAGTTGCTTCTACTGTTTGGAAACAGTACCCGCTACCGTGTTGTGTACGTTAGTTATGTAGTTGCTACTGTTTCACTACAGTAGCTCTTACTGTAGTGGGAAAGTAGCATCTACATAACCCTTGGGGTGGCGGCGCCATATTTAAAATTTTTAGGTCAAGTGGCGCGGCCATTTTGAAAACATCTTCTTCGAGTGGCATGACAGCTACAAATTAATTTCGCGAATTCCCGAATTTTATAAAAAAAATATCACCAAAAAAATACCAGTTTAATGTTATATATAAGCCTTACAGTGATAGTTTAGCATAAAATGCCATATCTAATTAAATAGCAATGCATGACCTTCAATTTCTGTGAATTTTATTAGTCATTATCAAATATCTGACAACCAAATTTTTCTCAGTCATGTATTAAAATAACTATAATTATAAAATAAAACAATTACCTATAGTAAACACTGATTTGTTTCGTAAAATATTAATTTAATTACGAAACAAAGCCCTTTTATAGTCTTTCAATAGCAAATAATACTATAATACGAGGTTTTCAAAAATACCAGCGCACGGCAGCATGCACACAGTGAAACTTGAGTAAACGATAGAACGAAATTTCTTCCGTTATGTTGTCGCGGCCGTTATTAAATACCATCCTTGTCTATTTATGAACGCATTTTGCGTGAATGAGCAAGCCAGATATAGGTCTAACAGTTTATATTTATGAGTGAAATACGACACCCGCCAACGTCCGGGAGCCGGTCGCCTGCCACTCGGGGGTATTTGATAGGCTGCCGGGACCCGGTCGCTTGCCACTCAAGGGTATTTGACAGGCTGCCGGGACCCGGTCGCTTGCCACTCGAGGGGATAACTAACGAACACAACACAGTACCGGATACTGTTGCCCAACAGTAGCAGCAAATGCAGCTGTTGCTATTGTTGAGGAGTAGTTAAGAAATAAACAAGTGTTACAATTACAAAGTAAACATCATTTATTATGTATGGATAACATTTTTTTAATATAGATTATGTAATGGAACTAAATCCATTGCAATCACCATTGCGCCTGCTCGTCTGCTAGCAAGGTACTTATTAACAAGCGTTCATGAATACCTGCTGAGCTGGCAACGTTGCATTTTTGTTAGTTTTCTTGATTATTCCATAAAAATTCAATGAAAATTAAAAATGTGGTCTGATAGAACTGTTAGAAATACTTAAGTTAATTTCTACTGCAATAATTATTCGTGATACTTTAAAAACTAACAAATATTTATTAACAGCATTAAAGAAAATAAAAGTCTACGAATAATTATTGCAGTAGACACATTAAGAACAGTTCTATCCGACCACATTTTTAATTTTTATTAATTTTTTATGGAATAATCGAGAAAAACTAACAAAAATGCAACGTTGCCAGCTCAGCAGCTATAAACGCTCTTAAAATATTATCGAAGTAGACTACATTTTTAATACTTTTCTAGCAGGTGGGATTGTGATCTGATTACAATGGATTTAGTTCCATTCACAGGTAATGATTACCTACGGCGAATTACTATGTACCAACCTAATCTAAATGCAATTTTAACAATTTAAAGCAAAATGCTGTAGAGATTCGGTCAAACTCTTGTAAGACTCAATACAGAATTAAATATTGTAACCGAGTTATACTGTTTTTAATTACACTCCATAAACTATAACCTTTCGTTAAACGTTAGACTCGGCACAAAACTTCTGGTTCCCTTTGAAGTTAGCGTACTTTGCGCCGAAGAATAGCACCGCGCAGTTGTCGAAAAATAGGCGTCAACAGGACGGCATTGAAGCGTTAAGTGGGTATAAAGTTGGGTGTGCACAGGCATACCTAACTTCAGAGGGAACTTAAAGTTTTGTGCGGAAAATAGATTAAGTACAACAAGTCAAACTAATAAATCACTATACCTAGACCCGCCGGCAACTGAGCTCTTGGGTAATAAAACAATTTTGAAGTATTTATCTGTAGGGAAGTTGGCAAGAACTCTCAATCAGTAAAGGAACAATTGAATTACAAAATATTATACAGTGTGGCCTGTATGTAATATGAGCAAAAAATTAAAACAGATCGTCCTCGTCAAATTAAACAACTTTAGTTCAGCGACTTTTAGTGAAATAATGGAGTCATTGAATTTTCCTTTTTTCACACAAATTAAATACTGCTACTTATCAATGTACGCCATCCCTGAACACAACTGACGTCGCCTGTCATGCTACAAACATTTAATCAAACATTTGGCTTTACATTGCTTCTTCGAATAAACTTTTATAGCGTTTATTCCTGCTAAGCTGGCGACGTTGCATTTTTGATAGTTTTTCTCGATTATTCTATAAAAATTGAATGAAAATTAATAACACTGATAGAACACTTCTTAATATATAAAATAATGTGTCTACACCAATAATTATTTGTTATAGACCTATTCCGGTAAAATAATAATAAGTATCTAAACCGGTCGTAAACATTAATTCGTTTTCAAGAAGTGTTCTATCAGAATTTTTAATTTTCTTTCAATTTTTATGGAATAATCGAGAAAACTAACAAAAATGCAACGTTGCCAGCTCTATTCTATTTACCGTAACTAACAGCAAAACAGTTACTTCTAATGATTTTATACAATAGAGTACTCTCTTAAAATTATTTATGTTTTGACTGGACTACGAAAATTATTTTTAATACATGCAGTTTCAACAATGCAATACAAAAGCAGTAGAGATTCAGTCAAAGTTGCGACAGAAATAATACAAAATGATTCAAAGACACCAGTAACAAATAACATTTTCTTATGTCGAATTAACAATTTGTCTTAGCTAGCTCTCAGAAGTACCTACCTAATAATGTTTTCTGAAGGTAGCATTCCGTTCTTAGAGACCGCAACGCGCATCCGCGACTGGGTCGCGCGACCGACTCCTTAGTATTAATTTATACGGAGCACTAAACAAATGCCGCGACCGCGTCGCACCACCCAGTTTGTTTAGTACTGCATATAAATTCATACTAAGCAGTAGGTCGTGCGACCCAGTCGCGGACGCGCGTCGCGGTCGCTAAGAACGGAATGCTACCTTTAGTTTTTTCTAGAAAATGAAGTGGACTTAAATTTCATTGCCTTTATTGGACAATGACCAAGTCGTACAATTGATTCCCCCATTCCTACCAGGCCAAATTTGTACTAATTACCGTAATAGCAAAACTAACTCTAAATAGCAACCACAGCTACCATCGTACTTTTCTGACAGTGAAAATTAGACCTTATGGAAAATGTTGGTTACGCGGTATTGCAGTATCACCGACGCTATGTCTGTCTGTTATATTTGTATGCTTAAACTGCTGAACCGATACTTTTTAAATAAATTCAAATTACAATCTAGCTCGGCTATATTAATTTTTAAAAATTTTGGAAGGGCCAAAAAGAGGTGGTAAAGCTTAAATAGGGGGATGTGCTGTTCACACACAGACACACACACCCACCCACCCACCCACCCATTTTAATAGGTTATGTAGATTTTAACCTAAATTTATTTAATAAATTATTGTCCATTTTACTGTCATCAAAATCGGTTCAGCAGTTTAAGCATAAAAATGTAACAAACAGAGACTATTAGCATGGATGTATTTATATAGGTCATCATCATCATCATCTCAGCCTATATATGTCCCACTGCTAGGCACAGGCCTCCTCTCGGAATGAGAGGACTTGGGCCATAGTTCCCACGCGGGCCCAGTGCGGATTGGGAACTAAATATACAGGTGTTTGTTCTTTATCACAGGGAGTTTTCACAAAAAGGTTAATTTTAAAACTTACTAAATATCCTGAATCCAATGCACATAATAATATGATAGTTGTTATTGGTGCTTTTGGATCATTTTGTACTGTTTCTGACGCAATAACTCTGGTTAAAGTTCTTCGTAATTGTTCAGAAGCAGCTTGTCTTCATGCGTACTATTAAGTAGTAAAGTCCGAGCATTTGTTCTGGAAAGTAACAAATGTTATGTATTATTAAGTAGAAATGTCAATGTGGAAGAAGAAATAGTAAATGTAAAAAAATATATTTCTTGTATAAATGTTTTTTCATCACACTTGCTCGTAAAAAGTGTCGTAACATGCAGGCTACCTTGCTTGCAACCCCCCAAATAAAACCCTAGACCCTAATGTGCTTGGCATGAAACCCGTGGTCGGTAAATGAGTCATTGCCCGTACTAATTTTCTTGTCATAAAGCCCAAGGTCGGTAAATGAGTTTGTTACTGCATGGTGTGCTGCAGCGCCTGCAGCGCGCAGTCAGCGGTATCGGCAATTTTTGAAAAAAATATTAGTTTTTCTTTTACAAATATACAATTTTACTCGCAAATGTGATGAAAAGCATTGTATGTTGCACGGGCAGTACTAGAATTAAGAACATCGACTCATTAAAGCCCGCAGTCTTCGACTTCGGGCTTCTAATAGACTCGTTCGTAATTCCCTATTTACCGCACTTAAGACACAATGTACCTACTATTACAGTGCTCAGACTTAAGTCCAATACATCAATGTGCCTTTTTGTAATGTATTTTATGTCCTCCTCTTACTTAATAAAGCAGTCAAAAGTCAACATACAAATAACTTGCTTTATTTAAAGCACCCATAACTACAGGTGGTTTACTTTAAAAAAGGTAGGTACACTTACGTTCAATTCTTGCAAGCTTGATATAGCTGAACTCGGCGAAGATAATCCAGTTGATCGGTGAAGTTTGACTGGAAACATCATCTTCTGCATATACTCCTATCTTTTCTGTACCATGGTATATCTGAAAGAGTGAGTAAACAATTTAAAATACGCAGACGGTATACACATTAAACTCTCGTTTAAATTGATGCACCTTCGAAAAATACAGCACCTAATAACAAATTGCTATTTATTGAATTAAAAAAAAAAGTAAAAATTCTATACTAAGTCATAAAAATAACTAAAGTAACAGTTAATGATTCAATAAGTACAAGTTACTGTATCCAATCATTGAAAGTAACTGTTTTGCTATGAATGTTTTCAACTCATCGAATTTTGAAGATAACTCAACATTTATATTTAACCTCTATGTTATTCGTGGTTCATTCACATCAAATTTATTCAAATAATTAGAGAATTAAGTTAATTGGCCTTTCACGGAACTCCTTTTAGTTTTATGTTCTGCGGCTTGAGCCTCCAAATCTGCTTGAGACATTTTTAGATCAAATAGGCAAAAATACAAGGTTAAATAATTAATAAATTGGCTCCTTACTTGTGGCTGCATGATATGTATAAACAAGATGGCGGTGCCCTGCCGCTCGACGCTCACGACGCCGCCACTCTGCGGAAAAAGCGATGAACAAATTTTAATGCAAATGGCGGCCAGCAAAGTGAAAGAATTCTGTGCAATATTGGCAAACGATGCACGAAGTAAATGGTTTTAGTATGAATAGTCAGGCAAAATTCGGATAAGAAATGTTTAAATGCGAGTAAGTAGGTATGAGTTAAATCGGGTTTACCTAAATGACTTTATGCCTACGCCGGGAAGTATTTAAAACTTGGAACAGCTAGTAAGGCGTAGGCAATATTTTAATTAAATCGTTATAATAGAAATGCGTGCGAGCACAACACAATACAATGCAGTGAGTTAGGTACTTACCTAAGTCAATGAATGAGACAAAGAAAACGAAGGTTTTTAAATGAGAAACAGACAATGGGTCTTAACTGCGAAAGTTACGTTACGATAGTACCTGACTGTTTATCTGCTTTCATAGCACATGAAAAAACACGACACTCGAAGCGCTCACCTGAGTTCAGTCAGAGAATACGGACGATATTATTAGGAAGTAGGTAAAGAAAGGACTGGCTCACGGCACATACCTGGTTAGCATACCTAGCATGGAAGTGAAGCACGGGACGATGTCGTCAGGCAACTGCATGTGGCAGTCTTCAGTAGGTTAGGTACCTACATCCATGGAGTTCGTGTTCGTATCGACCTTTCCCAGCTTCTAGACTAGAATTTTCCACTTCCATCGGACGGGAATTTCTTCAGGAAGTTTTCGGTGGCTGCTACTCCGCCGATTGTAATGCGGTACAAAACTGTATCTCAATTTAATTTATTTTACGCGCGCGAGAGTCGTTCGCAAGTGTCGTGCGTGTTCACTCATGTCGGTACTCGCTCGGTGTGGCGTGGCGGGGCGGCGGCCGCGCCGGTCGGGCGAGCGTCCCCCGCTCCCCGCGCTCGTCCGCGCATGCGCGTATCGCGACTACGCAGCAGGGCTACTCCGAAACTCGAAACTCGAAGCCTCGAAGTTCGTGTCGTGCGGTCCCTCTCGCTCTCGTATCAAATAGTATAAGTGTCAGAGTAACCGCACGATACGAACTTCGAATTTCGGAGTAGGCCCTCAGTAACAGCACTGTGGCCAGTCATCCAGTCATTTGTCTTCAGATCAGATGACATCATAAAAATAAACATGAATGAAATTTGGTACTTATGTAGATAGCTACCTTTAACACATAGGCAATTTTTTATTGGTATGATTTTATTGATCACCTAATAAACGCATTTTAATACGCTAAAAAATAATATTGTTCCTTAAATTTTAATAGTAGATCTTGAATCACCAAATATGTAATATGTATTAAAACCTTTACCTTTATATTATTAATTAAAAAAATACTTACTTAGAAATAATATTGATCATCAAATACTTACCTAATTATATTGGGTTCCAAACTAATAAATGTGTTAAGTACTAAAACTGAATCACCAAACAATAAAGAAATGGCTACCTAAAAATGTATTAAGTATACTTAATCGCTGGAAAACAATATTGATTGATCATCAAATAATTGAACTGAAATTTGACGACATGATATACAATGAATGAAATAGGTAATCTTAATAATCAATCTTCTCATAAATTACACCAATCCCAGCAGAGCTTGTTCTATGGGTGCTCAAAAACGGATAGACATACATATATACTTAAATGGTATTCTGCCTTTTCGCAGAAATTCGTTTGGCCGAATATCACTTGCCAACTAACGTTTCGCCGAAGATTCACTTTGACAACTAACCATTACTTACCAAATTTTTGTAGGTATGGCAAATAGCAGAATATCATAATCAGTCAAAACTCAAAACGTTGGAAAACTTATCATTTGTCAAATCTTTCACTAAGTCAAACAACTATTAAACGAAAAACGTTTCGTCAGTGTAACATAAGCCAACTTTTTACTTAAAGTAAGTAAGAGATACCATTTTTTCAATTGGCAATATTAATTAGAAATAAGAGTTTTTATTTTTATTTTATTCGACTGGATGGCAAACGAGCATGTGGGCCCCCTGATGGTAAGAGATCACCACCGCCCATAGACACCTGCAACACCAGGGGTAATGCAGATGCGTTGCCAACCTAGAGGCCTAAGATGGGATGCCTCAAGTGCCAGTAATTTCAGCGGCTGTCTTACTCTCCACGCCGAAACACAACAGTGCAAGCACTGCGGCTTTTGAGTTTTGTAATAAGTAGGTAAGTATAGCAACAGAAAACTAATGTGTGGCAAAGTTCAGTTAGGTGTGACGACGAGCGAAGCGAGGAGGAGCGTGTTATGTTAACGGTGAGCAAACAGCGCTGCCAGAATGTATTTTTATTTTTTAAATGAAAAAACATGAGTCTAATGGAAAATAATATTGAACTGAAAATTGCATCTTTGTAATATTTTTTTCATAATTTGACCAAAGGCTCAGTAATTTCCGGTTTTTCGAAATCATAACACACACATTTGGTACAAGATTGATACCGTGATCATTGCCGTACCTACTTATTGTATCAAAAAGTCAAACATTGTCATATGAGCGAATGAGCGTTTGTCACAAACGCTTTATTTCCTATATAATGCACAAACAAAAACACAACGGAAATGTTGCGCTTACCGACATTACTTATTCTATTAAATACATAGTTACTAAACGAAATCCTTATTCAATAAAACATTTGGGAAACATTGTACAACGAAATTAATATTACGCCAACCATAACATTCTATTAGCGTAAAGTTGGCATTTTGAAAAGTGACTTTATAACCAACAGACCAAACGTACAGTTGGTAACTGTAAAGTTGGGAAATAAAACTAAACATTTTAATAAGTTGGCGAGTGATCATTCGGCGAAATGAAATTCTGCGAAAAGTTGATTGGGAACTAATTCGGCTAAACAGTTAGCTGCGAAAAATTAGAGAATCTGCCCTTGTATCTGCCCTACCTATCTCGACGAGTCTGATGCTGCGCCATGTCCTGACATCTATGAATTACCTACGCGTCATTTTTGTTCACTCTCAGTGTCTCTCAGCGTTGCCTGATCGTAACTTTTGGTAGGTAACTACCATTAATACGTATTATTTATTACCTACTTATTTTTTTTATAATAATTTTTTTACCTACTTATTGAATCCTAAAATACAAAATTTTTGATGCGGGCTCTAGCTTAGTTCAAGGGTGGCCAAACCCAGGTCTGCGGGCCACATTTGAATTTGCCCGGCAACGCGTTGGTCGGCCAGCCGGACAATAAGTACCTACCTAGGTAGTTAGTACTTACTTACTTTGTGCTTAAGTACATATGTGTCTTAACTAGAGTTGCCGCGAATAGTTGTAATAGCAAATAGTCGAATACCGATTAATCGCCATTCCCTATGGCGAATACTCGAATAATTCGCTACTTGTTATTATTCGACATGGACAAAGGAATAAAAAATAGATTATTTGCTTTGCTATCGAATGTACCTGTCACGCTTGTCGCTCGTTTATTTTTTTACCTACTGTAACCTAAATTTTTTCGAAGGTTATGAGAAAAGAAAACGAAGTTAGGAAATCACTCACATTCTGTTGATTCAGAAAGACTATTTTCTGAGGCAGGTTTGATGTATGAAAAAAAGCGCAACCGACTTGATCCCAATCGTGCAGAAAAACAAGTTTTTTTGTACCTACCACAATCTGCTAAACATGACTGATTTTTATATGACATTTAATATTAATGATAATAATTGATTTTTATATGACATTTAATATTAATGATAATAATTATAATTAGTACTAAACTAAGTGTGTTTTTTTTAAATAAAAAATAAACTGATTATTTAAGCTTATAGTTTTTTTCACTAAATGTTTATTTTAGACAACTATTCGCCAAATGTCGAACCCAACACAACATTATTATTCGGTATTCGACGAATAGCAAAAAAATTACAAATAATGCCGAATAACGAATACTTAATAGCGAATATTCGCGGCAACTCTAGGCTCAACTCTCAACGTTTGTCAAAATTATTTGTTTCTTTTTTTTGAAGAGTTTACATACATACATAAAATATAACATACTAACATCATCATCATCATCCCAACCTATATACGTCCCACTGCTGGGCACAGGCCTCCTCTCAGAATGAGAGGGCTTGGGCCATACTTCCCACGCGGGCCCAGTGCGGATTGGGAACTTCACACGCACCATTGAATTGCTTCTCAGGTTTTTGCAGGTTTCCTCACGATGTTTTCCTTCACCACAAAGCTCGTGGTAAATTTCAAATGTACCTAATTCCGCACATGAGTTTCGAAAAACTCAGAGGTGCGACTGGTGCGAGCCGGGGTTTGAACCCACGACCCTCTACTTGAGAGGCGATAGGTTAAACCACTAGGGCACCACTGCTTTTTTTTTACATACTTACATACATACATACATACAATGCTCAACTCATGCAAACTAATTTAACAGTGAGCTAAAAGATTGAAATTAGTTTGTACGTTGTGAGTTAGCGCTTTTCGCTCAGACCGAACAAAGTAAGTAGGTAGGTAAGTAAGGTACATAATTACGCGGCCAAAAACTTTGAAAAATACAGAAAATAGTTCTATAAATAAGTATAGATTAGATACAGGTAAACCTATGAGAACACTATGGTACTTAGGTACATATATATTTTTTTACTTATATACCTACATATTGTATTTATCAGCCTATTATATATATCTAAGTAAGTAAAAACTTGGAATACGACGGTACCGGAATTGTCAGTGTGTCAGTCAATTATTGTATTTTAATGAGTCGAAGTCAAAGTTTTACTAGTGGCTTTTACACCTAGGCCTGGCGAGTAGGTAGATATTATATTTTTTACGTTTTCAACCTCTATGGCTCATGGAAAATGCTTGGGCGGGCGAAATTTATCAAATTCATACTCGATCGGTTTAATATAGGTAATAATAATACTTAAATTAATTTATTTCGAACACAAGATTCATATGTACCTATTACGTTAACGCAGGCGACGTTGCCAGCTTTGCAACCAATGGTTGCCAGGTTGCCACGTTGGCCGCGCCGTGGCCATTTAGGTACCTAGGACGTAAGTACTTCGTTGCTGGCTACTGTTGCTAGGTAAAAGTAGGTAGAGAAATACAAATTTTCGTAGGACTGAAAAGGTTTATTTACTTATACCGACAAGTGGTATCTTTGGAATCAGCGTAGTCCACTGCATATCAAAATGCATGTTGTCGCTTTTTGAAAGTCTTTTTTTTGTAAGTCTTTACAATAAATAGTTTACATACATACATCTCTAAAATAACATACATACATAAAATAACATAGCCAAGTCACGTTCATCAGCGCTTTTTCGCTCAGACCGAACAAAGTAGGTACTTAAGTAGGTAAGTAAGGTAAGTAGGTATATAATTACGCGGCCAAAATTTTTGAAAAATACCTACAGAAAATCCATACTAATTTATTTATTATTTATTTATTTATCTCATAATTAACACTAATATCATACTAATATTATAAATGCGAAAGTGTGATTGTGTGTTTGTATGTTTGTCCCTCTTTCACGCCGGAACGGAGCGATGGATCGACGTGATTTTTGGCAAAGAGATAGTTTATGGGCCCGAGAGTGACATAGGCTACTTTTTATCCCGGAAAAATGCAGAGTTCCCGAGGGAACAGCGCGCGATAACCGAATCCCACGCGGGCGGAGCCGCGGGCAAAAGCTAGTAGTTCTATAAATAAGTATAGATTAGTTAGGTACAGGAAAACCTATGAGAACACTATGGTACTTGTATATATATATACTTTTGTAGCTGTACTGTACCTAAATTAGACTTCGCGAGTACATAGGCATTATATTTTTTACGTTTTCAACCTTTACGGCTCATGGAAAATGCTTGGGCGGGCGAAATTTATCAAATTCATACTCGATCGGTTTAATCATAGGTAAATAATAATAAATTAATTTATTTCGAACACAAGATTCATAGATTAGTCCGACGCGACGTTGTAGGTACGTAAGTTTTATGCGACGTTGCGACGTTGTGTGTCCCCCGCGAGCCGCGCGCGGCCTTGAATCTAGGACGTAAGTACTTTGTTGCTGGCTACTGTAGCTAGGTAAAAGTAGATAGAGAAACCAAGCTGAAGAGAGAAATTTTCGTAGGACTGAAAAGGTTTATTTACTTATACCGACAAGTGGTATCTTTGGAATGAGCGTAGTCCACTGCATATCAAAATGCATGTTGTCGCTTTTTGAAATGGTGGAATGAGACTGATGACGTGTCACAACTATGACGACTCTTGCTGTTAGATTTACCTATCGTTACTACCCAACTAGCAAAATGTGGTCTTGAATAAGCCACCGATGCGTTTTTAATAAAGCTTAAAGCATTTTGATATAGTCTTAGAATAGTTTTGTAATACTCTTTAAGACCGGTTTTGGGCACAAAATTCAGGATCTTTGTTCTTGAATTTGTTCTGTACAGGTCATGGAAAATGCTACTTGCTCCCATGTTGACCTTCAAAACGCACTGTATTGTGCTACAAATCTTGCACACTGCTAATCTAGAATCAATATGAGACTATCAGCCAGTTTAAAAATAAATTTGGACGTGTTCGTCTAGTTCGTGTGAATTTAAGTTTAATTAATACCTAATAAGTATTTGACAACACAAAAAATGCAGGACTCATGAGTTATTTATGCGGACTAATTGTGACTAGGTAGCTATGACCATTTTTATGTGCGAAGATGATTACTTCGTTGTTAAGTAGATATGTATACCTACTAGCTTTTGCCCGCGGCTCCGTCCGCGTGGAATTCGGTTATCGCGCGCTGTTCCCTCGGGAACTATGCATTTTTCCAGGATAAAAAGTAGCCTATGTCACTCTCGGGCCCATAAACTATCTCTATGCCAAAAAAAAATCACGTCGATCCATTGCTCCGTTACGGCGTGAAAGAGGGACAAACATACAAACATACAAACACACTTTCGCATTTATAATATTAGTATGGAAGTATGGATTTGTGGTATGTTTTTAATGGCCCCCTATATTTTCCTATATTTAAAATATACGCGAATATTACAATTTCTCGTGCCTGCTGTTACAAGATCTGATATCTGACACAATATGCTTTTGTGAAACTTTAGCTCTCTGATTTAAATTATAAACTGAAAATAAGTAATTTAAATGCCGCTCCGTGCGACCTGTTTCCATTTAAATATTTATTGTGTCCATGATGGTTAAATCCAGTAAAATCGTAGGTACCTACTTACAATTTTTTCGTAGCTAATATTATATTAAACATCGTTATTAACAATACCTATGGCGCTGACGCCATATTGTTAAAAAACAAGATCTTGAAAAAGCAAACAAAGGTTGGTTCAGAACTTTTTGCTTTATATAAGAGCAATTAATTTCCCATTTTGCTTTTAATCCTGTAAGAGCTAAGAATCATCTGATACAGGATTTCAGTCTTGTATGACACAATAAATGATATTGCGAATATCCTACTAGTCCTAAATAATTTAATAAAAAAGAAGTAAAATCCAACGAAGCTTAGTTAAACTAAATTACAGTTTAAAGCGCTTCTTAGTGCTTTTAAGGTACTTAATCCATTTTCTTTTACTTATTACCATTTATTCGGTATCTTAAATTGTGCTTGAACTCCGAGACAAGTTTAAAGACGCTGTTTCTTACTAAATTAAATCAGACCAGAGGCAGTACTGAATAAGAATAAGAATAAGAAAAAAATATTTTATAAGTAACATAATCAATTAATTAAGTCAATCAATTAACCAATTTTTAAGTATTGCCTAATATTTCTGACATTCGCGATTGCAATAAAATGACAGATTTCGCATACAAAAACTGTCATTTGATTGCGATAGCGAGCGACAGAAACGTTAGGCAATACAGCCTCTGGAGTCTGGATTTAAAAAGAAAAAAGGTAGAAAGAACGAGGGCTGTCATTTTTTGTCTTTCTAGATGGCGCCACTGTTGCGTGGGGTTTTTAAGTGTGGCATTTAAAGTCTGTTATTACGGGCGTGAAAACAAAGTTTAGATTAAAATCATATATAAAAATATCGAACAACCGCAGTGTTTTGTTCGGAAAAAAAGGGAGGACAAAAGTTTCCGAAAGACAAAACTGTCTCAAAACACAGACATTCATTGCCTCGTAACGATTATTGCAATAATTAATTTCAGGTAATGCAAAAATATTCACAAAAAAAAATCTATTTATGAATAAACCCGCGTAGCTCACCCAAAAACTATGAGATTTGACCTCACGCTACACTAGCGCCACTAGCGGCGAATTCATACGCAATAGCTCTCATTTGATCGTCAGGCTGTTTAAATTGACTTGTTGTAGTCAAAACGTGAATTTAAAAAGTAAAAAACCTGCATAGTAATAGAATTTTATACGTGATTTTTTTTTTAATTTGTGTCAGTCACAAAGTGGCTTGCCACAGTTTGGCGAACATTTCCAAGCATATTGAAGAAAATTATATTACTTAGCGCTATATTTTACTTAACGCGCCATCTTGCGGTCATACGGCTAACTACACGGTATACGCTCTCAGGCATCTATCGACATCCTAAAGATACAAACCTTTTTTAATAGATGGCGCTTTCTTCCTAACTAGATAGGTGAATCCATACTTCCATACTAATATTATAAATGCGAAAGTGTGTTTGTATGTTTGACCCTCTGTCACGCCGTAACGGAGCGAGGTTTTTATCCCGGAAAAATGCATAGTTCCCGAGAGAACAACGCGCGATAACCGAATTCTAAAAGCTAGTTGTTCATACTACGATTACATACGCTTTCAGTGATTCATATCGTTATTTTAGTAGTTTTCACGGACATAATACATCTATTAAGTAATTTTTTATTAATTTTTAAAATACGCTAGAGAATCTGTAACTCAGTAGCGTCTAACGTTTGGGTGAGTAGAAATAACTGTTTTAAAACGTTAGAGATACTGAGTCAGACAGTAAATACTAATGTTTTAATGAGTGGAAATAACTATCTAATCATTAAAAGTAACCGTTTTGCTATTCAATGACATCTAACGTTAGAGTGAGTAGAAATAACTGTTTTAAAACGTTAGAAATACTGAGTCAGACAGTAAAGATTAATGTTTTAATGAGTGGAAATAACTATCTAATCATTAAAAGTAACTTTTTTTTATATTCAATGACATCTAACGTTTGGGTGAGTAGAATTAACTGTTTTAAAACGTTAGAGACACTGAGTCAGACAATAAAAGACAATGTGTTGATTAGTAAAAATATGTGGTGCTAAACATTTAAATTAACTGTTTTGCTAATTCCTATTACTTACTGCAACACGTTAGAGATACTGAGTAAGACAGTAAAGGTTAATGTTTTAATGAGGTGAAATAACTATCTTATCATTAAACGTAACTGTTTTGCTATTCAATGACATCTAACGTTTGGGTGAGTAGAATTAACTGTTTTAAAACGTTAGAGACACTGAGTCAGACAATAAAAGACAATGTGTTGATTAGTAAAAATATGTGGTGCTAAACATTTAAAGTAACTGTTTTGCTAATTCCTATTACTTACTGCAACACGTTAGAGATACTGAGTTAGACAGTAAAGGTTAATGTTTTAATGAGGTGAAATAACTATCTAATCAATGACATCTAACGTTTGGGTGAGTAGAATTAACTGTTTTAAAACGTTAGAGACACTGAGTCAGACAATAAAAGACAATGTGTTGATTAGTAAAAATATGTGGTGCTAAACATTTAAAGTAACTGTTTTGCTAATTCCTATTACTTACTGCAACACGTTAGAGATACTGAGTTAGACAGTAAAGGTTAATGTTTTAATGAGGTGAAATAACTATCTAATCAATGACATCTAACGTTTGGGTGAGTAGAATTAACTGTTTTAAAACGTTAGAGACACTGAGTCAGACAATAAAAGACAATGTGTTGATTAGTAAAAATATGTGGTGCTAAACATTTAAAGTAACTGTTTTGCTAATTCCTATTACTTACTGCAACACGTTAGAGATACTGAGTTAGACAGTAAAGGTTAATGTTTTAATGAGGTGAAATAACTATCTAATCAATGACATCTAACGTTTGGGTGAGTAGAATTAACTGTTTTAAAACGTTAGAGACACTGAGTCAGACAATAACAGACAATGTGCCGATGAGTAAAAATATTTTGTTGATAATCATTTAAAGTAACTGTTTTGCTAATCCCTATTGTTTAATAAAACACGTTATAGATACTGAGTCGGTCAGTAAGGGTTAATGTTTGGGTAAGTAGAAATAACTGTTTAATCATTGAAAGTAAATGTCTTGCCATTCATTACTGAAAAACGTAAAAGAAACTGAGTGTCTCAGTAGCTATTAATGTTCCTATGAGTAGAAATAACTGCATTTAATCATTAAAAATAACAGTTTTGCTAGGCGTTAGGATAAAACGTTACATATACTTAGTCAGTAAGGGTCAATGTTTCAGTGCGTAGAAATAACTGTATTTATCATTAAAAGTAACAGTTTTTCTATTCTAATATTCATACTGAGTCGGTCAGTAACAGTTAAACTTTCGATAAGTAGATATTACTGTATCTTCTAATTAACAGTAACTGTTTTGCTATTCATTGACATAAAACGTTAGATACACTAAGTTAGTCAGTAACGGTTAATGTTTCAATAAGTAGAAATAACTGTACCTCATCATTTGAAATTACCGTTTTTCTGTTAGTTACTGTAAAACGTTAGAAATACTGAGTCAGTCAGTAACAATAAATGTTTCAATAAGTAGAAATAACTGTATCTAATCATTTGAAATAACTGTTTTGCTGTTAGTTACGGTAAAACTTTAAAAATACTGAGTCAGTCAGTAACAACTAATGTTTCGGTGAGTAGAAATAACTGTATTGAATCATTAGAAATAGCTGTTTTGCTGCTAGTTACGGTAAAACGTCAGAAATACTGAGCCGGTCAGTAACAATTAATGTTTCAATAAGTAGAAATAACTGTATTGAATCATTTAAAATAGCTGTTTTGCTGTTAGTTATTGTAAAACGTTACAAATACTGAGTCAGTCAGTAACAATAAATGTTTCAATAAGTAGAAATAACTGTATCTAATCATTTGAAATAACTGTTTTTCTGTTAGTTACGGTAAAACGTTAAAAATACTGAGTCAGTCAGTAACAACTAATGTTTCGGTGAGTAGAAATAACTGTATTGAATCATTAAAAATAGCTGTTTTGCTGTTAGTTACGGTAAATCGTTAGAAATACTGAGTCAGTCAGTAACAATTAAGGTTTTAATAAGTAGAAATAACTGTATCTAATCATTTAAAATAACTGTTTTGCTGTTAGTTACGCTAAAACGTAAGAACTACTGAGTCAGTCAGTAATAACTAATGTTTCGGTGAGTAGAAATAACTGTTTTAAATCATTAAAAATAGCTGTTTTGCGTAAAACGTTAGAGTTACTGTTTCAATATGTAAGAACTACTGTTTCATGAATTAAAATAACTGTTTTACTCGTTACTGTTTTCAAACAGTTGCACGTACTGTTTGAAATAGGTTATTTTTAATGAAAAATAAGTAAATTCAACTGTAAAATCTCTTACTGTGCTAAAACAGTAAACAGTAAGAAATTATTTTTTTCAGTGTAGTAACAAACAAACAATAATTCCAACAAGCAAACAAACAGACTTACAAACTTTCGTATTTAGGTATTTTATAATATTAGTGGAATTGTAAAGTGTTTTTCTACGGTATCCGCATGGGACATACCATCCGGACCTCTCTACGTAATTGATACCTAGGTAGGTACCTATTTACCTGCTTATTAGGAGTACTTTAAGGACCCCCCAGTAGCCTCACTTTAACATGTGTTGGCATGATGAGAAAGCGGACACAAAGTTTGCTTGCGTTATAAGTAAATTCGAATAGGTATTGCAAGTTATATAAAATTTTGTAAAAAAAAACATTGCACAGTACAAAAAATATATTTTACGGAAATGAAGAAAATATTACGTAATAAACAGAGATGGGACATTTTCAAAATACTAGTATTTAAAATACAAAATACAAAATACAAAATACGTATTTCCATTTTGTATTTAAATACTTTTTTTAGAAAAGCATTTTGTATTTTATTTGAAATACATTTAAGGACATATTTTGTATTTGCAAAATACAAAATACTTTTTAATAAGTTTAATTCTTACTATGGCTACACTGAACTATATCTTGTTTTCGGGCCACTATAATAAAAAATTAGTTTGTATAAATAAATAAGTAATGAATCGTCCCTGACTAATTGTGTGTTTGTGTTCTATCTAATTTCCTCGCATATCTCTGATGGAAGCAGCCTAATCCGCTTGGCTGATTTTGGTGAATAGGACATACGCTACTTTTATGCTGGAATTATGAAAATAGTCCGCGTAGAAGTATGACAAATAGTTTACTTACGTCCATTCTCAGACCTACCGAATATATATACTAGTCACCAGCACCAATATCTCATGCAACAAGCGTGCAAAAATATCTGACACGTCAATCCGGCCGTACAAATAAGAGTCATATCAGATATTTATGCACGCTTGTTGCATCAGATATTGGTGCTGGTGACTGTACACAAAAAAAAACCGGCCAAGAGCGTGTCGGACACGCCCAAAATAGGGTTCCGTAGCCATTTCGACAAAATTAAGTAATATTTTCTAAGGATTTCGTATTTTATACGGAATCTTCCAAGTTTAGGTATATTTTATACCTTACGCTGCTATTTACTTATAAACTACTAATAATTCTCAAGCAAACTTAGCCGTTATAGTTTTCCTTGGAAGTGTGATATACTGACTACCATCGTGAATTTTTTCAAATTTTTCCACCCACCGGTTTAGATTTTAGAGGGGGGGGGGACGCTCGATTATAACGAAAATTTGCACTTTAAAGTTGAATATTTCGCAAACAAATTACTGAATCGAAAAATCGTTTTAGCAAACCCCTAATGGTTTTAAAATACCTATCCAACGATACCCCACACTATAGGGTTGGATGAGAAAAAAGAAATCACCGCCACTTTACGTCTATGGGAGGTACCCTAAAAAAATTTATTTATTTATTTATTGTCAAGTCATGTTCATTACAATAAGATGTCACTTAGTAGTTTTTAGTAGTTTTTTTAGTATTTTTTTTTGAACTTTTAATTGTACTGTTTTGTCGGCATAGTTTACTTATATATCCGGGCAAAATTGCAGCATTCTAGCATTGATAGTCCCTGAGCAAAGCCGCGGACGGACAGACAGACGGACAGACAGACAGACAGACATGGCGAAACTATAAGGGTTCTGTTTTTGCCATTTTGGCTCCGGAACTCTAAAAACAAGCCGTCTTGGACGAGTTTGGTCACAAACACTGTGTCACGAGAATTTCATATAAGTATTAGGTAGAAGATTGTGTTTCCCATTGATAGTCCCTGAGCAAAGCCGCGGACGGACAGACAGACGGACAGACAGACAGACAGACATGGCGAAACTATAAGGGTTCTGTTTTTGCCATTTTGGCTCCGGAACTCTAAAAACAAGCCGTCTTGGACGAGTTTGGTCACAAACACTGGGTCACGAGAATTTCATATAAGTATTAGGTAGAAGATTGTGTTTCGCGCAAACAAATAGTTCAACGCCGACGAAGTCGCGGACGGAAAGCTAGTAAATAATCAATAAAGAACTTACCCTACTAATATTATATATGCTATTATGAAATTTGGTACGGTTGTTTTTAAATGCAACGTCTATGAAAAACACGATGTAATTTTCGGAAATTCCCACGGAAAATTTTGTTTTATACTTCTTCACGCCAGAATGACTAGACGGATTTGGATGAAATTTGGTATGTAGGTAGCTGGATGTCTGGAATAACACATTGGCTACTTTTTACTCCGATATTCTCACGGGATAAGGATAAAATCTAATAATTTCAACCGCTGGGTAAACCCAAAGATCAGTCATTAAATTTTGGATAGGTTGTTCTTGTTACAACGTCAATGAATATCATGATAAAAATTTTGGGAATAGGGAATATTACTGCAATTTTCTGCCGTCAGAGTGCAGCACTAGCACAAAACCGTAAACAGTTTTTCGAGTATTTTGTACGAAGGATGCCATAAGCCATAATATCATAATTATTTCAATTACATTTTTAGACATATAGCTCTATCGTGACAAACGATGTAAATTTCATGTTATTATTTTGCTACTAATAAATGGATGAAGACCAAAGAATTGCACGCAGTTAAAGCTGCGTCAGCAGGTATTTATAATTACAATTATTTTTTTCCATTGTGACACGAAAATTAATCATAGATTTGAAAAAGTTAATGGAAATTTAAACTACCTGCTAACGCAGCTTTAACGGTGTGCAACTTTTTGGTTTTCACCTAAGTACCTATGTCATAATTTCTATAGGTATTAATACTCTTTTGTCTGTCGCAGAGCTTTGCCTTATATGCCCTATTCCCAGATAAATTTTGTAAAATCCCGGAATTTCAATTGCAACACTAACTACCAGATCGAATAGTTTACGCGTGCTAAGTCGCGCGCAAAATCTTGTTTCATATAAAAGTATTTTATTTGAATAAAGTATTTTGAAAATACCTATTTTGTATTTTGTATTTAAAATACTTAAAGCAAAAATATTTTGTATTTTGCATTTCAAATACCAAAATTAGAAAAGTATTTGCATTTTGTATTTAAATACTTTTTTAAAAGTATTTTGCACATCTCTGGTAATAAATAAGTGAATCGATCGATTTAAGTAAATTAAAGTAAACAATTAACAGTGTTATAGGTATATACAATTGTAGTAGGTACGCAATTAAAATCGATTTTTAGTAATTTAAACTGACATGGTTCAATAAATTTCGTACTACAGTTTCGCTTCCGGCGTTTTCACACCAGAACCCTAACAAAATTACACGGTTGCAATTTGCACCACACGAAGGTGCCGAAAAGTTGGACACAATGGACGGAAACAATAACAACTGCGTTGAAAAATAACGTTTACCGCTAAGTTATACATTTATGGGAAAAACTTGTTCTGAAAGATCGAATAATAATATAACATAATACATGATAATATCAATTGTGCGTTTTGAACCATTTTCAAGGGTACAATCGAAAAAAACTGAATTGCGAGCGTATTATCTAGGTGGAAACTTTCATCAACAAATTTTGAGCTGATTTCTTTGGAAGATACCTGGAATATCAACATGACGTTTGTAGCGTACGTAACTTTTTCACCCTACACGAATCAGTTCCTACGACTATACATTACAGCTGCAAAAATTATAAATTACTATGAATTTTAATTTACCTCTACATTTAATTTTGATTTCACTTTTGAGATTTGGTCTTAATTTTAATTACATTTATTTTGAATGATTACGGTATTTTATTTTATTGATGATGAAGATGAAGCACACAAATTATGGATCGTTAGTTAATTGAAATTAGTCATATTTTCTTTAAAAAAATTTTTTTTGGAGAATCTTCCTCACGAGACTCTTATTACAAATATTATACATACATATGTTGTCATAAACTTGACACACACCTTTACATCTTCCTCTTCAATGAACACGAAGAACGCATTACCTTTTAAAAGCAAATTGCGTTGTCACAGACAATTCCCGTATCATGTTTCAGATATAATCTCCATGCTCAATAATGCGATGGGCAAATTATCCATATCGCGCGTCACATTCCGCTGAGGTCAGTTAGTGCTCGCTCGGATCATTGTTCCCCATTGTGGGCTGGGAACCTCAGCAGCCTCGTGAAAGCGCGTTTTCTCAACAACTAGTAACGTAGTAGAGAACTGCTTAATGCTAAACTATTAAAAGAATACTGTATTCCCACGAACAACATGCGTCTCTCGATTGTTGTAAAAACGTTAGGTCATAGCGCAACTGATAATTAAAGTAATTATTACTACATGTTTATGCGCATGGTGAAGATGTAGTTTTAATTCTTAAATGTCGGAAATTTTGACTATTACGTGAATAATTTTAACTAATTATAAATTCAGTGAGTAATGTTATCCTTACGCTCTACATATTTCCGGGTCAGTCGATCTATTATACATAAGCTTTACCTGTGATTTCACACCCCGTACCTAATGTTATACGGTCTGCTGAACCACGTAGACGTATTTATGGACTCCTTGTTCACTTTACTTTCGTGCTTTTTCATACTGCACGTGTTGGTGCGTCATAAGATTAATAAATCACTTAGCTTCCCTGATTATAACGATACCTTTACATAACGCGGTGTAATATGAAAACATAAACAAAGTCCGGAACTGCATCTTAATCTAGCATGCACGCGGCCAACAACCGACTAATGGCTGTAATGTACGTTACACAATTAGCGAGCCGCGACCGACTGCCGTGACATACATGCTAGGCTTAGCAAAGAATTTCAGCCTTACGAAGAAAAATATCTTTATTTTATTTAAAACGACCGTATTAAATAAGGGGTCTTATCACTTTATTGTATCGTAACATTTTATATTATATTAGGCTCGCGATATAAATAGGTTTTCTTAGTAATATGTGACAAATAAACTGTTTGATTTACTATTAAATGAAAAAATTAAAAAAAAATATTAGATAAAATTATCAGTTTATAACCTTATGTTATGCAAACGGATTCATTAATTAAAAATTGTCTTAGCGAAGCTGTATATAATGTGTTTTAAAGACCTAAACTATTCAGCAATATCCCGCAATAGATGTAGAAATAAATTCAAATTCAAATTCAAATTCAAATATTTATTTGCATAAACAAGGGTATACATTGGTCTTACATTATATCATAGGTTCCATTCATTGTTTTGCCATAGTATGGCGTACAAATATTTATAAAATTCCATTATCAATTCTAAAAAAAATATCACATGCTTACATTTTATTATTCACAAGATGTCAAAATATTATTAAATGTCAAATGTATATAAGTAAGAATAATTACATAAAAATATTAAAAGTTATTTCAAAGCAGGATTGACAATAATATTGATTATAAATATCTAATAAATAACACGATGTCACAATCTAGCACTTACAATTTACAAATTCGTCATGAACTAGTCCTAAGTGTAGTTAGCTGTTTTCAACCAGATGCTTTAATAACCCATTCTCCTATAAGTACTATTAATTATATAAAACAAATACTAGCATGCAATTGTTATAAATTATTTGAGAGAAAAGTTTTTATATCATAATACTGTTCCTTGCGTAATAAATTATTTAAGCTATTTCGGAACTTAACAAAATGGCAACTGCTGCAAATCCAGAGGCAATTTATTAAATAGCTTCATGCACATTGTGTAGCACTGCTTGGAGTAGAAAGCCGTCCTAGGCGCGCGTCCGTGGACCAACCTCCCAGGATTTCTGGTATTTCGAGGAAATGCAGTTTGTGCCGTTCTAAATAGATTCATGTGCTTTTTAACAAAGATACAAGCTTCTAATATATACAAACATGGTAATGGCAATATACCTAACTTCCCAAAAATAGGTTTACAGCTTTCATATGGTGCTCGACCACATATTGCTCTGATACATTTTTTTTGGGCTATGAATGCTCTGTTAAAATTTGAGCAGATACAGATACAGAACAATAAAGATATTGACGTGGTTAATACACTTACACACAATTACAGCTTTCTAGCACTAACAGTTCCTAAACTACAGGACACAGCAAAACAATAATGGCTCTTTGTAGGACTACCCAACCCCAAAACTGATCTAAATATACCCTGAAGGAAATTTTATATTTTTGCAATCTTTCTCACGATCTCCTCTTAATTTTAATGAAGTGATGAAAAATATGGCTCCTAATGAAGACAAGCAATTTTTTTGCAAATTAATTTGAATCGTTAAATGGTGCTTCCACTTACACAGGAATATCATCGAAAATTGATTCGTTAATTGGATTGAAAGAAACATTTAAAAACAAGACCAATTTGTCGAATACGTTTTTTTATGGTCACGATTGCATAATATTCGGATATTTAGTTACAAGGCATTACCTTTTAACTTTTAGTTTCAGTTTTACGCCGTGAATGAATTACCGCAATTCTCGTAACACGGCATGATGTTAGGCACCCATAATATTTGTCGCTGTCGTGGACCTTTCACCCTGATCGTTTGATATAATTAGAAAATCTCCCATGCACGGCTCTAATGCCTTCCCATTTACTTTCGAAGCCATGAACACATAAGTTTCCTCACTCATCAACTACGAGTCATTAAGGAAATCGACTAATTTAATGATGCTTCAAAAGTTCACGAGAACTTTATGTGCGGACGTAAAAACTCTCAATTTGGAATGTAAATTTTGATCTGCGTAAACTTTCACGGTATCAAATCACAATGTTTCAAGTCTGTTAACATTCATTCACTCGATATCAACAAGCCAAATGTCAGACGGTAAACAAATCCGATGCATTGATTAGAAAAAACTGGTTTACACGTATTAAAACCTTCTCACAAAAGACGCCCACTGCGAGGAACAAGTGTGGAATTCACTTTTAATCTCCTTCGGCGTTGCTTACAACACTGTAATCAACTTTTGATATATAGTATCGCTATTATCTCATCTATGTATGGACATTGGTCAAGTGTGAAATTTTCGAGGTTATATTGTGACTGTTAACCAATACCTTCGTCGCACAATATAATATTTATACTGGCCTGGTATTTTTTGCGACCAAATATAGGAAGCACCTTAAAATATAAGATACTGCTATAGGATACCACATAGGTGTGATGAGAGATGGTCTTTGAAGGGCCCTAGTGAGTTCCCTAAAAGGTTATCCATAAAAAAGGGTGCTACGGAACCTTAAATAGTAATGTGTCTTTATGGAACGTGCCTCAAACTAATGAACGTCACGATTGGTTGGAACCTCGTTGAAGTTACGAATAAGTTATGTTTTCTAAATGAACTCCACGATATTAAGGAAGATGGAACTGTTAATTATATAATTGCTTAATTTGTCTGTTTACGTTATTTTAAAATATTAATTTATTAGTGTTTTAATGCTGTATCTTTATCATTATCACACATGTGTGTTCAGAACATTTTAGTTTGTATCTATTGCAATAATCTTCTTCTATGTAAGCGTAGTAAAATTTAGGTGACTTTAGTAAAAACATAAACTGCTTTTTAGTTTTACGAAATTCAAAATAAGTAGTTCTAGTTCGGCCCAAAAGTAAATGCAAATTTTACTCAACAATGCGTTCAGTTATTGTTGAGCAAATAGAAAACAAATTATTCGTTAGGACACTTGGTCAAACCAGATGTTTCGAATAGGTAATACATAAATGCAGATTACCCAAACGGCAGTTAGGAGTTAGCTGGGGGGGTTACTTCAAACAAAATGTTTGGTGGCATTTAGGGAGGATATATAAGGTGCTAACAAATTAGTCACGGATATTTTTACAGCTTATAGTACTCGGTTCTCGGAATACATTTAAGTATGAAACATCATAGGTTTTGTTATGTTTTTTTGGAGAAAAGTAGGAAACAAATTTGCTACGTTAAAACACCCTGTTAATAAGATAATTAAATGAGACCTCTTTAGACATATTCTAGAACCTCTTTAAACTATCATTCAAGTAGCCTCTTAAAGTTGATAAATAAAAAACTTGAATGTCAATGTCATGCAATTTGCTCTCTGATTGTATCGGTTGCAAAGAAATTTAATTAATTACCGCTATGCCTTACCGCTACACGCATAACGAGTACTTAAACATGGTCACATGTTACCGCGACTCAAACTACAGTGCGGCGGGAACTTCAAGGCTTTATGCACAAAGATACAATACGGTTGTGAATCCTCAGACTATCTACCGGGCACATCAAAGATTTCATGACGGAAACCTCATGCCGGTAGGTGAAGCCGGTAGGCCTAGGTACCCAGTTCGTCTAGAAGTTGCAATTTTGGATTTTTTTGACCGCCATCCCATGAGCAGTACTAGGGACGCAGCGAATGTATTTAATGTCAGTAACGTCTACGTATGGAAAATTCTAAAACGTGAGGGAAAGCATCCTTACCATTTCACGCGTGGTCAAGAACTGCAACCACAGGATTATGAACCACGTGTAATATTCAGTCAGTGGATTGTTAGAAACGCCAGACGTAACGTACTGTGGACCGACGAGTGTACATTTGCGAGGGTGGGATTATTTAACATTCACAATGCACACTTTTGGGTCGGAACAGAATCCCCATTTAGCACGTCCTGACCACTTTCAGACTCGCTTCAGCGTTAACGTGTGGGCAGGATTACTCGGCGATTATTTGTTGGGCCCTGTCTTTCACAACCGCCTCAATGGAAGGACGTATCTTCAATTCCTACAAGAAGGCCTACCAGAATTGCTAGATGAAGTACCAGTCGATCTCCGTAGGAGAATGTACTTTCAACATGATGGTGCCCCAGCCCATTAAGATCGTAACGTACGAAGGTACTTAACGGAACGTTTCCAATTACGATGGATTGGCCGGGGTGGGGTTCAAGCAGGTGCAGTGAACTGGCCAGCCCACTCACCAAATTTAACACCGCTTGATTTCCACGTATGGGGACGAGCCAAAGACTTGGTTTATGGAAACGACGGGCGCACAATCAGAACATTAGAAGAATTACAAACACGGATTACCAACGCCTTTGAGGCCATGAAAAGGGAAAGAGAGGTGCGTGTTAATGAAAATATCCGAAAGCGAGCACTATTGTGCATTGAAAACCAGGGTCACCATTTTCAACAATTTTTATAAACAATTTATGCTAATAAAAGTTTTCTTAAATCCGTGCTTGCTTTTTAAATTACTTAGACTTGTTAATTAGGTAGGTTAGCATTCGTTAAATATCTAACCTAATTATTATTAAATGTGAAAGTTTGTATTTGTGGATGGATGTTTGTTACACTATCACGTCACGCCCAAACAGTTTCAACTGATCTGGATGAAATTAGGCACAAAGATAGGTTATTAGTACATACTAATAGCGCACTACTTTTTTCACACTACATGGTTGCATGGGACAGTTTTTTTTGTTCCACGCGGGCAGAGCCGTGGGCAGACGCTAGTAGGGATTTAATAACCTACAGTTTTCCCGCCGATTCATAATGACATTTAAGAAAAACAACTTTTGACGTGACATGACAGACAGTGTTAAACATCTTGACAGGTACATAATAGGGGTGATTATTTTAAAAATTTATTATAATTTTTTTTTGTTCGGTAAATTAAAACAAAAAAATGATATACAAAGGTTCCTTAATTACAGTTAAAAGTTAATTGTTTTAATGTAATGTATCATCTCTTAAAATATCCGTGATTAATTTGTTAGCACCTTGTATATGTGGGCTTATAAGTCTGAACTTATTTATAAAACGTGTTAATTCGGAAATAAATTCCGGGCGGAAATAAATTAGTACTTTTCTTTTCAAAAATGTTTTTCTGAAAGGTATGTCTTGTTTCTTGCGACGCATTCTTTATGACAACGATAGCCGTGCCGAAAGTGCTGGTAGAATATCGAGGGTATTTTGGCAGAACCGGATAAGTACACAATATTTATTTACTTATACGGTTTTGCTATATAAATAAAGCAGAAAAATTTGAGTATATCTATGTATGTAACTATTTTTTTTTAATTTTGCACTTATTCTACGACCAGATGGCCTAGTGGTTAGAGAACCTGACTACGAAGCTTGAGGTCCCGGGTTCGATTCCCGTGTCGTGGCAGATATTTGTATGAAAAATCTTGGGTGTTTAATATGTATTTAAGTATGTATCTATCTATATAATTATGTTTATCCGTTGCTTAGTACCCATAACACAAGCTTTGCTAAGCTTACTTTGGGACTAGGTCAATTGCTGTGAATTGTCCCGTGATATTTATTTATTTATTTATTCTGTTTTGCCAGAATACCCTCGACATACCGGTCAGGTGTGCGTCAGACTCATGCATTGAGGGCTCCGTACAAGTTTATAGGTAATCAGTGTCAGTAGAGCCCCTCTCCTAACCAAAGTTTACGCAGTGTGGGGTAATTTTAGATGGAGATAGATTTATTTTTACCAGATACAGAATCCTCAAAGTGACTTGCACGTAAAAGACAGCGGCCTAATTACGGAATAAACGTTTTGATTTTAATGTAATCAATAAATTTGAAACAAACCATGACTCTACACGTAAACTAACTATTTATAATTTATAATATCATAAGTGTTTTTGTATCAAGCGTAGACGTTATTATAACTATACTTAGGTACTTGGGAAAATGCAATAGGTACTTAATTAAAGTAAAACTTATTTTACTACCGAACGTTTATTGCTTAAGTCGTTTAGTATTCTTGCTGTACCGTAGCAATGTTGCGGTTCTTGAATTTAATGCTCTTAGATATATTTTTGCTGTTTAGATTGAGTTTGCAAGCACGTCTTAGCTTTCAAACGACGAACGGATGAAACGGATCTGAAATATGAAAATGAATTATTGGCTTAGTCAAAACCAAACAATTACGACGGGAGAAGACGAGAGACGAAGCAGTCACTGACACTGTATATTTTTTTATTTAAATGCACTTACTTAGCATAAACACGAACTTTACGAGCATGAGAAGTGAAAAATTATTAGTACGGTAACAACCAACTAGTTAGCACTAACATAAGCCATGACTGGGTTCTAGTCTAGTAGGATAACAAAAATGCTAATTCTTGATAATGAGCAAGCAACGTATGCAAAGATTAATGGGCGACATTTTAGTCGGTGCTAGCTGTTTTAGTCACGATGATGCTTTCTCCAATGGTTCTCACCCCATTTGTCGTCAGCCGAAGAGATGAGCTTCTATTGTTTACTAACGCTTCAATATCGCCCACTAAAGGACGTAATAATCTTGTCATGAGCTCAATCGTTTTCTTTGTCATCCTTTGTTGGTTTCAGTGTCGTGATGGGATAGTTTTTTGCGTAAGATGTAAGAGTCCGAAAGAGAAATGTTACGTAATAGGTACCTATATTAAATAATTATTATAGCATAGGGATTTGTTACAAATTATAATTATTTTGTTTAGTATCCATACTAATATTATAAATGCGAAAGTGTGTTTGTATGTTTGTCCGTCTTTCACGCCGTAATGGAGCGACGGATCGATGTGATTTTTGGTATCTTCGATCAACAATTGTATGTAATTGTTGATCAAAGTTTGGTATAGAGATAGTTTCTGGGCCCGAGAGTGACATAGGCTACTTTTTATTCCGGAAAAATGCACAGTTCCCGAGGGGTCTATTTGTACTTAATGCTATTGTTGTGTCTTGTGTTGTGAATAAATGTATTTTCTTTCTTTCTTTCTTTCAATAACCGAATACCACGCGGGTGGAGCCGCGGGCAAAAGCTAGTATTTATTATAAATGCGAAAGTGTGTGTGTTTGTATGTTTGTATTGTCCGTCTTTCATGTCGAAACGAATCGACCAATCGACGTGATTTTTGGCTTATAGATAGGTAATGGGTCATAGAGTGACAGGCTACTTTTTTATCTCGGAAAAATGCACAGTTTCCAAGGGAACAGCACGCGATAACCAAATTCCACGCATTATTGGTTGGTGGTTTGGGTACCGGAGATCATTTCCCATTAGATGACCCGCTTGCTCGTTTTCCTCCCTCTCATAATAAAAAAATAATAATATTCGAGCGTTTTCATCAGTCAGTAAAACGTTATTTCATTACCTACCATTCCACGTTTATTAGCACAACGGAAGGACGAGCCGTAAGAATTTTAATCACGTTAGATTTAGTATCCGGGCGTTTTGCCTTTACCTACGAGTACTTTTCATAAAAAAATTAACCCTGAGCATCTCTCTTAAAAATACTTGCCGAAATGTGAATGCCGCAAAAAAACGCCGCAAATATTTATGCTGAATATTTACCCAGGTACAAGTAGATACTTGACTTGTCTGACTTTAACCTCTGGCCCTATACCACATTATATGTAGTGCAAAATTCGGATTTCGTCTCTTGCCGTCCCGTCGACGCTAATATTATTTAATACGAGAGTGAAAGGGACGGTATAGGTACGACCTTCGATTTTCGAATTTCATAGTAGCCCCTCTAGCTCTAAGGTAGGGAGGTAATAGGACGCTATACGCTTCATGTCTTGATCTCTGCCCTTTCTAGGCAACTATCCTATCTTCTCTCAGTCGGTCGTTTTATGGTGTCGATGACCTCTACGACCAGCGGAGCCTTATGTTCAAACGTTGATTTTTGACGGATGACGTTCTCGGATTTAAGGTCGAAGGTTGACCATTAAGAGTATTTTGAATTTTTTTTTTATAGAAATGACTAGCTCATGAGCTAAGGCTGCCGGGCTCGACAAACTTTTCGCTTTCAAAGAACCAATAATTTGCTTCGATGCTGCATGTAGTATTAGCTTAAACACATTTTATACTGTTTTTAATGATACTCTTGGCCATGGTTTTACCTCGGACAGTCTCTATACTGATTTCAATGTTCGTTCCCGCACTATTTTGATATTACGAGTATGTCCCGTGCCATTTAAATCGTCGGCTATCAAAGTAAAGCCTACCGTGTCAAAATAAATAAACGAATCGCCTAGTTTTATATCGCATAATGTTAATGATTTACCTTTACAAAGTCACGCCTGTATTCCCAAATTGGGGTAGGCAGAGAGCACTCGAAACGTTACCGCTTCGGAGCCACTTTTAGCAATTTTAGAGTTTGACAAAAACGGTACAATAGTGACAGGTTGCTAGCCTGTCACCTACGCACGGTAGGTATACCTTAACCTACTTATATCCTCAGTCGCCTCTTACGAAATCCACGGAAGAAATGGAGAGGTGTAATTCTAACCACACGGGTCTATCTATCTTTAAATATGTTAATATCTGACGTTTCTTATATAATTTTATTAGTTACTTTTCTAAAAATTAAAAAAGGAAAAACTACCCGAGGTATACGGCACAACAGCTTCCCCTACTAGTGATTAAATTCCTATGTTATTTGTTTAGTATTGACATACCATTATTATTTATTAGTTTCGCTTTTGAATATGCATGCTGCAAATTCACATTCATTTAAATTAGGCGCATCATTTCCTTAAATATCGGTTACGTCAAAAGTTAATTTGAACAGACCACAAATCAGTGGTCGGCGAAACAAATTCAATGATCAAATTCTTAGGCTTTCTCTTCGCAAATGACCTATGTAACGTTTAACATGTTTCTACGGTTCATGCAAGGCTCATTTATCTATGGGCGATCATGATGGAAATTAGCATTGCGCATTGTTTATATTGTACATATTTCTGACTCACATAATCTTAAATTCAATTGCAAAGAACATGTAACACACGTCTCAGAGGCAGGCACTGTCCGCAGTTTGAGTTGTTAGCTTTTTATAGAACTTATTTTATAGAACAAATTTATAGAATATGAACGCAACGCACGGCGGTATGGGAAGCTTTACTTTTTGAATATTTTGTCTCGGGGTCTAGTTCTAGGTACTCGAAAGCCAAGTTTTGGCGCGGGTATTCTTGTAGCAAATCTAGTTATACTTCTAACTTGATTTGTGCGACAAATGTCGATGATTTATGCTATAGTTCTACGGGTTTTGCTGATTAGTAACTCTATGTTAAATTGGAAGACCACTGTAGAGGTAAAGTACAGTAAAGAATGTACCTAAGTTAACTGAATGCTTCAATTTATGAGTAAGTATGTAAAATCACACTTCAATTCAGTCAAAATAACAATATTTTGTCGGTTGAATTAGGCACTCAAATATTAATATTTCATATCTTTATTTTTGTTAAATTAACCACGGTGTGGCAACATACGAAACTGATTAGTCTACGCAAAGTCAACTTTGATAAAAAAAAAAGAGTTATGACGAATTTATGACGCTATCTCACGTATTATTGACTTGCTTCATTTTCGCCGTCGGGCTTCATCCACTTGATTGCAAGTCCTTGTCCAGAACATGAAATAAATTTTGTAGGCAATAAGAATTAAGCCTCTCTTTAGCTCTAGTGCTTTAGCTAAATAAAATTAGTAAGATCGTTGTTATATTAGTAACGCGAGAATGTTATTCCAAGCGCCTATATTGCTGGTCATAGCAGAGCCGCATGTTTGGCAAAGTAATAGCTAAGCGCACTCTAAACATCTAAAGTATTTGAACGAGTTAAAACAAAAGCAATCATGTAACGTCAATACGTTTGTTACGATCACGACGACTGTCCAGTGTCGAGATTGTAGTCACGATCGGCTGAATGCTTTATAAAGAAAACAGAGCTATTTAACTTGATTGTTATTCAGTGATAGTCAAAGAAGACCGTTAAGCACAAGAACAGAACATCGTTTTCAGCTGTTGTTTGAGCAAGGAAAGTTGATTTTTATTTAATCGTCGGCAATTTCTTTCGGATTGTAGTCCAAGTAAAACTTTCGTTTAGCCTTCTCCAATGATAAGTAGTAAATTATTTCCGATGACTCAAAGAGTTATTATTTTAACTAATCCAATACAATATTGTATGCAAGTATTTTTACAATAAGAAAGAAGCTTAGACTTTCAAGCTTTCATGATAGTGTGGAGGACCTAACTCGTATTTTAAATACCAAATTTACCAATTATTTTAAAACTCAGGTAATAAATAACAAATACACCGAAAGGAATCTTCGAGATTGATTTATATTTTATCATCAAAGTAAATCCAACAGGGGCGTTCTACGGCTGATATGATGGTGATGATGGAAGTAAATAAAATTCAATTCAATTCAATTCAATTTATTTCCATAAAAATACAAATTGTGTTGGATATTAAAAACTATTACATATAGCCTCTTGTTAAATCTCAACCATTAAACATCATATTATTATCTTAAACATTTTTCTCTTAGCATCCTCGATATCCTACAGATCTGTGTAGTCAGCGGCAATAATATCAGATAGGACAAAGCAATCAAAAACCTCTAATACGTTCTAATGGTGCCATTACAGCCAATCGTATAGTCGAATGAAATGAAATTAGATATTTCTAAGTACCTCGTCCTATCAAATATCACTGCCGGTGACTGTATCTACGGATTCTGCAATCTTATCAATGCTTATCTGCCAAAATTGCCAAATCAATGCCAAGTTTAGCCCAGTTTTCACTTTCATGTCTTCGTCATGAGAAAAGGCACCTTATGTTATGAAAGCATTGCGTTTTGTCGGGCAATTAAGTAAAAGTTCTCTAGTTTAAGATCGTGTGAACTGAGGGAGCCTAATGCTTAGTGCGAATGGATGACCTTTTGCGAGCAACGACCGGACGGAATCGTTTGATATTATAATTTATAAATTTTATCTTAATGCATAATGTTTTTATTTTTCGACGCATACGAGCACTGTATCTAAACTGATCTATTTTATTTTTTTATTTTATTGTACCTTCAACAATAAGTATACTCATACAATGTGTTATTATACATGAGCAGCTTAAGAATAAATATCTTATTAATTATAGAAGGACACCGCACGCACAAAATAACAGTGGTATTTAACTTAAAACGAAGAAATATGTTGTATGTTCCTAAACTGGAAGCTAAACTAAGCTAATAATTAAAAATAAATGAAGTTTATATCTTGTTTATAAGAGTGGTTTTAATGAATGGGAAGGTCGAAAAGTTGAGATCAATACAGTGCTGACATTCCTTCCTTATGTATCGCATACAGTCATACGCGAGAGCGGACTATGTCTTTTAAGATTAGTGCGACTATTAGTACAACCGAAAAGTTTAATATTACATGACCTGGGTGCTCTAGATGGTACAAAAAATTGATTTTCTGCTATAAATCAGGGCAATTCAGATCGCTGGTGACAATTTTCTTTAGGAAAATTAAATCTAATATGCGACATCTACTTTTCTGTGTCGCTATTTTAGAGTAGCTATTTTAGACGTGCGTGATAGCTTCTAAGTTCTCTATTTTTCTTGCTAGTGTATGTTAAACTTGCAACAAATCTTTTCTGCACTTTCTCAATTGTATTTATGTGCGACCAAACTACACTGCAATACTCCAAGTTACTTCGAACTAAGGCATTATACATTATAAATTTTGTGCTGATAGTTCTAAAATTTTTGCAGTTTTGTACTTAAGTAATGTTTATCATTGAGTTTTTTAATACCTATCAAAATTTGCATATTTTTTTTAGGTTAAGTAATATAGGTAGAGTTGTTCACGACGACGGGTGCCGTGGTTCTTATTACAATGTCATTAATGTACAATTTTAACAAAATCACGCATCTTCGTGGATGGCACTAGGTATAAATATTATAATTTTTTCCGTTTTTTCCAAGTAGGTTAAAAATGTATAATTATCTAGTTCAATTTAAAGGAAACATTAATACAAAATAAATTTTAATAGGTACCTAAAACTACTCGCCAATAAAACCAGTTCAGGCTTTTTTGTCAAAATTTAGACTTAAAAATTACGCATCGGTGGGTAAGTAGATGATGATTCCTTCAAAACAAAATGCCTACTAACTAAAAAGAAATTATGCAACCATGTAGAGACATTTTTGTCGACTTCATATAGCCAGTTAAACAAGCATACGCAAAAGACAATTTCACTTTCCTGCACGTATTTATTTAAATGATTCACCCAAATGTAAGTTGGTACGTGGCCAGACACCCGAGTTTCGAAACATGGGCGTAGACGCGCTTGGCATGGATCATGTGCTTGGGCATAATGGGTGTTTTCAAGTCCCTATGCGATCATTTGGCCGTCGTGTAGTAACTGTTACTTCTTTTACATACACAAGTATTACTAAAATGGAATATGCCTGCACCGAATGCATCATTTTCATCAGCTGGAAAACATTTACCTACTGTTGAACAAAAGCCTTCCCTCTAGAACGCCACAATGAATGACTACCTACTCGCCACATATGTACATTATGGGGGAGTTAGCAGGCTGCTTGCGGATCGCAGTATTGCGCTGATACTGCACGCACAAGACGTGCCTTCTTCGGCATTTTTCCGTGCTATTCTTGTCTAAAACAAAACATTTAGGTATTGACAAAATAAATGTGTTGTAAAAGTCAATTATTATAACTCAAATCATGTTACAGTTTACTTATTTATTAACACGTTCACTGCGTTATGAGATCTAAAACATCTCGTATGAGACTTTCATTCAGTGCGGCACCCGATTTCGTATTTCTCACCTCTGTGCGGGAGGCAATAGCAGCTGAATTACTACAAATATGACGGAGACAAATATAGAAACTTGCTTCCTGCTAAAAATTGAATTCAACTGTGTATTAATAAAAATTGGAGATCGTTTAGGTCCCTAACGCACTGAGTAATAACTTTATTCATTTGGTGCGTTACGCGATCTTTTGAGTCTCCTGAATCGCAGGCCTCGTAGCCGCAAGGAGAGGAGAGCGAGTGGCGCGTGCGCCGCACCAAATTGTTTTAGTGCTGTTCAAGTATCGAAGTGAAAGGCCACGCGTTATTTAGGAAAAAATCTCGTTAAGAATAAAGTGTTTATGAAGCAGTTGTGTATGAGTGCCATAAAAATGAAAAAAAAAACCAATTTGTTTTGACTTAGATCCAATAAATTAATTAGATCCGGAGTAATAAACATATATTCAAACAAACCAAAAAACTTATAATTACAAATAAAAAAAATAATCCGGAGCTAATTAATTAATTAGATCCCCCTAGTGTTGCAGGTGTCTATGGGCAGTGGTGATCTCTTACCAGCAGGAGACCCATTTGCTCGTTTGCCATCTAGTCGCATAAAAAAAAGTTAAAATGTAAGAAAGTTATTGAAATGCTAAAATGTGTAACTCCATCGACAAGTAACATAAAAATTTTAGAAATCGTTCAAATATGCCCTCCATACCATGTTTCAACGAAAAACACTTTCCTTGTTAATATTCTTTGAATATAAAATAGTTATCGACTATTCATGTTTTATTTCAATCCCATCACTAGTTCGTACACAAATTGAACTTACTTCAGTTGCGGCTTGAGATACATTCGATACCCTATATTTGTTTAGTATTTACTCTGTATATTTATGTCAAAACTGCATGCGAACTCGTCTAAAGATAGAGCAATAGATTGTCTTTATCTATAAACAAAAAACATATCGATACATAGCTTTTTGAGCGAGATTTACGTTATTTTCGAAATCTATTTTTTAGGAGTCTGATTGGGTCTCATACGCACTGAACTAAAGCTTGGTTACGAGTTCTTATAGGTGTCCAACGCACTGGCTGAGAGTTCATTGAAAATGGCCCCGCAGTTAACGTGTTAAATAGAAGCAAAATTATTAAGGCTAACTACGACGCGTTAGGGAGTGGTTCTAAAATTGAATCTCAGCCTTATCTCAGGAAATGAGAGACTCACAGTTAGGAACTAGAATGTGTTCTAATTTACGCAAGTATAGACGCCCAAAAACAGCTAAATGGTTACCAGAAACCACTTAATGATTTGGATTAAACCAATATTAAATCGGTTTTTTCCAGGTACGAGAAATTTTATGATTCCCGAACAAGAGATGTGACCAAATTCAATGGGTACAAATGAAATTGCGCGCGAAAGTTAGTTAGTTAGATATAATTGTAAGATTCAATTTCCATTTCTATGGATTTTCGTACCTTGACAGAAGAAAGTGCTGTAAATATTAGTTAATAGGTAGTCACTTTAATCTAGTTCATAATTGGATTCAAAAACGTGGCGCCTTCCGATTGCGTCCATCGGCGGCATATTATGAGAAAAGAGAAAAGTGCAAAGAATGGCAGCTCGTGGGAGCCGCGACTGTACAATGCCTCTGATAATGTCACGCCTAGTGTTTCACTGTATTTTCTAAAAGTTGTTCTTTCCAATCGATGATAAAGAGGTTACTTTCCGAACTCACACCGCCTGTTCTATTGTAGCTATTGAAACTATTGCTGACAGATGTTGAGAATATCTATTAATAAGGTTTTTTTTCTCCTTTTCAGATAATCCTCATCCACCTGGTTGCTTTCGCATACGTTAGATGCGAGTCCTCAAATGGGTACAAATTCAACGGTGGAAATGGAGCGGCGTCATTTGGGGAGTTATTAAAGCCGCCGCCGCTACCGTTGTCTCACTTACAACCTGTGCCGTTCCATGGAGGAGCCAGTAGGTCACAGCGGCAGAATGTAGACACTGGATACCATTACCAGCCGCCTCCGCCCCCGCCACCTCCTCCAGCCCTTCCCACATCTGATTTCAAATTCCCAGCACCCTTCTATAAGAAGTATAATTTTAATTTCGTGCCACCTCCTCAACCCTTTACTACCCCAGCGTCGTCAATGTTTCAAAAAGTCTCAAGTTGGCTTTTTCCTTCACATGAAACTGGATCCGACTCAGGATCAACATTTAATAACAACAACATAGCGCCTTTAAAACAAGATTGCAATCCTTGCAATTTAGTGCCATGGATACCAGTAATAAGGTACGATTTAGGGGCTAAGAATATAAAGCAAAGTTTGATTCCAACGTATGGGCCACCGAGTCCGACTGCTCAGAATGTGGTACAATTTAGACCCAGGCCATTTTATTCACAAAATCAACAATTGCCACAGGTGTCAGGTGGTGTACCTCATGCGAGCTACGGTCCGCCTATATCAGCTAATACGGGCTTTGTCAGTTCTACTTATGGTCCACCAAGCCCAACACATACGATAGCTATTCCGACTAGTTCTACTTTTATACCCAGTCCATCTTTTCCGATCCAAAGCTCGTCATTTGGATTCTCTAGTACATCATTAGGCCAAGTAAGCTCTTCTTACGACTCTGTTAGTACTTCATACGGGGTGCCAAGCTCAACATATAAGCAACCCAGCTCCTTATACGGCGTACCTAGCTCTACATACGGTGCACCTAGTTCAACTTATGAATTACCAAGCTCAACATATGGGTCACCGAGTTCCTCTTACGGAATATCTAGTTCAACATACGGCACTCCTACTTCCACTTACACAACACCAGCACCGTCATTCTATACCCCCCATCCTTTATCGTCTACTTATTTGCCAGCCACTACTAGTTACCAGCCAGAAGTTTTAAATAACGAACTACCGCAGGAAAATCAAGCTGAGATTATCAAAAATTCGCAACCTGCAGACGGATTGGAGTTGCCTAAAGCTTCACCTCCACAAGGATTCAGAAATTCGTATGGAGAACCCATATCTAACAATTATGCTGGAGATGCTCCCTACCCCGTATCAGCTACTGCAGCAGAATCAACTAAGATTCGGACAGAAATTTTACCCAGTGACGGAGCGAAAAATTTACAAGTAAACGGTTCATTAGCGCTGGCTAATCCAGCACCATTTACATTAAATAGAGGCCGAAACATACACACATTACAACCAGTGGCTTTACCTAATCTAAGTGTAAATCCACTGCCTCCAATATTTAATGCACGACCGTTCCGACCACTATCTCCAATTAAATTTCCTCCAAATCACGCACTTGGAATAAATCACATGCAACAGAATGCAAACAATGTCAACATTGAACAAAGTGTACCTATTGCAGAATATACACATTCCGTTGAATATCCAACATCATTTGTTGAGTCACCTATAATTGACGTAGATGTTCCTAAAATATCTAACCAATCAAAAGCGTACCGAAATATTCCTAACAGTTTTATTGTAGATAGCATACGAGATATCTCATCCCAGGCTTCAGAAGACCATCTTTCAGCAACCAAATCAAATCAAGATTCTAGTTTTGAAAGTACTGGTGCTGATGTGGGTAATGATTTATATGAACCAGGTATACCGACTGATTTAAAATATAGTTCTGGTAACGCTCCTTCAAATCATAAGAATGACTTTGCTGATTTACGAGGTATTAAAGACGAAGACGTAGATAAATATCGCACTGAAAGTAATTTACAGAATATAGATTCACCACTACTATATTTGAAACCGGGGGCACCTCACAAAGAATATACAAATTTTATCATATCAACTACGCTTCGAACAAATTTGAATGATTATGAGCTGTACGATGATATTCCAACAACAACAGCAGCAGCACCAAAACAATCATTATTTACGAGTGCTTGGGATGAGAGCAGAACAGATTACAGTGATGCATTTGCTGAACCAACTGCAGCACAAGAAGATGCTAATAAACCGAAGATAGTTCAAATTATTATACCTTATACAACTAAACAGGAAAAGGAAAAAACAAAGCAATTTGATCAAAACCCTGAAGAATGGATATCTACTCCAGAGGATGATTATCAAGCTAGAAAAGTACCTACTGTAACGGAAAGTTACCCAAATTATGACTCCGGCACGGAGAGTTATACAACTATCAGTACTACAACTGAAGAACCTACTAACACAGAGTCAGAAAATTACGAGTCCGAAAAGCTAAATACACCAGCAATCCTTAATGACTTATACGATGTCAAGGAACCCCCTTTCGACATTATAAAACTTCAACATAATATTGATGACTGGACGGAGCAAGAATTTTCTAAGCGTTTTAAAACACAATCACAACGCAGTCGGACGAACGGAAAATACGCAAAACAAATACCAGATGAATATTTTACAACCAACAGTCCTGTTACACAGTATTTAACTCCGAGTACTTATGAATTTTACGATCACGAAGGGTCAAGCAGCGTTCGTCATTCTGTTACAGATGACGATAGCAGTAAGTCCTACAGGGAGTATAATAATATTGACAGAACTAAGAAAAAGAAAAAAGATCACGAAAGTAATGATCCCGAAGAATTGCAAAAACTTCATATTTACACAGCAGCATCATCTTTTCGAAGTACATCTACTACCCCGGCACCTTGGGGCAAAATAGAAACTTCTATATCTCCATTAACTAAAGAAAAGGTGTACGTAGTTACCTCTAAACCTTGGATGAACACAGAAAATGTGACTAATAATTGGGAACATGTAGAGTCCTTCGAATCTAAGAAAACGGACAAAGATAACGATGTTGCTGCCTCAGATGGTCTCCCGTTCCACTCCCCTAGGTTTTCAAATCGTCCAAGCTTTGCCACTGGCGGCAAAATAGAATCAGCCACTTCAGAATCAGCTTATGGATTTTCAAGAAATTGGCATCAGAGAAGTAAGTTACTACAGATAATTAAAATAGCAAAAATTAAAAAGTCGAGAGATAATGTTCTCAAAAGAACTTTGGTAGTGTATTTTGGTTTGACTTAGCCTCTTAAGGAGAGGATCATGGGTTCGAACTAGGATTCATGACTCTAGAGTTTTTCGAAATTTATGTGCGAAATTAAAGTTTAAATTTACCATAACTTATTCGTTGATAGAAAAAAATCGTGAGGAAATTGTCACCCATGGCGTATTTCTAGTTATCAATCTACGCCAAGCTTTTGTGGATACTACAGCCTAAGCTACGGTTTCCCAACCTTTATTTTACCGAACCTCTCTGAACTAAAAATAATATTTTCATGCCCTCCTTAAGATTGGAACAGTAATTTACCTCCGCTACCTACTACCTACCTAAATTTTTTTCGGAAATGCAAACACCTATTACAGCCCCCCCCTGACATTACTCTACGCCGCTAGGGGGGCTTGCCCCCTTGGTTGGCGAGTCCTGGCGTAAGCACTTTTAATATCTAGAAGTGAGATGGATGAGTATAGGCCAGAGATGATGATATTCTTATTTTCTTTTAAGATCTTTTTCCTGTGATATCCAAATTAAACACCTATTCTGTAAAAACTGTATAGTAACATAGTAATTTGTGTTTTCAGTTAATGACTTGGAGAATTTGAAGCAGAATAACAGTACATCATTACCAGAAGGTTCTCAGCACAAATCCACTAACAAGGAAGAGGTTTAACCCCTGATTTACTAATTTTCAATTAAATCATAAAATATCACATTCCACTTACAGTACTTACTTATCGATCATTAACTATATTCTTATAATTTTCTTCTGAATAATGCTCCCGAGCACACTAGATTTTTCAAAATATAAAAGTCGATTGTCGATTTTCGATTTTGCTCCTTTTTTCGTATCATCACCCACTTGTGCATTATTCGCCATTACCTAAAGGAGAGTGAAATGTAATTTAGTTTTAGCTTCAACGCTGACTTCGATCACATCACATACAACTCTGTACAGGACTTATTTATGCACCACTAATTAATTTATTTGCACGTTCTTTGACTGCACTTAGTAAACCTTTTTATGATATACCTACAAAACACTAAAGCGAAACTGTTATGTACCTTAGTATGTACAGAACGATTCTAGATTTAATAATTAGATAAATTCTCTATTTAGTTTTCGCAATTGTTTAATGGATTATACGATATTTCAGGATACACACCACATTACAGTGACTGCAGAACCTCTTGAAGATGCCGTAGTGTGAACTAGTGTAGAAACATGAAATTGAACTAGAAGTGATTTTTATGTTACGCAAAAAAGTGTACAAAACTAAGTGAATGCAAAAGCAAAGACGTAATATTAATAAAATAATAATTACGCAAAATGTGCTCAAGTGAGATGACTATGCTATGAACTCAAATAATAATAAATTAATGTACTTAAGTAAAATAAAACGAAGTAATCAAATTAAGAAGAATACCGAACAATAATTGTATTCTTTTTGGTTTGACATTAAGAGGGTATTATATTTTATTTAATTACTTGGGAATTAGTTCTCTATTTATAATCTTTTGTAACCAAAATTTAAATACTTTTTATTGTTACATAATAATATTGCCATTTCTTTATCTTAGTTTTCCACTTTATGCATTAGTAGAATTAGTATTTTTGTAGATATTTTAGGACTGCATTTTGTAAACCAGTGTTTTTCAATTTGTGGGACGCGATCCTTCAGGGGGTCGTAGTATTTTCATTAAGATACTCTCATTGTTATTGTGGATGATTATTCAATGGGGGTGGCCTATGTCCAACAGTGGACGTCCTGCGGCTGAGATGATGATGATTCAATGTTTGTATTATCTCGCCAAATATTTTTCAAACCAAGGAGGGCCGCGACATGAAAAAGCTTGAAAAGCACTGTTGTAAGCTGATAACGATATAGTGACCTCCAAATGTACATATTTGTACGAATATAAGGTATACATTTATACATATAATTATGTATACTTCAATACGCAGGTCACTCTCGTATTGACCCGTGGGCCGTGGATTCCATTCGATTAATTATATCTGACAGTAGTTTATATCAATGCTATAATATTTATATTGATATCATGAACTCGACCTTATCGTAGCAGTTTGAATAATTTTGCTGATGTTTAATTTTTTTTTTACCATTTAATTTAATGGATATGATATGGTAGTAATTACTCATGAATTTGTAAATAACAAATTGTTATGTGTTTGAAGATACCCTTTGTACATAGTTGAAGTAAGAAATATAATAATACCTATGCTTATGTCTAATGTACTCACAAAGATGTAAAATAGATCATGAAAAATAAATCAATTCAGCAATCTGCCATGATTGTTAATAAAGAAATAAAAGCTGATCTTGGTGTTTCTTTTTATTGCCTTAATCTAAAAATATTTTAAAATAGGTTTTTGCTCTCATTTACCGCTTTCAAAAAAGACTTGTGTGTTCGACTTTGTGTTATTTTTATGTGCGGTCACTGATTTTTCTGTCAATTGTGTTTTCAAAACATATTTGTATCCGAAAGAGTATAAGAGGCCATGTCACCGAGTCAGGATTTCACGGTATTTCATCTATTCCTAAAACGGAGAGAAAATTGGCCAAATGGTTGATGATTGAGTTATTCGTAGGACTGTCCGAATTTTAAGTGGGGCTGTATCTAAGTATACACAATTCCCCCTCCGTTTTATCGTTAAAACCAAGTAGGTACTATAGGCCGCAGTCCATCCACTTATGCAGGGCCGTGTACTTCTAGGTACCTAAGTGAGAAAGACCGCATACGCGCCAGTAATTTAAGCGAAAATTATTACTCTCAGAGAGTATTATGTTTTATCAATAAGTCCTTTAGCGTATAAATGTATTACCAATTCAAATTAAGACATAATTTGTTAATTAATTAAATGATTACACATCGTTCAACGTTTCTGCCGTGTCGCAACGTTCAAGGATGGACCTCTTTCCCCTCTTCTTTTTTGATTTGATTCTGGGTACATTTGTATGCGAAAACTGTAATGTGATTTATGGTTTATTATTTTCTAAGGTAAGGTAGGTAGCTTTTGCCTTTTCTCTCTATTAATAAAATTAGCCCAAAAAAAGTTCTTTTAAGCGTTTATGCCATTTTTAAAATTTTTTTTTTTTCAAAATAATAAGAAATAATAATAATAATATCTTGGGAGAAATTACACCCATTGAACCCAATATTTTGTGATTTGAGTCTTTCCATTACTTATATCTGTGTTGAGCCTTTCCACTATTATCTCTGGTTGAGCTCATTATAGTACATATTTGTAATGCATTCGAGTGGTTCCGATCTATTTTGATCTGCTTTTATTCTGATGAATTTTTCACACATCGGTATAACAATAAATACATCTAAAATACAACAAGCTACTTCAACTCTTATAATAATAAAATAAAGTCCGATCTTTGTCACTTGTAATATTTTCCCAATTTGTATAATATATTTAACTTGATGGAGTTTCTTGCCCCTGATTGCTCTTGCTTTTGATCTTGAAATAAAGGAATTCCGCACTCCACAGAATCACAGATATCATAGTTACACAGTTTAGGACTATTATGGGTAATCTGTAAGTTCCCGATGACTCGCGTATCCTTCCTGAAAGTGCAAAAAACACATACGTATAATCATTGCATAAGTAAGAATTTTAATATCTTTTTGTTAGAAAATACGTTTTTAATACAAGCTTTTTGCTGACTGTATCCTTTGTTGACTGTACTTGCATTGCCATCTAAGCTACATTTCCGTGCCAAATTTTAAGTCAATCGGACCACTTTAAGTGGGTCAAATTTAGCTTCCAAGATTTGACCCAAACAAACAGAAAGAAAGAAAAGCTTGTAATAAAAAGATAAATACAAGTCGATCACAAGAGCTGTCACGAATGAATTAAATGAGTGTATGATAATGTCTAGGTCAGCATTGCAAAATGATTAAATAAAGGTTCATTCAATTAGTAATATTTAATGCTTTCCGCATCCACCGCGATCCCGCAATCTTAACCAAGTCGTCGCTCCATCTTGTTGGATGCCTACCGACAGCTCGCCCACTACCGCAGCTAGCCCGAAGAATTGCAAAAACTGAAGCGGCATCGGCAGTGGGTGGGGCACATTGCTCGCAGGACTGATGGCCGATGGGGTCAGAAGATTCCCGAATGGCGTTCGCGGACCGGGAGACGAACAGTGTCATTAATTTAATTATTTATTCGTGCCAGCTTTCTGAATCGATCTGTACCTAATATACATTATATAAACAAGTCGGCAAAGGGGCATAATTTTTGCTTTATGAAAGTATAAAATTGTACAAAACCACCATGCTGTACCCCATAAGTAATTTATTAAGCCCAGTTTAGATAAATATGCAAGAAAAATCGAGCTTATTACATTAGATTGGTACCTCAACTCAACTTAACTGCAATGACTGATTGAAACTCATTCGCTGCAGCTTGCACGATTTATCTTGCCCATCTTAACTTAACTAGGTTTTTGTTATGGAAAACACAACCAGCAAGGTGCATCGCGATAATCAAATTAATTTAATTCTAATTTCTCAAAGTATCTTACCTAATACGGTACCCAATGTAATTATAACAATTCCGTTAAAGAACATTTGTATACCGGAAGCGAAGGGTAGTCGCTCAATGGGCACATAGCTAGGTATGACAATATTCATGTACACAGTCCTCACTCCTTTGGTCACTCCCATTGCCAAGGCTACAAATATCATGCCTATGAACGATGTTGTGAAGAGCATAACTGAAAAACAATAAGTTCGTATTATGATTTGTAAAGACTTTGATTACCGAAATTTAATTTGATCTATTAAAATTTACATACTTGTTCTTATGAAGATGATCATTAGCAAACTGACTAAATACATCACTCTTGGTGACTTATTGCACCATTCTCCTATGAAAGGGGACACTAGTCGAAACAGAGTGTCTGAAAATCCAATAATGGCCATTAATTTTGCAATATCTGAAGTTTCAAAGGCTAACATATCTTTGAGAATAATTGGGAGAAGAAGCGAGAAATTCGTCTCAACGCAGGCAGCCATGGATAATCCAAACATTATGTTTAGGAATATTGGATCTTTCAGAAGTGTCAGATCAAAGAAATCAACAAACTTTTGAAACAGTGTTTTGTTGGCTTCGGCTTCTTCTTTCTTTTCAATGAATGCTTCTTTTTCTGGTTCACGTTTTTTATGAAACTCATGTTCATGAAATATGTTTATTGAACTACCCAAATTTATTTCTTGAGATTCCCACCATTTATATCTAGAATCTGAGGACGGCAGCGTTTCGGGAGACTTTTTACGAATATCGGGATGAGAAATGGCATTTCTTGCTTCCAGATTAAGGCTATTCGTAAGGGATCTCATAGATAAACTTTTGACTGGCACAGTGCCATTTTCTTCAGAATTGGCAAGATGTGGTAGTGACGGCACGGTACCTGAAATCAAATTTGTTGTCAAAATTTAGATAATGCCGAATAATACTACCATTAATTTATTGAAAGTGGCTATGTCATAGGAACAGTTCTTACCATTATGTGGCAGTCCGCCGTTAATAAGCTCTGCGGGTTCATCTTTGTTTAACAGCTCCATTTCTTGCGGAGGTGTAACCATGTACCACTTCACTGGTCTGAGTAAACAAGCTCCTACGAGAGAATGCAGGCATAGTGCGCCCAGAGTGAGCACTGCGTACCTCCAGCCGTAGGCGTACATCAGTGCACTCATGACTAGTGGCATGTAGATAGCACCAAGACCAGTGATGGACATCCCGACGCCAATGGCTCTACCTCTTTTCTCTTTGAAATATGAATTGATTGCCAGCGAGAATGCAGCCATAACTGCCGCTATGCCCATTGCTGAAATGAAACGTTTAATTTATGAGTGTCAGTTCCCTAATGGACAGTCACCAGCATTAATATCTGCCACAGCGGAGCGTGCAAATATATCTGACACATCCTTCCTGCCCTAGAAATAGAGTCGTATCAGATATTTATACACGCTTATTGTGTCAGATATTGGAGCTGGTGACTGTAGGTATCCACTTCCATATACTAAGTTAATAGAAAATTTTGAAACATATGTTAGAGGAATCGTCTACACTTAGACTTCAATGACTATTCTACGAGGAATTCGCATTGTGTTGGTAATTTCCAAATATTAATAGTCGATACATTGATGCCCATTAATATTTATGTAGATAGGTACCTACAATAAGATTTTGTCGAATGTAATTTGTACTTATTTAAAAACTCACAGTTTATAATACTGTAGGACAGTAGAAAGAGCCAGAAACCGGATGCATAGGCCGTCAACATGAGGCCGCCGGAGATCAGCAGGGCTCCTGTGACGGCCACCTTCCTGTACCCGAAGCGACGTAGCACCGGGCCGCTGAAGAAAGATAGTAGCATCCCAAACCCATGGTTCAGGGTGATTATGAGAGTCCCTTGAGTTGCTGGTAAGTCAACCTCGTCGAATGCTTCTTGGAATACCAATCCAAACCCTGCTATGAGGGGAAGAACCACGACCTAGGACAAAAGTGTATTTGGCTGAAGTAGTGACAGAGCAGGTGTACCTATTAGTGTTATCAATACCATTTTTTTACAATAATTAGATCATTATCAATATGATTTCACCTTGATTTCACTCTGTAATAATAACTTCTTGAATCATCTATTATGATATAGGACAGTTTGCTTACTGCAAAGCTATTATTAATTTACTATCAAAATGCAAGATTAAGACACACATACTTATTTGATTCTAATCATATTTACAAAATAATGTTGTGATGATCGTAGTTTGGTCGAATAATAAAAATTACTCATCGTCCCCTTAGCGAAAATTAAATTACACAAACAAACACTTCGTGAAGGGAGAGAGTCAAAGCTATTACTTAAGTTCATCAGTATAAGATTTAATAATTACTGTATAAATTAAAGTTAGCAACTAGGTACCTATTTTATGAAAATATCATAAAAACAGATTTCGGTAGCCTTTTAACAAAACATTCGAGCAAAGGTTTTCTCTTTAAGTCACGGACTGTAGATAAACGTGCGTCAAGTCGAATGAAAACTCTTGGTATAAGTAAATAAAACTGCGTTGAGAACAATAATGAAAAAATACCACAGAAATATAATCAAATATTCATCTTTTAAGAAAAAGGACACCGCAAAACACATACTTACAAAGTGTATTTTCTCAAACATGCAATTCTATACATTCTCCGCCTGCAAGCCTTTCTTTCCCGGCCTCTACAGTAATGTATTGTGTGTGTTTTAGGAACCAAAGTAATTATGAGTCTTGCACTTAAGAATGAAAAACTATGGGTGACAATATAATAAGTAATAACTTACATTGTTCAACGCGTAAGCGAATGTGACAATCCAGCCGTAACCACCGTCGGGCGGCACTTTGTTCACTTTGGGCCTCGACATAGTAACTTTGTTCGTGTTTATTATGTTTTACATTTCTCTACGTTGGCACAGTTCAATTAATTTTCCTGATGAAATAAGCTTATCGGGCAATGTCTTCCCCGAACTAAGGCCAAATCACTTATATCACTCATGTTCTCATTGTCCTTATTGACTTGTGGCTCTTCTTTGCTCGCTATCTTCTTCTTTTAGTCTACAGATTATTTACTTCACGTATAAATAGAGCCAGCACTGCTTTCCGCGCGCAAATGTTAGTAAATGACGAGATATTTGTAGACACTTGTTATCGACTTTATATGGCTCGTTATCACGAATGAGGTTTTGTGTTATTTGTTACTGTTAGTCTTCACTTACTGTTTTAAAATATTTTAATTAGATTGATAGAATTTGTAGGTGACTTTGTAATAGATGCGGGTGGTGACCTAAATCTAAATGGAAGTGCAAAGTGTCAGCTTGATTTAAATATTCCACAAGAAAGTTTTTTGATAAAAATGTCACCGATTACGCGTGTGAGGTGGAATCATATCAATAATCCCTATATGATTTGATAAACTGCCAATAAAAAATTGTCATGTCTGAATGTAAATATTTATATATGTTTTCGTAAAGTTTTGTTTCATTGGCATAGGTGTCAATTTAAAATTTGTCTATTTAGTATTATGAATGAATTTATTTAGAATAAAAACCAATTTAAAAATCGTGTAGGTACCTACTAATTGGGTGTTAAGAATTATTACTTTATTACGGAACCTTAAATCTTTGATTACATCATCGCTTAGCAACGATAATGATTGATTATTTACACATTATCTTCTTTGGAAATTAACTAACTACATATTATTAATGCACCTACTTTGTGTTTTAGTCATTTAATGGCCACAACTGATAAAGTCATTAATAAAGTTGATAAATATTTTGTTAAACTGTTAAAAAACGAGCTGGACTTTTATTGAAAGACCTACAAAATAGCATTACTAAGATTGAAAAAAAAAACTCCTCTATTTCTGACTTTATTGTATTTCTTTTGGCTATGTGCTAATGACTTACGTGTGGTCAGACATTACTTAGATGACCTACTCTGTGCAAATTTTAAACGTTTGTCTTCTAGACGTACGGTTAAGCTACCATGGAACAGTAAACGTCATAGAGACATCGCATTAATTTATAAGGAAAATCATCGACTTTTCCTTTGAAAAGGTTCCATGGTGGCTCATGGATAAAGTCCTTGACTATACAATTGAAAAGACATAGCCCTGTGACAGACGGGCGGAACCTTAATCTTTTTTATAAGGATCCGTTGTCACCATTTGGGTACGGAACCCTAAGACAGTCTATTTTATAAGTTTAATTCTACTTTGCTCTTCACAGTTCGTTGCCATACATCGGATTTGTATTATACCTACATCGATTGCATTGTGTTAGCTTGATAAGGAATCAGGTCGCGACTAACGACAGTCTGTGCTGTGCTGTGTCGTATTTTATCAATTAACGAGCAAGTATTATTACGAATTTTAATTTATCTTTGATAAAATAGTCACGCAAGGTATTAGCCCCATTATCACCACTAATCCCACGTGAATTGGACAGTATCTTCATATTATACCAATTATACAAACTTTTTCGCTAATTATGAGGTAGAAATGCGTCCATATCATTTAGGCATTCGACTTAGGTATGTAATGTTCAAAAATCTTTAGGTAGGTACATATTTCTACAATGTTTTTCTAAATATCTGTGAATAAAGTCGGAATCCAAATGTACCAATACTAAAGAAACGTGATTTGTTGCTCGTTTGTCGATTAGGTAAGGCAACATTAAATATTATAAGTATTGATAAAATAATTATCCTAATTAAGTAACCTGATTTTCAAGTGGGAAGGTACCGACTAGGAATTTCAAATAAAGTGGTCTTACAAGGTTTTACTTGCACTATTAATATTTTAAAAAAGGCCACAGTGGTTGGATTAAATTAAAATTTAGTTTTTGCTTCTGATGTTCGTAAAGTCCGTATTTATGCTGCATAAAATGTTTCCTAAGCTTTTGTGCGTGAAGTTAAATCTTCGTCTAAAACCAAGGCAATGAAGGCGAATAGCCAACATTAGAAGTTTACAAATAAAGTTTTAAAAGATTAGTATACGTCACAGGTGAGCGAAGAGCTGGCAGCTTCCTCGGACAAAGAATTAGCCTAGCTATTCAAAGAGGAAACGCTGCCAGCATCTTCGGGACCTTGCCTAAGGGTTACCTACTCTTCAGATAATTTGTTTCAGTTTTAGGTTCTATTTTTATTTTATGTATATAGGTAGGTTAAGTTATTTTTAGGATATTTTTTTATTTCATTTGTACCAATAAAACGGGAACGCATGTGAATATCGAATGTTAAAATATCGAATATATTAAAATATCGAATAGGTCATAATATCGAAAGGCTTTTTCACGGAAACCGTAAACTTCTCAGGATTTATTAAAACGGCATCGTATAGAACCCCTGACAGATTTATAACAATCTAAAAAAAATACAGCCTTAAGAACATAAACCTTTTTTATCTACTCTCGCATCGTAATATTCGAATTATAAAATTCAAAACGAGTTTATATTTACATACTTTTTAAACACAATACCGAAATATTAAAAAAAAATCACATTATAACACTTCTCTTCTAACGAAATAATGTTATAATATAATTTTTTAAACCATTACGATACAGGGCAAATCCAAAAAGTTTATATCAACAAGTTTTGATTCCAATATTCACTTGTCTGTGGCAGTGCTCGCTTTAGCGCATGCGCGCACATGCCGCACATGCGCAGTGATGTACTGGGTTTTACCGCCATTCCGTTCATAGGTTGTTATTTTGTTGTACGAATTTTCGTGAGAAAATTTTGTTTTTGCTTAAAAATGTCTGATATCAGTGAATGCGAAGAAGATTTGACTCCGCCCGATATTTTAGATGCGGCGAAGGAAATGACTCATAATTTACTAGCAAAGTGAAGGTCCTAGTACCTATAAGTTCTGGTTGCAATGCAGGTAATTCTTCACCAGCAGGTAATGGTTCTTGAACACATGATAGAGGATTTAATATATGAACGTAGATAAAATATTGTATGCAACTGTACGCAATTAGGCCTTATAACACTCGTGTGTCCTTTTATGAAACTCGGCTACGCCTCGTTTCATGAAACCACACTCGTGTTATATGGACCCCTATTGCGATACAGTTGCATAAATAGCTATTTTTTTCGACATTATGACCCATTCGATATTTTAATACATTCGCTATTTTAACATTCGATATTCAGATACGTACCCAATAAAACTTTATCACTTGTTACCAAAGGAAAAACAAATAAAGTTTTTATTATATATTTTTTACGTAGTTTTGTAATCAATGTTAAGCTTAATTATCAAAACTAGGCATTTATAATAGCTATTTATGCAACTGTATCGCAATAGGGGTCCTTTTAATACGAGTGTGGTTTCATGAAACGAGGCGTAGCCGAGTTTCATAAAAGGGTCACACGAGTGTTATAAGGCCTAATTGCGTACAGTTGCATACAATATTTTATCTACGTTCATATATTAAATCCTCTATCATGTGTTCAAGAAACATTGAGAATTAATTACCTGCATTGCAACCAGAACTTATACTAGGACCTTCACTTTGCTGGTAAATTATGAGTCATTCCTTCGCCGAATCTAAAATATCGGGCGGAGTCAAATCTTCTTCGCATTCACTGATATCAGACATTTTTAAGCAAAAACAAAATTTTCTCACGAAAATTCGTACAACAGAATGACAACAACCTATGAACGGAATGGCGGTAAAACCAGTACATCACTGCGCATGTGCGGGATGTGCGCGCATGCGCTAAAGCAGGCACTGCCACAGACAAGTGAATATTGGAATCAAAACTTTTTGATATAAACTTTTTGGATTTGCCCTGTATCGTAATGGTTTAAAAAATTATATTATAACATTATTTTGTTAGAAGAGAAGTGTTATAAAGTAATTTTTTTTTAATATTTCGGTATTGTGTTTAAAAAGTATGTAAATATAAACTCGTTTTGAATTTTATAATTCGAATATTACGATGCGAGAGTAGATAAAAGATTTTACATAATATTCTATTTTTAAATTTGTTTATATCGGGAATCTCGGAAACGGCTCTTACGATTTCGATAAATAGGTCTCGTACAAGTAGGTACTCGTATATATACTCGTAACATAGCTTAACTTGTTATTATTTATTGTGCCTCTGGAAAAACACGTGCTGTTGCGAATTAATGTGTAATACACAAGGTTGAAATTACTTCCAGATACCTAATGTAGCGTAGGTAAATAATTTTAATTAACTGATTCGGTAAAGATTATCGATATCATGATTATATGTCATAAGTGCCTACCTACACTCGAATAATTACTTTACTAACAGGAATTAGGTAGGTAGGTGCTTACAATAAAATATTTTTACTAGACTGTCGCTATAAGGAAACTTTTTTTTTGTAAAGAAACAATATGAAATACAAATTTATTCTTTCCTTGTATTCGTAGTTGTTTGTTCACACTTGGCCGATTTTTATTATCGTTAATTGTGCTATTTTGTTTATCTGTTTGGCGGTGTTGCTCTAGGATTCCACTGTTAATTACGTACGATTAAAAGAGAACGGTAGAGACCTACTTTTGTGAACAAAGCAGGAAAATTATTGAGCTACCTATAGATAAAATAAAAAAATGTGAATGTTTTTCCAGATTTTCTTCTTTGTGGTTGGTATACATGTACGTGGGTCGATGTTCAAAATGTATGGGGTGAAAACTAGATAAAAAACCATGGGTGTTCAGTCAAACTACCCAACCATCTCCAACGCAACCGAAACGCAAAGCAAGAGTGGCTAAATTATGTCCCTTACAGGGTGTGTGCGTACCTAGGTAGGTATGTCAAGAATATACAGTCAAGGGCAAAGATATCTACACGGCCAAAGTTGCAAAAATATGTATACACGACTTTATGCACTAAACATTAAGGCCGTGTATACATATTTTTGCAACTTTGGTTGTGTCGATATCTTTGCCCTTGACTGTACACTAGTTTTCGTAGGAACATTTGCTATTTTGTTTAGACAGGCGTGAATACTCCTACATTTTAATTACTTTTTAAGTATTTAAGTAATTAAGGCTTTACCTACGTCATTTTGTAGAGAATATCACTTCTGGTTTTGAAAATAGCTTGCATCTTAGTCTAAAAATAGAAATAATATGGTACCACTGTAGGTAAACATCATCGCGTGTCGGTGTTTCAGTAACATCTACACTAACTATGAAATTTCTAGTGCAAAGTCCACAATTTCGATAAAACTTCCTATTTATATTATTAAAATATTGACTAACTAAATAGACCAGTACTTCTTTCCTATTCACGTGTACAAACACAGAAACACCAAAAGAAGACACTCCACTTAACCACTGACACACTGACAATGTTATAGAGGCGTCAAACACTTTTTTATTTGATAATAACGCGCGAACAGAGTTTGAGTAAAAGATGCGTGTGCGCTCAGTTGACCCCTAACACTGCGCCCGCGCGGGGACTAATCGGCTTCATTGATTAAGAGTGCCGGTTTACCGCAGCGGCCATTCATAAATTCTATTAACTAACGCGATCTTGGGTCGGCATGGTGTGTGAGGTAGTGCAGTCATCTCGAGCTTTATGGAAATCAGAGTTGACTAACATAGATTTGACTAACATAGTTTACTATTTTCTTTCTAATGATTTTTTGACGATTGTTTATGAAAGTTTTTGTTTTTATAATATTTATTACGAAAAGGTAAATATTAAATTGTAATAAAATTAACTAGGTAGAGACTTTGTACAAAATAAGCCAAAACCTGTATTAATCTAAACTCAAAGCGAGAAAAATTATCAAAAATATGTGCGCCATGTATGGTATCAACAACTGGCAAATCAAAGGGATTTTAAATTTATTATCGTTATAGTAATTTGATGCAACTCATGCTTAGTACATTTATTATAAGATTATGTCATCTTGTTAAGATACATTTATTTCTTGCATTGAATAATAAAGTTTCTAAATTCAATAATTTTCTGAAACTGTTTAAATTCTTTCTGGTATTGTGTGCGAGTTATCCAATCAATAAAATTGTTTATTGACTCAATTGTTAGCGATCGTAGTACAAAATTTGATTACAGTTATTGTCCAAAGGTGAATATCCTGCTTAACATGCATTGAGAAGGGGTTTAGTTGCCACGAATGATTTAATATTGCCTATAGCTTGATATAACGCGTATTTCTCTTCTATATTTCTATATACTTCTATATTCTCCTTCAAAATTACTGGCTGATTTGGTACTATTTGGAATTACCGCGTCACCCGTTGTAAATACCTATCCAATTTTCGAACACCAATCATAACCTCCTTATTAGTCCTTATTTATTCGTAACTGACAATGATGTAACTATAGCTATTCATACACAAAGTTTACTTATTTTGACTTTAAATGAATACTTAAACGTTGGCATTTAAAAAATTTATTAAATAAAGAATTACAAAAACAATAATAAAAAAGTTAAGTAAAATAGTCTTTTGTTATCTATTTACAATTCAGGCTTTAATAATATCATCTTCGGGTTGTGTCTGTTGTTTTGCCCTTATGTATTTCTCGAGGCCCCAAGACAGAGCTGTGAGCCACGTGAATATGTTCAAACAGTGTAGTGTCACGGCAGTTGACGCATTGTCTTTAATCCAGCCTGAAAACAAATTAATAATTAGTAAACAAGTATATTAACATGTTACGTCGGCGTTACACAACGATGTATTATCGAAACATTAGTTTCCCGGTCCACTGTAGAATGTTCTCGCAGTAGATTTTATAACGGATTCCAGCCTCCATATTGGAGGTCCAACAATACTAATAAATACTAAGAATTCTAATTGGCAGGGTTGAAACTTTATACGGAACCGAGACGCGGTAGCTGAACATATTGCAGCAATAAGTAGGTACTACGGTTATATTATCCACAATCATAACGGGGTGAATGTCCGCAACCTTTGTTGTCTAGCAAACGAAGAAAAGTTAAAAGTTAGATAATTTTTGTTCTAGACATAATTTATAGAATTTACTGACATTTTTAACCACCGACGCAAAAAGAGGGGTGTTATAAGTTTGACCGCTATGTGTGTGTGTCTGTGGCATCGTAGCTCTTAAACGGGTAAACCGATTTGAATACGGATTTTCTTTATTTGAAATCAGGATTTCTAGCAATGAATCTTAGACATGTATTGTATCATCAAAATCGGTTTAGCCGTTTTTGAGATATTGAACTTTTGCATTTTATGTCCGCGAACAGGTGTCAATCTTTTCTTTATTTTATATATATTTTTATCCGGCGAAAACTATGCAATTTTCCGAAATAATTTTGTTCTTCCTGGTGCCTCTCTCTATAGCAAATTTCATCTTATCCATTCAGCAGGTTGAGCATGAAGAACACACAAGATCTGTCAGACAGAAACTGACAGAAAGACAGATAGAGAGTTGTTTTCGCATTTATAATTTTAGTTAGGTTAGGACACATTCAATAGGTGAAAATGACGTTGAAATTTAGAGACGAGAGATTCCTCTTACAGTGACAGGTATCAAGCAGGCGTTAAATCCTTAATCATCATAGTCGAAGACCATTTAATTTGCTAGAAGTTCGTTGGAATAGCAAATTTTCAGGGCTATAGTCTATACAGATATAGTCTAAAGTTGGACTAAGTTTAAAGCTTACATTGTCTTTACAATGATGAATGACCCTAACGATGCACACACAATATATTCATCATCATCATCATGTCAGCCGAAAGACGTCCGCTGCTGGACATAGGCCTCCCCCAAGGCTCTCCACTCAGACCGGTCTCCACAATATATTATCACTAGAAAATGTATAAACTGTAAACTTTGATCGGCTTAGCATTATTAACAATTACCACAGTAGAATTAGCACAGAGCCCTCGAGGTCGAAATCTAGGATAGTATAGCCAGTAAAAGTTCCATTAACTTCGGAATATTTTACAGCTATCATTTCGATATTATATTTTGACGCCGTATTGCCCAACGTTTCTGACGTTTGAAATCGCAATCAAATGACAGATTCCGCATACAAAAGCTGTCATTTGATTGCGATCGCCATCGTCAGAAATGTTAGACAATACGGCTTCTGATTAACTAAAGAAACTAGGTATATGAACGTCGCGCTTTTGGCGATTCACTTCTTTGGTTAATCTGGTCGTTGTGGCCAGTGGTCATGGTCCTAGCCATCTAGAACAAGGGGTGCCTATGTACAAAGTTGCCGCGTATAAAAGTTTACGTAATATTTACCAACAAAAGGCCCAAGTGTCAGGTAAGCGATGCCAGCAGTAAGCAGCTGTATCCCCGTTGCCCCTGGCAGCTTGTGGAGCGGCACATGTGTCGGTATAACCAGTGCCATGAAGACTGTCCGCAACCCCTTGCCGAAGCCTATCATAACAGCGACTAGAAGTACCACAGAATACGTCTGGCAGTGCGCTAGGACTGAAACAAAAGTTTCTATTACATGCATGTTTGAATAAAATTATCATATTTAGTAACATGTTTATAAATGTGTGTGCCAGGCCAGCCCTGGCACATGACTTATCTGAATCGTGCCGATAGGAGTACGTTATTGATCTCACGCGCATTGATTCAGATAGGTCTCCATAGATTAGTAGCGTAGGCAATAGATTAAGATTTAGTATATAAGCTTGTAAATAAGTGTTCAGTAGAGTTCAGTAAGGAGTCTAGTTAGGAGTCAGATCAGTTAAGTCTTGTTCCCCTAAAGTGGTGACCCCGCAAGAGAGCACGCTTCTGACTGAGCACCCGACGTGAGTGTTCGGGTCACCACCGACCTCTGGTGGTGACCCGGGCCCGATCCCTATCTCGGCCCTGCCCCGGCTAAGCGCATCGACCAACACTGTTCCGGCCTTCGGTGGTGACCCGAAGCCGCTCCCTCTGTCCGACGTGAGCCTGACATCCAACCTGATCGCATCGACGTCGTGATTCCCGTTGAAGACATCATCATCCTGGTCCTAATAGAAGAATTCAAAACCGTGATTTTGGCTCGAGGTATCATCATCTCCACTGAAATAGCGTGGCAAGGCGACGTGGAAGTAAGTGACTACGAGTTTCAGTATCTTCTGGTCGAGAGAAACCGACAAAGTTATCTCGATATATTCGATTATGTCACACTTCCGTCCCGTAAACGAAACGCTGAATTACTACAAAAGTCAAGTCAAACGGCATACGTAGTGCAACTGTGCAACTCAGCAAGAGCGTCCGGCGCTGTATCGACGCAGCGTCAGCAGAATTGCTTCGTTTTAATTTCGTGTTAATTATGTTTCTTTAATTTTTTTATCGTTATGTTATTTTATTAGTAGCAGGTAAACTATAATTTTAACTCTGGGTATCGTGGACATTACGTTTTCTTATTTATTATTTACAAGTATTCATCCGTTGAACCGCCAATTATCGACTGATAAAGTGATATAAGGTATCGGTTGCACCACGGAATCATTTATTTATTTATTTTCGCGTCTGAAACGCACGCAGCACCGTCCGCACAAGGAGACAAGATACAAACTTAGACCTATGTGTTTGTAGCAAGCAAGCATGCCTAGAGTTGACTTTTGGGAATACCTACTACTATTATGAACACAATTTTCATTTTATTGGTTTTCTTCTAAATTTTTTGTCTTACGATGTGATTTAAATTTTTATGTTGTCGTTTGCGATGTTTGTCAGTGATAAATGTTAGTCTGTAGGACATAGGTAGTACCTTATTAAGTCTGTAAAACCTTATTGTATTTAATTTTGAAATTGTGTTAATTCTTACTTATTATTATTAATCTATCGGTACGTGTTTAATGATAAGCCATGACGTGAGTTGCAGAGCCTACAACGCCTGCATACCAGAGTCGAATCTAAGAGTTTGTATTATAGCACGTTTATATTGTATCACATAATTATGTACTAATATCGATCTTTACATAGGCAAGGTAAATACGCCTATCGCAGCCAGGAGCCGATAGCAATTCGTAAGCCTCCTCCCTCATTATTGAATGACGTCACGTGGACTGCACATAAGCGGCAGAAAACGGAGCGTACGTCACACTCAATACAAGCCAAACTAAGTCTAGTGAATATAATGTTTTTGCCAAATACCTAAATGAATATGTTGCGTTACTCACAGGAGCCGGCCCAGAGACCATAAGCCTCCTAAAGCATTGTTTGTTCTGTATGCTATAGTTCTTATTTAATGGTTATATTGTTGTTATTGTTAATTGTCAGTTTTAATTGTATTTTTGTAGTAGGTAAAATTTGTATTTTTCCCTAAGGGGGAAGATATGTGCCAGGCCAGCCCTGGCACATGACTTATCTGAATCGTGCCGATAGGAGTACGTTATTGATCTCACGCGCATTGATTCAGATAGGTCTCCATAGATTAGTAGCGTAGGCAATAGATTAAGATTTAGTATATAAGCTTGTAAATAAGTGTTCAGTAGAGTTCAGTAAGGAGTCTAGTTAGGAGTCAGATCAGTTAAGTCCTGAAGGGCTACTCCGAAACACAACGTTCGAAGTTCGTGTCGTGCGGTCCCTCTCACACTTACTAGTGTAAGTGTGAGAGGGACCGCACGACACGAACTTCGAACGTTGTGTTTCGGAGTAGTCCTTCTGTTCCCCTAAAATGTGCATACATCTGCCTACAAAAAGATATCTCCCTATTGTGGCGTCAAAATTTTAATTATTTTGGGCGTATCTTGCGTACGTCATAATAATGGTTAATGGATTTTTGGTTCCGAAAATAAAGTACTTATTAAGTTTTTTTTTGTAATTTTCGACAACTTTTTTTTTGCAATTTTTAGTCATTAGTCCAGTAAATTCATTTTATTTAGTGTGTTCAAGCTGTAAAGAAATGTTAGGTACGTAAAATACATCATTTTTTTCCAGAAATTTTAATCATAATTCTAGACATGTGGTTACAAATCTGACACGTCTAACCGGCTCTACGCAAGTAATATAATCGTACCTATCAGATATTTATGCACGCTTTGTCGTGTCAAATATTGATGCTGGTGACTGTACATACCACTTGTTTAGAATCAATACCGTCAGAATCGTCAGGAACTGAATAACAAGCTACTTGTTTTCAATTAAACAATCAAGTCTCAAGTTTATTTTGGATATCAAAAAAGTACAAGCATGACTCAAATTAACTACTCAGAAAGTGTCTTGTTTATCATGTTTGGTTCAGGGAACTTAGACAAAGATAACCAAGTACTTGTCCTAAGAGAATTATGTCTGGAAAACTCGGTCGGGTAAACAAATGGTTGCACGAATTCATTAAAGCGATAAGCTACTTGGAAAATATATTTTATATGATTCACGGTTAATTACATTATACATAATATTTGCTGCGTAACGTATATACGAGGGTCAAACTGAAAGTTCTTAGAAAATCAAAAACTGAGCAAACTAGCAAGTTATTAGTTTTATTATATCTTTTCAAAATAGTGTCCATTCACATCAATACACCGCTGCATCCGATGGAACCACTGAGAAAAGCACTTAGCCCACTCGTCCTTAGGGGTCTCTTCGACGGCCTTTTGAAACGCACCCACTGCTTCCTCGGTGTTCATAAAAAGTTTTCCTCGAAGTTTTTCTTTTCTTTTCGGGAATAAATAAAAATCTCAAGGTGCGAGGTCGGGGCTATACGGCGGGTGACCCAGTAATTCCACGTCTGACGTCACTAAATAGTCGATCGTTCGCCTGGCGGTGTGCGACGAGGCGTTGTCGTGGTGAAGAAGGATCCTACTTCGAGGTCACTTCTCCCGAACTTTTTCCAATACCAGTGGCAAACAATTGTTAGTGTACCACTCTGCAGTAACTGTTTTTTGATCCTCTAAAACAATTGTCGTATAGTGACCTGTCCTTCCGAAGAACGAGGCCACCATATTTTTTCCCACGCTTCGACCTCTCTTCACTTTAGTTGGCAACTCCTCGAAAGGAAACACCCATTGAGCAGACTGTCTCTTGGTTTCTGGATCATAACAGTAAACCCAGCTTTCGTCACCCGTAAGTATGTCGAAAACAGCATTTGAGTCACCTCCGTTAAATCTTTGAATCATTTCACGGCACCAATCAACCCGACGGAGTTTTTGGGCCTCGGTCAAATTATGAGGTATCCACCTCGCACAAAGCTTCCTGACCGCTAAATGTTCATGGAGGATTTTATGCACTCGACTCATACCGATGCCTAAGCTTGTCCGAATCTGCTGATACGTCACTCTTTTGTCAGTCTCTATCATACGCTGCACAACACTGATGTTATTTTCAGTCGTCGCCGTAGAAGGCCATCCCTCACGCAGATCGTCGGTGAGATTAGTGCGACCACGTTTAAACTCATTAAACCAGTTGTAAATGGTCGCACGAGATGGGGCTTCATCATGAAAGGCCAATCGAAGTCTATCATAGCTTTCTTGTTGACTTAAATGACATCGAAAGTCATAAAAAATCATTGCACGAAAATTTTCGCGAGTTAAATTCATGTTGACGTGACGCAGACAATTTTCAATTTGCCGCCAAATCATAAAACAAATGACAAATGAATGAAATACATACTCAATAATATTGGCAAAGAGTTCCATTTTCAAAATTTAAACTTACTTTTTTATTATATTGTTTACAAGTGGCCAGTTCTAAAAACTTTCAGTGTCGCCCTCGTAGAATACGGAACGTCAGGAAATTATTACAAGTAATCCTGGTCCTATTGTCAATAATATCAATATAAAAATATTTTTCAAAACATCAAAATTAGTAAAAGAAAAAAAACTCGGAAGATATATTTATGGATAAGTATCTGAAAATATTGGTGGTTTATAGTACCTTTATTTTCTGTTTATGCTATTGTAGACTTACCAACTCTTCCCATTGCCATAGACATGACTCCAAATAAGAAGAAGGAATTGTTATCCCATCCTATCTTGCCAGCAACGAAAGGGATGCAAAATCTCACACAAATGTCTATCCCTGCTAATAGCGACATAAAAAGAGCTACTTCAGGTTTGCTCATACCGTAGTCACCAAGAATGAAGGGTGTCAATATTGAAAAATTTAGCTCGTTAAAATTAGCCAGTGTGATACCCAACATCAAATTAATGAAGGTAAAATCTTTCAATAAATCTAAATCAAAAAATATGGCAACTTTCTGGCAAAACGTTAATTGCTCCTCGACTTCTTCAACTAATTCATCTTCTTTTTTCTCATCAAATACATCATCATCTAAAGGACCATTTATCAAAAGTTTAAATTTATCAGTTTGATCATTAACTTCGTTTTCTTTTAAGTACTGCTCCAATTTTAAAGAGGCTTGTTTTAATACTTCACTTTCATAGTTAAAATTATTAGATTTTCTTCTATGTCTCGTACGATAAGACTGATTGCTGACGTTATCTTTTAAATATTTTCTTTCCTCATTATCATCTTGGTTTTTAAAGGATATATTACTATGATTATTTTTATTATAAGTATCTCCATACTGACCCTCCATTTTAAAGGATTTTACACTTTTACTGCCCAAATTTTTTTCACTTGCTAAATGCTTTTCAGCTTTATCAGCAATTGATTTAGCCTTCACTGGGTCTATATTTTCGACAGCAACTTTTTCATCTGCTTTTAAGTCTTGTGGAGCCTTCAATGTTGGACAATCTTCAATTTCTGATTCCGGAATCTGTGCTTTGAGAGTAATAGACGTTTTTCGTTTAGGTTTATAAGTATCACGCTCTTGAGCAAGAGCTCCTAGATTCGCGGCAGAGTTCTTTTTGGATTCATTAAGGTATAATGTTGATGATTTTCGAGATCGATTTTCTGTCAGATTTGACATAGAAGGTTTTTTGGAATTCAGGCGAGAATTTTTGGCTGATCCATCCCTTGATGACAGTCGGCTTCTGGACTGCCGAGACTGGCTGAAGTAACCGTCATTGGCGCGAAGCATCATGGGCACACCTGGGTCGGTTATTTCATAGCCTGTATTGACTGCGTCATCTTCATTGTAAATATACTGACTGGAGAAAGCACTGAGATTCTTAAATTTGGATAATTGACTGAAATAGCCGCTTTCCTTGTCTTTTTTGTCATTTTGATCAGAAATCAATAATTTTTCTTCATCACCCTCTTTTTGCTTGGCAGACTTACAATGCCATTCAACCGGCTGCAGAAGTAATGCACAAGCTATAGCGTGTAATGAAAATCCACTTATTACAAGGATACATCCATCTTCGCCAAAGAGATATATCAAGCCTGTGATGATGTGTGGCCACAGCATGGGCCCGAGGCCAGTAGTTGTCCATGACAAACTTGTTGCTAAACGCCTTCTGTCCTTCCAGTAAGTGTTTAAAGCTAGTGCGTTAGCTGAACTACTGATACCATAGCCCGCACCTGAAACATAAACAATCGACAATCATATACCAGTATCACGTAGGTAATTAGCTGAAGTGTTAAACAGTTAAGTAGGTGACAATAGTGATATCGTGTAAGTAGGTACTTTACTTTTAATTCATTAATCGCGAATAAAGATTAAGCAAATGATCAGATAAGTTCGTAACGACGACCTACGTATGATACAATAAGGTGCGGTCGTACATATAAACAAACATCAAGAGCCTTATTGGTTTTATTAGCAGTAGCGACGATCAACCGAAATGTTATGAATTAAACGGTAGTGTCAGAATACTTCAATACTGTATCGTATTTTATTAGCCTGCTAGATTTTGCCCGCGGCTTCGCCCGTGTGGGATTAGGTTATCGTGCGCTGTTCCCTAGGGAACTGTGCATTTTTCCGTGAGTAAAAGTGGCCTGTGTCACTCTCTGGCCCATAAACTATCTCCATACCAAAAATGACTTTGATCCGTCACTCCTTTTCCACGTGAAAGACGGACAAACATACAAAACACACATACTTTCGCATTTATAATATTAGTATGGATACATATTTTCGTGTTTGTAGATGTGCCATGACGCATCAATGAAGCTGTTGGAAAACGTCAACATCGTAAACCCTCAGATATCAAAGACTAGAGTTCGCCCGCGGCATCGCACGCGTTAATCATTAGATACAGCAGTTTTACATTCCGGGATTTACAAATTCCCGTGGGAATTCCCGAAAGTTTTCATTGACATACCTAACATTAAAAAGTCACTATGCCAAATTTCGTGACTATTTGTTTGGTTGTTATATTTCGAGTTTTTAACTCTATCCCGTGGGAATATCGGGATAAAAAGTAGTCTATATGTTATTCCAGATATCTACACACTAAATGTCATCCAAATCCATCCAGCTGTTTTAGCGTAAAGGGGTAAAAAACACACACATGCACACACAAACTTTCGCATTTATAATATTAGTAGGATAACATAAGTCTGATTATCAGGGACTATAAAAATAATGTTTGATAAGCAAATATTTTAAAATATTTTATATAACTCACCATAAAGAATCGAAAACGACACAAGGTAAGTAACGAAGTTGTACGAAAATGTACAGAACATCAACGAAATAAACACCACTATCGCTCCGGTAAGTGACACTTGGCGATAGGTGAATGTTTTAAACACTGGGCCGTTAGCTAATCCTGTAATAAAAAAAAATACAATTATTACTTACTCACTATGCCTACGCATACATTTCTCAGTTGATTGCCTTATTAAAACATTGCATGATAATTCACATACATAATAGTACATAATAGACTAGACTTCAAGGTAACTCACATAGCACAAGCACTAAAATGCGTCTAGTTCTTGATTACTCATTCAAACATTAGATTAATAATAGACACTTAACTGGAACCGCAAATGTCCATAAGGTGTTTCGCTACACGCCACAAGAACAATGCATTACCTCAATACATTTAGTATTAAACTGATGACAGCAAATATTCTTTAGGACATCCATCAATTTGCTTTTATTACAAGTTCCTAGGTAGAACAACTGACTTGATGTAGGTATCTCGTCTTATTTCACGGTTCAGTTTAACAACTTAGGGAAAAATACACCCATGGCTAAAGAGACCCAGCTGTTACCTCATTCTTTCGTGCCAATCTACAAAACAGCTGTTTCTAAGCTATAAACTAAAGAGGTTTCTATAAAGTCGGAGTAGACTTTATCATACGGGTCACCTTTGATTGGATGGGATCATAATGATTTTATTATTATTTTTAGAGGTACAGGACAACCAAAAAATTAGGAAAATTTCATGGCTGGCTATAAAATACGTTAACACGATAATGATGATGGTTTGAATCTGTAACTCAATTATAACTAAGATCACCTCTGAAGTCGTCCCAACCGCGTAGGAACCCCTTAAAGCTGAAACCAGACTAGTAAAGCCTTCACAATCTGGCTAGTTCCTTGTTTCCATCATCTCCAGCCACATTAACTGCCAGTGAATGCTTCTGGAAGCCTAACACAAGTGCGGTTCCAGCTTAAAAATTACAGGTTAAAAAAATTTAATACTCAATGTGCCAGTATGGTCGGGACCATGCGAAGCGCTTCACGCACCGACGCAAGACGTCAGCGCCGAGTTCATGTTGATGATGGTGGTAGTTTCTGAGCTGGTGATGCCGAGGCTGGCAAACCGGTCCCGAAAGAGGAGCCCAAACTGCTGTAGCATCGGCAGGGCGGACAGCTGGAAGGGGAATTCATAGTTTTTATACACGATGCTAAGAGTCTCTTATTTTTCATTTCACTCTTGTCAGATCGTCCAGGACCCGTAGTGTCTAACGTATAGACGCACACAATTTCCTGTGCATGCGATGCAATGAACTGCCCAAAGGTGCTTTTATTGTAGTTATAGATAGCAATAGCAGTTGAAAACTGTCCGTTTATCTTACTGTAATTAAGCTAAGAGCTGGTTGCAATGTTTTTGACACGCTTCTATTAGCTTCGGGTTAGTATCATTTCATCTAATAAAAAAGCAGATGGCCTAAGTAGCAACTGGTCTAAAAAGCAGCTGGTCTAAGTAGCAAGTGTTCTAAAAAGCAATTGTTCCTCCTAAGTTATTTTCGTCGAAAACTTGAACAAACATACATAGGTTAGGTTAGTTTAGAGTTGCGTCAAGGCGCGAAGCACCTCAACCACGTAGAATAGGAGATCCGCCAAGCGGAGCTCCTTTGACTTTGAGTCAAAGAATTTTAAACCACTTGATACTTTGACCAATTACTAATTTGCTAAAACCAGCTGCTTCTTAGACGCAATGATACTAACCCGGGATTCATGCGTATTCTGATGAGAATACAACAATATGGATGCATCGAGCTAATCTGGTGATGGAGCTGTAAGTTACGCCAGTGCGCAGTGCAGTGAAGTGTGGAGTTCTAGTGAACTCTAAGACAGAACAACGTAAGCTAGGCGTGTTTGGGCTTGAAGGTGTACCAACAATGATATCCAGGTTCTGATGATGGAGCAGTCACGCAAGTTTACCATTAAAGTGTGTTTTTAGTTTCTTGAACTCTATTATTTTAGTTATAGATCCTATTTATGTACCTAATAAATAACTTGCTAATACTTCCTCAATTCCGTTAAGTATTCCCTGTCCACCAAATTTTTTTCTTAAGAGTCACCCTTACAAAGATTTGATTATGAAGAAAAGCTACTTCATATTGTGCCGGTTACAGCATAAATAGTTTTATTATGTACAACTAGTTTTCCGCCCGCGACTTCGTCCGCGTTGAATTAATTTGTTTGCGTGAAGCTCAATAATAAAATAATAATCCCAACATAAAAGCAGCGTATCTCCTTTTTTATCAAAATCAGGCATAAATGTATTTATATACTTTCCATCCCTTCTTCCGTGAGAATTTAGTATTCCACGTTGCACTAATATTATAATTGCGAAAATTTGTAAGTCTGTTTTCTGTTTGTTCGGTACCATTTCGCGTCTAAACTGCAAAACTAATTTAGATGAAATTCGGTACGTAGATAGTTCGAGTGGTAGTCTGGTAAACTGGTAAAAGCAGTCATCTGGTAAACTGTGGATGAGACTAGCACAGGATCGGGCAAAGTGGCGTGAAAATGAAGAGGCCTTTACCCAGCAGTGGGTGGATGTGGACTGTTTTGATATTGATCCTATTTTTTTTTTTTTTAAATTAGCCTAAATACGTTTTAGAACGCATCAACTTTATAAACGATCAAAGTTCCATACAACCAACCCCTTTTTGACCCTTTTAAGGGTAGAATTTCTAAAATCACTGAATTACTTAAGTAATTTTATTTATAATTTAAACCATTTAAAAGAAGTTTTAAAGTTTTATATTCAAAAATGATGGATTTACATACAAACATAGGACCCCTGTTAAATGCCATTAGAGGTCGAATTTCAAAAAATCCCTTCTTAGTGGATCTGTATGACCTTCAAGAAATATGTCTGCCTCAAGTTTCTGGCTCCAATAGTTTCGGCTGGGCAATGCTGAATCAGTCAGAACAAATAATTTTATATAAAGTAAAAAATAGACAAATAAGAAGGCTGGAGTTTTCCAAAACACTCGATGGAAAATTATTTCCGTTAGCTGTAGGTATAATTTTAGTAAATAACCAATAATAAGTCGCTAATTTTCCTCATAGCTATATCTTTGTTTATTTATCTATCTTAAGTATTTTACGATAATAATACTACAAAAAGCTTAGTGTAGGCTGATCTTAGAGACTCAATAGTTAATTACCTACTCTGAAGCTAACATATTTAATGTACGTTTATCCGTGCATATTATATGGACTATACTACACCTGATATTTTAAGTAAACAGTAGCGGAAATTATTAAATTTTCCGGGATATGAAAAGTATCATATGTTAAGTAATTCAGATTGTAAACTGCCCTTCTATGTGCTAAATTTCCTCCAAATCTATCTAGCCGCTAGAGCATGAAAGTGTAACAAATATACACACTAAGTAATAGCCTTAAAAATTTGAGATTACTTTTTAAAAATCCAATTACAATAAATTGCAGTTTACTCGTATAAACCCATTTTATCGATCGCATAATTATGTACCTTAATCTCTTATTTTGTTTTCTTATCTGTTGGGAGCATAGTTTTATATTTTCGTCATATCACGTGTTAGGTATTGATGTAATTATTTAATAATATTACTTTTTAATAGTATTATTTGAACTTAGAATTATAAATGCTCATCAAAAACAATTTATGTAAAATCGTTCGCCGAGATGATCTTAGGATAAACCAACTTCCTATCGCTATAAGGCAATTCTAAACTCTACCTGTAACTCTACATTATGATCAAAAATAATGTCTTTGCTATTTTACAGAACTTGGAATAGGATAGGAGACACAGCATTGAATACCGATCATTTAACTTCTTAGGGCTTCGAAATAAAAATCAATGAAAGACGAAGTTGCCAAATCTCGGCAACTACTTTAATGTTTTTGATGATATTTTACTTCTTCTCTATACATATAAAATGAAACTATTTAATAATATAGTGCCGAACTGCGATAAGTAAAGTAATTCCAAGTTTTGTACAATATAATAACATTTTACGATTAAATATTATAATCTGGGCGGTAGACTGACTTTAAATTTAGGAAGGTAGGTACTTATCCCTTTTCGATAGACTTAAGAGGGAGATACTTAATAAAGAACGAGAGCGGCAAATACGAGCGCAATCCTTCGTCGTACTAAATAATAGTATGGTGATTCGTTAGTTTTTTAAGTAATGTTCATTATTATGAAGCAATAAAGCGATAAACACATTGTCAATAGTTTTAAAGTAGATAATTTAAGTAGGTATTTTTCCACTTTCTATTTAATGTAGTTATTTGGAATTACTAATAAATATGATGACATGAAATAATTATTCTGTAAATACCTAAGTTAAGATGAGGCTTTGCATCTTGCCAAGAACACAAGTCAAAAACAAAACAATTTAAATATATATCCTTACTGTTCCTACTATTATTATAAATGGGAAAGTGAGTTTATCTTTCGCTTTCAGATAATAACTACTGAACCGATTGCCATAAAATTTTGCATACATCATAAGACAAGTTTAAATAATAAATACCTTTTTACCCTGCAAATATTGCTGTTCCCGAGGAAGCGCGGTAAACGAATTCTTCGCAGATGAAAACGTGGGAAACTAATAAATATCGAAAGAAGTGCACTCCTGTGGGTCTATTGTGTAATGTTTCTAACACTTGCAATCACATCCAAATGACAGTTTTCGTATGCGACTCTCTGGACTTTAAATACGGGTAGGAAAATATAAAATTCAATGCTCTACCTATATATAGTAGTACAATAAAGAGTATAAACAAACAAACAAACATATTATTATTATGCTCCTCTGACTCACTCGATGGTTGATTGGCAGACACCCATAAAAGGAATAAGTTTATTTTTGTACATACATGTAAGTATCTCAACGGTTGTCAAATTAGTTTTTATTTTATTTTATAGGTACAATTAAGGGTTTACGTACCTACTACCATAGTGAAGTTATCACTTTTACTATGCTACTACGGACCTACATGACTACAGATCGATTAATTTAGGAACTATCTACCTACGGTTGCCTGACAGATGGACGGATGTTTTCGCCAGATCTGAATTCTATTTCGATATTGGTAGTATGGAAAAATACTTAGTAGTTTTAGAAATCAATACAAATGAAAATTGGCGAAGAGCTCTACATCTAAATACATATATTAAAGGTTCAAAATGCGCTTGGTGTTTATTTGCGAAAAATAGCGTGCTTACTATTAAGCAATCAATATTTTTAAGTTAGCAAAACATAGGTATATGACAACCTTATTCAATGAAATTAAAGAATTAATTTAAGAAAATTACAAAATACGACACGATAAATTGCGATTAAGTTTCGCCCCGCCAAAAGCGAAACCAATTCGGAATTAATAACTTTAAATCATGTTGTGCGGTTACTACCTATACCTAATCGAAAATATCGTAGAGGTCTCTCAGATGAATTTAGCTAGAAGTTTTGAAATACTCGTATGGTACGAGTAACAAATAAGGCATGTTTTTCATATAAGTACAAATTACACAATAACATTAATATAGTTAGAATAAATAAAAAAGTCCTTATGTAATTGACACGGAAATCAAAAATAACTTGCATTATTCCTAAATTATCGATTTGAGTTAATACTCGTTAAATAGTACGGCGTCGATATGAGTATTAATTCTTTAACTTTCAAAATAAATAATATGAAGTTTACTTACATTTGAAAACCCCGCCGCAATAATAATCATCCACCCCCAGCCACCGTCGGGGGGGATGAATTCACCCTCCATCTTCACTTTAGATTTAATCTCTTTGGATTTTGCCATGATTTTTAGTCACCACAAAACATATAATCCTTATTATATTTCACACAGGGCAGTGCAGTCTTTGATACGTTGCGAACAAAACTGATAACTTTTTATTGCTGTGGCCGCTCATAAAGACTATGGAATGAAACAGGCGCGTCTCTACATACATTGCTGTACTACAACTTCATAGCAAGGCAATACACAGTATTAATAATGTAATGTAGCCTAGAGCCGTGCGATACGAGTGCTCCTCTCTATCTCTACATATCTCATACTCATACAAGACCAAACCATTTACTTTATTCGTTTCACTACTCATATGTATAACCTTTTATGGCATGGATTATCCTATAAAAAATTTAAAAAATCCAAAGTCCAGTTCCGGATAGAACCGCTTGTCACATGTATCGTATATGCGTCTTTGTTTACTAAACATATTGATAATTCTTAAACATATAGGTTATCAGTTAGGCACACCTAATTATCTAAGAGACAACACGTTGCGATCGAGTGTTTTGTATGACCGACGACATACATAGAAGATGTGCTTAACTGTATAGAACAACTAAAACGGTTGTTAGTTTTGTAAAGTACGATGACTGAGAATGACGACTTTACTGGTCTGGCTAAGGGACTACTGATATACTACTATACTATAAGCATTGTATCACAGGCTCAGGAGTGCTGGATAAACTAACACCATTTACAACTAAAGTGTAATTAGCAGACAACTCCATTGTTATCGGCTTATCAATAGCCAGTACCTATTCACTAACGCCCATTTTATCATCAGCCATAGGCGACGTGATGTCTAATTTTTTAGATTGTCTATCATGGGTCATGTGGCTTCTCCAGCCAATGTAGTTAAACTACATTCATTAATTTGGTAGGTGTGTATTCACAAATGCCTTTGGAGTTAATCGTTATCGGTTTCATTTGTTGGATTAAGTATGCAAATCAGGGCATTTATCGCACCTTTAAAATTAAAGTGAAATAATTCAAAATATTCACAGTTCCAAAATGAACTTTAAATAAAACACATTCTGGTTGAATTTTAAAATGAGGAGATTTCGAATTACCTATTTCAGTTTAATTTTGAAGGTGCTTTATGTTCTGAAATTAGTACAATTTGTGTATTTGTTGTCTATCTCAATATTGCAGGCGCACAAACTGTTATGTTTTAAGATTTTTTTGGAGTATTTTTGTATTCTTTATTTCAACTTCTTTTTAGGGTTCCGGAGCCAAAATGGCAAAAACGGAACCCTTATAGTTTCGCCATGTCTGTCCGTCCGCGGCTTTGCTCAGGGACTATCAATGCTAGAAAGCTGTAATTTTGCAGGGATATAAAGGTAAACTATGCCGACAAAACAGTACAATAAAAAATTCAAAATAATTTTTTTTTTAGGGTACCTCCCATAGACGTAAAGTGGCGGTGATTTAAAACCATTAGGGGTTTGCTAAAACGATTTTTCGATTTAGTAATTTGTTTGCGAAATATTCAACTTTAAAGTGCAAATTTTCATTAAAATCGAGCGTTATAGTATTAGTGCGTAATAGATTATGTATTTAAGTATGTATTTATCTATATAAGTATGTTTATCCGTTGCCTAGTGCCTATAGTACAAGCTTTGCTTAGTTTGGGACTAGGTCAATTGGTGTCAAGTGTCCCACGATATTTATTTATTTAATTTATTTATTTAATTACCTATTCCAATACGAGTCTCTAATTCTCGTATTAAATATTAGCGTCAGTGGGACGGCAAGACACTATGTTCGAATTTTGCAGTTCGTAGTATAGGAACAGCTATTCTAGAGAACTTTTCAGCTCGGATTAAGAAACTACCGTGAGACTCACTCATATTAAATGATATTGACCGCATTACTCACGTCTTAAATCGAGTTTAGCTCGACATGTTTCAGGTTATTTCGAAACCCTTCATCACTGGAGCACGCGACTCGAGAGCGGTGGCGCGTAGTGCGCGTGTTGCGGCAGCCGCTGAGTGGCGTGCTCCAGTGATGAAGGGTTTCGTAATAACCCGAAACATGTCGAGCTAAACTCGATTTAAGACGTGAGTAATCCGGTCAATATCATTTAATATGAGCTCGGATTAATTTTGTCAACTAGTAAATTTTTTAATTTGATGTGTAATCTTGTCCCAATGCCTGGCAGATATTTGACACTTATCAATTAACTAGCGATTCTTTCTTTAAACATATCTGCTTCTTTCATGAGCAATTACTACAGCGTTCGCTAGACTGATCGCGAAAATGTACGTAACCGAAAAAGTAATAAGTAAAAAAAAGTAGTGTAGCTACCTATAGATTTTTTGGACTCCGAAATCGTTCATTTTCATCTGCTTCTGATGATACGGGTGACACTATTTACCGGCACGGACAATACCGACATGGAAATACCGGCCCGATACTTCGTGTACACGCCCCTACAAATGTCTAACTGGCAAGAGTTTCGCGAAAAATGCGATTGTGAAAATAAGCTTCAGTAAAAATCATATTGGGGAAAAATCCGACTATAAGCTAATTAGGACCTACTACTAAAGACAGGATATATAGAGTCCTCAAGTTCCCCTACAAACCTACTTTATCATACATATCCAACTAGATTAATTCATATCAATTAATCTTTTTATCATTCGAGTTATAATATTATACACCCTACAATAAAATTGCTCATTTAAATCAACAAACTAGGTCTTGTTTAAATAGCTACTTTTACTGTGTTTTTATTTTATATATTATACGGAATCACGCTGGCTGGACGTGTATTCAAATGTATTGTATGTTGTCGCCGTTGTTTGAACTACAGCCGTCATGGCCCTAATAAATGGATTTGTGAAAAATAACAATGATACACGCGGAAAACAAACAAGTTACAATCATCAACTAACCATGTGCTTTGTTTCATTTTTCTTAAGTTACACATGAGCAGCTTATTCTAACTACCACTGTTTATGCTTAAAGGTGCTGATACACTTGAGCTTTGCTTGAGTTTGAGTTACAACGGAACGGGTCAGTATCATCTCGTCTAAAAAAGCAGCTGGTCTAAGTAGCAACTAGTCTAAAAAGTAGCTGATCTAAGTGGCAACTGGTCTAAAAAGCTCCTGGTCTCAGTACAAACTTGTCTAAAGCACAGATGGTCTAATTAGCAACTGGTCTAAAAAGTAGTTGGTCTAAGTAGCAACTGGTCTAAAAAGCACCTGGTCTCAGTACAAACTGGTCTAAAGCACAGATGGTCTAGTTAGCAACTGGTCTTAAAAGTAGCTGGTCTGAGTAGCAACTGGTCTAAAAAGCACCTGGTCTCAGTACAAACTGGTCTAAAGCACAGATGGTCTAATTAGCAACTGGTCTAAAAAGTAGCTGGTCTAAGTAGCAACTGGTCTAAAAAGCACCTGGTCTCAGTACAAACTGGTCTAAAGCACAGATGGTCTAATTAGCAACTGGTCTTAAGTCGCTGGTCTAAGTAGCAACTGGTCTAAAAAGCACCTGGTCTCAGTACAAACCGGTCTAAAGCACAGATGGTCTAATTAGCAACTGGTCTAAAAAGTAGCTGGACTAAGTAGCAACTGGTCTAAAAAGCACCTGGTCTCAGTACAAACTGGTCTAAAGCACAGATGGTCTAATTAGCAACTGGTCTAAAAAGTAGCTGGTCAAAGTAGCAACTGGTCTTAGTACAAACTGATTTATTGAATCAGGTCCCAATTGTATAATAAAATACAAACTAATAGCATTAGCAATTTTGTATTGAAATTCATTAATATTATTAGCTTGTACTTTATTATGCAATTGGGCCCAGGCGTTACTTTGCGGAGATCCATACAAGGTGTTAATTAAGTAACTGAAAACTTCAGACACCCCAAAAATATTTATTCATTTTAAGTTAGTTGGTTACATTTATTTTTGAATACCTTAATTATTTCAAAAGATATTAGTGTGTTTTGCTAAGTCAGTAATTCTACTTCATTTCTATCTCAACACTTATGATTTGTATTTTTGTTAGTTGCGCTTTGACGTTTTTAGAAGAAAATCACATAGTGGCAGCAAACCGGCCAGTATTAAATTATCGAATAGTGTGCAACCTCGCAAAAATATTTAATTGGCGCCTGTTGCAGACGTAACTTTTAGACTGGACACAATAAAAATCGGTCAAGTGCGAGTGCGAGCGACTCGCGCATGAAGGGTTCCGCACCTCCGTACAATGTTTTAAAAACAAATAGTTCAGTAATATTTTTTTCTAAAAAAATGTTATAGGACGACGAAAAAAAAAAAAAAACGAACATATAAAAAAGATATCCACTTCAAATTTGAGTTGAAAGATTCCACCCGAGCAAACATACCTCATCACAATAAGATTTAGTTAAAAAATTCATTTTTAATACAAGCTTTTCTTGCCGAGTGTACTTTTTGTTGACTGTACTTGCATTGTTATCTACTACAAGTTGTTACGTCTCACTAATGCGGGTGAGCCATACTTGTGTGAGTAGATACACATGCACGTTGTCTCTGTGTGCGTAACCTCGGGAGCGCTCAGTGCCGGCCGAGTCGCCGGTTGGGTCAGTAGTGCTATTAAGTTCGCGTCAGTTAATAAATATTTTATTGGGATAATAACACAAGAAACAACAATATGATAGGAAACAAAATAAATAAAACTATATAAATATACCCAACTTTAAAAAGAAAACACCATCTAAGAGGCCCTCCTGCGGCATAGACCCCAACACACTGGCGGCATTACCTCTCTGTACAGTCAGAGAAATTCGCTGGGAGAGGTAAGCGCCAGCTCTGGGGTCTCCTGAGGTCTCTATCAGCCGGGACGACAAGGCCCCAATGAAAGCCTTCATGTCAGCCGACCAGGGGCCCAGTGTCTCCACTGCGAGCGCCGCAAACTCATAATCCTTTAAAAGAGAAGAGTATTTGCGGCGCTTGAGAACTTGGGCCTGGTCAGCTGCAGCCCCGGCTTGTGAGCGGGTTGCCTGAATGTGGGACTGAGCGAAAGTGTCGACACACGTTGCGTCCCACACCAGAGCCCTACCCAGCTTCCAAGGCACAACAAAAAACAGACAATTAAAATAGTCTTTTGTTATCTATTAACAATTCAGGCTTTAATAATATCATCTTCGGTTTGTGTCTGTTGTTTTGCCCTTATGTACTTCTCGAGGCCCCAAGACAGAGCTGTAAGCCACGTGAATATGTTCAAACAGTGTAGTGTCACGGCAGTTGACGCATTGTCTTTAATCCAGCCTGAAAACAAATGAATAATTAGTAAACAAGTATATTAACATGTTACGTCGGCGTTACACAACGATGTATTATCGAAACATTAGTTTCCCGGTCCACTGTAGAATGTTCTCGCAGTAGATTTTATAACGGATTCCAGCCTCCATATTGGAGGTCCAACAATAATAATAAATACTAAGCTAATTGGCAGGGTTGAAACTTTATACCGAACCGAGACGCGGTAGCTGAACATATTGCAGCAATAAGTACTACGGGTATATATATAATCATAATGGGGTGAATGTCCGCAACCTTTGTTGTCTAGCAAACGAAGAAAAGTTAAAAGTTAGATAATTTTTGTTCTAGACATAATTTATAGAATTTACTGACATTTTTAACCACCGACGCAAAAAGAGGGGTGTTATAAGTTTGACCGCTATGTGTGTGTGTCTGTGGCATCGTAGCTCTTAAACGGGTAGACCGATTTGAATACGGATTTTTTTTATTTGAAATCAGGATTTCTAGCGATGGATCTTAAACATGTATCATCAAAATCGGTTTAGCCGTTTTTGAGATATTGAACTTTTGCTTTTTATATCCGCGAATAGCAGTATTCGCGACTCCGTCTGTAAATTATTCATTTATCTTTATCCGGCGAAAACTATGCAATTTTCCGAAATAATTTTGTTCTTCCTGGTGCCTCTCTCTATAGCAAATTTCATCGTATCAATCCTGCGGATTGAGCATGAAGAACACACAAGATCTGTCAGACAGAAACTGACAGAAAGACATATTGAGAGTTATTTTCGCATTGATAATTTTAGTTAGGACACGTTCAATACGTGAAAATGACGTTGAAATTCAGAGACGAGAGATTCCTCTTAAAGTGACAGGTATCAAGCAGGCGTTAAATCCTTAATCATCATAGTCGAAGAGCATTTAATTTGCTAGAAGTTAGTTGGTGTACCAAATTTTCAGGGCCAGTATTATAACGGAGATAATAGCCTAAAGATGGACTAAGTTTAGAGTTTACATTGTTTAGAACTCTACCTTCTCACACCAAAAAACCTAACGTTGCACACACAATATGATATCACTAGAAAATGTATAAACTCTAAACTTTGATCGGCTTAGCATTATTTACAATTACCACAGTAAAATTAGCACAGAGCCTTCGAGGTAGAAATCTAGGATAGTTAGCCTAGTGTACTCCCAAACAACCTGTAAGAGTTCGGAATATTTTACAGCTATCATTTCGATATTATATTTTGAAGCCGTATTGACCAACGTTTCTGACGTTTGCCATCGCAATCAAATGACATATTTCGCATACAAAAACTGTCATTTGATTGCGATCGCGAGCGTCAGAAACCCTTTCGGAACGTTCTGTCCGTTTCCCAAAACACCCGTTCCCAAAACATCCGTTCCCGTCACCACCTTTTCCCAAATAATCCGTTTCCTGAAATAAGTGTTTCCCAAAATGTTCGTCTCTCAAAACATACGCTTGGCTTGATATCCGTTTCCCAAAAATACCTAATCCCAAAACATCCGTTCCCGTCACTACCTTATCCTAAATAATTCGTTTCCCAAAAAATACGTTTGGCAAGATATCCGTTTCCCAAAACACCCGTTTCTAATATGGCAATCCAGTAGAATTGGTCTTACAAAACTAATGTTAGTCGATTTATTATTATTATTGTTTAAGACTAGTAAATTTTGGAATCTAAATTGAATTAAATTAAATAATAAACGGGTCTTTTGACATACTGATGCAATGAGAAACAGGTCTTTTGGGAATACGGGTGTCATGAGCGACGGATATTTTGGCAAACGGATGCTATGAAAACTGGGTGTTTTGACATTCTGATGCGCTGAGAAACGGGTCTTTTGGTATACGGTCGATTAAGGAAACTGTTATTTTGGAACGGGTGTTTTGGGAAAGGGTATTTTGGGAAACGGACAGAACGTTCCGAAAGGTCAGAAACGTTAGGCAATACGGTCTTTGAACTATGGCACCTCGCGCACTAGAAGGCAATGACCGTTTCTGACACTCGCGATCACAATCAAATTACAGTTTCGCATACAAAAGCTGTCATTTGACTGTGATTGCAAGTGTCAGAAACGTTAGACAATCGGCCTTTGAACTAACTAAAGAGACCATAAGAACGTCGCGCTTTTGGCGATTCACTTCTTTGATTAATCTGGTCGTTGTGGCCAGCGGTCATGGTCCTAGCCATCCAAAGCACGAGGTGCCTATGTACAAAGTTGCCGCGTATAAAAGTTTCATCATCGTCATATCAGCCGTAGGACATCCAATGTTGGACATAGGCCTCCCCCATAGACCTCCAGTTGCTTCGGTTGGCGGCGGGTATAAAAGTTTACGTATTATTTACCAACAAAAGGCCCAAGGGTCAGGTAAGCTACGCCAGCAGTGAGCAGCTGTATCCCCGTTGCTCCTGGCAGCTTGTGGAGCGGCACATGTGTCGGTATCACTAGTGCCATGAAGACTGTCCGCAGCCCCTTGCCGAAGCCTATCATAACAGCGACTAGAAGTACCACAGAATACGTCTGGCAGTGGGCTAGGACTGAAACAAAAGTATCTATTACATGCATGTTTGAATAAAATTACCATATTTAGTAGTTAACATGTTTATAAATGTGCATACATCTGCCTACAAAAAGAGATCTCCCTATTGTGGCGTCAAAATTTTAATTATTTTGGGCGTATCTTGAGTGCGTCATAATAATGGTTAATGGATGTTTAGTTCCGAAAATAAATTACTTATTAAGTTTTTTTTCATAATTTTCGAAAACTTTTTTTTTAAATATTTTTGCCAGTAGTCCAGTAAATTCATTTTATTTAGTGTGTTCAAGCTGTAAAGAAATACTAGGTACGTAAAATACATCATCATTTTAGATCAAAATCATTTTTTTCCAGAAATTTTAATTATAATTCTAGACATGTGGTAGGTACAATCTGACACGTCTCGGTAAGACTCTACACAAATATTATAATCGTGCCTATCAGACATTTATGCACGCTTTGTTGTGTCAGATTTTGGTGCTGATGACTGTTTGTACATACCACTTGTTTAGAATCAAAATCGTCAGAATCGTCAGGAACTGAATAACAAGCTAGATAAGAAATGGAAACAATATCGACCAATATATGTATAGAATATGGAATGTCAGGAAATTATGAAAAGTAATCCTGGTCCACTGCATCCGATAATTGTCAAAATATCATGTCTATTGTCAATAATATCAATATAAAAATATTTTTCAAAACATTAACATTAGTAAAAGAAAAAAAAAACTCGGAAAATATATCTATGAATGCCAGAAAATATCGGTGGTTTATAGTACCTCTATTTTCTGTTTATGCTATTGAAGACTTACCAACTCTTCCCATGGCCATGGACATGACTCCAAATAAGAAGAAGGAATTGTTATCCCATCCTATCTTGCCAGCAACGAAGGGGATGCAAAATCTCACACAAATGTCTATCCCTGCTAATAGCGACATAAAAAGAGCTACTTCAGGTTTGCACATACCGTAGTCACCAAGAATGAATGGTGTCAATATTGAAAAATTTAGCTCGTTGAAATTAGCCAGTGTGATACCCAACATTAAATTAATGAAGGTAAAATCTTTCAATAAATCTAAATCAAAAAATATGGCAACTTTCTGGCAAAACGTTAGTTGCTCCTCGACTTCTTCAACTAATTCATCTTCTTTTTTCTCATCAAATACATCATCATCTAAAGGACCATTTATCAAAAGTTGCAATTTATCAGTTTGATCATTAACTTCATTTTCTTTTAAGTACTGCTCCAATTTCAAAGAGACTTGTTTTAATACTTCACTTTCATAGTTAAAATTATTAGATTTTCTTCTATGTCTTGTACGGTAAGACTGATTGCTGACGTTATCTTTTAAATATTTTCTTTCCTCATTATCATCTTGGTTCTTAAAGGATATATTACTATGATTATTTTTATTATAAGTATCTCCATACTGACCCTCCATTTTAAAGGATTTTACACTTTTACTACCCAAATTTTTTTCACTTGCTAAATGCTTTTCAGCTTTATCAGCAATTGATTTAGCCTTCACTGGGTCTATATTTTCGACAGCAACTTTTTCATCTGCTTTTAAGTCTTGTGGAGCTTTCAAAGTTGGACAATCTTCAATTTCTGATTCCGGAATCTGTGCTTTGAGAGTAATAGACGTTTTTCGTTTAGGTTTATAATTATCACGCTCTTGAACAAGAGCTCCTAGATTCGCGGCGGAGTTCTTTTTGGATTCGTTAAGGTATAATGTTGATGATTTTTGAGATCGATTTTCTGTCAGATTTGACATAGAAGGTTTATTGGAATTTAAGCGAGAATTTTTGGCTGATCCATCCCTTGATGACAGTCGGCTTCTGGACTGCCGAGACTGGCTGAAGTAACCGTCATTGGCGCGAAGCATCATGGGCACACCTGGATCGGTTATTTCATAGCCTGTATTGACTGCGTCATCTTCATTGTAAATATACTGACTGGAGAAAGCACTGAGATTCTTAAATTTAAATAATTGACTGAAATAGCCGCTTTCCTTGTCTTTTTTGTCATTTTGATCAGAAATCAATAATTTTTCTTCATCACCCTCTTTTTGCTTGGCAGACTTACAATGCCATTCAACCGGCTGCAGAAGTAATGCACAAGCTATAGCGTGTAATGAAAATCCACTTATTACAAGGATACATCCATCTTCGCCAAAGAGATATATCAAGCCTGTGATGATGTGTGGCCACAGTATGGGCCCGAGGCCAGTAGTTGTCCATGACAAACTTGTTGCTAAACGCCTTCTGTCCTTCCAGTAAGTGTTTAAAGCTAGTGCGTTAGCTGAACTACTGATGCCATAGCCCGCACCTGAAAAATAAATAATCGACAATCATATACCAGTATCACGTAGGTAATTAGCTGAAGTGTTAAACAGTTAAGTAGGTGACAATAGTGATATCGTTTAAGTAGATACTTTACTTTTAATTCTTAATCGCGAATAAAGATTAAGCAAATGATCTGATAAGTTCGTAACGACCTACGTATGATACAATAAGGTGCGGTCGTACATATAAACAAACATCAAGAGCCTTATTGCTTTTATTAGCAGTAGCGACGATCAACCGAAATGTTATTAATTAAACGGAAGTGTCAGAATACTTCAATACTGTATCGTGTTTTATTAGCCTGCTAGATTTTGCCCGCGGCTTCGCCCGCGTGGAATTAGGTTATCGCGCGCTGTTCCTTAGGGAACTGTGCATTTTTCCGTGAGTAAAAGTGGCCTGTGTCACTCACTCTCTGGCCCATAAACTATCATCATACCAAAAAACACGTTGATCCGTCGCTCCGTTTTCACGTGAAAGACAGACAAACATACAAACCACACATACTTTCGCATTTATAATATTATTATGGATACCTACATATTTTTGTAGATGTGCCATGCATGACGCATCAATTGAGCTGTTGGAAAACGTCAACATCGTAAACCCTCAGATATCAAAGACTAGGGTTCACCCGCGGCATCGCACACGTAAATCATTAGATACAGCAGTTGAATTTACATTCCGGGATTATACAGAATTCCCATGGGAATTCCCGAAAATTACATCGTGAGTTTTCATTGACATTACATTAAAAACTCACTTTTTTCAAAATTCGTGACTACTTGTTTGATTGTTATATTTTGAGTTTTTGACTCTATCCCGTGGGAATATCGGGATAAAAAGTAGCCTATATGTTATTCCAGATATCTAGCTATCTACACACTAAATTTCATCCAAATCCATCCAGCTGTTTTAGCGTGAAGGGGTAAAAAACACAGACATGCACACACAAACTTTCGCATTTATAATATTATTAGGATAGTATAAGTATGATTATCAGGGACTATAAAAATAACGTTTGATAAGCAAATGTTTTAAAATATTTTATATAACTCACCATAAAGAATCGAAAACGACACGAGGTAAGTAACGAAGTTGTACGAAAATGTACAGAACATCAACGAAATAAACACCACTATCGCTCCGGTAAGTGACACTTGGCGATAGGTGAATGTTTTAAACACTGGGCCGTTAGCTAATCCTGTAATAGAAAAAAAAATACAATTATTACTTATTCACTATGCCTACGCGGACATTTCTCAGTTGATTGCCTTGTTAAAACATTGCATGATAATTCACATACATAATAGTACATAATAGACTAGACTTCAAGGTAACTCACATAGCATAAGCACTGAAATGTCTAGTAGTTCTTGATTACTCATTCAAACATTAGATTAATAATAGACACTTAACTGGAACCGCAAATGTCCATAAGGTGTTTCGCTACACGCCACAAGAACAATGCATTACCTCAATACATTTATTATTAAACTGATGACAGCAAATATTCTTTAGGACATCCATCAATTTGCTTTTATTACAAGTACCTAGGTAGAACAACTGACTTGATGTAGGTATCTCTTCTTATTTCACGGTTCAGTTCAACAACTTAGGGAAAAAAATACACCCATGGCTAAAGAGACCCAGCATTTTGCTTTTCCTTCAGTAGCATCCCAGCGTGGCAAATTCGTTTCCACTGTTACTCATTCTTTCGTGCCAATCTACAAAATGGCTGATTCTAAGGTCGAACTTAGTTCGAGCCTTGCTTAACTACAGTTTAGAGGAAGAGGTAGAGATTATATTTTTATACCTAAATACTCACTCTAAAAATATACTTAGCCAAAATTTCGACCATTTACAGCTATAAACTAAAGAGGTTTCTATAAAGTCGGAGTAGACTTTATCACCTTTGATTGGATGGGATCATAATGATTTTATTATTATTTTTAGAGGTACAGGACAACCAAAAAATAGGAAAATTTCATAGCTGGCTATAAAATACGTTAACACGATAATGATGATGGTTTGAATCTGTAACTCAATTACAACTAAGATCACCTCTGAAGTCGTCTCAACTGCGTAGGAACCCCTTAAAGCTGAAACCAGACTAGTAAAGCCTTCACAATCTGGCTAGTTCCTTGTTTCCATCATCTCCAGCCACATTAACTGCCAAATGAGTGCTTCTGGAAGCCTAACACAAGTGCGGTTCCAGCTTAAAAATTGCGGGTTAAAAAAAATTAATACTCAATGTGCCAGTATGGTCGGGACCATGCGAAGCGCTTCACGCACCGATGCAAGACTTCAGCGCCGAGTTCATGTTGATGATGGTGGTAGTTTCCGAGCTGGTGATGCCGAGGCTGGCAAACCGGTCCCGAAAGAGGAGCCCGAACTGCTGTAGCATCGGCAGGGCGGACAGCTGGAAGGGGAATTCATAGTTTTTATACACGATGCTAAGAGTCTCTTATTTTTCATTTCACTCTTGTCAGATCGTCCAGGACCCGTAGTGTCTAACGTATAGACGCTCACAATTTCCTGTGCATGCGATGCAATGAACTGCCCAAGGGTGCTTTTATTGTAGTTATAGATAGCAATAGCAGTTGAAAACTGTCCGTTTATCTTACTGTAATTAAGCTAAGAGCTGGTTGCAATGTTTTTGACACGCTTCTATTAGCTTCGGGTTAGTATCATTTTTTTCATCTAATAAAAAGCAGATGGCCTAAGTAGCAACTGGTCAAAAAAGCAGCTGGTCTAAGTAGCAAGTGTTCTAAAAAGCAATTGGTCCTCCTAAGTTATTTTCGTCAAAAACTTGAACAAACATACATAGGTTAGGTTAGTTTAGAGTTGCGTCAAGGCGCGAAGCTCCTCAACCAAGCCAAGCTCGCCAAGCGGAGCTCCTTTGACTTTGAGTCAAAGAATTTTAAACCACTTCATACTCAGACTAGTTGCTACTTAGACCAGTTGCTTCTTAGACCACTCGCTACTTAGACCAATTACTAATTTGCTTAAACCAGCTGGTTCTTAGACGCAATGATACTAACCCGGGATTCATGCGTAGTTCTGATGAGAATACAACAATATGGTATCATCGAGCTAATCGTGATGGAGCTGTAAGTCAGGCCAGTGCGCAGTGCACTGAAGTGTGGAGTTCCAGTGAACTCTAAGACAGAACAACGTAAGCTAGGCGTGTTTGGGCTTGAAGGTGTACCAACAATGATTTCCAAGTTCTGATGATGGAGCAGTCACGCAAGTTTACCATCAAAGTGTGTTTTTAGTTTCTTGAACTCTATTATTTTAGTTATAGATCCTATTTATGTACCTAATAAATAACTTGCTAATACTTCCTCAATTCCGTTAAGTATTCCCTGTCCACCAAATTATTTTCTTAAGAGTCACCCTTAGAAAGATTTGATTATGAAGAAAAGCTACTTCATATTGTGCCAGTTACAGCATAAATAGTTTTATAATGTACAACTAGCTTTCCGCCCGCGACTTCGTCCGCGTTGAATTAATTTGTTTGCGTGAAGCTCAATAATAAAATAATAATTCCAACATAAAAGCAGCGTATCTCATTTTTTATCAAAATCAGGCATAAATGTATTTATATACTTTCCATCCCTTCTTCCGTGAGAATTTAGAAAAGTTTTTAGGCTCCCATGGAATACGTTGCACTAATATTATAATTGCGAAAATTTGTAAGTCTGTTTTTTGTTTGTTCGGTACCATTTCACGTCTAAACTGCAAAACTAATTTTGATGAAATTTGGTACGTAGATAGTTCGAGTGGTAGTCTGGTAAACTGGTAAAAGCAGTCATCTGGTAAACTGTGGAAGAGACTAGCACAGGATCGGGCAAAGTGGCGTGAAAATGAAGAGGCCTTTACCCAGCAGTGGGTGGATGTGGACTGTTTTGATATTGATCCTATTTTTTTTTTTTTAAATTAGCCTAAATACGTTTTAGAACGCATCAACTTTATAAACGATCAAAGTTCCAAAATCACTGAATTAAGTAAGTAATTTTATTTCTAATTTAAACCATTTAAAAGAAGTTTTAAAGTTCTACCGGGTTTGGCCCTGGCCTGTAATACGAGAAAAAAATTAAAACATAGATCGTCCTGGTTAAACTGAACAACATCAGTTGAGCGACTTTTAAAAATAATGGAGTCTTTGAATTTTCCTTTTTTCATACAAATTAAATACTGCCATCAATGCACGCCATCCTAGAACACAACTGACGTCGCCTGTCACGCTACAAAAATCAAGCATTTTGCTTTACATTGCTTCTGCGAATAAACTTAAAAGTTTAATAAAAAATAAAAAACTAATTATTTAAAAAAAAATTAAAATTCGCTGAACTAATGTTGTTCACTTTGTTTGTTTGTTTGTTTGTTAATTTTTTGCTTATATTACAGACCACACCCGGTATATTCAAAAATGATGGATTTACATACAAACATAGGACCCCTGTTAAATCTCATTAGAGGTCGAATTTTAAAAAATCCCTTCTTAGTGGATCTCTATGACTTTCAAGAAATATGTCTGCCTCAAGTTTCTGGCTCCAATAGTTTCGGCTGGGCAATGATGAATCAGTCAGGACAAATAATTTTATATAAAGTAAAAAATTGATAAATAAGAAGGTTGGAGTTTTCCAAAACACTCGATGGAAAATTATTTCCGTTAGCTGTAGGTATAATTTTAGTAAATAACCAATAATAAGTCGCTAATTTTCCTCATAGCTATACCTTTGTTTATTTATCTATCTTAAGGCCGTTCCCGTACCCAAACGAATTCTAAAATCGAGCCCCTCCCCCGCGCCAGCCGTCCCGCCCCTCGATACAATGCCGATTATTGCCGATACAACAGCGCCACGTAAGAAGTGGCGACTCAACTGAACTAACAGGACACTGATTTGTAAAACGTATTACTAGACCGAAAAAAGCATGCTGGATCGCATAGATGGCGTTAAAGTCAAATTGAAGTAATAAAATAGAGCATAGTGTAAATTAAATATTCATTTTAATGAAGTCAACTCTTATTTCAAAAAAACAATATTGTTTTTACACCGAAACATAAATTTTGATGTTAGCCCATGTTTTAGGTACTTCTCCAACGAACTGCATCTTTTGAATACCGCATTCTAAGGGTCCATGATTGCAAATAGATCGTAATTTTGTAAAAAAAATACTAATAACTGCGACAATTCTTCGATCAACTGTTTTGTCAGGAACCTCTTCTTCCACATCGAACGACATTTGTAACTGAAAATATATTAAATGTGTTAGCCTTTACAATTTGTCATGGACATATTGTATAAAGCACCGGTGGCAAAAAACTAACGAGAGAAACAGAAGTAAGCCCTGCACGATAGATTATAAGAACTTTGTGATAAATCAATTTACGACGCAAATAGAAAATGAAAAAACCAGTGAAAACCAAAAATCGGTTAATAACCGTATTGAGGGATTCGAAACTGGTTAACCGGTTTTTAGCAGTTTTTCTGCAAACTATTTCAAAACGATAATTTTACTATTCTTGGTTGCTATTGGTGTTAACGGCGTATTTTGTGAGATTTAAATAAGTATTTAAATATACTCTGTATTAATAGGGGAAGGTGGGTTACAATGGATCATGGGTAACAGTGGATCTTTTGGTATAATTTTATGTGTATTACACGCATGCCCGTGAGTGGATTCGAAGTTGTTGCTCTTACGCTAATATTTTATTAGTTAATATGCTATATTTCAATATCAATATAATTTAATGTGAAAACCTAATGTCACAGAATGAAGTTAAACTTTTGACCGGTATTGTAGTTTCAGCAATGTAATTTTTCCTTTGGCTCGTATGTTTTATCAGCACATTGATGATGAAATTTAATTAAAAAGATGAACCAACTTCTTGTTGTCCACTACACGAAGAAATACGAGTGTGTATTCTTGTTTAAAAAAAAAAAAGTTCCCACGCTATATTCGTCGTTTTCTAGTCTGCAGATTATTCTGGGGTAACTATTTTAGGCAATTTACACATATTTAAGGACTATTTCCAATTTGGTTAATAACTGCCGAAAGTTATAAATAACCGGTTTTTAACCGGTTTGTTTGTTACCCGGTTTGCATTCCCTAGACGCAAAACATTATTATAAAAAAAATGTTCCTATGAATGTTATGAATACCATACTATGATAAATATTATGTATACCATATTACGGTAAACATCGAGCTAATTCGTTAATATATTCAAAAAAAGTTGAAACTTTCTTGTTTCATTTGTTGCAACATAACTTCTTCTTCAATCATTATGACATGTGTAAGAAATAAAACTCGACAAAAGCACGAAGGCAACATTTCTTATACGCCATGCTCGATGCGATTGAAAATAAAACAAAATTACTTTAATAGAGCTACTGTTATATGGTAGGACAAGCACAAATACTGCAAGAGTTTTATTTATCACAAGATAAGAAGACAGTTTTACTTAAATAGCAGTTTTTGTAGTTTTACGGCAAAGAGATATTACTTGTGCGACACATGTGCAAAAAAGACCAAAAAGAGTGGCTCTTCAGTAAAAGAAAAAACAAAATAACCACCTTTTTACGGGTTACTGAAGCGCCACAAAAGTGCTTTGATAGCTACGTTACCCAGATAGATCGACGCAGAAAAATTCGCTGATTCCGAATATGTATATAACTCAATATGCCCAATTTGGCGGTTAAGTAATTTTGCCTTTCCAGTGACGATATGCATTATTCATGATTGTAATGTTTGTTCTGGTTTATTCAGAGAAAATTAAATTTGCAAATCAGTAATTTTATAACGAAATAAATACTATTTTCACTGTTTATTAAATATATTTTTTTACTTACGTTAGTTCCATCGTTTTTTAGTATCTTATGAGTTGTCTTTCGAGATTTTTCCTTCTTGTTCAATTGTTTGTTACCCATAATACACACGCACACGGTGGTAGATCATTACGACACACAACACAGTTTTTACAAGTAACACTACAATAATATATTTGCAAGGCAAATTAAATAAAATCTTGTATTTTTTTGGGGAAACTTAGTACATGTCCGTCTAGCACGAGCGCTCAGCGGTCACTGTCATATTTCGAAAGAATGACGGAGATAGACATTGCAGGCCGTAAGTCAATATCTTTTTACGATAGAATTTGTCGATTTTTATTTATTTTAAAAATATTGCCTCAAATTATAGAAATTCGGAAGCTGTCAAAGGACTATTTAAGTTATGATTGATTTTTCTCTATTTTTTGTTTCATAGTGTCACGTAGTAAAAAAACAAGTAAAGTTGGAATAAAAATTCGCATTGGAGGTTACTTTGGGAATTAATTGTATCGAGCGAAGTGTGATGAATCGTGTATCGAAAGCTGTCTTTGACAAGATAATATAATCAAGAATGATATATATTTTTCCCACGTCTACAAATATCAACGTTTCGTAGAAAAGTAGGATCATTCTTGGGCTACTTTTGCGTATTTGGCTCAGGGAACGGCCTTAAGTATTTTACGATAATAATACTACAAAAAGCTTAGTGTAGGCTGATCTTAGAGACTCGGTAGTTAATTACTCTGAAGCTAACATATTTAATGTACGTTTATCCGTGCATATTATATGTACTATACTACACCTGACATTTTAAGTAAACAGTAGCGGAAATTATTAAATTTTCCGGGATATAAAAAGCAACATTTTTGTAAACTGCCTTTCTATGTGCTACATTTCCTCCAAATCTATCTAGCCGCTAAAGCATGAAAGAGTAACAAATATACACACTAAGAATAGCCTTAAAAAATTGAGATTACTTTTTGAAAATCCAATTACAATAAATTGCATTTTACTCGTATAAACCCGTTTTATCGATCGCATAATTTTATGTACCTTAATCTCTTATTTTGTTTTCTTATCTGTTCGGAGCATAATTTTATATTTTCGTCATATCACGTGTTAGGTACCTAGGTAGGGAATTTATTTAATAATATTACTTTTTAATAGTATTAATCTGAACTTAGAATTATAAATGCTCATAAAAATCAATTTATGTAAAATCGTTCGCCGAGGATGATCTTACGATAAACCAACTTCCTATCGCTTTAAGGCAATTCTAAACTCTAATTGTAACTCTACATTTTGGTCAAAAATAATGTATTTGCTATTTTAGAGAACTTTTAGGTATGGGATAGGAGACACAGCATTGAATACCGATCATTTAACTTCTTAGGGCTCCGAAATAAAAATCAATGAAAGACGAAGTTGCCAAATCTCGGCAACCACTTTAATGTTTTTGATGACATTTTACTTCTTCTTTATACATATAAAATGAAACTATTCAATAAATATAGTGCCGAACTGCGATAAGTAAAGTGATTCCAAGTTTTGTACAATATAATAACATTTTACGATTAAATATTATAATCTGGGCGGTAGACTGACTTTAAATTTAGGAAGGTAGGTACTTCTTAGGGATAAGCTCGCCTTTGTTCTCCTCTCTGTGTTTAAGTATTTTTATTTTTATGTGCAATAATGAGTTTACATACATACATACATACTTATCCCTTTTCGATAGACTTAAGAGGTAGATATTTAATAAAGAACGAGAGCGGCAAAAACGAGCGCAATCCTTCGTCGTACTAAATAATAGTATGGTGATTCGTTCGTTTTTAAGTAATATTCATTATTATGAAGCAATAAAGCGATAAACACATTGTCAATAGTTTTAAAGTAATTTAAGTAGGTAATTTTCCACTTTCTATTTAATGTAGTTATTTGCAATTGAATTCTTCGCAGATGAAATCGTGGGAAACTAATTAATATCGAAAGAAGTGCACTCCTGAGGGTCTATTGTGTAACGTTTCTGACACTTGCGATCACATTCAAGTGACAGTTTTTGTATGGGGCCCTCTGGACTTTAAATACGGGTAGGCAAGTATTAAAATTCAATGCTCTACCTACATATAGTAGTACAATAAGGAGTATAAACAAACAAACATATTATTATTATGGTCCTCTGACTCACTCTTTGGTTGATTGGCAGACACCCTTAAAAGGAATAAGTTTATTTTTGTACATGTAAGTATCTCAACGGTTGTCAAATTAGTTTTTATTTTATTTTATAGGTACAATTAAGGGTTTACGTACCTACTACAATAGTAAAAGTTATACACTTTTACTATGCTACTACGGACCTACATGACTACAGATCGATTAATTTAGGAACTACCTACGGTTGCCTGACAGATGGACGGATGTTTTCGCCAGATCTGAATTCTATTTCGATATTGGTAATATGGAAAAATACTTAGTAGTTTTAGAAATCAATACAAATGAAAATTGGCGAAGAGCTCTACATCTAAATACATATAACGGCGCGCGCTATAGTTATAGTTGATTATTGATTGCAAATTGTTTACTTGATAGTTTACTTATTTAAGTTATTAATTGAAGGTAGTTTGACATTTGTTATTTTTTAGAGCGGGTAACACCGAATGGAGTTGTAGGTGTCATGACGGTGGCGGTTGGCATGTCATTCGTTGACAGATCGCCGCACGTAGTGCATGCCTATAAACCCATTGGCTCTAAATCCATTTAAATTAGTGCAATCGTTATTTAATTTAATTGTTTGTGCCTTAAATTCATTAAATTAGTGATTCAGTGATAAAACGGCGTTGTTATTTTTGCGATAGAATAACCTGAACAGGATATCCGTCATGGATCAGTCCCAGGTATGTGATCCGCCTCCTGCGAGTGCCTCCCGACCACCTGACGCTGAGATATCAGAAGTGGGATTACCAGAAACGCCACCGGAACCATCTACAGGTCAGAGTATCAATAATTCCCAAAATAACCAAAATGACCAGTGGAAGCTCTTATTTGAAATGCAACAACGTCAAATGATGGAGTTGATACGTTCGATTAAGGAACCTAATGTAGACCATTCGAGATTAACCCTTCCTGAATTTAACCCCGATTCGCGGGATAGTGACGCGAGGGCGTGGTGCAACACCGTAGACTTGTGCCTGCAAGAAAAACAGTTATCGAGCAGTAATTTGATTATTACTATGAGTAAAGCACTCAAGGGCTCCGCTGCCTCGTGGTTGGCGCAACATAGTTTCGCCGGTATAACCTGGCCGCAGTTAAAAGACTTGTTTCTTGCTCGATTTGATTACGTTGAGACTCCTGCTGCGACCTTGTGCAGATTGTTTAATGAAAGCCCTAAGGAAGGAGAGTGCTTGTCATCGTATGCTAGTCGATTCCTAAGTACTTTGATGAGTCGATGGCGGTCCTTATCAACGGAACAGATAGCCATAGCAGTGACCTTAGCACACGCAGCAAAAGTGGAACCACGACTGCAGAGATTAGCTTTTACAACCGAAATAGATACCCGTGTTAAGTTGCAACAGGAATTGATGGCTCTTACTTATAGAAAGAGGGGGTTACCGCCTCAGGATAGATTGACTGTACCTAGTGAATCTAAGAAACCACGGCTAGAAACCTCACGGCGTTGTTACAACTGCAACAAGCCAGGCCATGTATCGAGTGAATGCCTTTCAAAACCTGTTCGTGATAGTGCGTCATATCCACGACCGCAGTTTTCAGGAAACAATGCATCTCAAATTCAAGCCAGTGTAGTTAAAGATGCTTCCAGCGCACCCAAGAAACCAGCTTCGCCGACGTGCTACTACTGCAACGAGCCGGGCCACATAGCGACGCGGTGCCCGAAGAAGGAGTCGAGTACGAGGGAAGCTCCTGCGGAGCGACGTGTGGATGTCTGTTCCATTAAGCCAGCTACAGACCATCTCTTGACTGAAACCGGTGAGAAGTTTTCATTTTGTTTTGATTCTGGTGCCGAGTGCTCTTTAATTAAGGAAAGTTTACGTGATAGGTTTCCCGGTAAACGACAGCAAAACGTAGTGAACTTAATAGGCATAGGTCAATCTAGTTTACAAAGTACCGTGCAAATATTAACGACCGTTGTAATACAGGGGTTCGCAGTGCAGCTGTTGCTCCATGTTGTGCCAGATGATTGTATTTCCGACGCTATTATGATTGGACGAGATTTACTTTCATTAGGGTTCTCAGTTGAAATTTTCGAGACTCGGCTGACCATAAAGAAAAACCGGATTGTGGCGGTGTGCGATGTAGGATCAAAGGTTAAAGATTTTAATGACATTAATAATGACATTCCTGTTGAATCCAGAGAGCAGCTTATATCTGTGCTTAAAGACAACTCAGATTATTTTGTAGACGGTACACCCACTGGTAGGGTTAGCACTGGCGTTTTAGAGATTAGATTGATGGATCCAAATCGCACGGTACAACGTCGTCCGTACCGGCTTAGCCCCGATGAGAGACAGGTTGTACGTACCAAAATTAAAGAACTATTGGACGCTGGCATTATACGCGAAAGTTGTTCGCCATTTGCTAGTCCGATATTGCTAGTTAAAAAAAAGGACGGAACCGACCGGCTATGCGTAGACTACCGCGAGCTCAACAGCAATACGGTACCGGACCGCTATCCATTACCATTGATCTCTGATCAGATACAGCGTGTAGTGGGGGCAAATTACTTTACTTCCCTCGATATGGCCAGCGGGTACCATCAGATACCTATTCAAGACGAGTCTATAGAGCGCACTGCCTTCGTGACGCCGGATGGGCAGTTTGAATACTTGGCGATGCCATTCGGTCTTCGAAATGCCCCTTCGGTGTACCAGCGCGCTATAAATAAGGCACTCGGGTCTTTAACAGAGTCATTTGCAGTTGTGTACCTTGATGATGTCATCATCCCGTCTCGTACTGTCAAGGAAGGCATCGACCGATTTCGCCAAGTCCTTAAAGCTTTGACAGATGCCGGTTTTTCACTAAACTTAAAGAAATGCGCTTTTTTAAAGACAGGTTGAATTTCTAGGGTATCACGTGTCAGCCGGCGAGATACGACCAAACCCTCGTAAAATTAAAGCATTGACTGAACTTGCACCCCCCCAAACTGTTACACAATTACGCCAATTTATCGGCCTTGCCTCATATTTTAGACAGTTTGTGCCCGGGTTTTCACAAAGAACTGCCCCTCTGTATCGGTTAACTTCTGGAAAAGGTAAAATTGTTTGGACACCAGAATTAGAGAGTATTCGGAAAAGTATAATCGACATACTGACTGACACCCCCGTCTTGACTATATTTGACCCGAATCAATCGATTGAGTTACATACGGACGCCAGCGCCGAAGGCTATGGCGCTATATTGATGCAAAAAGTCGACGGTAAACTGCGCGTTGTAGAGTACTATAGTCGCCGAACCCTCACTGCTGAGTCTAAATACCACTCGTATGAGTTAGAGACCCTTGCCGTTGTAAATGCCATTAAACACTTCCGTCATTACTTGCAAGGACGGAAATTTGTGGTAGTAACCGATTGTAATGCTGTTAAAGCATCTAAATCAAAGGTAGACCTCACCCCACGTGTCCACAGGTGGTGGTGTTTTCTTCAAACATTTGAATTCGATATCGAATACCGCCAAGGTAAGGACATGGGTCACGTAGATTTCCTTTCGCGAAACCCGCTACCAGTGACGTCGTCATTATTGTCAAAAGTAGAACAAAAACGTGTAAATTTGACTGAAATATCAGATTCTTGGCTAAATGTAGAGCAACATAAAGATGACGAGGTAAATTCTATTATAACTAAGCTAGAGGCTAATGAGCTAAGTGACGAGGTTGCAAAAACATATGAGATGAGGCGAGGTGTCTTGCACCGTAAGATAGAGCGTAATAATCGGAGTGTTTGGTTACCTATAGTGCCAAGGGCGTTTCAGTGGGCTATTATAAATCACGTGCATGAGAGCATTATGCATCTGAGGTGGGAAAAGACATTAGAAAAGGCCTTTTGTCACTACTGGTTTCCAAACATGAACAAGTATGTCGGGAAATTTGTCGAAAATTGCATTATATGTAGAGTAGCTAAATCACACTCTGGTAAAGTTCAAGCGGAACTACATCCGATACCAAAAATAACTATACCGTGGCATACCATTCACATGGATGCGACGGGGAAACTAAGTGGTAAAAGAGACGCAAAAGAATATGTTTTCGTGACAATTGATGCATTCACAAAGTATGTGCTTCTGCACCATTCTTTAAGCATAGACTCCAAAAGCGCAATAAAGGCCTTACGCTCAAGTGTGTCATTATTCGGTGCTCCTGTGCGTTTAATAGCAGACCAAGGTAGGTGCTTTGCCGGAACAGAATTTAGGGACTTCTGTAGCACACACAATATAAGCCTACATCTAATAGCCACAGGTAGCAGTCGCGCTAATGGTCAAGTAGAGATGGTTATGTCCACTTTGAAAAATATGTTGACGGCAGTTGAAACAGGAAATAATAAATCATGGCAAACTGCACTACCTGACGTTCAGCTGGCCATTAACTGTACAGTTAATCGCACAACGAAGTCAAGTCCCCTAGAGCTCCTGATAGGAAGAGTAGCTAGGCCACTGCAATTGATGACTTTAGACGCAGATGAGACAGACGTTAACTTAAACGAGGTTAGAGAGCAAGCGGCACGAGCAATAGACGCATGTGCATCGATAGAGAAAGCTAGATTTGATAGCAATAAAGCTAAAGTAAAGAACTATAAAGTGGGTGATTACGTTTTGTTGGAAAACCATGAGCGCAACAAAACGAAATTGGAACCTAAATTCAAGGGACCGTATAGAGTGGTCGAGCTGCTTGATGGTGACAGATATCTGCTAAAGGCGTTGAACTCTAATAGAACTTATAAATACGCGCATGATCGCATACGGCCCATGCCAGAGTGTTATGTTCCTTTGGAGTTGAACGTTGGGTTAGAAATTCCCAGAAATAGCTTGGAGTCAGGATGTCCCGATAACGGCGCTGGTGAGTACTAAAGAACGGCCGTAATGTCTTATGTCCAGTTTGTGCGTTAACTTCTGTCGTGCCCTTCAGCCTGAGTGGCAGTCATTGGCCTTCGTGGCACCCGTTTGCCTGTGTGGGACCTATTGGCCTTCGTGGCGCGTGTTAGCCTGTGTGGCAACCGTTGGCCTTCGTGGCACCTCACAGCCTTCGTGGCACTTATAAGCCTTCGTGGCACTTACGAGCCTTCGTGGCAGCCAACAGTTTTCGTAGCGTACGTTAGCCTCGGTGGCGTTTGAAGGCCTGCGTGGCACCAGTTGTAAACTAAGTGAGTAGAGTTTACTGACATTCATGATGCTCATACAGTCTTCGGAGTATTTGTATGTGTGTGTGTATATTTTCTAATTGTAAAGGTCTAGCATGGCGAAAAACAGTGTATGTGATGCGACAGGTTGTAATTGTAAAACTGATTCTCTTTTAAGCGGTCAGAATGACCGAGTATAAAATGGTGTGTACAATTGGGTGTCTGTTTGTTTACAGATGATGACGAGGACGTGTGAAGATGCAGGACGGCCGTAACGGCGCGCGCTATAGTTATAGTTGATTATTGATTGCAAATTGTTTACTTGATAGTTTATTTAAGTTATTAATTGAAGGTAGTTTGACATTTGTTATTTTTTAGAGCGGGTAACACCGAATGGAGTTGTAGGTGTTATGACGGTGGCGGTTGGCATGTCATTCGTTGACAGATCGCCGCACGTAGTGCATGCCTATAAACCCATTGGCTCTAAATCCATTTAAATTAGTGCAATCGTTATTTAATTTAATTGTTTGTGCCTTAAATTCATTAAATTAGTGATTCAGTGATAAAACGGCGTTGTTATTTTTGCGATAGAATAACCTGAACAGGATATCCGTCATGGATCAGTCCCAGGTATGTGATCCGCCTCCTGCGAGTGCCTCCCGACCACCTGACGCTGCGATACATATATTAAAGGTTCAAAATGCGCTTGGTGTTTATTTGCGAAAAATAGCGTGCTTACTATTAAGCAATCAATATTTTTAAGTTAGCAAAACATATATGACAACCTTATTCAGTGACATTAAAGAATTAATTTAAGAAAATTACAAAATACGACACGATAATTGCGATATGTTTCGCACCGTCAAAAGCGAAACAAATTCGGAATTATAACTCTAAAACATGTTGTGCGGTTACTATACCGAACACGAAAGTATCGGTATAGGTCTTTTAGTAGAATTTAGCTAGATGTTTTGAAATACTCTTATGGTACGAGTAACAAACAAGGCGTGTTTTTCATATAAGTACAAATCACACAATAAAATTAATATAGTTAGAATAAATAAAAAAGTCCTTATGTAATTGACACGGAAATCAAAAATAACTTGCATTATTCCTAAATTATTGATTTGAGTTAATACTCGTTAAATAGTACGGCGTCGATATGAGTATTAATTCTTTAACTTTCAAAATAAATAACATGAAGTTTACTTACATTTGAAAACCCCGCCGCAATAATAATCATCCACCCCTAGCCTCCGTCGGGGGGGATGAATTCACCCTCCATCCTCACTTTAGATTTAATCTCTTTGGATTTTGCCATGATTTTTAGTCACCACAAAACATATAATCCTTATTATATTTCACACAGGGCAGTGCAGTCTTTGGTACGTTGCGAACAAAACTGATAACTTTTTATTGCTGTGGCCGCTCATAAAGACTATGGAATGAAACAGGCGCGTCTCTACATACATTGCTGTACTACAACTTCATAGCAAGGCAATACACAGTATTAATAATGTAATGAATATAGCCTGGAGCCGTGCGATACGAGTGCTCCTCTCTATCTCTACATATCTCATACTCGTACAAGACCAAGGCATTTATTTTATTCGTTTCACTACTCATATGTACAACCTTTTATGACATGGATTATCCTATAAAAAAAATCAAAAATCCAAAGTCCAGTTCCGGATAGAACCGCTTGTCACATGTATCATTGCGTCTTTGTTTACATATTAAACATATTGATAATTCTTAAACATATAGGTTATCAGTTAGGCACACCTAATTATCTAAGAGACAACACGTTGCGATCGAGTCTTTTGTATGACCGACGACATACATAGAAAATGTGCTTAACTGTATAGAACAATTAAAACGGTTGTTAGTTTTGTAAAGTACGATGACTGAGAATGACGACTTTACTGGTCTGGCTAAGGGACTACTGATATACTACTATACTATAAGCATTGTATCACAGGCTCAGGAGTGCTGGATAAACTAACACCATTCAAGTACAACTAAAGTGTAATTAGCAGACTAACTCCATTGTTATCGGCTTATAAATAGCCAGTACCTATTCACTAACGCCCATTTCATCATCAGCCATAGGCGACGTGATGTCTAATTTTTTAGATTGTCTATCATGGGTCATGTGGCTTCTCCAGCCAATGTAGTTAAACTACATTCATTAATTTGGTAGGTAGTAGGTGTGTATTCACAAATTTATTTGGAGTTAATCGTTATCGGTTTCATTTGTTGGATTAAGTATGCAAATCAGGGCATTTATCGCACCTTTAAAATTAAAGTGAAATAAGTCAAAATATTCACAGTTCCAAAATGAACTTTAAATAAAACACAATCTGGTTGAATTTTAAAATGAGGCGATTTCGAATTACCTATTTCAGTTTAATTTGGAAGGTGCGATAGGTATATGTACTGAAATATGTAGGGTGTCTCACTTATTTCGTTTAGCTCTTAGTAAAACTTGTGTTTTTTTTGTCTGTCTCAATATTGCAGGCGCACAGACCGTTATGCTTTTAAGTTATTTTTTTTAGTATTTTAGTATTTTTTATTTCAACTCCAAATTTGTTACCTTTACGGTCATCCCGTGAAATCCAACGAAAATACAAAATGAAACATGGATGCACAGAGAAAACCCCGAAAAAGAGACCAGCGTTGGGAATCGAACCCACCACCACCGAGTACACCTACTGGACCTCCTGGACCTGGTCCTGGGGACCTGGGTTCGATTCCGTGCGTTGTTCTCTTTTTCGGGGTTTTTTCTGTGCATCCATGTTTCATATCGAAAGAAGTATACTCCTGAGGGTCTATTGTGTAACGTTTCTGACACTTGCGATCACATTCAAGTGACAGTTTTTGTATGCGGCCCTCTGGACTTTAAATACGGGTAGGCAAGTATTAAAATTCAATGCTCTACCTACATATAGTAGTACAATAAGGAGTATAAACAAACAAACAAACAAACATATTATTATTATGGTCCTCTGACTCACTCGATGGTTGATTGGCAGACACCCTTAAAAGGAATAAGTTTATTTTTGTACATGTAAGTATCTCAACGGTTGTCAAATTAGTTTTTATTTTATTTTATAGGTACAATTAAGGGTTTACGTACCTACTACAATAGTAAAAGTTATACACTTTTACTATGCTACTACGGACCTACATGACTACAGATCGATTAATTTAGGAACTACCTACGGTTGCCTGACAGATGGACGGATGTTTTCGCCAGATCTGAATTCTATTTCGATATTGGTAGTATGGAAAAATACTTAGTAGTTTTAGAAATCAATACAAATGAAAATTGGCGAAGAGCTCTACATCTAAATACATATATTAAAGGTTCAAAATGCGCTTGGTGTTTATTTGCGAAAAATAGCGTGCTTACTATTAAGCAATCAATATTTTTAAGTTAGCAAAACATATATGACAACCTTATTCAGTGACATTAAAGAATTAATTTAAGAAAATTACAAAATACGACACGATAATTGCGATATGTTTCGCACCGTCAAAAGCGAAACAAATTCGGAATTATAACTCTAAAACATGTTGTGCGGTTACTATACCGAACACGAAAGTATCGGTATAGGTCTTTTAGTAGAATTTAGCTAGATGTTTTGAAATACTCTTATGGTACGAGTAACAAACAAGGCGTGTTTTTCATATAAGTACAAATCACACAATAAAATTAATATAGTTAGAATAAATAAAAAAGTCCTTATGTAATTGACACGGAAATCAAAAATAACTTGCATTATTCCTAAATTATTGATTTGAGTTAATACTCGTTAAATAGTACGGCGTCGATATGAGTATTAATTCTTTAACTTTCAAAATAAATAACATGAAGTTTACTTACATTTGAAAACCCCGCCGCAATAATAATCATCCACCCCCAGCCACCGTCGGGGGGGATGAATTCACCCTCCATCTTCACTTTAGATTTAATCTCTTTGGATTTTGCCATGATTTTTAGTCACCACAAAACATATAGTCCTTATTATATTTCACACAGGGCAGTGCAGTCTTTGGTACGTTGCGAACAAAACTGATAACTTCTTATTGCTGTGGCCGCTCATAAAGACTATGGAATGAAACAGGCGCGTCTCTACATACATTGCTGTACTACAACTTCATAGCAAGGCAATACACAGTATTAATAATGTGTTAAGAATCGTTAAAAAATAATTAATTTTTTATCCTATATTCTTATCTAATTTTCATTATTAAAATTATGTACAATAAAATAATCTACATAAAAGCTATTTAAATATAGTTAGAGTTAAGAGATGCTGCATCACGACAGACATCTCCATAGCCATGTGACCCTACATTGGATCCTACATTGGACCCTAGATAAGAACTTCCATGTAACTCATAATCACATATTGTAATTAGATAAGGAGTTACAGTGAAATCCATTTAGATGTATAATTATTTACTTTTCATCATTATTATTTTAATTAATGTTTACACGATAATGTTCACTAATTATTTACTTTTCATCATTATTATCTTAATTACTGTTTACACGATTATGTTCACTAATTATTAATTACTAATGTTAATGAAGACTCCAATAATAATTGTTTACTTTTCCCATGGAGTCAATAGTATAAAAAGAGGAAATTGTAATAGATGAAGACAGTTCGTCCATAGCAACGAAGACAGACACACTAGCTCCAAATCGCTCGTGATCTGATCTTTAGCTGTAAACAACTCAACTCAAATAAATAGTTATCACGTATAAAGTCGACTTTGTCACTTCGTCGGAACCCAACCCAGCGAACTCTGAAGACAGGGACGACTGCGTGTGAAGACTATTAGTGCTGCAATCACATACCCAGTGACAGCGGCACAACTTAACTTTAGTTAAATAATTATAAATAAATGTTATTAATCAATGCAATCAATATACTGTAAAACTCATTTTTCTTCAATTACGTTAAATGGAGTGTTTGTGTTGATATTTTTCTATATAGCAACATTGCATGTTTTGTATAAAACTTACTTATCATTCTTGTTACCTTCAAATTTTATCAAATCCATAACGACTGTAACGTTCTTACAATTTAATTCCTAATTATACCAGCAAAATCTACAGTCCGCTTTTTATTCAAGACCGCATCCCGAAGAAACTAGGAGACACAAGTTTAGGGATTTTTACAAATGTAATGAATATAGCCTAGAGCCGTGCGATACGAGCGCTCCTCTCTATCTCTACATATCTCATACTCGTACAAGACCAAGGCATTTATTTTATTCGTTTCACTACTCATATGTACAACCTTTTATGACATGGATTAACCTATAAAAAAATTCAAAAATCCAAAGTCCAGTTCCGGATAGAACCGCTTGTCACATGTATCATTGCGTCTTTGTTTACTAAACATATTGATAATTCTTAAACATATAGGTTATCAGTTAGGCACACCTAATTATCTAAGAGACAACACGTTGCGATCGAGTGTTTTGTATGACCGACGACATACATAGAAGATGTGCTTAACTGTATAGAACAATTAAAACGGTTGTTAGTTTTGTAAAGTACGATGACTGAGAATGACGACTTTACTGGTCTGGCTAAGGGACTACTGATATACTACTATACTATAAGCATTGTATCACAGGCTCAGGAGTGCTGGATAAACTAACACCATTTAAGTACAACTAAAGTGTAATTAGCAGACAACTCCATTGTTATCGGCTTATCAATAGCCAGTACCTATTCACTAACGCCCATTTTATCATCAGCCATAGGCGACGTGATGTCTAATTTTTTAGATTGCCTATCATGGGTCATGTGGCTTCTCCAGCCAATGTAGTTAAACTTCATTCATTAATTTGGTAGGTAGTAGTAGGTTTGTATTTCACAAATGTATTTGGAGTAAATCGTTATCGGTTTCATTTGTTGGATTATGCAAATCAGGGCATTTATCGCACCTTTAAAATTAAAGTGAAACAATTGAAAATATTCACAGTTCCAAAATGAACTTTATGGTTTATGGTTTAAGACATTTATTTCCCAAAACAGAATACAATTCACTTATATTGAGAAATAACAATTACAATTAATAATTATTTTTGCGATAGGTACATGCAGATTTACAAATTACTACTTAGGTATCTACTTACATCGAACAAATGCAAAACAAAACATTCATCTCTGATTGAAACATTAGTTGTGTTGAGGGTATGTGGATAATAAAGGTAAGTAAGTGATTGCGCTTCAATGGACTTCATTACGTATCGGATGGGTAAGCAATTGCGATAGAAATGTAAACAATTTTAGGATAGCAATTTATACATCGTAATACTATATTTTTATGTGTTAATTTCAAGTGTTTTTTTACAAAAAATAATTTAGAATACAATACAATACAGTTATAGGTCTCATTTCAATGCAGAAAATTGCTAATAATATGTTTTTTTAAGACTTTTTTATATAATACAACAGATTTTATGTTTTTTATGTCATTAGGTAGTTTATTATACAGCTGTACTCCTTCATACATGATATTCTTCTTTCCGTAATTGGTCCGTGGTATGCGTAAACAGAGGTTATTTGCGCGTCTCGTTAATATTTTTTGGATATGGCTCTTTTTTATAAATGATATTTGTGTATGTATTTGTTTGTTTAAAATTTTTCTTATTATTATACATGTCTTGAAATTATACAGCTGCGAGATTGTCATTAGTTTTGTGTCTTTATAGATTTTTGTAGTTGGCGTTCTGTGATGATAGTGAAATAGTAATTTGATAATTTTATTTTGTGCAATTTGTGTGGTTTTTAATACAGTTTTTCTGCAGAGCCCCAGACTTCTATTAGATAATCTAAGTGTGGTTTCACCATTGAATTATATATTAGGTAGCGTACTGATTTTGGAAAGCAACGGACGACACCACGAAGTGAACCCAGTAACGATCGTATTTTTGAAGCCAGTTTCTCCAGGTGAGGTTTCCATGTAAGTCGGCTGTCAAGGATGAGGCCAAGATACTTCTTAGAGTCAACTTTAGTCAGTAGGTCATTATTGATCTGTAATGGTTGATAAGGTCCAATTTTTTTATTTTTTGCGCTAAAAATCATGTAGTTTGTTTTAGCTACATTGATTGTCAACAAGTTATGTTGAAACCATGTATGTAAAGCATTTAGATCGTTTTGGGCGTGCTCAACAATAGTGCCAATAGAATTACCGAAGTAGAATAAACTGGTGTCGTCCGCATAAAGTGAGATTTCGCCTTTTAGACCAATTTCGTGGATGTTATTTACATAAATCAAGAAAAGTAGGGGTCCCAGGATAGACCCCTGTGGTACTCCGTATGTAATTAAGGCGGGGGCGCTTATGGTATCTGTTATCTTAACGACTTGGTACCGGTCAGATAAGTAAGATTTAAAAATATTAAGTGCAGTACCTTTAACACCAATGTGATAGATACAGTTTCCGTAAAAGCACCTCGTGGCTGATCGTATCGAATGCCTTTTTCAAATCGATGAATATCCCTAAAGCTATGTTTTTGGTATCTATTTTATTTTTTAGGTTTGTAACCAGATCAATAGTCGCCGAAAGAGTATTTGACTTTGGACGGAACCCATACTGCTTAGCAAATAGAAAATCTATCGAGTCAAGATGTACAGTCAAACGATTTAGCAGAACTTTCTCGAATATTTTTGACAATATTGGAAGTACTGAGATCGGACGATAGTTGCCCGGATCGATTTTCGAGCCGGACTTAAAAATTGGAGACACTTTTGCTACCTTTAGTGCGCTCGGAAAGACTCCATGTATCAATCAGTCATTTATACATAAGGTTAATTTTTTCAGTATTAGTTTTTTCACGCATTTGATTACTTTACAGCTTATCCCGTCCAAACCTGTGCTGGTATTAGTGTTTAAATTGTCTATTATCTTACTTATTTCTTCTTCTGTAGTTGGTTTTAGTTTAGTTAACTCGATATGTGAGCACCCGCGTGGAGACTTACAAAGATGATCCGAGTTGGTAGGGCTGTGATAGGTAGAATCTATTCTATTCGCCAAATCCGAGCCTATATTAGCAAAGAAAGTATTAAAACATTCACACACTTTCTGCAATATCACTAGCAAGTCCCGTTTCTGTCTGGAGTTTAGACGGAGCACAGCTCGAATTAGTCTTGTTACTGGCTAAACTATTAACGAGTTTCCACATTTTCAAGGGTCTTCCTTCACAATGCTTAAATATCTTGAGGTAGTAACGAGCTTTGGCATTTTGAATTTTTTCTTGGACACCTTTTCTTGCTTCTGACAACAGAGCCTTATTTGCCTCAGTACTTTGAGTTTTATATAAGCGCCAGATCTGGTTCCTTTTATGTATAGCTTCGATAATATCCTTGTCGATCCAATCGTTTCTAGGTGGGTTCTGTATTTTAGTTTTAATTATTTTGCTCTCATGTATTGCTTTCTTAAGTTCTTTTTCAATACTTATATAGCTGTTATCTCCATCGTCAATTTTTCTGCAGTTATCCATACTTTTATACAATTTGTCGTAGTCTATTGCATGGTACTGGATCTTTTTCCTTGGTCCTGTCTTAAATCTTGATACTTCTAGGTAGGCTTGCTTGTGATCAGATAATGCTGAGTTAATGATAGTCAGGTGGAAACTGTTATTTTTGATATTCGTACACACGTGATCTAGGATGGTTTTTGTTGTTGCCGTTTCTCGCGTACAGTATTCTTTATTTATTTTATTTAATACAGTATAACCGTTTTCTTGCAGGGTCGCCTTGTATTTCTTTGCTGGTCCATCTGTTTTCAGAAGATTGTAATTAAAATCTCCAAAAACTATAGCTCTCTTGTGTTTCAACAATTGATCTGAGTAGGTGCCTAGAAAATCAGTATCGTTGGTTCTTTCCGGTTTATAGACAGCACCAATATCTATCGAGAATCTGTCCAAATGTATCCATAGATAATGATTGTCGCTTTCACATAAGTCTTCGACTAAGTTATGCTGCAAGTCGTTATGCACATAAATGGATACACCACCTCCTCTGGATTCCTTCCTGTAATTATAATAGTGCTTATAGTTGGGCAGTGATAGCCGCTCGGCCTCAAGCTCTGATTTAATCCATGTCTCAGTCAAGACTATCACGTGTACAGTGCCTGGTATTGATTGGATAATACACCTCAGCTCGTCCAGTTTACCCGTTTTTACGAGACTACGGATGTTTGCGTAAAGAAATTTCAAAGCCTTTTTATCTTGTCCCAAGGTGTTATAATCAGAAGTTATTGCATGCGTTGTTTTTATTCCGAGTGTGATTGCTGGGCTGTTTTGTAATGGATCTAGTTTTTTGGCTCAATATGTGTTATTTTGGGAGACCCTCTAATAAATTTGATTGTCAGATTTCTTTCACCAGCTTCAGTACGACGCTTTAGTTCATCACGTAATCTATTCATAACTTGTTTTTGGTTCGGAGTTTCACTACTATAAATTTTCACATTTGTTCCTGATACATTTGCCTTGTGGCGTAAGATTGATTTGGCTGTTTGGGATAAACCAAAACAAACCTTTACCGGCCGGGATTTATTTTCGTTGTATTTACCCAATCTAATAGTTTTTATGGGATTTGTGCATTCAGGAACAGCCAAAGTTAATATTTTCTTTACTTCATTATCATCATGGGTTCGTCGTTCCTGAAGGTTGGTTGATTGAAGTTCATTAATGCCAACTATTATGATATTTTTTTCCCTGTCAAACCGCTCAAATATCTCGGACATTACATCTTCATGGCTTACAGAAGCACGCGATTCAATTTCTTTTTCGATCATTTCAAATTTTTCTTGTGTATCACATTTGAATTTGATTAAGTTGCCAAGCTCCAATTTCATCAGGTTTTGGTCTTCAGCTAGTTTGTCTGTAGTAAATTTAATTTGTTTTATTTGGTCCTTTATTTGGGACACATCGGAGGATATTTTGTTTAGATTTTCGGCTTGATTTTTGGCCAATTCTGTAAATGACGACATCATGTTCTTTTGAAAACTATCAAATTTTGCCATTAAATCATCTTCTGGTTGTTTCCTTTTATTTCGAAAATTATTATTCTGGGGAGAGTCTATGCGAGACAAATCTGGTTGTGATCCTGTGCCGGAGCGCATTGCTATCGATTCCATATTGCTATCACCACACGTATTATCTCCTCGTGGAGGCGAACGACGCACACTCATTTTGTTGTCAATGGCAAACGTAATTAGCGAGCCGTCTTTCTCACACAATTGATATTCAGCAGGCTTACGCTCCCGATTACTGATAGACGTGGTCTCAAACACAAGTATGAAACAGTTCACTTTTCACTACGAAACGGATGAATATTTTTTATTTTATTTTATTTGTTAGAGAATACGTGGACACGTCTGTTATGTACCAACGCTTACCCGCAATTTTTTTCAATAAAACAATCTGGTTGAATTTTAAAATGAGAAAATTTCGAATTACCTATTTCAGTTTAATTTGGAAGGTGCTATATGTTCTGAAATAATGTAGGCTGTCTCACTTATTTCGTTTAGCTCTTAGTACAACTTGTGTTTTTTTTGTCTGTCTCAATATTGCACGCGCACAGACCGTTATGCTTTTAAGTTTTTTTTTTTAGTATTTTAGTATTTTTTTTTCAACTCCAAATTTGTTACTTTTATGGTCATCCCGTGAAATCCAATGAAAATACAAAATGAAACATGGATGCACAGAAAAAACCCCGAAAAAGAGACCAGCGCTGGGAATAGAACACAGGTCCCCAGGATGAGGTCCAGGAGGCCAGAAGTTGGACCTGGGTTCGATTCCCAGCGCTGGTCCTTTTTTCGGGGTGTTTTCTGTGCATCCATGTTTCAGTTTATTTTCGTCGTTAGGCTTTTTTTACACTTTTTTTCTGTCCTGATTTAAAAAAATATCTATATTTCGATGCTATCGTTTAACAGCGATCGTCTGGCGATAATTTTCATGATTGATCGGCTAATGGCTACATTGAACTAAAATAATTTCTTTGCTCACCCGCGACCTTAAGATAGCTAAGTCTATGCAAATTATGCGTGTTCATGCAGTTCCTCCACCTCCACACTGTACGAACACACACAAATTACACAAACCCATCTATCACCACCACCACAACTCACTGACGCGTTTCGAACTCAACCAGAGCTCATCCTCAGAGTGACACAACCGTACACCATGCTACCAGTTGTTAGACTAACAAACCACCACCACTGTTTTAATTTGTCAAACAAAACAAAAAACTACCCGCAAAATATTAATAAATTTTAAATGTGATACAAAACTACCTTGATTTAATTTTATTTATTTATTGTCAAGGCATGTTTTAATAACTACCGTTGCTAAAATTAGACCCAAGCCGTAGCAAGGGAGGGGGGTAATTTTAGCAACGGTAGTTATTAAAACATGCCTTGACAATAAATAAATAAAATTAAAAAATCAAGGTAGTTTTGTATCACATTTAAAATTTATTAATATTTAGCGGGTAGTTTTTTGTTTTGTTTGACAAATTAAAACAGTGGTGGTGGTTTGTTAGTCTAACAACTGGTAGCATGGTGTACGGTTGTGTCACTCTGAGGATGAGCTCTGGTTGAGTTCGAAACGCGTCAGTGAGTTGTGGTGGTGGTGATAGATGGGTTTGTGTAATTTGTGTGTGTTCGTACAGTGTGGAGGTGGAGGAACTGCATGAACACGCATAATTTGCATAGACTTAGCTATCTTAAGGTCGCGGGTGAGCAAAGAAATTATTTTAGTTCATTGATATGGACCTCCGCAAAGTAACGCCTGATTCAATAAATTATTTAATGGCTACATATAAACTTCGATCACACCTAGTCCGGTCCGGGTCATCTTAACCATATATGAGACGGTAGGGTGCGACAATTGGCTTGCGTTGGCCTCTGGCCTTCTTAAAACTTAACTGTGTTTTGAAAAAATATGAAAAAAAAATCATCATGCATAATATTTTTTTCCCACGGGATTAAATATATAAAGAAAAGTTGGCTGTTTGCTTGAGAATTATTAGTAGTTTAAGAGTAAATAAATAGCAGCTTGATTCATATATACCTACTTCATTGGAAAATTCGGTATATGAAACATGCCTAAGAACCATCGCTCGAAAATCCGATTTCAAATAAAATAAAATAAATCTACATTCAAATCTGTCCACCCGTTTAAGAGCTACGGTGCCACATACAGACACACACACAGACACACATCGCGGTGAAACTTGTAACACCCGTATTTTTGCGTCGGGGGGGTTAAAAATAGAAAATCCTTAGAAAAATATTATACTTGACGAAACATGTTAAAATTAAGGTAGGTACCTACGCGTATGCAAGGACTACTGACCGGCTATCCGAACGGGAATATCCTGGGCGTATCCGACTCGCACTTGGCCTGTTTTTTATGTGGGTAAGCGGTCGGGTCGGGTTGCGCTGCGCTACTTTTGTATCTCTTGAAGCTCTGTGTTAACACTGCCTTGCATCTTGTTGAACTTTTGGTTTCAGCAGGGCTACTCCGAAACTCGAAATTCGATTTCGTGTCTGCATAGTCACACAGGTGCACTTAAGCCTCAAAAAAAAATAGAAAAAAAAAAGTTCGTGTCGTGCGGTCCCTCTCGCTCTCGTATCAAATAGCATAAGTGTCAGAGGGACCGCACGACACGAACTTCGAATTTTGATTTTCGGAGTAGCTCTGTTGGCCCTATACTACGAAGCGCAAAATTCGAACTTCGTATGTTGCCGTCCCGTTGACGCTATAGTAGATTATTGTCATGACATGGAAGCAGGCAATTCCTGGCTGAGTATGAGTACTAAACGGACGAGTTTGCGAGTCCCTTTACCTACCTAATAAGAAGCCAGCAATTGCTCTTCCAATCGCGACTAATAGGTATAAAGATTTTCTCAAAAATGTTAAAGAATTCTAAATTAGAACAAACTTTTCTCAAAATATATTATGATATTTATAATTCTCGTATTAAATATTAGCGTCAGTGGGACGGCAATAAGACACTATGTTCGAATTTTGCAGTTCGTAGTATAGGAACAGCTATTCTAGAGAACTTTTCAGCTCGGATTAATTTTGTCAACTAGTAAAAATTTTAATTTGAGGTGTAATCTTGTCCCAATGCCTGGCAGATATTTGACACTTATCAATTAACCAGCGATTCTTTCTTTAAACACATCTGCTTCTTTCATGATCAATTACTACAGCGTTCCCTAGACTGATCGCGAAAATGTACGTAACTGAAAAAGTAAAAAAAAGTAGTAGTTTTTGGACTCCGAAATCGTTCATTTTCATCTGCTTCTGATGATACGGGTGACACTATTTACCGGCACGAACAATAACGACATGGAAATACCGGGCCGATACTTTGTGTACACGCCCATACAAATTTTAATGTCTAACTGGCAAGAGTTTCGCGAAAAACGCGATTGTGAATATAAGCTTCAGTAAAAATCATATTGGGGAAAAATCCGACTATAAGCTAATTAGAACCTACTAAAGACAGGATATATAGATTCCTCAAGTTCCCCTACAAACCTACTTTATCATACATATCCAACTAGATTAATTCATATCAATTAATCTTTTTATCCTTCGAGTTTTAACATTATACACCCTACAATGAAATTGCTCATTTAAATCAACAAACTAGGTCTTGTTTAAATAGCTACTTTTACTGTGTTTTTATTTTATATATTATACGGAATCACGCTGGCTGGACGTGTATTCAAATGTATTGTATGTTGTCGCCGTTGTTTGAACTACAGCCGTCATGGCCCTAATAAATGGATTTGTGAAATAACAATGATACACGCGGAAAACAAACAAGTTACAATCATCAACTAACCATGTGCTTTGTTTCATTTTTCTTAAGTTAGACATGAGCAGCTATTTCTAATTACCACTGTTTATGCTTAAAGGTGCTGATACACTTGAGCTTTGCTTGAGTTAAAACGGAACGGGTTAGTATCATCTCGTCTAAAAAAGTAGCTGGTCTAAGTATCAACTAGTTAAAAAGTAGCTGGTCTAAGTAGCAACTGGTCTAAAAAGCACCTGGTCTCAGTACAAACTGGTCTAAAGCATAGATGGTCTAATTAGCAACTGGTCTAAAAAGCTCCTGAGGCCGTATTGCCTAATGTTTCTGACACTCGCGATCGCAATCAAATGACATACATATTTCGCATACAAAAACTGTCATTTAATTGCGATCGCGAGTGTCAAAATCGTTAGGCAATAAGGCCTCTGGTCTCAATACAAACTGGTCTAAAGCATAGATGGTCTAATTAGCAACTGGTCTAAAAAGCTCCTGGTCTCAATACAAATTGGTCTAAAGTCTAAAGCATAGATGGTCTAATTAGCAACTGGTCTAAAAAGCTCCTGGTCTCAATACAAACTGGTCTAAAGCATAGATGGTCTAATTAGCAACTGGTCTAAAAAGCTTCTGGTCTCAATACAAACTGGTCTAAAGCATAGATGGTCTAATTAGCAACTGGTCTAAAAAGCTCCTGGTCTCAATACAAACTGGTCTAAAGCATAGATGGTCTAATTAGCAACTGGTCTAAAAAGCTCCTGGTATCAATACAAACTGGTCTAAAGCATAGATGGTCTAATTAGCAACTGGTCTAAAAAGCACCTGGTCTCAGTACAAACTGGTCTAAAGCATAGATGGTCTAATTAGCAACTGGTCTAAAAAGCACCTGGTCTTAGTACAAACTGATTTATTTAATCAGGGCCCAATTGCATAATAAAATACAAGCTAATAGTATTAGCGATTTTGTATTGAAATTCACTAATATTATTAGCTTGTACTTTATTATGCAATTGGGCCCAGGCGTTACTTTGCGGAGATCCATACAAGGTGTTAATTAAGTAACTGAAAACCTCAGACACCCCAAAAATATTTATTCATTTTAAGTTAGTTGGTTACATTTATTTTTGAGTACTTATCTTAATTATTTTAAAAGATATTAGTGTGTTTTGCTAAGGGCCCGTTGTTTGATCACTTACAATAGTTAAATTTCCGTTGAAATGTGTTAACTTTTGTTATTTTTGCCATACGTTTTAACTATTAGTTAGTTTAACTAATGATCAAACAACAGGCCCTAAGTCAGTAATTCTACTTCCTTTCTAACTCTACACTCATGATTTGTATTTAATTTTGTCAGTTGCGCTTTGACGTTTTTAGAAGAAAATCACATAGTGGCAGCAAACCGGCCAGTATTAAATTATCGAAATAGTGTGCAACCTCGCAAAAATATTTAATTGGCGCCTGTTGCAGACGTAATTTTAGACTGGACACAATAAAAAAGGGTTTTAAAAACACAAACACAACCTCATTTAAAATATGGTGTAATCGATTCTGCTCTCGAATCTGAGCAAACTACATACTTTCTGGTTTCCAATTATTTAATTAATTAACACCTCATATTTATATCAATAATACATAAGGAATTTTTGCTCACCCGCGACCTTATGATAGCTAGGTTTATGCAAGATATGCGTGTTCATGCAGTTCCTCCATCTCCAAACTGTAAAAACGCACACAAATCCATCTATCACTACCACCACACTACACTGACGCGTTTCAAACTCAACCAGAGCTCATCTTCAGAGCAACACAACCGTACACCATATGTTAAACTACTTAACAAACCACAACAAACGTTGATTGAATTATTATTTATTTACTGTTAAGGCAACAAACAACAACAACAACATTCCAAAACATCCTGATGAAACTCTTTGCTGCAATAATGTAACACCCTTTTTTTTATTTGACTGGATGGCCAACGAACAAGTCTCTTGTTGGTAAGAGATCACCACCGCCCATATACCTGCAACACCAGGGGATTGCAGATGCGTTGCCAACCTAGAGGCCTAAGATGGGATACCTCAAGTTCCAGTAATTTCTCCGGTTGTCTCTCCACGTCGAAACACAACAGTGCAAGCACTGCTGCTTCACGGCAGGATTAACGAACAAGATGGTCTTCATAAGAGTCCGAGTCTAATAAAAAATGTCTTGATTCGAACAGATGTTTGGTAAAATTTTATCTGTCAGGATGCTCAATCCTATAAAATATGGCGAAACAAGTTCTTTAAATCTAAAGCTAAAATCTAATCTAAAACTGCGAACTGTCTCACTTACATTATTCCAGCCTATATACGTCCCACTGCTGGGCACAGGCCTCTTCTCAGAATGAGACTTACATATTATAGATACCTACTTTATTGCAGTCATTGCAATTGTCAATGATTCATTAGTTTTCTAATTATGACGATTAAAGTTTATTAAGATATTGTGGGTAGTTTTTTCGAGAAAAAATATAGGTGGGTGGGTATAAGTGGGAGCTACAGCGACAAATTAAAAAGTTTGTTGTGGTTTGTTAGTCTAACATGGTAACATGGCGTACGGTTGTGTTGCTCTGAAGATAAGCTCTGGTTGAGTTCGATTCGCATCAGTGTATGTACCTAGTGTGGTGGTGGTGATAGATGGGTTTGGGTAATTTGTGTGTGTTCTTAGAGTGTGGAGGTGGAGGAACTGCATGAACACGCATATCTTCCAAAAACATAGTTATACGAGGGCGACACTGAAAGTTTTTAGAACTGGCCACTTGTAAACAATATAATAAAAAAGTAAGTTTAAATTTTGAAAATGGAACTCTTTGCCAATATTATTGAGTATATATTTCATTCATTTGTCATTAGTTTTACGATTTGGCGGCAAATTGAAAATTGTCTGTGTCACGTCAACATGAATTTAACTCGCGAAATTTTTCGTGCAATGATTTTTTATGACTTTCGATGTCATTTAAGTCAACAAGAAAGCTATGATAGACTTCGATTGGCCTTTCATGATGAAGCTCCATCTCGTGCGACCGTTTACAACTGGTTTAATGAGTTTAAACGTGGTCGCACTAATCTCACCGACGATCTGCGTGAGGGACGGCCTTCTACGGCGACGACTGAAAATAACATCAGTGTTGTGCAGCGTATGATAGAGACTGACAAAAGAGTGACGTATCAGCAGATTCGGACAAGCTTAGGCATCGGTATGAGTCAAGTGCATAAAATCCTCCATGAACATTTAGCGGTCAGGAAGCTTTGTGCGAGGTGGATACCTCATAATTTGACCGAGGCCCAAAAACTCCGTCGGGTTGATTGGTGCCGTGAAATGATTGAAAGATTTAACGGAGGTGACTCAAATGCTGTTTTCGACATACTTACGGGTGACGAAAGCTGGGTTTACTGTTATGATCCAGAAACCAAGAGACAGTCTGCTCAATGGGTGTTTCCTTTCGAGGAGTTGCCAACTAAAGTGAAGAGAGGTCGAAGCGTGGGAAAAAAGATGGTGGCCTCGTTCTTCGGAAGGACAGGTCACTATGCGACAATTGCTTTAGAGGATCAAAAAACAGTTACTGCAGAGTGGTACACTAACAATTGTTTGCCACTTGTATTGGAAAAAGTTCGGGAGAAGCGACCTCGAAGTAGGATCCTTCTTCACCACGACAACGCCTCGTCGCACACCGCCAGGCGAACGATCGACTATTTAGTGACGTCAAACGTGGAATTACTGGGTCACCCGCCGTATAGCCCCGACCTCGCACCTTGCGATTTTTATTTATTCCCGAAAATAAAAGAAAAACTTCGAGGAAAACTTTTTATGAACACCGAGGAAGCAGTGGGTGCGTTTCAAAAGGCCGTCGAAGAGACCCCTAAGGACGACTGGGCTAAGTGCTTTTCTCAGTGGTTCCATCGGATGCAGCGGTGTATTGATGTGAATGGACACTATTTTGAAAAGATATAATAAAACTAATAAGTTGCTAGTTTGCTCAGTTTTTGATTTTCTAAGAACTTTCAGTTTGACCCTCGTACTAAGGTCGCGGGTGAGCAAAAAAATTCTTTATAGTTCATTAATAAAGATCTCCACAAAGTAAATCAGTTTGTACTTAGACCAGTTGCTAATTAGACCATCAGCTGTGCTTTAGACCAGTTTGTACTTAGACCATCTGCTTTTTTAGACGAGAATGCATTTGGAGAAAAACGCGAAAGGAGATGATGCTACAGGTAATTTACCTATAACCGAATAATTTTGGGTAAAATGATCTAACCAGAATTGGCGGGAAGCGGGTAGTAGAATTTCTAGATGTTTGAGTTTTGAGTGGAGGATTGCAGTTTATTTTAAACCGAAGGAATATTCATTGGTCTTTTACTTCTAACAAAGGTAAAATGTAGTGAATTTAATGTGGATCGAACAGCAGGTTTAATTAATATATAATTTATAATTTCATATACAAGCCGAAATGTCGTCTAGCGTTGCACATTCCATTTCCTAGAATAGCGTATGTATTTAGCGTATGTATTGTTAGATAACTACAAGCGTACCTATGTATTTACTTACGCTACATATTTTATATTTTTCTTTTTTCACTGCGTATCAAAGTGGAACACACAAAACACAGACAGACAGTCTGACAGTCTGAGTGGAGTGACAGTTACATAAAAACTATTTTGGAAGGGAGAATAGAAGGAAGGCGAGGCAGGGGAAGGCCGAGACGGTCATTTATAGATCAAGCCAAGAAAAAAGTCAATGTCGTGTCGTATCAGGAGCTGAAAAAGCTGGCAGAGAACCGAAAAGAGTGGCGATTACTCCACCGACAAGAGCTAAGCTCTTAAATTTATGATGATGATGATCAAAGTGGAAAGGTATATAGTTCATTCTAGCAACTGATCGTAGAATCACAGTTTGCGTAGGTACAGTCATTATGGTATCTACAGGTAGGTACTTTGCGTGTTATAGACATGCATGACAGACAGAATTAAGGTGGAGACCCATATACCAACACGTGATGCCACTTTACGTGTCAGTACAGTCGAGTTCATAAATCATAAACTTCTGAGCAAAAATATCTGAACACGACTCTAAATATTTTCAACGGCGTAGAAGCGTGTTCAAATATTTTTGATCAAATTTATGCTCACAAGTTTATGAACTTGACTGTACAAATCAATCCATACATTTACTGTACACAATTCAAAATGTTCTCATTTTAAAACTCAATCATGTTTTGTCTATTATATATTCTGTGGTTTTGTTTTATACAAAGTTCATTAAAGTAATGCGAATATTTCGAAGTGTGTCGGTTTCATTCTAAAGGTACGAATAGCCGTAACAGACGATCGAACGGTCCGGTGGACCGAGAGGGACGCAGCCATCTATTAGAATGGGATATCCATACCACCACCATCACTCTAACAGACAGTTATGTCCCTCTCGGTCCGCCGGACCGTTCGATTGTCTGTTACGGCTACTTCTCGAAACTTGAAGTTCGTATCGTACCGTCCCTCTCGCTCTCGTATTAAAATAGTATACCTAAGTGTCAGTGGGAGCGCACGCCACGAACTTCCGAGTTTCGTAGTAGCCCTGCAGAGGGCCTACTCCGAAATGCGAAAATCGAAGTCGTGTCGTACCGTCTCTCTCACTCTCGTATGTTTTTTTTTCTAATAACATGATTCAAATGACAGATGCCAAATTGACGTAACTACTTTAAAGTCCCTTCAAGCAAACTACTATCGATACTTTTGTATGGGATTCGATTTGTGGCATTCGACAATGGCGGATGTGGAACATGTCTAATTTTGGTATTTCTGCTTCTTTGGCTAGTTGAAGTATAATTTTGATAGTGTTTTATGCGGCGATTAACCTTAACAGTGAACAGTGATCACAAAATTCGATATTGCTCTCGTGTCTGACATTTTTTAATGCGCAAGTTGTCTCCGCGTGGTTTTTGGAATTTTCCTATCAAGTTGCAAAAACTACAATCACCGTACTACGTGAAGAAGAATATATTTATCTTTATATAACTGACATTGGCCCAAGCCTTAAAGGCCGCCATTGAGGAGAATAAATAAAAATACTTTTGTATGTACCTACCTAGTGCTAAAAGTGGCAATAGCATTATTTGTTGGTTTAACGGCAACTTACGCCAACGTTACGCATGGTTCGAAATGATATGACTAAGCATCAAAACCATGAGCCTAAATATTTGATGAAGATTATTGTTTGAGTCGACTATTATAGTATATTACTGCAGAGGGCGGGAAAAGTCATTTCGTGGATGAGTATGGTTTTGAAGGACAAGACGTAGCCGAGTCCTTCAATAGAAACGAATCCACGAAATGACATTCCTGCCGAGGCCTGTATACTGCTTTTCTCCGAATATGCGAGGAAAGAAACCGAAAACATTATATTTATTCGGCACAACATATTTGTATAAAAATCTACCTACAATCTAAACAAAATTAACACTTTTATAGTAATAAAAATAAACCTTACTGATAAAAGATGCTGCGTGCCCATTAGGATATTTTCATCACTAATTATAGAACTCATTTTATTTTTGTAAAAATAACAAGGCAGAAAATCTTTGACAAAATGAAATTCACGTTCCCGCCTCAATTTCGATATTGAAGATTTGGGTCCGAATCGTATGTTTGGATCCACATAAAATATAATAATCAAAATAAATTAAAAGAAAAACTTATAGGATTAGTAAATATAAATATTATACATTTTTAATTTTAGTTTAAGCGGCAATTCCTAAACGCACAACATAAAAAAAATATCTGTTGCAAAATATTTAGTAGTCCGAGAAGATAATTAAGTCTCAAAACACCTTACTATGATTTGGACACAATCATTTAGGCATTAGCTAAACGCAGAAAACATTTTCTTTTTAATCTCGGTTTTGTACGTGATTATTGAACAATTGGCGGGCTGTTTGGTGAATTTTCGGTCTTGGATGAAATTAAAAGTAAAAAACCTGCCCGATAATAAACACTTCCCGGACATGTCCAGGAAGTAATGTCACTTTTTTTTTAATTTATTATCGGATCAACGCATATAACGATGGACTTCCCGGTCGATATTTCCAACATTAATGAGAACATTTCCCAGCAAGTTGGAGAAAATATTTTTTATTACGATCCAAGTGGAATAAGTCGCACTTTAATTTGGTTTATTTTTATCACTTAAAGAAAAATAGGTAAGAAAATACGATTATTTAGCAGACTTGTTATGTTGGTTGTGGCAAACTTGCTTTAGTTTTAAAGCAGTTGGGGTGTTACAATCCACTCTGCTGGCGTTTGTTTGCTTAGTCTGTGGGACGGTCTGTCCGTGAGCGGTAGTCGAGTGTCGAGTGTTCGTTTTTTCTTGTTATTTTTTTTGTTTTCTGTACGCTAATAAATGACAGTTTATGTATAAAGTTAAATGTTTTCTTGTTATTACTGTTTATAAATATTTTTGAATCATAACGCTACATTTTGGTCAGTTTTTAAGTTTCAAGAGAACAATTATAGGTATTTGATCTTTGTTTGTTACTTTACCGTCTTATAGAAAAGAAAGTGAGGAAGATTCAAGACTCATAAAGAAAAATGAAATGCTTATAGGCGAAACACTGGGGAATATTTGTTAAAACGGTGAGTAGTAGAAATTTGTACTAAGGTTTAATTTTTAATCTCGACTTGAGTTGTTTATCTCAAAACACGCTCCTTCATAAAGTTTTTGTGCCAGTTTAAACAATAGAATGTTCGAAACAAATGAATAACTAATCGAGCAGAGCTTGTAGTGGGTTCATTCATTGTCAAATTTTACTTTTCTTATTTTATAGTTACACGTGAAATATGTACTAGTTGTTCATAATCATAAAATTAGTATTTTGTGGAGGAGGTAGTAGTGATATTTAATGTGGATAAAACTTTTTTTTTCATTAAATTGAATTTATCCTAGTAGTAGTAGTGGTTTGGCGAGTTATTTGACTAAATTGTTTTTATAATAATTGCTTACTTTGATAAGATTTAACAAAATAAATAAAGTAAATTTAATTTAATTACAGTCAAAATCTGTTATAATGATATTGAAGGGAATACTTATATTTGGTCATAAAAACCGATAATTGTAACAGTCGATGATATTGTTCTTAAGTACCTATTGTTGAACTACATTTTATTTATTTTATTTCACATGAAAGTTATAATGAAACGACAATACATACTTATACTTAAATATCATTTTTCTAGATTAGTAAAATCTCTCAACTCTCAAGCTTTGATATAATACGCGATTTTTCTTCTACTTATCTATAGTAATTTGTTTTCTTTTTCTTTGCAACTTGTTAAGTTTCACGAATAACTCAACAATATGTTTTGGTGCGTCTTGTGTTCAGATAAGTAACAAACTGACTGAAGAGAAATGAGAAAGCAGGCTTTCGGCATCAATTATACTGCATACATGTGTATTTTGTTTGTGAGAATTACAATTGACCCTAAAATCAACACATTTTTGTTTACTTAGTGTGCCAGATGTGGATACTGTTACCTATTCAAATGTTTACAATACAGTTGGTCCTTCTAACAGATACAATTCTAAGAAAATATCAGTTAAATGTAGTTGCTTGAAGCAATAATATGTTGTAATAAGCAATGTTGTAAAAAGCAGTGTTTTTTATAAGGCAGTCTCATAGAATTCAGCCGGGACCTTTGATATTTATAGAATGGACAATGTTTAATATGCAGTGAAGATTACAAATACATCGCAAAAATGAAATGCAAACTATTTATAACCTTTATTTTTAATAAACCTTTTTTACTTTTTTTTACTTTTTACATATAATATTAACTTACATATTTTATTTAAAACCACACTGTATGAATAATACAAATGTTTGTTCCAAACCAGAGACAGTCTTTAATATGTATTATAACTTACGATAATCGGATGCTGAGCACATAAGCTGGCAGAAAGCAGATAGCAGACTGGTTTTTCTGCCTACCCACATTTCACATATAGAACAATATGTATTGAAGTAAATGTAAGTATTTGTATATGTAATTATTTATCTATATTATTAATTATTATCTATATGTGTTTATCCTTTGACTAGTATCCATAGTTACCAGCTTTGGTGTAAAGTGTCCCATGATATTTATTTATTTATTATTAAAATTGTCCTGTTCTAAAATGTGGTACTCAAACTACTGTGACATATCCATTCAAAACTATGATAGCATAATAATTGAGGTCATTGACCTCAAAGTGCAATTTAATTTATCTATCTATCTATCACGGTCACAAGTAATAATTTTTTATAAGCAAATCATAATATTATTGAGATTAATTTGCCCTACTATACAATATAAAACCCCAGCCCTGCTATTGCAGAATATCTTTAGGCGAAAATCATAAAAAAAATCTCTAGATGGGTTTTAGCTTGGGTTATATTATAAAGGCTATTTTATAATGCAAAAAAAAAAGGATCTTAAATTAATAAGGGCCCCATTCAAGAAGGTATGGAAATTATGGTAGGGTAGGAACCCTTTTCAACTTGTACTTGGCCAGTTTTATACTTAAAATACTTAGTTTTTCCCATTTAAGATAGCTTATTTATTTGTCAAACATACAGATGTAGGTAGATGATAAATTTATAAAAAATAGAACCCTGTATGTTTTGCCACAGTATGGCATACAAAATTTCAGTGGGTTTTTTTATATAATTGCAGCAATTAAAATAAGTATACAAAAAATTTAATTATTTCATTTTATTTAAAAACCATTATCAATGACTCTTATAGCCTTGAGCTTTGAACAATTAAAAACTATTTACACACCTTGAAAACAACATAACTACATTTATCATTCAATGATACACAAATTATCACAATGCCTGCTTTTTTCTGTTATATACTAATGGGGGCTATCGCGAATGAATTTTCCGCTAGAGGCGCTAGTGTAGCGTGAGGTCAACGAAATGTCAAATCTCATAGTTTTTGGGTGAGATACGCGGGTTTATTTATGATTAGGATAATTTTGTGAATATTTTGCATTATCTGAAATTAATTATGGCAATTATGCGATAAGGGGCAATGAACGTCTGTAATTTGAGACATTTTGTCTTTCAATAACTTTTGTCCTCCCTTTTTTCCGAACAAAACGGGATTATGCTAAACTGTGGTTGCTCGATATGTTTATGGCACTGTTTTACAATGTATTAAATATGATTTTAGTCTAAACTTTGTTTTCACGGCCGTTATAACAGACTTTTAAAAACCTCACGCAACAGTGGCGCCATCTAGTGAGAGAAAAAACGATAGCCCTCATTGTGAGTATTGTTCCACTACTTTTGTGACTGTAACAATAACTATTGTTATGATTTTCATCATGATATCATCATCATCATCATCATCTCAGCCGTAGGACGTCCACTGTTGGACATAGGCCTCCCCCATAGACCTCCAGTTGCTTCGGTTAGCAGCGGCCTGCATCCACCGTGAACCCGCGGCTTTAACCAGGTCATCCGTCCATCTCGTTGGTGGACGTCCCACGCTGCGCTTGCCGATCCGCGGCCTCCACTCGAGAACTTTTCGGCCCCAACGGCCATCTGCTCTCCGTGCTATATGGCCTGCCCATTGCCACTTCAACGAGCTAATTCGCTTGGCTATGTCGGTGACCCTTGTTCTTCTACGTATCTCCTCATTTCTGATTCGATCCCGTAGAGAAACCCCAAGCATAGCTCTCTCCATAGCTCGCTGAGCAACTCTGAGCCTATTCATAAGGCCTACAGTAAAGCACCATGTCTCGGATCCATATGTCATCACTGGCAACACACATTGGTTAAAGACTTTCGTCTTAAGGCACTGAGGAATTTTGGACGAAAACACATTGCGGAGTTTCCCAAACGCTGCCCATCCGAGTTGGATTCGACGATTGACCTCTTTCTCGAAGTTGGACTTACCTAATTGGACGGTTTGTCATAGGTATACATACGCGTCAACAACTTCAAGAACCGAATTCTCAACCGAAACAGGGGTAGGCAGCACATGGACATTCGACATGACCTTTGTCTTGTCCCTGTTCATTTTGAGGCCCACCCGTTGAGAGACTCGATTGAGGCCTTCGAGCATCGTGCTGAGTTCCTCCACTGAATTTGCCATGACCACGATATCGTCGGCAAACCGAAGGTGAGTGATGTATTCGCCGTTGATATTGATGCCTAGTCCTTTCCATTCCAGAAGCTTGAAGGCGTCTTCCAAGGCGGCAGTAAACAGTTTCGGAGATATGACATCTCCCTGTCTTACGCCTCTTTTCAAGGGGATCGCCTTCGAACTCTCTTCCTGTACTCGGACCGACATAGTGGCGTTCTTGTACAAACACTTCAACACTTCTACATATCGATAGTCAATACGGCATCGTTGGAGAGACTCCAGCACCGCCCACGTTTCGACCGAATCAAAGGCTTTCTCGTAGTCCACAAACGCTAGACACAGCGGCAAGTTATACTCTTCGGTCTTCTGTATGACCTGCCGCAGCGTATGTATATGGTCTATGGTACTATAGCCTTTTCGGAACCCGGCTTGTTCGGGTGGCTGGAAGTCATCGAGCCTGCGTTCGAGACGATTTACAATGACCCTAGAAAACAGCTTATAAACATGGCTCAACAGCGAGATGGGCCTGTAGTTCTTCAATAGGGTGTTATCACCCTTCTTGAAGAACAACACCACCACGCTCCTGTTCCACGCTTCTGGCGTTTTGCCTTCAAGCAAGACGGAATTGAAGAGCCTCTGAAGGACTTTAAGAGCCGGTGATCCACCCGCCTTCATAAGCTCTGACGTAATTCCGTCCTCACCCGGCGCCTTGTTGTTCTTAAGCTGTTTCAGGGCCATCCTTATCTCATACAGGCTGATGTCCGGGATATCCTCGGTATAGTGTCGGGTCAGTTTGGCTCTTGGGTCTAGAGTCGCCGCACTGGAAACAGGGTTAGTGACGGACTCGTAGAGCCGTCCATAGAACTCCTCGATCTCCCTCAACACTTCCGCTTTTGTCGACGCTACACTGCCATCCTCCCTCTTCAGCTTTGTCATTTGGCTTTGCCCAATAGACATATCTCTTGCGAACACTTTAGAGCCTTTATTTCGCTCTATCGTATCCTTAACACGAGCGGCATTAAAGGTACGAATATCGTGTCGCAAGGATTTCGAAATTTGTCTATTAAGCTGCCTATGTGACTCAGCATCATCGGGAGACTGCAGTCGAAGCGAGCGTCGTTCAGCCATAAGGTTGAGGGTATACTCCGAGAGCTTCCGAGTTCCACTGGTACGGTGAGTCCTAAAGAACTGAGACCCTACCGCATGGACAGTTTCTACGAACCTGTTATTTATTTCGTCCACTGATGCGTTATCTTCCAGGCAGTCAAAGCGATTTGAGAGCTCGAGTTGAAAGCTCTCGGGGTTTTCGATTTGAGCGCGGGTAGGTCGGAGCGTGGACTTCATCAGACGGGACCGCTCAATTTTAACGTTTATATTCAATGTGCCTCTTACTATTCGGTGATCACTGCCGGTTTTCACCCTGTGAATCACAGAGACATCATTGAATATCCGTCTCTTGTCGGTCATGATGAAGTCTATCTCATTTTTTGTGGAACCATTAGGACTCATCCAGGTCCATTTCCTTTGAGGCGGCTTCTGGAAGAAAGAATTCATCATAAAGAGTCCTTCTTTCTCCAGAAAATCGGCCAGCCTCTGTCCTCTGTGGTTCCGTTGCCCATAACCGAAGTTCCCCACTTTCAACTCATTATCGCTTCTCTTACCTAGTTTCGCATTGAAGTCACCCATAACAACATTGAAGTGAGTTTTATGAGTATGTATGGCCCTACTAATGTCCTCATACATAGACTCTACTTCCTCATCTGGATGTGACGAGGTCGGTGCATACACCTGAACGACCTTCAGCGAATACCTTTTAGATATTCTGAGTGTTAGGTATACGACCCTGCTCGACACACTTTCGATGGTAATAATGTTGTTAACAAGGGACTTGTGGACGAGAAATCCCACACCACCTTGGGACGGTTGGTCGCCCTCCCGGTAGAAGAGCAAATTACCAGACTTCAGGGTTATCGTGTCCTCTCCCTGTCTACGGACTTCAGATAACCCCAAAATATCCCACCGTAACTTGCTCATTTCTTCCTCCAGCTCTATAATCTTTTCGTCCGTCCTCAAAGTGCGCACGTTGTGTGTTGCCAGGGCCAGTCGTCGTTTGATGTGGTAGCCGGGTGTCTGCCGGGGATTCTTAGCACCCCTTGCCCCGCCGTTACCACAACCGCTACCGTAGTCGGGACTAGCGGGGCTGCCGGGGACTAGGGGCCTGGGTAAAAATTGTGCTTTCATTTGAGGTTTGGGGGGGGGGGGTTGCCAATACTCGCCACGCTTGGCAAGCGGGTTGGCGAGCGCAGTATATGATGTAAGAGTCGCCAAGAAGACGCTGCTGCCCATCTTCTGGTATTATCCCTCAGCCGGTTTCTACGGCGCCCACGGGATGAGAGGGGGAGGCAACATTCTTATGCCGGTGCCCCACGGCAATCATGATATAAGTATAATATATTAATTGAGCTTGGTATTTTATGTCCCTATACTTTAGTGCGAAAAAAAAATAGCTATAATCTATTCCATTAAGTTCATGTGTTTTATACATACAATTATAGTTGTATGAAATACTCACTATGAAAGCGTGTTTACTTGTAAAACCTTTGTTACAATTTTTCAATATAAAACAAGACGTTGGTTATGTTTTGATGACCATTAAACATACAGGGTGTAACATTTAAATCGGTTAGTATGGGAAAGTCTCCTGAAAGTGGTGAAGTCAAAACCCAGCCATCATGCGCCTCTTGAGTTTTTCGAAATTCATGTGCGAAATTACATTTGAAATTTACCACGAGCTTTACGGTGAAGGAAAACATCGTGAAGAAACCTCCACAAACCTGCGAAGTAGGTGATTCAATGGTCCTTGTGAAATTCCCAATTCGCAATGGGCCCGCGCGGGAACTACGGCCCAAGCCCTCTCATTGTGAGAGGAGGCCTGTGCCCAGCAGTGGGACTTATAGAAGCTGGAATGATGATGATGATGGGAAAGTTTGAAACTAAGACATATTACTTATATGACGATCTGTTCTTATGAACCATGTCATCGATTTCACTAAGAAGAAAAACTACATTCATTCATACATTGAAAAAAAAAAAACTTGTACTCAGTTCGGGAATCGAACTTGGTCGTTTTGAAAAATAAAACTTACATTAACTATTTCTATTAAGAGATATCAACAGTGTACTTAGGTCATAACATATGACTCATATCATAAGCAATAAATATTACTATGAAACATGATATCTAAAATTAATAAAATGCATTGTATTTCATAATAATATGCTTTAATAATGTAAGTTTTATTTTTTAAAACTTGGGGGTTCGATTCCCGAACTGAGTATAAATTTTTCTTAAATGTAGGTATAAATGCAGTTTTTGTCTTGTTACTAAAATCGATGATATGATTCATCTTCGTATGTCTTATAGTTTCAGAATTTTCCATAGTGACCGATCTAAAACGTTACCTACACCTACACCTGTTTATGTTTTTAAGACTATTATAGGCTCATATGTTTTAGTGTATTTTTTACACCACAAGAGCTCAATTTTTAAACTAATGTTGGATAAAAAACCCAATAATAGTCTGATTTTTACAGAAAATGGTGGTTATCTGGTGATGGTGATGATGATGGTACACCTATTCAGAAATTGAAAAAAATAAAATAACTAAGAGTCAAAAACTTAAACTAAAAATCTCGAAAACAATGGCACTTTTACTAAACCTAAATTCGCGTATTTAAAACCTCTTAAAGAGTCCTAATGTCCTCTACCCGCAGGGTAAAGATTATGTGCAAAATAATATACCTCCCCTGAAAATTAAGAGACTTTGATTAGCTTCCGGATAAAAATTGGGAGTTAAAATTGTGCGAGAAAATATGCAAGGTGATGCGATAGCTATTGAGTGAAAAATAGTCTCACTCTCTCATAACATAGTCTCTAAAGTTTTTCATTCCTAATCTACATAAATCTTTCAGAAGTCTTAGGATACTAGGCTTGCTAATGATATAGACAAATGTACTATTATACCCAGTCCTAAAACGTATTGTATGTACCTCTATGTGATTGCTTTCGATAACATACTGATTAATCGGCTTTCTTATCTCTTTTCTATTATTATTATTATTATTAGTTTTCGGCCAACATACAACCATTGAAATGGTGCCGTCACCAGACTGTGTTCCATTACATAAAGGTACGCCACCTTCGAAGTTTTCTCATTACCTGATGATGGTGATTGGTGATGATACGCGTAGGCTCAATAGAATTTTTGCATTCAGTTTAAACAGGTACTTAATTTGAGTTAAAACGCATTTAATTACTATCATCAACCGAAAAAATATTCATTCTTAGATGAACTCCTCAAAGAACTCTTACCGTTGCTCAAAGAACGGTGTTCGTTATCCTTCCATGTTTAACTATGACCAGTGACTTTGTAGAATAGAGGTCATCAGTCTTAGTTTTTGGGTATTACCATATCTGCTGTGATCCATTATTCTCTTTTGACCTCGTTAGCCTCAAATTCCCGATTATGACATTTTTTTGCCGAGTTAGAGCACCGCGTCGTAGAAACGAAGTAGGTAGTATAATGCATAGGTATGTGGTGAACTTATAAAATTCTTTCTAGCTCGTCTGACTAAAGTTGTTTCCCTGTCAATAATTGTATTAATCATAGTAAGACCCAGATTATGACTTGATTCAATAATGTGACAAAAACAATATTAGAAATTGAATAACCTTCAATTACAAATACAATACATAGTTACTAGTTTACCTTTGATTGCATGGTCACTAACTCGAGACTATTTGATAATTAAAACGAAGCATCAAAGTGCCATTCACCCGATCTGGACACGTTAGAGCCAGGACTTCTAGGTACCAGGTTCAGTTCTCAATTCTGCGATACATAACTTACCACCAAATTTACGGGTATCTGCGAGAAATTCCATTATATATATATATATATATATATATATATATATATTATATCTCTTTCTTCCAGGCTTACCTAGTGGCCTACCCCATTTAGTTTGAATTAAATAAAACCCTTAATTGATAAATGTGATATACTTAATTATTTCCCCTCAAACATCCAAAGAAATGTTGTCCTTACATATCTTCGTGATAAAAGAACGCCAAGTACGTCTTTGTTGTGCACTTATTGAAGATTCGCTCTAATTTCAAATTGGAGGATAGTAATGGAATTTCATACATTGCCGGCCATGGCCAGCAAAGAGATAGTCTTTTGTTTCAGTGGGTTTTATTTATTTTATTGACTATCTATGGCATTTGGCATACTGTCAATTAAAAAAAAACGTAGTTCGTGAATATGTGACTTGATTATTTAATTAGATTAAATCAGGTATTCAATGTAATAAAAAAGGATTGACATTAATATTACTTCATAATTTATTAAAATAAATTAATAAGGTAAGTATCCTCATTTTTTAATAAATAAAATCATCTTAAGATTTGGTAGCAACATTACTTAACCCAAACAACTTACAAAAAATAACTGGAAAAGATTATTTCGGCGGAAAAAAAACCAAATTCTTATACGGTTTGTATAAACCTAAAAAAAGTGCTTTTAATTCAAATAAGTGTTATTGTTTCCGATATGTGTTCATCATCAAGTGACATGGTATTATTTCCTCGGATTTATTTGAGAAGCACTATTACAAGACTCATCCGCGAACAGGGATCGTCGGCCTCGTATCTCTAGATGGCCTCGCACTCTGCCATCTATAATTACTCTGCCGGCAATCCCGTATTTCGCGGCCTCTGCGGTAATGTGCTCTTTATTATTGGTGTTTCGTTTCGTTGGTTGGTGGTGGTGGTTCGTTGGTATTTGGTCTGGGTGCGCCAAAGTTGGCATCATTTTTCAATCCCGATTATTGGAACTCCGAAAATGTTTGTCATACAATTTTCTGTCGTAATGCTCACTATTCATACTTAGTCACTATTACTACCGATCATAACTCCGAACCATTTTAAGCCATAATGGCAGTTGTCATAAATATCTCTTATACTTCTTTTTTTTGTCATAAATTTTTTAAGCATATTGTTTAGTACTCATAAAATTCCATTATCATATATTTTTAAAGCAGAATTATTTGTAGCTGCACTATCATACAGTTTATGGCCTGCGTTGCTTTTGTTTGGTGAAAAATAATGTGATAAAAATAAGTATTTCGATGGGCGGAGCAGTCACCATCTGTAGGATGTTATTACTGCAGACATTATTTAACCACAATGGATGTAAGTAACAAAGAAAAAAAAATCGTCAGCAAATCAATTCCAAATAAATTTTACCCCCAATCGTCTTATAAGTTTTAGTAGATGTCAGAAAGGTAGGTTAGGTTAAGTTAAAACTGCGACCCCCTCAGAACCATAGGTACTGCTACCAGTATAGTAGGTTAGGTCAGAAATGCAACCCAATAGAACCAAACTACTGCCATTAATATAGGTTAGGTTAGAACAGCGATCTCCCCAAAACCAAACGACTGCCAGAAAAGTAGGTTAGGTTAGAACTGCGATCACTACAGAACCAAACTGTCACCATTAAAGTAGGATAATCACAACTTATGTAAATAATTTCATTAATTATTATCATCATCTCGGCCTATTTATAATTACATTCGTTTATTTCTCCTCCATATTGATAATAATATATAAAAACTTTCAGTCCAGTTCCAACATAGCATTAACGTTAAACTGATGTAAAAAAAACTGTATCGATATTTAAATGTTATGAGTAACGAGTTTATTGAAATTGATGATTATGAATTACGATATTCTGATAAGTGTCTATTATGACCTCAGATGGTAGGAGTACAAATTTATGACAAATAAAATTATGAAGTAAAAAATTCGGAACAGTGATGATTCTGGCTACAAATTGGTAGCAGGAAAAAAAATCGGAGGATCAATTTTATGCGAGTCAATATGGACCCATTTGGTCTGGTGTTTCGTTCCTTCGTTCTAATGTAAATTTCGTGGTTTTATTGCATTTTTCATGAGGAATTTGCTATTCATGCAAATCTTAGTATGAAGCGTAGGCTGTGTACGTCGTCGCTTGCACGTATTTCATTGTTTGTGACGTCACCGCATTTATAAGTTATCATTGCCCCCATTCGTTGGGAGAATATTGTCAATTTAAGATTTCCATCGCAAACGTGCTTAAAAACACCTTAACGCGTACGTGACAACGTATCGTCTTGTCTTGAAAGTCACCTAGAATGGAGTACTAGTTGCCGTCTGTAGACGGATGTGGTGCTAACATCGTTCTTAGGTACTTTAATGTAACCCACTTATTTAATGATTTTAATCTATGAGCATGTTAAGAATTTTGAGCTTCTATGTTGTTGAGGGTGGTTGAGGTACCGTATTTGATTTCTGATATTTTAGCGCGTTTCTGCTTCAATGAATAGCGCTCATTTCAAAATATTTTATCTGGCAATCGTAACTATTAGGTCCGTAAAACAATTCATTACCAATTGAAATGAATAGATCCGCTATCTATCTTTATTACTATGTATCGTATCGAGTCAATATGTTGTTCGTATAAATCAACGTCACCTCACGTGATTATTGTGCAACGCGATTCCCGATGGAAGTTCTGACCGACTTCTAACTTGATAAGTAAAATGGTCATTATTTGAGATATTTGAATTGATAAAGTACTCAATTCAAGTGTCCTTAAGACTACATATTTGCCCATTCATATGTATCAGACTAGGTACAAGCTTATGCCCGCGGCTTCGCCCGCGTGGAATTCGGTTATCGCGCGCTGTTCCCTCGGGAACTTTGGTTTTTTTCGGGATGAAAAGTATTCTATGTCACTCTCTGGCCCATAAACTATCTCTATGCCAAAAATCACGTCGACCCGTCGCTCCGATTCGACGTGAAAGACGGACAAACATGCAAACACACACCTTCGCTTTTATAATATTAGTATGGATTAACTCACTATCTAGGTGGTTAATAATCAACTAAATAGTAATACATTAGTTCCAGAGCAAGAATAATTTTGATGTAGTCAATATATTTGAACAACGTGTTAGGTATATTCGTACAATAAGCGGCAATGAAACCATTGATAAGCTACGCTCACGCCATCGCCAATGTAAATTTTATTCTATGGACAATGCCCCAAATTTAATTCGTTAAGTCGGTCGGGGTGTAAATTTTCTTAATTTTTAATTGCAATTTTTCCACGAAACCCAACGATCAAACAACTATTTATGTATAAAATTTTTTTATACATAAATAGTTGTTTGATCGTTGGATTTCGTGGAAAAATTGCAAAGAAACTCCTACAATTACTGACTGAGGTATGGTACGACTGAAAATAACATTACAAAACCGGCCAAGAACGTATCGGACATGTCAAGATAGGGTTCCGTAGCCAGTACTCATTAACAAAAATCAAGTAATATTTTTCTAAGAATTTCGTATTGTGTACGTGTTTTCCAAGTTTAGGTATATATATTTACACCTACTCTAGGTTGCTATTTATTCTTAGGGGCTGTTTCACCACCCATTTATGATTTTTAACTGACGGATAAATGTGATCCATCCGTCTATTCATTCGAACAAAACAAACAGAGACGTCATCACATTTAATTTTATCCGTCAGTTAAAGTAAATCAATGAATGGCGAAATAGGGGGTAACAATTAAAGTTAGGGCTTCTTTATCAATAAAACTGAGAAAATCTACTTAAATTGTTTTATTAAATAAACAAAAGACTGCACAGCAAGAACACGAAAATCATAGAGGCACAGTGCTGCCACCTATCCACAAAAATGAAAATAATGAACAATGGCTTCGAGGCAATTCAGCCAAGATTAAAATTTTCAGCTAACAATTCAACACTCCCACTAAAATTTTACATCATAAGAGCAAAACATATTTTAAACCTAAACATAACATTATTGCAGCTTATTCATTATTTGTTCTCTTAGAAAAACCAAAGATTGAGTGGGCAACGGCTTTGTTAATATATCAGCAAGCTGATTCTTACTTGGGACATAGGATATATTTATTAAACCATTCTCCACTTTCTCTCGGATAAAATTGTATTTGACATCTATATGTTTGGTTCTTTTGTGAAAGACTGGGTTATTAATTAACTTAATGGCGCTTTGATTATCAACATATAGCTTAATACAATCAAATTTTTCACCCAAGTCCAACAACAATTGCTGCAACCATAGTATTTCCTTTGCAGACTCGCAGGCTGCAACAAATTCTGCTTCGGTGGTAGAGAGAGCAATGGTCTTTTGCTTTTGGCTCAACCATGTTACTGGCCCACCATTCATTAAGAATATATATCCAGTAGTGGACTTTCGAGTATCCACATCACCTGCAAAATCAGCATCGGAGTACCCAATAAGATCATTGCTTTCTCCATACCTAATACAAACATTTTTTGTATTAACTAAATATCTAATTACACGTTTCACTGCATTAACATAACTAGGATTATTAACATACCGACTCAACATGTTTACCGCATACGAAATATCAGGTCTGGACACTGAGCATAGAAATAACAGTGAACCAATAGCTTCCCTATAAGGGAATTTCACAGCAGTCTTCTCAAGATTTTTACATATAACAACATTCGGATCAGCAGGAGTTGATGCAGGATTGCATTCACTCATATTAAAAGTTTTAACAATTTGATCTATGTACTCTCGCTGATGTAAACATATACAGTTATCAGACTTTAACACTTCTATGCCTACAAAATATGACAAATTCAATTCTTTAATTTTAAATGCCTGTTTCAAGAAACTAATTATTTCTTTAATTATCTTTTTACTTGATGATATTATGAGAGCATCATCAACATATATTATCAGTATAACCTTGACACTTTCAACATTTCTAACATATACACAGTAGTCGGCTTGTGATTGAACAAAACCATATGATTTTAAGAACTCAGTAAACTTTTTGTTCCAACACCTTGATGCCTGTTTCAGCCCATAGAGTGACCTATTTAATTTTAATACATTACTTTTGTCAACAAGCACACCATCAGGAATTTCTAAATAAATTTCTTCTTCAAGGTCCCCATTCAAAAAGGCTGTTTTGACATCAAATTGTTGGATTTCTAAGTTATACTTGGCTGCAATACTAAAAATAATTCTAATTGAGTCATACCTGGTGGTAGGGGAAAATATTTGCTGGTAATCAATACCAGGGACTTGACTGAACCCTCGTGCACATAATCGAGCCTTGTAACGGTTTATCTTCCCATCGTCACCCCTCTTAATGGAAAATACCCATTTGGCTGTGAGTGTTCTCTGTCCAGCTCGCTTGATAGGGGTCCAAGTCTGATTCTCATCATGAGCATTTAGTTCTTCTTTAACAGCTTGCAACCATTCATTCTTCTGTAAACTCTTCATTGCCTCATCAAATGATGATGGTAATACAAATTCCACTAAATTGGCTTCAAGATTTAAATTTGTCCTTGATCTCAGATTTCTTGGTTCACATGGAGCATTATCGAGGATCTGTGATGGTTCATAATCAGGATCATCATTGTTACAGCTGAGCATACTTTCCTCATTCTCATTCAGTGAGTTTTCATTTAAAGAATTATCACTCAATGCAGGATCGTCTTCGAGTATGACTTCAGAGTTATCCAGTTGGACATTTTCATCACTTTCTTCTATGAATATTTTTGCTATATTCTGTCTTTGTTCAGGAAATTTATTCTCATCAAAAACAACATTTTTTGATACTTTAATTCGTTTCGTTTTCATGTTGAACATTCTGTAATTGGTATTATCATATCCAACCAATATCATCTTCTCACTCTTTTTATCAAATTTGGTTCGCAACTGATCAGGAATATGGACATACCCTTCACTACCAAACACTCTTATATGCTCCAAAATTGGTTTGACTCCATTCCACAACTCTGATGGCGTTTTGTCTGATGTTTGGCTGGATGAGGTTCTATTAAGCAAATAAACTGCACAATTTATGGCTTCTGCCCATAAATCCAAAGAAATGTCACGTGCAGCATGGATCGAGCACTTTCTACGATTGTTCTGATTTCTCTTTCTGCGCGCCCGTTCTGCTCTGGGGTATATGGAGCAGTACATTCATGAACAATACCTTCTTTATTTAAGTATTCTTTAAATGAATTATTAATGTATTCAGATCCGTTATCTGTATGCAAGGCTTTTACATTGTGCATGTATTTGTTTTTCACAATAGCATTATACTTCTTGAAATATTCAAGAGTATCACTCTTATTTCTCATGAAATACACATGTCTATAGCTGGTTGCCGCATCCTTGAATAATAAAAAATATCTCATGCCTTGAACTGATGTATGACTCATTGGGCCACAGACGTCACTATATACTAGCTCACCAGGTTGTGGTTTTGCCCGACTTGATTTCTGGAATGGGAACCGAGACTGTTTCCCATAAGCACATGCTTCACATACTAAGTCAGCTTCATCACTTTTTTCAATATTTAAACCTTTAACTATATTGTTCACACTCATTTTTCTTATTTCTTTAAAGTTTAAATGTCCTAATCTCTCGTGCCACTTTTTCATATCACTTTTATTTTTCTGCACTAAGTTGCATGTGTCAGGAACAACTGTTTCAATGTCCAGTTCATATAAATTGTTCAACTTCATTTTTGCACACATCACAACTTCATCACCGTTGTAAATTAGAGCACTACTGTCCTTCTTCACTATGGAATAACCTTTTCTTGTTATCATGCCTTCAGAAAATAAATTTCTTCTTAAGCTAGGCACATGCAGTACTCCATGTAACATGCTTAGCTCCCACTGTCCATTGACACATCTTTTTATTAAAACTTTCCCAATTCCACACACTTCTATGGACTCTTTGTTTCCCAATGTCAATGATTTCTGAGTACAAGCTGTATATTCTTCAAAAAATTCTTTTCTATATGTCATATGGGCCGAAGCGCCACTATCCAATATCCAGGTGTCTTCTTCGGTACCACTGCATATATTTGACTCATCAGCTACATTAAAAGCTAGCATGGTATTCTTATCTTGAGTTGCTTTCTTATATACTTTCTTTGGTGCACGACATTCTCTGGAAAAATGCCCCCTTTTTCCGCAGTTGTAACATTCAAAACGATGCTTCGCAGGTTTCTCTTTGCTTGTACTACTTGTACTAGGTTCATTTTTGGTTGATTCTTTTTTATTAGCAACCAAAAAGGCCATTTCTTGTTCTTCTTCACAAGTAATGTTAGCTTCCTCATCTAGTAGTCTTGCCGTCAAGTTATTCAAGTTTTGTTTATCTGGATCCAGCGACATCCATGCTTGCCTAAGTGATCTATATTTAGCAGGCAGAGTTCCCAATATTTTTGTGATTATAGCAGTGTCACTAATGCTTTCACCACTTTCCTTGAGCTGTTTGGCAAGATTCTCCACCTTGGCAATATGTTGTGCCACACTGTCATTTGGTGACATTTTGTACTGGTAAAACCGTTCGTGAATTAACATTTTGTTCAACTCACTTTTCTGTTCATATATGGATTCTAATTTCGACATAATTTCCGAAGCGGTTTCACAGTTTTCTATTAGGGTTATTTGATTTAAATCCATCGACGACGTGATAACGTACATAGCCATGCCGTCATTTTTTAACCATGCATCCTTATTTTCTTCTGTTTTCTGTATCGAAATATCGATTCCTTTCGCCTTCAGGGCGCATTTTATCTGGAATTTCCATTGCCTGAAGTTTTTTCCATCGAATTTATCCACACTCAAAGTTCGTTCCATTTTGAGGTTATACCGCGTGATTTATTCGAAAACGCAAAATATGACTTCTTCTTTACTGTTTTCTTAATTCTTCAGTTTTCAGAGCTTCCTGGGCCCATAACCAATTAAAGTTAGGGCTTCTTTATCAATAAAACTGAGAAAATCTACTTAAATTGTTTTATTAAATAAACAAAAGACTGCACAGCAAGAACACGAAAATCATAGAGGCACAGTGCTGCCACCTATCCACAAAAATGAAAATAATGAACAATGGCTTCGAGGCAATTCAGCCAAGATTAAAATTTTCAGCTAACAATTCAACAGTAACTACTAATAATTCTCAAAAAATCTTAGCAGTTATAATTTTCCTTGTAAATTTGATATACTTACTACGCGTTTGGACGGGGGTGACGCTCGATGTTAATGAACATATATAATATGCACTTTAAGTTTGAATATTTTGCAAATGGATCGCTGAATGGAAAAATCGTCTTGGCTACCCACCCCCCCCCCTCCCAATGGCCCCCAATTGTTTTAAAAGACCTATCCAACGATACCCCACACTATAGAAGATAAGCACCCCCGCTTTACGTCTATTGGGAGATACCCTAAAATCAATTTGCCGGCGTGACTGATATGACTAGTTGACTGCGGAAACCTAAAAGCATGTATTTTTAATACGCGTACATAATAAAGAAAAGAAAGAAAAAAGTAAGAGATTTGAGTTTGGGCTCGACACTTAAGTGTACAGTAAAAGAAATAAAACATAAAACTATAAAAAACAAAATAAAAATACATTACATTATCTCATTAGTGCCGAAAAGCACAAATAAATTAAGGCAATTATAAATTTAATAAATTCAAAAATAAACTTTTCCGTAAAATGTTTTCGATTCATGTTATTTTTCCCGAAATACAGTTTCTCTACAGCGAATTATTTAAAATTTAAATAGCATCTCGCAATTAAATCCGCCCCTCTAACGACCTAAGCAGACATAAACAGTACTCAAGGACAGCTTCTAATAAAATTTGCCCTATTCTGAGCCAACGGCAATAGTAAGTACCTATCCGTGGAGCCGTTTAATATTGTTTAACTTCTACGAAATATTAAATATATGTGTTATTGTTATGTACTCAACCTCTATCAAGTACCATATTATATTGGTTTAGTCATGCCTTTACTGAATTTTACTTTTCTTGCCTACTATTCAAATTCGAATTCAAATTCAATGTACTCGTAATGATTCACTCAAATAGTTTACATTACCAACTTTGAACACTTTACACTACTATTAGTTATTCTATGACTACCTACGGTTTGAACGATTTTTGATTGACTGCAGCTTGTGCAAGAAGTCAAGTTGTGCAGAAAGAACTATTCCTACCTACCTACTTAAGCAACAACATATCACACGTATAGTTGAAGAAAATTAGATTGAAATGTATGGAAAAATTGGCAAAATTAAAGCAAGAGGTTTATCTATCAGGATATGTAGGTTATGGAGAAAAAATAAATTTTACCCACTCTCCCCCCCCCCCCCTCCGGGGGGAGCGTCACCCCCCCGCGCCCTCGAATATGTCCCGGACCGCGGTATTTTCCATTATAATAGAAAACCGTACACGATACATAAAAAGTGTGTAGGAACGAAATAATCCTAGATAAATTTACTATAAACCTTTCATACATACAAAAGCGATACCACTTACAGTTTCAGCGCAATCTGGCACCAAATACGAACATTTTTAATAATTTATCCAGTTTTTTTTGTTAATTGTTTAGTTTTTTCAATTATTTCACACTTTACCGCCAAGATATGTATGACTAAAGTAAAGAACAGGATATCTTCTTTATAAAAAGGTATAATTCATTTCTAAACTCATTCATTTGACGCTGCTATGCTATTTTGAAAATTCGCCATAATCAGCTACTGCGACATTAACTTAGGAAAAAGTACCAAAAAAAAAACTATTTAGTCCGTAAGTAAGATTATAATAAAATATTACACATTTTTTAGGGTTCCGTAGCCAAAATGGCAAAAGCGGAACCCTCATAATTGCGCCATGTCTGTCTGTCTGTCTGTCTGTCCGTTCGCGGCTTTGCTCAGAGACTATCAATGCTAGAAAGCTGTAATTTTGCACGAATATATATGTAAACTATGCCGACAAAACAGTGTAATAAAAAATTAAAAAAATATATTTTTTTTAGTACCTCCCATAGACGTAAAGTGGGGGTGTTTTTTTTTTTCTCATCCAACCTTGTAGTGTGGGGTATCGTTGGATAGGTTTTTTAAAATCATTAGGGGGTTGCTAAAACAATTTTTCCATTCAGTGATTCATTTGCAAAATATTAAACTTTAAAGCGCAAATTTTCATTAAATTCGGGCGTCCCCCCCTCTAAAATCTAAGCCGGTGGGTAGAAAAAATTAAAAAAAATTCAGGACGATAGTAAGTATATCAAACTTGCAAGGAAAACTATAACGGTTAAGTTTTCTTGAGAATTATTAGTAGTTTAAGAATAAATTGCAGCCTAAGGTATAAATATACCTAAACCGTCCGTCTGTCATAGCCAATTTGATCCGAAACTACTAGACCGATTGAATTCAAATTTAGTTCACCTATGTAAATTGATGACCCAAACACGGACGTGTAAAGTAAATTAATTAATTTTAAACACGGGGGCCAGTTTTGGGGGGGGGGGGGGTAAATCCGTTTTGAAGTTATTTAAGAAAATAGGTGAAAATTATCCATTTCCCCGCCCCTATCTCCTAAAAGCCCAGTAGGGCCTACATTTTTTTTTTAATATAGAAAATAGGTCCATACCTATAGCTTATAGGAAAACATATGAGAATCTAATGGTATTTAAAGTAACACCATTTAACCAGTATGAACATTTATATTTCGTTGAATGGCCAAGTGAACTAAATTAAAAAAATAGCATAACAATGGTAAATGAAAGATTTTAGAAATTAATTATACCTTTTTATAAAGAAAATATTCTATTCTTTACTTCTGTCATACATATCTTGGCGGTAAAATGTGAAGTATTTGAGAAAACTAACCTTTTAGCCGAAAAAATAGATTAATTATAAAAAAAGTTAGTATTTGGTATCATATTGCGCTGGAACTATAAGTGATATCGCTTTTAAATGTATGAAAGGTTTATAGTAAATTTATCAAGGATTATTTCGTTCCTACACACTTTTTATGTATCGTGTACGGTTTTCTTTTATAATGGAAAATACCGCGGTCCGGGACATATTCGATGGCGCGGGGGGGTGACGCTCCCCCCGGAGGGGGGGGGAGAGTGGGTAAAATTTATTTTTTCTCCATAACCTACATATCCTGATAGATAAACCTCTTGCTTTAATTTTGCCAAATTTTGATCTAATTGTACTGAACTAGTAGCGAGATTTTTTTGTAGCCACTGAGATCAACCCAGGTTGTTGCTCCCTGTTGCGTAGCAATTTTTGGCACATTCATTATTCATCAACTATGGTGTACCCCTTTTTTATTTATTTGTGTATGAATGACCGCGCTTTAATTTAAGTTTGTCCTTTTAAAGGGAAAATAGTCCTCTATTACATATATTGTAAACGATATCGCTAGTTTGGTGTTTGTAAATATGAGAAAGAACAGATCTTCGTATGTGTTATAGTTTTAGATTTTCCCATACTGACCGATCTAAATGATTATTTATTATACTAGGTACCGAAGTGAGGCTAAGTGTCATTTTATCCCGTATCCGATAATATCATTAGTGAGTTCAGCGTGACCGCATGATGACGTTATTTGCGTTTGAGCAGAATATTTGATGCTGATCTTGATATAGCTCTAAATACCCGAGACCAGAGTCCAAATTCCACATCTATTTATTCATTCGTCCTCCTGAGTATTTCTTTTCGTCATTTAGTATATGGATACTGCATGTTATGTATACAGTATAATTGACTATAGCACACTATAGAATCTTTCCGGCCATGCTCGTAGTCGGGTTAGCATACAATACTGATTGTATTTTGCCTAAAACCACTAAATCATTACATTGATCAATTATAGTGAGTCTGCATGGGATGGATAGGTGCAATTACCTAGTAGGATCAATAATTGATTCTTGAATACAACAAATATTATTGTTGTTGTTGACGTTTATTGACTAAATTGAGATTATTCTCACATCAAAGAGATAGACACTGGTCTTGACTTTTTGCTTCCTATATGTACCACTTCATCGTCATTTATCACCTGACTGCTATTATTTCTATTTTATATCTTCCTGTGTTTTCCGGCCAAACTACACTATTTCGCTTTTTATTTTCTGGCGACTCGCGCAATTGAGAGGTCTTTAGGCCGGATTTTATTTATGCCTATTGTCTTGGCAAGTATTGTGTGAAAAGAGAATATTCGCTAGAAACAGAAATTGTACACTAGGGACATGTGACACCGTGCAGCGCAAGGTCAACAGCGGATTGAAGGCTATTTTAGACCGCCCCAGTACACTGACGACAAGATACATGTGAAGATAGACATTTTTCTAAACTGAACGGTTTATCTTTCTGCTGATAACCCATATTATTTCCATTCAACCGTGGGAGGTAAATTTCGGAGATTAGAATAGATTGAATGCTTGTGAAGCTTGCTTGTTTTTTGTACGAGTGTTTTGCTTCTTTTCTAGAAAGCGTTGCAATTCTGATTGATTTGAGTTTGACGTTAATAAAATAATTCTTGACGGGTAATAGTGTGGTAATTTATCAATCGAAACTTATCATGCCATATTAAAATTATTAGGTACTTACCTATCTATTTCCATTTCGACTTCGCGGCGCTGGACCAATATTTTTTTGCGTGCCGCCAGCGCTATGTAAGCAAATATAATTAATGTGTTGATGCTGACCGGTTTGGTCGTCAACCAAGTCAAGCCGCATTACCCACAGACCTTATTTTCCGACTCATAGCGTGGGTTTTAAGATTACTAAGGCTTAAATTTAAATATAGGTATAGCGATCATAAAATCATATTGTTTTCGAATGCTTTTACATTGCGTCATATTTTCGATCCAGTAAGACTGGATCATCGATATATATGCCAATGGTCATCGATATATATGTCAATGGACTGGATCTGTTAAACCAAGTCCGACATTTGAAAACGTACTATGTGGTAAACGGTTGGTCATATTATCGAATGCGGTGAATAACAACAGCTATGTTTACGCGGTTGGTAGGTACGACGGGCGCGTCAGTCGTCGACCTATGCTAAATGCAGCGCTAGAGGGAATTCGGCTGTCCGCTGAGGGCCTTGTTGACCTCGCGCGCGGCGCGGAGACTGCACGTGGTGCCGGCATGGACCAATCATGGCACGTGCTGCTTACGTGTATCACTTTTTGTTATTGTACTGTCTGTATTGTCTACGTACGTAGTGTGCCGCGTAGCAAGTGTTTGAAAAAGGGAAAGAAAGAAAGAAAGAAAGAAAGAAGACATTTATTCACTAACACAAAAGACACACATATACAGCAAAATTTACACAAAAGAACCAAAAAAATAATACAGAAATAAAAATAATAAATCGCACATGAAATATATACACAATTTTGTGTGTCCCCGCGAAAGTGAAACGGTCGCTGACTCAGCATTATGCTGAAGCGTAAAAAGGGCCCATATTGACTCGCATAAAATCGATCCTCCGATTTTTTTTTGCTGAATCACTTCCGAATTTTTTACTTCATAATTTTCTTTGTCATAACTTTGTACTACTATCAACTGAAATCATAATAGACAGTTATCAGAATATCGTAATTCATAATGTTATGTCACTAAGATATTTTTGTACTCAGAATGCTGGTTTTCATATTTCTTTCATTCATAATCATCAATTTCAATAAACTTGTTAGTTATAATATTTACTAATATTTTTTTTACGTTAATTTAACGTTAATGCGATGTTGGAACGGACTGAAAGTTTTTATATATTGTTAAACAATATGGAGGAAAAATACACGAATAGAAATAAGCCGAGACGATGATATTAATGAAATTATTTACTTAAGTTGTGATTATCCCAATTGAATGGTGGCAGTTTGGTTTTGGGGAGATCGCAGTCCTAACCTAAGTAACCTAACCTAACGTACCTACTTTACTGGTAGCCGCGTGGTTCTGAGTGGTTCGCAGTTTTACCTTACCTAACCTATATTACTGACAGCTTTTGTTTTTGGGGAGGTCGCAGTTCTGACCTAACTATATTAATGGCAGTAGTTTGGTTCTGTATTGTCTTGAATTTATTAGAAACAATATTATGGCGGTTGAATATTCACATAAAATACCGTTTTTAGCAGCTATTTAGATAATCAGTCAGTTTAATATAATCGTCTTAGTGTCTCGGTCTACGGGAGTTTCGAATAATCCTGAAAATAATTGTTAATTGTCATAATACTCTACTCTAATTATTATAATTATCATAATGCAGATTTTTGATGTGCGGTGAAAAAAGTAACTACAATGGTGCTCGGATTCTTTTTAACTTGGCCGAAAATACTTCCGTGTGCCTTAATAACTTTTATTACTCTCAAGTCCGATGTGACATAAATGTATATGCATTGATGTCCCTTTTAACTTGATTTATTAAGCATGCACGGCACGTTCGCGATTACTAATATCATCTACATAGCGTATCTCAAAACACGGCCTCACGAACCAGTCGCGTGGTTAAGTTTTTTTTTTATAAGTATTTAGTTGGTTGTCGATGCGCTTCGCCGGCCGGTAATCATAAGTTTCATAACAAGCTCCCGTACTATCGCCCACTCTTGATAACTCTGCCTTTGTTATCCTCAGCCGGCAAATATAAACGCAGTATGATTTATCAACAAATAGATATTGTCGATTGCTTTTACCAGTAGTTGTGTTGTGATGTGACATTTTCTATCCTTGTCAATTTGATAAGCTTTAATTGTAAAACTATTTAGCGGTAGGAAGTGTAACTTCTAGTATTGCATGACACTAATTGTGGTTAATTTAAATTGTTCGTTATTACGTACAACATAGTGAAACATGTGCGCCATTATCTAAAAACGGAACCAACCTTTTGTTGTTTTGTTCAGACTTGACACCCTGTAAAGGTATCTACAGTGTTTGAACCTCATACTAATACTGCATTATATTGGTGTAACTAAATAGTTTTAGTGTATCAATATCAATTGGTGTTGCGAAAGAAATTATGATTCATAGATTATTGCAGTTCGGTATTACCAGATTTTCTTATTATTACTAATATTATAAACTCAGTTTGTGAGCTGGACAGGTTTGGATCAAATTTGGTATGTCGATAGTTGGATCATTAAAATAAAACACACATAGGCTACTTTTTTGCCGATATTCCCAAGGAATCCGTCTTGTAAAATCCCGAAATATACTTACTGCTTTTTCAAAGTGAATTGTATTGAGTCAAGAAATAACTAAATAAAACAAAATCAATAAAATAATTAAAAAAAAAGATCCTGCAACTTAATATAGTCAACAAACAATGAATCTCAAATTCTTCTGTCTTCCTAAAAGGCTTGACTTTTCCAGAAATACTCGGACTAATCGTCATCCGTAAAATTTTCTCTTAACCCGCACTAAACTTGTTTAGACTCATAAGGAAACACAACAATACAATACAATACCATACAAAGACTCTTTATTGTACACCAGAAATAGTAAGTGATACAGAAAACAAACACTTAGATAATTTGTTTTTATTTTGTTTCGGTTTACTTATATGTTTCGAGTTAATGTAGTAGTTTGAAACTACTAGTTTATTTGACGCAAAACCCATGGAGTACATTATGAAATGTCTTTTAGTATTTTCCTTATTCTCGCTTATCTCATTGGACCTCACGTGATTGTTGTTTCAGGCACGAAGGTAACGAAGGCTCAAAATGACGGTGGAGAAAAGCAAAGGCGCCCAGGCGAGGATGATTCCCCCCAAGACTAGGAAAGTCGCGCCCGACGGCGGTTGGGCGTGGATGGTCTGTTTAGGAGTCAGCTTAGTTAATGTAAGTGGAATTAGAAATGTATGTTTTGATGGTTAAGTTAAGATGCCTTGGTCTGCATCTGGACAGGCGTATGACATGGAATGAGCACATCAAGAAGAAACGAGATCAACTAAATATTAAATACAAATGCTTCCAGTGGTTGCTCGGCCGAAACAGCAAACTCTCAGTAGACAATAATAACTAGTATACAAATCGATCCTAAAACCAGTATGGACTGGACGTACGGCCTTCAACTGTGGGGTAGTGCTTGCAACTTCTCCATCATGCGAATGCAGAGAATGCAGAACGTAATTCTCCGAACAATAAGCAAGGTTCCCTGGTATGCTTAGATCAACGCGGGCTTCCTTCCTTCCGTAAGAAGCCCGCGTTGCTCTAAGCTGGTATGTGACTAATGCTGAGATCCATGAACACCTGGAAATGCCCACAGTGAGAGAAGAAATAACTAGCATTAAGACTAGATACAGGGGACGGCTCGAGAACCACCCCAATACCTACGTTACGCTACGTTAAACGTTTTAAAATAAAATACATTCTATGATGTAATGAATTATGAGTAGATAATGTCCTCGCTGGGGGACGCACTCTGAATTGAGAGAAGCATGCAGCATATCTGCTAAAAGAGATTGCACTGATAACAAAAAAAAAGTTACGATCAAGCTAGTTGATGGGTTCGGTATGATTTTCAGTTGTGTGTGCTCCGGTCAATGAGGGCGCCGGAAGTTCGTACCTATTGCATTACTTTCATGTCATTATCTTCGTAACTTCTGAAGGATACCGATATTAGGCGTGCCCACGCCCACGCGCAATGATGATTACTATTATCATTATAATCTTTACGTATGGACGTAATAGTATAGTAAAAAGTTAGTATTAAAAACATTTTTTTAGGTAATTAGCCTTTTGCTGACTGTACTTGCATAGTCCCGTTATCGAAGCTACATAATCCTACTCTTATCCTACACACTAGAAATTCGACTTACAAAATTTGAACTTGAGAAACATGGAAACATTGCAAGTTCGAGTTAATTAAAATCTTGTAAAAAATGCTTCACAGACAAATATCGATTATACTGTGAAGGAATGTACATAGGAACTAAAACAGGTGTTGCCCGCTATTTTGTCCGCGCGGAATTCAATTATCGCGCGATAAAAAATGGATAACTAATGTATTGGGCAAAAAACTTTTCCCAAAGTATCACATCCCAGAATACTTTACTCAAATTATCATTTGGCAAAAAATCATTTGCTAAAACAACTTATCGTAATTTTACAGTTACTTTATTTTTTTTTTTGGCAAATTATTGTTTCAATGATAATTACTTAGTCATGTTTCATAATTATTACCAAGTACTATTTAGTCAAATGTATCGTTTGGCATAAAGCACTTTTCCCAAAATATTGCATGGCATAATAACCTACTTTTCTGGTAGCAGTTGTTTCCGTAGGGGACGCAGTTCTAACCTAACCTAACATAATACACTCGCGGTCAAAGAAAACGGGTCGGTACGAAAAACTAGAATATCTCCTAAAATAATAGAGCTAGGAGCATGGATTAAACTGTATATTGTAGATAATTCTATAATGAATAAAACGAAATGATAGATTTGAAAGTTATTCATTTGTATATTCAAATTACGTAAAAAACAAAATATTTACAAATTTTACGTAGAAAATTTCACACTTGGTACCTCACATTACAACAGAAAAAACTAACTTTAAGCCAAATTAATTCTTCGTATTGTCTTCACGGGCTTTTTTTAAAAGCTTCCAGATGATTGGGCATGCTCTTCATTAGGTTTCTTATGCGATTTTGCGGGATATTGATTCATCCTTTCACTAACGCATGTTTCAGGTCTCTAAGTGTAGCTAGAGCGGAGTTTCGATTTCTTACATGTCTTCCAAGCTCGTCCCATACATGCTTGATCGGATTTAAGTCCGGACTTCTCGAGGGTCAGTTCATAAAAATTATACCAACGTCGTCAAAGTAATCATTTACAATCTGAGCTGTGTATGGCCTGGCGTTTTCATGCATGAACATGGGATTTTCACCCATATTAATTAAGTATGGACCGTCATGCTCATTAAGAATCTCTTCTACATATCTTGCACTAGTTAACGTACCATTTTTATGAAGACTTACTCCATGTGAGTCTCTGAAGAGATTCCAGCTCAGGCCACAATAGACCCACCGTCAAACTACACTTTTTTCCTCAAAATAAGCTCGACTAAAACGTTCACCTGGCCGTTTGTAAGCTCTTCGCCGCCCATCATGTGCATAGAGCATAAATCTGGATTCATCAGAAAACATATTTCTTGCCAATTCTTCGTCTGCCCACCATCTGTGTTCGCGGGCGTAAATCAATCTTGCTGTTCGCTGCCCCTTTTCAAGTTTTGGGCCATTTGCCGATCTACGTGGGGTCAAATTAGCTTCTTGTAGCCGCCGCCTTACATTCCACTCGCTTATGTCATCTTTTCGAGTCTCTCGAAGTTGATTTTGGACTTCAACAGCCGTGCGGTGCCGATTTCGGATCATGGTTGTAACAATAAATTGATCTTCTCGAGCTGCAGTACATCTCGGTCTGCTAGTTCCTGGTCTTCTAATGTTTTGCCCAGTTTCTCGGAAACGTTAGACGACTCTCTGCACGGTAGAAAGTGACATGCCAACAGTTCTCGCTGTTCTTCTCTGAATTCCGCCTTCTTCTAACATAGTGACGATACGTGTACATTCTTCTGGTGTCAGCCACATGATAGTAAATCAAGAATGATCAAGAAAGACAACAATGAGTGCCTTTTATCATTATGCTTTGACAGATTGAAAATAAAAGTGAGAAAACAGGCAAAAGTAAAACAAGTGCAATTTTAATTTAGACCCTAATTAAAGTTTTTATTAATTTTAACTTTTTCCAGCAACTATGTAAAACATTTGAAGGTTGTATTTAATACGATATTAAATTCTCTTTAATATAGAGTTAGTTTCGTATAAGTAAACCTTTTCATTTTAAAAATTTTAAGGTTTTCGTCACTGACCCGTATTATTTGACCGCGAGTGTATATTTTTCTGATAACAGTTTGTTTCTGTGGGGGACGCAGTTCTAACTAACCAACTTTTCTGGTAGCAGTTGGTTTCTGTGGTTGGTTCGTGTGCGTTTACGTGCGTACGTTTGCTTAATAAACGTTTGTCATAATTAAAAAGCTCAAATATGCATGCAAATATGCATGAAAAATGCTTGAAATAAGCACGAAATCTGACAGAATATGCAACATTAAATGACATTTTTTTTTTGTTTTGTAAATATTATTCCTTTAGATTTAAGTTTATTGTTAGTAAATACTTGTTTTAAGTTTTACTTTATTTTTACTTAAAAACTGACTGCAGATAAATGAGCACGCTCGTCAACAATGAAAGTAACATGCATAATAGGTGGGAGGAAGGAGTAGGGTAGGCGACCACGACGATCATTTGTCTATTTCATTTTATATCGTACCAAAACAAAAGACGCGCGGCTGCTGAGTGCGCTGCGCTCGAAAAATACTGTAAATTATAGCGATAATATGCATCATCACTAGATCTTAGGCAAAATATGCTATTAGCGCTGAAAATGCAAATGGATATGCAAATATGCAAATGCATATGCAAATATGCAAATGCATATTATCCGGTCTCTAGTCATAATCATAATAAAACTTGACATTGTAAAATTATGCCAAATGATAATTTTACCAAATGAATAAAATGCGAAATATTAATATGTTAAAGATTCGTTTGGAAAAAGAAACTACCTACTGCGATAAGTAAGTTTTTTGGGAAGTGAAACTTGGCGAAAAATATTTTTCTGCAATGGCAGTAAGTACACCATAAAAAATACCATATGTTCTTCTCAGGGTGCCAAACTATCTCCATACCAAATTTCATTACGCTCGGTACTTTAAGTGTGAAAGCGTAACTAACAAACGTTCTCATTTATAATATTATACATATTATGCATTATAAAATTAGTTACAATATCAGATTATTTTATGGGGTGCTTGGTACCAAATTGAATGACGCAAGGACTCTGCGGGAAAAATAAAATGGATACAAACAAGCTGCGAATGAACAACTTCAAACAACTTATCTGCAAGTGAGATTTAAGTGATGAAACTGGCTGTTTCACTACGGAGTTAAAACGCTGCATAAAAATGTTATTATGTTTCAGCAATAAATGTATACTCATATAATTATCAAATAGTCAGAAAGGCGTCCATTATTTGCATGATAAAGTTCAATCAACCGCACTGTTTTACATCAGTCAATGAGTATGCCGACAACAGAGCTGTTGAAAATAATTATCATTGCTTAATCGGACCTTTTGTGCTCACGTGGTAATTGACACAATTACTTTCAAGTGCAATGCTGTTGTGTTGCATGCGATACTCATATGACGTTTTATTCATACGATTTTGCGGTACCGATGAGTCGAAACAAATATAAAACGCCGTTTCAAGTAGGTCGACGTCGACGCGGCAAAGCCTAATCAGTGGATATCCTACTTACAAAGCAAATCCGCATTGTTTATGACTCTCACTTAAGGATGTATTAACTTTCGAATATACCTATTTAAAATAAGTACAATGTAGGATGTATTTATGGATGTTTAAGTCGCATTTTATAACCATTATGTTCTATGCCAGGAACTGAGGTTTCCTATTAACAGTTTTTGAGAATCGTGTTATATAGTAACTGGATACTGCGTTTGCTCATAGCTCCTTGTATTAAGGATGTGCGCATGCAATAGCGGTGTGCATTGTTACCAAAATGATTATGCAATTTTACGTGCAAAGGCGCACGAGGTGGTTTAAATGAGGTTATCGCTTTTAATCATTATTTATTAGTCCTTGAGAAACTAATACATACGAGTAGTACATTTTTCGGCAACAATCAAACTCTGCTATCAATTGTCTTGCAATCTTGATATTTAATAGTGATAACATTTGCGTCAATTTTAAAAATGCTTGTACCAAATCTAACTTTTGTATCTTGTCTTACGTAGGTAATCAATGTCCTCCTTTGCTTTTCCAGTTTTCGACGCGTTCCTTGGAACCATCCTTCGGGCTCCTGTTCAAAGATTTGCTGGATGATCTAGGGGTTCACACGACCGGGGCCTCAGTAATCGCCAGTACGCTAGATTCAGTGGTTAACTTCTCCGGATTCTTCGTGGGACCCGTCATCAAAACTTTCTCTTATAGAAAAGTTTGTTTCGTCGGCTCGACTATTTGCGCCCTGGGACTGTTGTTCACCGCTCCAGCCAATAGCATGGGCCACATTCTGGCCACATACAGTATTTTAGGAGGTAAGTTGTTAAATCTTATTTATTGCTAAACGCAGTGGTATTTATGAGAACACTTTATCGGCGGTATTATCTCATGCGATTAAGACCTATTTCCAATCGCTTCAACTACCGATGCCATTTGGAGCTCTTGGCGACAACGTTAATAATAACAATGATGATTCATTTATTTCGAACACAGTTCCATAGATGGTTAGTTATATTAAATCTTTCAACTATGTTAGTAAATTTAAAAATAATTCAATAAAATTGAACACAATAAATCAACCAAATTAAATAAAATAAAATTAGCCATTATCAATATTGTGTCACAGTCACAATAACATTATTAACTATTAATTTATAATTTATTCTTTATTTTATTTATTTACTAGCTTTTGCCCGCGACTTCGTCTGCGTAGATTTCGATATTTACAAAATACTTCATAGTACAGGGGAACCTTTAGTCGAACCATTTGAGTTCCGGGTACTGCCTTTTCGCAACTTTTAATACACAACTGAAAATATTTCAGGATTTATTTCAGGGCCATCGTGTAGATTAGTTTTATAAAAATCATGAAATATTTACAGTTTCAGAAATTCAGAAATAATAAACAGTTGGGAAATGAAAAGTGGTCAAACGAACCAGGTTGCCAAACGTTTTTCGCCGAAACGTTAGTAAAAAACAAAGTTTTGTAGTTTCTGGTGTACAATAAAGAGCATTTGTATTGTATTGTATTGTAAACCTTTGAGTCCGGACGCACCGTCGAATTTTATCAAAGAGTCATAATAAATTCCATTGTAAAGCAATGCGATGTCACTATGACTTTTTCTACGAAAATGCTTCACAGTGAGTTACGATACAGTTGGTTCGAGAGTACCTAATCAGATTTTCTCACAAACTTCAATGTCCCACATTTTCCGATTCATAAGGATTTTCGAAAACTTCTTTCAAACTGCGGATAAATATCAACTGAAAAACTTGTTCACTAAGATTCACATTCACATCTGGAGACTCTGTTTTACAGCTCAGAATCATGGACTGAGTCTACATCCCAAAATTTGTTGAAATCGGAGAGATAAACTCAGGGTATAGCGGTAGATTGGGTATACGTACTGCCTTTTCGGCGAAATATGTTTCGCCAAATTTCACTTAGCAACCAATCTTTCGCCGAAGCTTCATTTGACAAACCAATCGTTGGCATAACTTTACTTCGCATTTTTCTTATTTCGCAACATTTTTATATTGCAAAATTTTACTTCGTCACACTTTTATGTGGCAAATAATTAAGTAGCAAATGATTCGCTTAGACAAATAACAAATTGTTAAGTAAATAAAATTTGGCCAATTTTTATGTTACAAAGTATTATTTCAAAATTTGTGCGAGCGAGCCAGACCGCTCGGAGCAGAAGCGACTTGGATAGTTTAGGTTGAGAAGGCTAAGGCTTCGATGCCACCTTAGCCTTCGATGTTAGGTTTTTTTTTTATCAGCCAGTATAACTTGTCAGTAGGAAAGTAGGTTTAATGACATTCAACATGTTGCTAAATTAAGGTATGCCAATCAATACATTTTGACCAAAACATTAATGACATCTTAAAAAAATCCCAGGTAATAATTTGCATAATAATAATTTATCAAATGATTAGTTGGGAAATGATATCAGTGCGAAATGTTGAGTTGGGAAATAATATTTCGCCTAAATAAAAATATGGGATAAATAGTTTGGGAGCTAATAATTTGCTAAATATTTTTCGCCGAAACATTACTAAACCGATGTGTACTGCCTTTTCGGCGAAATATGTTTCGCCAAATTTCACTTAGCAACCAATCTTTCGCCGAGGTTTCATTTGGCAAACCAATCGTTGGCATTACTTTACTGTGCATTTTTCTTAATTTCGCAACATTTTTGTATTGCAAAATTTTACTTCGTCACACTTTTATGTGGCAAATAATTATGTAGTAAATGATTGGTTTAGACAAATAACAAATTGTTAAGTAAATAACATTTGACCAATTTTTATATTACAAAGCATTAAGTACTTCAAAATTTGTGCGAGCGAGCAAGACCGTTCGGAGCAGAAGCGACTTGGATAGTTTAGGTTCAGAAGGCTAAGGCTTCGATGCCACCTTAGCCTTCTATGTTAGGTTTTTTTTAGCATTCAGTATAACCTGTCAGTGGGAAAGTAGCTTTAATGACATTCAACATGTTGCTAAGTTAAGGTACCTATGCCAAAATGCCAATCAATATTTGATTGAATTAATATGTATTATATACTCAAGGAATAAAATTTTACATACTTAAAGGCGAGCCCCAAATCGTTTGACATTTACTCCGCAAACGACAAAGAATTTTTTTTTTCAAAGTACTCACCCTCCAGAGCCATTATTAGGTGCTTAAAATATACGATAATATAATTACGATTACGTATAATTCATGACATACTGAATTCATAATTTTATAATAATATTAAATAAGTACACAGTTATATGTGTGTTGATATACATTACGTAACTATGTAAACTCATTCATTCTTCATTACTTAATGTTTACTCAGTTCTCCAAAAGATGGCGCTGCAATGTGTGGCAATTTATTTAACTACTCATCGCTTGATTTGGTTCATCATCATTTAAAATATTCAATTTAAATGTGTTGATATCCGTACCCCCTCCTCTAAATTTCTTAATTTAGCAAAATCCTTACTCAGCGGCTTAACCATGTCACAACGTTATTAATTTCAGCGCCATCTGTTAGTATAGCGGGGTACTCGATAGTCATAGCACGTATTATTTGAAAACTTGAAGGTGCGAATTCAATCGAGTGTAGTAGATACCTCCCCTTTTAAGGGTTGAATTTTTATAGCCTAAGGGTTGAATTTTATAGCCTATAATTTGGCCGGGAATTTTCTCGACAGCTTAGTATAGTTTGCATCAAAATCCGTTCAGCCGTTCCGACGTGATGCCCGGTGAAATAAACGACAAACAGATAAACAGACAAACAGATAAACAGACAAAAATTCTAAAAACTGTTGGAACGTGTTCTGTTATCGATTCTAAGTATCCCCAGCCAACTTTTTTTCGAATATCTTCCATGTACAGACTTTCGACCCTCTTCAGCTTTATTATATATTATTATTATTATTATTTATTATTTATTATTTATTTATTTATAATTTATCATTTAACACTGGTATAGAGCCTTTATGCACAAAATTCCAGCGTCGTACAATAGGGCAGGCCACCCTGCCTAGAATAGTACTGAAGAGGCTGTTCGGGCTGTCCCGCATGCGATAATAATAAAATAACGATTGGACAAATGAATTGATTGACCCAATTAAACTTATTTGTTCTGAAAAAAATCGTCTCAAATGATTGACTAAAATGGCATGGCAATAATACCTACATAATTTCAAAGCAAACTTACATATATGGTCATGCTACTATGTAACCAATTAGTTCCTTTAAAGAGACTGATAAGACTTAGCTGCTGCAATGATTTATTTCAGCCTGGCGAGAAAAAAAGGCAAATATTTTACAAATTATCTTATTGTAATAACTGTCGACAATGGCGTTAATGTTGTTTTTATGGTCTGTAAATAAAATTTAACGAGTTGTGAACAACCTTATTGTATAACTAGACTAGTCATAAAATTTACTTTTTTATGCTTTTTTCGCTAATTTTCATACACATATGGAAAATAAATAAAATATGACAAAATAACTGAAAAGTCATTAACTTCAGACATCACAGTAAGAAGAACGTTAATTTAGGGATACCCTACAAAATTGAGTATATCAAGGTCTTGGCCAATCATTTCCTATTAGATTAACAGCTGGCAGGAAAACTCGGTTAAGGTATTAGTGTCCACAGGATGGTCCACAGTCACAAATGTATGTGCTAATTGTCAATATTGAGTATGACTAAAGAAGGAGTTTGATGATTGATGGTCGTGAAATCGTCATATTCTTAGAAAACACGTATTGGAACAATCCAACATATGACCGGAAAACCCTGGTTAGCGCATTGTTTTTATTAATTTGTTCATGTGTAATAATGTGAAGCTTATTTACGTTTAAAAACAACTAGGTACTTATACTGATTAAAAGCCACAGAGTAACAAGGGTCATCTCGTACAATTAAAATAATTGTTGTTGCTACTAATGAAACACGACAGCTTTAATACAATTGTTTTAGTAGATATGTATAGTCGACCAAAGAAGTGCTATGGCTATGCTTATATGGCAGTTTCTAAAAACAAAATTATATTCTGTATATGTATAAATTTTCTACTTTATCGATTCAGTAGTTTCGGAACAAATTGGCCGTGACAGACAGATAGATAGACAAACACACTAGTGATCCTATCGGGGTATCGCGAGTTTCCATTTTTTCATTTTGAAGTACGAAATTCAAAAAACAATAAGATCGATTGTTGCGAGGACTTGTAAGTGATAAAAGTAGTATTTTTTATATGTAACTAGCTGTTGCCCGTGGCTCCGCCAGCGTAGAAGTATGAAATACTTACACATTTTTTTTATAAAAATCGGTTAACCCGTTTCGGAGGAATTTGGTCACAACACAAACACTATGACACGAGAATTTTATATATTATGTTTCAAGTCGTACAACTAATATGAAACCTAAGAGCGGTAAAGAAGTTTCGTGGCCGAAAGACCTACCTACGTTTAAATATTTTCGTTCGGTTTGTATGTTCATAATAAGCTAATGTTTATTTATAGAATCAGCAATCTGTGTATTCAATTAAACTCAACAGCAAATAGGTCGGTAAAGCCACAGAGAACATAATATACAGAGACACCACCTAGTACAAGCAAACGGTATCACCCTAATACTGGCTATACAACTGGCTATTTTTCTTTTCTTTATTTTACAATAGAAGGCACCACTGAGAACACAAATAACACGATACCTATATGCCATCTAGCGAGACACTAATGATACGGGTGTCGCTTGTTAGCCCAATCTATAGCTTGACTAGGACATGACAGGGTTGGTAGATGGCGCTACGTTATATAACCTACTCACGGCCGCTGGTCAGTGCGTAAGCAATCGAGGTTTCGTAGATCCAAACCTATTCGTAATCTGCTGAAAACGCTGTCAGCCATATTAGTTTATAGATTATCTACAGCTTAGGGCTATACTACGAAACTCGAAGTTCGTATCGTACCGTCCCTCTCGCTCTCGTATTAAATAGTTTAAGTGTCAGAGGGACCGCACGACACGAACTTCAAGTTTCGTAGTAGAGTAGTGACGATATGTAGTTTTTTTTTTTTTTTATTCGACTGGAAGGCAAACGAGCAAGTGGGTCTCCTGGTGGTAAGAGATCACCGATGCCCGTAAACAACAACATCAGGGGTATTGCAGATGCGTTGCCAACCTAGAGGCCTAAGTTGGAATACCTCAAGTGCCAGTAATTTCACCGGCTGTCTTACTCTCCGCGCCGAAACACAACAGTGCAAGCACTGCTGCTTCACGGCAGGATTAGCGAGCAAGATGGTGGTAGCAATCCGGGCGGACCTTGCACAAGGTCCTACCACCTGCTATTATGCGATTATGCAATTATAGTATATAAGTGTTGTGTAGTGTATATACTTGGTGTTTTTCAAAATCTTCTAATATCTCAGAAACGGTGCGTCCTAGCTCAAAAATAGCCAAATTTTCAACCCCCCTCCCAAGCCCTCCCCACTACGGGACTACCCCGGACCCAACCCCAAAATTTCATCCCCCCCCCCCCCCCACTTTTAGCACATTGACCAGCCGAACCAGACCCCTGATCCAAGGGTAGCAAAAACTTCCAGGGCCTATAGCTCCGGAACGGGGCTACTCCGAAATACAACGTTCGAAGTTCGTGTCGTGCGATCCCTCTCGCTCACGTATTAAATAGTATAAGTGTGAGAGAGATCGCACGATACGAACTTCGAACGTCGTGTTTCGGAGTAGCCCTTCAGCACAGTAGGCAGGCTACTCCGAAAATCGAAACTCGAAGTTCGTGTCGTGCGGTCCCTCTGACACTTATACTATTTATTACGAGAGCGAAAGAGACCGCACGACACGAGCTTCGTGTTTCGAATTACATAGTAGCCCGCTGCATGCGCATACCGGTTTTACGCCATCTAGCGTTACTTTTGCAAACTACTACGAAAACCTCATAGCTGAAACGTAGTCACATGTAGCCTATACTTTCGTAATCTCAATTTATTATTTATGATGTTTCTTATCTTCAAATTAAGGAGTTGAAATAAAGTTGATGTGAAGTTGTGTTTATAAAATATGCTATTCTTTATTTTAATATCAATATTTCTACTTAATTCGGCTTATTTACATTTTATACTTTACAGATGTTAATGGTAGTGCCATCTATTGCCGTTTTTTAGTACTGAATATATCTTGTATGAGTTGGTAGCCCATGGTAAAGCGAAGTGGTTTGGAAATAGATTTGCCTTAAAACATCGTAAAATACTATCCCGTGTGGAAACTACCTGATGCATCTTTTAAAGGGACTCGTGTTAGTCTAGGCTAGAGGCTCAAAGGGACGTAAGTTAACAGAAATGGTTAAATTCATTAATTATTAATACCCCATAACGCAAATTTAGGTCAGAATGCAGCTGCATTGAATATTCTTCTAATAATTGCACAATGGGTCTAACAGAATATTAACTTTTCAGGCTTTGGCGTGGGGCTCGCATCATCGTCATCCTTCGTTTCGCTCAATCATTATTTCTCCAAAAAACGCGGACAAGCCGTAGGCCTTTCCATGGCAGGAACTGGCTTCGGTCTCATGGTGATGCCCCAGTTAGTTAAGATATTGCTAGGGGAGTACGGATTCCGATGGACTGTGGTTATACTGGGAGCTTTAGCCTTCCACGCCGTGCTGGGATCGTGTCTACTGCAGCCTGTGAAGCGGCATCTTAAGGATGAACCTATTGACTTTGAAATGCAGACTGTCAAGGTTTGTTTATGTAATTGTATAGATTAAAAAGAAAGAAAAAAGAATTGCCACACAAAAACCAGGAGTAAGGAATATGAAAATGCAAAAAAAAATCGAATAACAGTCGGTCTGTTATTCGAATTTTTTTGCGTATATTTAGACGACGGTATGACATGTGCTCAGAAATCTTATCCTTTGGTAATAGAAACACAAAAACCTTTCTTTACTTGCCATTCTAAAAGATCTAAGGCATGACATAAAATAGGCGATTCCTGTTTTCGAAAATGTTCAATTTTTAGTCATTATTACATGCTTTAGTTTAGTCAAATATTAATCACAGACATTGTTCTTTTTCAGGAAATGGAATGCATTTTAGAAAGCGACGAAGAGGAAGTAGACAAATTTGAAATAAATCCGTTAGTGACGCATCCAATGCCAAAGCTAACAACTCAACGTTCCCACGGCAACATGAACCATCCATCAGTTCGGAACATCGGTATGCCGCGTGCCAAAACCTGTGATAAACCACTCGAGGATTTCGAGAAACATTCTAGCTTTAGCCCTTTAGGGTTAAACAGTTCAGCGTCAGTAGCGGCCATGCAGCGCGTCACATCCAGTGCCAGCATGAGTGAAGCTGCCCGCCGCAGGAAAGTGTCCGTCATCTCCAACATATCCAATATGGACTTCACGGGCAGCTACCTGCAGCTGTATCTTGATGTAGGTGAAGATGTTTTATAAAAAAATACTAATATGATGAAATTAATTTAGTAGTCTAATGAATAAGTCTACATACATACATACATACATAAAATCACGCCTCTTTCCCAACGGGGTAGGCAGAGACTACATCCTTCCACTTGCTACGATTCTGGCATACAATTCTCGCTTCTTCTACATTCAATAATCTTTTCATGCATGCACGTCGGTTTAGAGTACTCCTGACCCGACCTTTCTTCAGAATGTCCCTGATTTGATCGAATAAGTCTAATGATAGTGAAAAAGTCAAATTAAATTACTTAATGGTCTGCAGTTAGGCATACTACAAAGGACTATATGCATAGTCTTGCATAATAATCTCGATTTATCTTGGAAACTTAATGCTCGTTTCTGTTATTTCAGACAGCGGATGAAGATGCCTTACAAATGAAAACTATAAAAAGATCTGAGCCAGAACCAGAGGAAAAGAAAGGCTTCTTTAGGAAATTCGTAGCTATGATGGACTTGGATCTATTGAAAGACTGGTCTTTTTTAAATCTTTTACTCGGCCTCTCTCTGTTTTGGAGCGGGGAACTGCAATTTAGGATGTTAACACCCTTCTTTATTAGTAGTCTGGGCTACAATATGAATGACACGGCATTTTGCCTCTCCATGACTGCCATTACAGATATATTAGTGCGTTTGATACTACCTCCTATTTTTGACAGAACAACCATATCAAAGAAAATGATATTTTTTATATCCGCTTTCTTTTTAGCGGCAACGAGATCAGGTAAGAAGACACTTCCATTGAATAAATACGCTGCTATATTAGTAAATTGTAGAAATATTCAATTATCTTTTCTTTTTAGTGCTGGCTGAGCAAACTGAATGGGTTCCGCTCATGATTTGGCTGTCCATCTGTGGTTTCTTCCGAGGCATGTGTCTTAGCAACTTCACTCTCACAATATCCGAATACTGTCCTCTGGAGAAACTGCCAGCTGCTTTTGGTCTGCATATGGTCAGCAAAGGCGTCTTTGTTGTTATAATTGGACCCATTATTGGTAAGTCACTTGAAGTTAACCGATGGCTTCTTGACCATCAATATATCAGTTTAGGATTTACACATAGCGTAGCGGAACTGGTAGCAGTAATTGTACAACCGTATCGGCGTACAGGACCGACTTTAACCCATTGGGAGCTCTGGGCACTGGGATAATGATAGGTACCTTAAAGTTTTTATTCCCAAAGAAGTTTTTATACATTCAGAACCCTGGGCACGGCACGTGTCCAGAGTTCCCAGTGGGGAAGAGGGGCCTGTCCGCGTATGTACCTGCCGTGTGGTTCTATTGATTAACACCATACAGTCCCACTAACACGTAAGTTAAGTGCTTAACTTACATGATTAGCTTAACTTGCCTGCGTACTCGTTCCAAATATACTTTTGCCGTTAGGTCTTGTAGGTGTAACTATGCAAAGAATCGCTTTCTCATAAGAGCTTGTTCCACACATACATATAGTAATTCTAACTATACTGATATTTTTCATCAAAAGTATAATATTTAAAGAAAGGTCGGGTCAGGAGTACTCTAAACCGACGTGCATGCATGAAAAGATTGATGAATGTAGAGGAAGCGAGAGTTGTATGCCAGAATCGTAGCAAGTGGAAGGATCTCTGCCTACCCCGTTGGGAAAGAGGCGTGATTTTATGTATGTATGTATGTATGTATGTATAATATTTATGTGGCCGCAATAAGAAGCACTTAGGTACTTAATAGTTGTTCAGTGACTGTTTTTTGATGATCAATAAAAAAATTAACAAAAACAATGAACCTTATTGTATGATCAATTAACTAAACTAATAATTAACTTTAGTTGTTTTACGTTTCCGCAAACTACTATGATTTTGTAACTTTTGTAACTATAAATATATAGTTCCCTGGTTGATTTGATTTTTAATATCCTACTTAGTGACAACCATGTTCTATAGCAGCTTTACTTCTGTGAGTAGCCCACCTGAAGTAATTAAATTAATATTGATTTTTAACCATTTGACATACGAACTACCTAAAAATAAATGAATACAGTTAAATAAAAAAAAAAATAAAAAAAAATAAAAAAAAAAAACTGTTGTGGTTTGTGGAGCATATAAAAGAGGTTTTTACAAATCTGATGGTAAATATTTTATAGCTTTAGTTAAGATTTTACTCTGCTCTGTGCTGTTCTGACCATAAAGTAATTTTGATCATGAAACTACCGTGAGACTCACTCATATTAAATGATATTGTAACGGATAACTCACGTCTTAAATCGAGTTTAGCTGGACATGTTTCGGGTTATTTCGGAACCCTTCATCACTGGAGCACGCGACTCGGCGGCTGTCGCAACACGCGCACTACGCGCATGTCGAGCTAAACTCGATTTAAGACGTGAGTTATCCATTACAATATCATTTCATAAAGTATTTTTTTAGTATTTCAAAAATATACAAGTGTCTCATATCTATAATGTACTTAAGATAAAATGTTGTCTTGGAAATAATTAACTCTTCTGTTTTTTCAGGGTTCGTCAGAGACTACACCGGTAGCTTCTCTCTTTGCATTCATGTGCAAAACGCCCTCATAATGTCGTGTGTCCTCGTTTGGGGCATCGAGTACGCAATGGCATTCACAAGACGCCGCAAAGTTGTGCAGATTTAGTATCTGTTCGGACTGCATAAAAGCGTGAGATCTGTCTCAGTTCAGTGATATAATTGGTCGTTTTTCCACATCGCTAATTCAAGATTCGAAGCTGTCTTCATTCGTGCTGTGGATTGATTCGTTTAGACCTCATCGTCCGAAATTTGGTTACACGGTGTTGTACGTGATCGGGTGTTAGTGTAATGTGATCCCCATTTTTAATTTATAACAGAACATTGCATTCTTGACTTCATAGAATGACCTGTGTACCTTACACATGATTCTATTGCCGCCCTAGAGCATTTAATCTAAAACACCCGTTTGCCTTAAAGTGTAAAATTTTAATTTTTCGTTGTAAGTACCGATTGTTATTTTCTCAAATAAATGACGGTACTTGATACCGAGCGTTCTCTATAGTTATTAATGATTTTAAAATATTATTGTTTTTATGAGCAAATTAATCTTGCTAGGTTATAGACAAAGCAATTAATTGTTTTAGCGTAAGATAGTTTTGTTATGCCAGTACTTTAGATACTAAGTGTTGTTTAGAATGTAGGGGTCCCCGCAGAATGTTTTGTTTACAGCCGGTAAATAAAGCTATAGTTTTCTACTGTCACGATCTGCTGTTAGTTTTTGTGTCTGCGGGAAGCTTTATATTCTTTTCAAATTTTATTGCACTCCAGTGACAAGATGATATGAACATTGAACATGACATGTAATCGTTTGAATGAGAACTAACGCAATAGGATTTGGTGCTAGCTTAAAATGTATCTTTTAACACAATCATGAGGGATATAGAGTTTATATTTAAATGTATCTTATTTCAATAATACATGATGATGATGATTGCTTGTAAGGTGTTATAGACACTGTCTGCTAGTGCCGCCCTGGCTGCAAATCCCAAGAGTCTTAGATCTCATTTAATCAATATTGCAAGAATTTAATGAATAAATATAGAGTGGAATTAAGGTATTGATCTTTTCCGTCTAATTCAGTTAAGTATATGTTTTCGCGAAGGTACACATGACTCTCTTATTAATATTTTTGACATTCAAAGGTCACAAATGAATTGATTAAACCAGTGAACTTCCCATGACAAGATTAGAACTTTATAGTCTATTTTAACGTGTATTGTACACATGTATATTGATATCAAAGCCAATTCGGAACATTAGTGTTGCGCCTTTTGAAATTGAAATCGAGGAATATTTAGACCTCAGTCTTTACTAATCATATTTTTAGACGGCTGTTTGTAGTTTGGAAAAGTTTTATGTAGTGTACTTATACTTAGCTAACACTACGTACTTGATAAATAGTGAGACATGATATCAAAGACGCTATGAAATATTTAGAAATAGCGCGTTATTTGTATCAAATAAATTATAGAACTGAATTTATAATGTAGCAGATTATAATGCAACTTGTCCATTTAGACATTTATTGTTTCTATTAAATAGATATGAACAGTATGAATTAAATGATACACAAGACTGTTAAACATAACGATGATATCGTTCTTAATTAGCTACTTAGCAAACATATTTTTGACAAAATAACACTCATCACGTAGGAGGGAAGCACACGTCAGAATTTGTTCTGAATTTAATGTAGTCTTCAAGGTAATGTATTGAGTTTTTGTTTTAAATGTGTAAATTAAATGATAATTGTAACATTATTGGGCCTGTCTTCCAAATATCCTTTAGCTACAATTAATTAACAGTCAGGGTTTTTAACGAAGCTTGAGTACTTATTTCTAGTACTTAATAAATTTTGTTGTACTTATACTTCAACATTTTATGGCCCTACTACAAAAAAATAGTAGTAGTAGTGGTATAGCCAGTGTTATCAGGAACATCTATAAAAAAGAATAGAGTAAAATATAACAGGCACAGCGTATTTTCAAGTTTATTTTGGGCCCAGAAATCATGGCATTGTATTTGAGAATTTCAATTTGTATGTTACAAAAATTAAAAGGAAATGCAATATAGTTATAAGTGCCATTGTAAACTATTGTATCTGGAAGATTTTTGTAATAATTTTTTTAAACGGGTGTATGAAAAGAATGTGCCAAACTTAATGCCTCTCTAACTTCCGTGATATACAGAATTATATACGATTTACTTCTACACTATCAAATCGGATGTGTACTAATAAAGGTATCTGATGAAATCAGATAATCATTTATTATAATCTTTTTCTATATTATTCTACTGTTTATTACATGACAAAATCGAGTTATTGTTTTTGATTTTTAATCGAATTATTAGCCACCTTTAAGATATACTTATACTAATGAACATAATGGAGAAGTTCATAAGTTACAATTGACCAGATGTGTTATAGTCTACCTATTGACATTATGTTGATTGGTAAAGGTATAATCTTTGGTTGGAAGTCGGGACTGCTTTGTAAAACATCATTTAGGACAATAATTTTTATGTTACGTGATTGTATTGTTTTAACGCATTTGATGAATTTGAATGTCGTATGGTGCAACTTTTCTAGTTATTTTAAATATATAGGTACTTTTCAAATTTATCATGGAAAAAATATTAAGAAAAAGATGAAAAAAGACAATGAAATAAAATAACAGGTTACCAAATCACTTTGTTTTATTCAACGAATGACAATTTAAATTTCGTTCTGGCAACTCTAAAAATCAGTCCAGCTATAGTTGCTTAAATAACAATGTGCACTAGTTTTCTAATGTATTGTATTGTAAAACTCTTTATTTTACATAATAACACATGAAAATAACAGAACACATGATAGTAGGATGTACAAAGGCGAAATCCCTTAAAGGGATCTCTTCCAGTCGTTCAGAAAATGGAAACAAAAGATTGGTTTTCTTTTTCTTTCTCATTTGAATCTTCAGGAAAACGAAGAAAACCGACGAGGCCCGAGCGACATTAACATTCTAGTTGTACATATAACTGTAAATAAAAATAAAAATTACGACAAATATATGTAAACCTTGGTCGTTCATATTCGTACGAAATTGTGATCAATACTAAAAATAAATAGGCCTTATTTTATTTTTTATTCAACTGGATGGCAAACTAGCAAGTGGGTCTCCTGATGGTGAGAGATCACCACCGCCCATAGACACCTGCAACACCAGGGGGATTGCAGATGCGTTGCCCACCTAGAGGCTTAAGATGGCATACCTCAAGTGCCAAGATCCAAAAAATGGTGAAAATAACACGGGTTTTGCTTTCGTTTAATCACATTCGGATCGAATCGGATATTTCTGGTTGGGCGCAGAGCCGGCACGCCGGCAGTAAATCCAAAGTGATTCACAAATTCAAAAGAGTCGATATGATGATTATAGGTACGTAACTAATTCAGAAAGATCAGCCGGGTGGTCGCAATGTCCAATTTTTTTTCCTAAAATCTTTTGGTCGAAATTGTTTGGCATAATATTGTATAGTATACTTATTTTTTGCATACATTTTTTTTCCAGGAGCACTTGGTTTACTATAATTGTTTAGTCTAAAACTTTTATGACTAAAATGCTAAACCCATAAAATTGTTAGATCTAATTATTATTCAGTTTAATTTTACTAAAACAAAGATCAAATGTGCCATCATTTTCCGGGCATAATGTACGCTTTCACAGCTTGTCTGGAAATTAGGATTTGCTTAGACTTTGTAACCAAATAAGTATTAGCATCGGATTAAAAGGGGGAAGGTTAGGGCGTGCTTTGTGTCCACCCATGGCCCGCACTAAATGAGCAAGAGCTCGCTACAGTCACACCTTCGTTATTGTATAAAGAGTGAAAGTTTTCTTTATATATTGTGCTAACATAAGTAAAAACGATACTTATAGAGATTTGCTAAAAAAAATTGTCAGGCGTCTATTCAAACATACGAGGGGTGGCTGAAAAGTAATCCCTTATACTCGGGGCCATAATTCGAGAGACAACTTTGACAATTCATTGTGCACAAGTGTTGCCACAGACAGGGTAGTGCTGTTCGTGTCGATATTAAAAAATATCACGGCATTGGCTTCTATCGATATTTATCCATTATTTATGTGACAATACCAAATTAGTTTAATAATTTACTTTGCAATGTAAGATCATTGAAAGAAGTGCAAATACAAACCAACGACAATTATTTTTTTTATTGTTTTGATTGGCCTCACCTTAAATCCGCTGTCACCAAGGGCGCTAACAAGTATTTGCAGGGCTACTACGACAAACTCCAAGTTCGTGTCGTGCGCGTGCCGCTGACACTGTATTTTATGTTATACTGTTTCTGCATCAATAAAACTTTTTCATTTTCATTTTTTTTTCATTTAAGTAATAATTTCATCATTACCTTCACAAGAGGCGCCATTTTGTCAACGATAATGTAGTGATTGGCGGGGGCAGGGGGACTACTACGAAATTCGAAGTTTTTATCGTACCGTCCCTCTCACTTTCATTTTAAATAATATTAACACCAGCAGGATAGCAAGATACGGAGTTCGAATTTTACACTTCGTAGTATATAGGGCCAAGGGCGGGGGTCGGTGCGGGGCATTCGTCGATTTTTCACTTTGAATCGTAATGGATCGTAAACCTCAGCAGGGCTACTATGAAACTCAAAACTCGAAGTTCGTGTCGTGCGGTCCCTCTTACCCTTTTATACTATTTAATACGAGAGCGAGAGGGACGGTACGATATGAACTTCGATTTTCGAACTTCGGAGTAGGCCCTCTGAAACGATTCACGGATCGGATCGTATGCTCTTGAATCCTTCTCACAAAAATCGTATCAAAAATGGATTTGAAATTTATTTTGACAATTTGAATATTAGATCTGACCGTTCTGACCACACATTGGATTTAATCGTTAGAGCCATCGCTTTAATCACAATAAAATGAAATTATTATTCACACAGGACGATACTTACAGCATAAAGAATGTAAAATAAATACAATTTAGCTGTGTATGACTTTTTTAACTATCCGCATCCTGTTTCATTATTTTTATGTATCTATTTGCTTCGGTTAGTAACATAAGCAATCCGGACTAGTAATGCGACTTTATTGCGGCATCCGTTTATAATCGATTTGTCTTCATTAAGATAGTAAATATTCAATACTTACTTATTATATCATAACAAATTAATAAATTGTCTGTAAATACGATTTAAAGGATACGATTTACTTTATTTCCGAATCGAATCGGTTGAAGATTATATTGAAATGAATAGACTAAAAAATCGCTACATCGTATCCATCGCTTAATCAATCTTCATAAAAATCGAATCGTAACGTGCATCCCTAATTCGTGTAACAAACTTTTGTAACCCATTCGGCTTCCATTTCCCGGAGTGTTTGAATGTGTTTCGTGGTTTTCTGCATCTCTCCGCTCACTGTGCGCATTTTATCTGTTACGTTTTTGTTTTGTTTGGTTAAATTTTCATTGTGTTATATCTTTGTTACTTTGAATTGGTACAAAAAAATCCCTCTTAGCAAACCATTTAGTCGAATCGACAATGAATATCGATATCGGCTACATCACTATTTAATTTAGTCGAACCCTGGCAACCCTTTACCTGTCATTGACTTGTCAAAGCTGTCTCTCGAATTATGGCCCCGAGTATAGTCTATATATAATTAAAAAATCTTACTGGCCACTATGGTATCGTATTAGCTTAGATGAATGATTGGTCTCGCGCGCTCGCTCGACTAGATACCCCCCTACCTAAAATTTAAAGTTCCGTGAATGAGGCAACTCAATATTGTAGTGTGTGTAAGAACGGTGTAAGACAATTTGCAAGGATGCTAGTGTGCGTGACGAATTGTGTTGCCAGCTGCTCCACTGTTACCCGAAGTATTGGGAAAATATAAGTATTATGCTGTGGTCTATTAATTAAGTTACTGGTTATAAAATGTATCTTGGGAAATACTTAGAAATTAACAAGTAATTAAAAGTGAATGTTTTAATATGCTGTTCGTTTTGGCGTAGGTTTTTTCTTTAGAAAAATGGTAGGTATGTAGGTATATCAATGATCATACCTCACTTTTAATAATAATATATGGCGTTATCTGGGAAAAGATACCTTGTTGTCGGTATTGAGTTATTGATATGATAACATACATACATACGCTCGAAAAACATAACCCTCCTTCGAGCAGTCAGGTAAAAAGTTAACATTTCAGGAAAATGGGTAGAAAATCATTTTATCTACTCTCGCATCGTAATATTCGAATTATAAAATTCAAAACGAGTTTATATTTACATACTTTTTAAACACAATACCGAAATATTAAAAAAAAATCACATTATCACACTTCTCTTCTAACGAAATAGTGTTATAATATAATTTTTTAAACCATTACGATACAGGGCAAATCCAAAAAGTTTATATCAACAAGTTTTGATTCCAATATTCACTTGTCTGTGGCAGTGCCCGCTTTAGCGCATGCGCGCACATGCCGCACATGCGCAGTGATGTACTGAGTTTTACCGCCATTCCGTTCATAGGTTGTTATTTTGTTGTACGAATTTTCGTGAGAAAATTTTGTTTTTGCTTAAAAATGTCTGATATCAGTGAATGCGAAGAAGATTTGACTCCGCCCGATATTTTAGATGCGGCGAAGGAAATGACTCATAATTTACTAGCAAAGTGAAGGTCCTAGTATAAGTTCTGGTTGCAATGCAGGTAATTCTTCACCAGCAGGTAATGGTTCTTGAACACATGATAGAGGATTTAATATATGAACGTAGATAAAATATTGTATGCAACTGTACGCAATTAGGCCTTATAACACTCGTGTGACCCTTTTATGAAACTCGGCTACGCCTCGTTTCATGAAACCACACTCGTATTATAAGGACCCCTATTGCGATACAGTTGCATAAATAGCTATTTCAATACCTACATTTTTGGTCGAATAATTCACTTTCAAAGGATGTATATGTCGGCGGCCGATCGTAAAATCCGCCAGATCACGAAATTCCTAGGCACATCATGAAATGGCGCCATTTCATGATATGCCTAAAATTTGTCCAGGCATATCACGATGTGCCTGGGAAACAATACGGCAGATCGATTAGAACAACGCATTTGACGATATTCCTAGCTTTATACCGGGTATATCGTGATATGCTGAAATAAAGGAAAAATTAGGTACGACGAGCGAAGCCAGGAGTGTTAGTATGAATTGTGACCACTACGCACGAGCCGAGCGAGCGAAGCGAGCGTGCCGGGGCAGCGCCCGGCGAAGAGCCAGAAACGATTTGGAGGCGTTTCATGATAAGCCTAGGAATTTCGTGATCTGCCTAAACTAGCCAAATCACGAAATGGCGGCGTTTCATGATATGCCTAGGAATTTCATGACCTGCCTAAACTAGCCAAATCATGAAATGGCGGCGTTTCATGATATGCCTAGGAATTTCATGATCTGCCTAAACGTCACTAGCAAATCGTCAAACGGTGAATTTTGAACGATATGGCGGATGTCCCTTAGCCAATTCACGATATGCCTAGGAATTTCGTGACCTGGCGGATTTTACGATCGGCCGCCGACAAATATATTACAAAGACAAACATTAAATAATATAGAACTAGGTTATGTATATATGTCGGCGGCCGATCGTAAAATCCGCCAGATCACGAAATTCCTAGGCATATCGTGAAATGGCGCCATTTCATGAATTGGCTAAGGGACATCCGCCATATCGTTCAAAACTCACCGTTTCACGATTTGCCTGGTGACGTTTAGGCAGATCATGAAATTCCTATATCATGAAACGCCGCCACTTCATGATTTGGCTAGTTTAGGCATATCACGATATGCCCGGTATAAAGCTAGGAATATCGTAGAATGCATTGCTCTAATCGATCTGCCGTATTGTTCCTCAGGCACATCGTGATATGCCTAGACAACTTTTAGGCATATCATGAAATCGCACCCCCAACCGAATAAAGCGGTAAAACTTTTTACCCGACTTTTAATTTTATTACATTTTTGAATTCCGCACATTAACATCTATCACGTCAATTTTTTTCGTACTCCTCAGACGTACATTCACGGAGATATTTACACACACGTGTTTATACTTCCGAAATTAAAATTAGTTTACGTCGGAGAACAAAACCATTACAATATATTACGCGGGCTTGATATAGAAAAAGTTACCTGAATAAGGACGTTAAAAATTAAAACATTTTTATTCGCCCAAAAAGTAGGAACACGTAGAATTGTACAACCTTTTACGTCGTTATTCTTACTGAACAAATCTTTCACTCTAGACGTAAAGAATTCATGCAAGTTCAATAGATTTCTGCTTTTAATGTAATGTACTTTTATTATCTGGTTTGTGACTGTTTCTATGTTGTAATGATATTTGCAAAACATTATTAAATAATTATGGACGTATTTGTTCATTATGTCATTGTACTTCGCACTATATATCCAACGATTTAGTTTTGCAAGCTTGCTTGTAAGGCCTGTTCACCATCCAATCGGGCAATCCCGTTTTTATCAGTCATCGGGAAAAGTCCAGATGACAGTGTTGAGTGTAATAAGTGAATATAATATTTTGAAAACATGTCTTCTTTGCAACAAAAACTTACGGAATTCGCGCTGCTGACGAATGTTGAACATGATCGACGATCAGAATGCTTGTAAGTACCTAACGTAATGTTACTGTTTATTAAGTAGGTAGGTACTAGGTTTTATTAAACTTGACCTGTGTTGATATACAGTATATCTTAGGATTGTAAACTCTTTACATTACAGTATAGTTTTTAGCTTTTGACAATTACAAGTGCTATGTAGCTGATCTGACTTTTCAAAGTGCACTACAGACTAAAACATAAAGCATACCTAATAGTGAACATGACTTCTTTTATTGCGAGTGGTAATCATTAAAACTTAGAAATAATGAAAAACAAATTATGTAGGTTATAACTGGTCCATAAGGTTTAGTTTCAACTGACAATAACAAAACTACCATACCAAAAGTAGGTACCTCCTTAAACATTCATTCATCAGCGGCACCTACATTTATTATAATCCATACTCACTCATCATCCCAGCATATATACGTCCCACTGCTAAACTATTCGATCTGCAGTCGCAATTAAAGTTTCAGGATTTTAAAAAATTCCACTGGGAAATCCCAAAATTTATATCGTGGTTTTCATTGAAGTTGATATAGAAACAAATATCCAAAATTTCAAGATTCTAAACCCAGCGGTAAAAATTTCAAGATTTTACCCCTATCCCGTAAGAATATTGAGACAAAAGTATTCTATGTTAATCCAGGTTATAGACTAACTTTTCACTAAATTTCATCCAAATCTGTCTAGCCATTTCAGCGTGAAAATAGCCCATGTGTTATTCCAGAAGTCCAGCTATCTACATACCAAATTTGATGACTCTAAGCTTAGCGGTTGTCATTTCAAGATTTTATCCCTATCCCGTAAGAATATTGAGACAAAAGTATTCTATGTTAATCCAGGTTATAGACTAACTTTTCACTAAATTTCATCCAAATCTGTCTAGCCGTTTCAGCGTGAAGAAGTAACAGACATGCTCACTCACTCACTCGCTCACTCACAAACTTTCATATTTCTAATACTAGTGTTTACCCGCGACTTCACACATAAATCATTAGGTACAGTAGCTGAATTCAAATTTAAGGATTTTAAAAATTCTCGTGGGAATTTCCGAAAATCAAATCATGGTGTTCATTGATTTTACATAAATATTTAAAAAAATCATGTCAAATTTCATAACTCTAAGCCCAGCCGCTTTTGTTTCGAGATTTTATCCCTATCCCATGGGAGTATCGGAATAAAAAGTATCTTATGTTTTATTCTAGATGTCCAGATAGCTACATACCAAATTTTATTTAAATCCGTCCAGCTGTTTCAGCGTGAAAGAGTAACAAACATACTCACTCACTCACTCACAAACTTTCTCATTTATAATTATTAGTAGGATTAATAATATTAAGAAATCTCTTGTTGATTTAAAGAAAAATAACGAGTTAATCAGTGCATTATTATGTAGCTACAATATGTACATACACATAAGTTTAAGTACGTAACGATCAATCTGAACTTAAAAACTAATTTTATATAACTAACTAGATTATCATAATTATTCTGTGTTGATTATACAAGAAATATTTTTCTAGAAGTGAGAGAATACAGTTAATAAGTTCGAATATATACTTTAGTATAAATAAAAAAATTTATAACTTGAAAAAATATAATTATGTTAATATTTTCTGCAGAGAATTTTTATTGCCAGTGTTTCTTATTTATGTTTTATTAAATGTCCAATAATTTGATTTGTTCTTGAAAAAATATCTGTACACTTATTTGTTGGAAATCAAAATAAGTATTTCGATTAATTTAACCTCATTCCATGTAGAATAAATACTAATTTATCTGTTTTTGCTGATTTTGTTGGTTTTTCACTGACGTTCAGATAATACTTAAGAAATTATCATGATTACGTTCTATTATTGGGTATATTCATAATGTTAGTAATTGTTCCTTAATATTTCATTAATATAATCAACGTTTGATTACTATATCCTTTGTTTTATCCCAATGATCACCTGTGAAATCATTTATACAGAGTTTTTACACTTATTTTCGTGATATTGTCACTGAGTTAATAAAGCAGTAATATTAAAATACTAAAATAATAACTAGTTAAAAGTGCACGAATAAAGACGTAAACGTATAATACGACGCATAATTATGGCACAAGTACTGCTTAAGAATGTATGTGTGTGTTTGTTACAAAATTGTTTTACCAGCATGTTTAGCCGAATAAAGACGTATAAACAGTTTAAAAAAAATGACTCATAAATGCGCATGTGAATATAAATGTAATGTATAGTTTATTTTATTTTTAAAGTTTTATGCATTGTTATTTTAATCTGTCAAAACCATATAATAGCTTATTTATTTCTGCGTAGCCTTTCATCAAAACACTAAATATTTCATCAAAAACTTAAGCAATACGAGCGATTTTCCGTTTTTTATTTTTCCTGTAAACTAAGGCATTTCATATTACCGCTTTATTCGGTTGGGGGTGCGAAATGGCGCCATTTCATGATGTGCCTAGGAATTTCGTGATCTGGCTGATTTTACGATCGGCCGCCGACATATATAATAATTACGTTAGATAAATGAAATAAGTTATTAAATGATGATAATAATCAAATTCAATTGATTAAAATCTCAACCACGGGGATTTGATTTTTGTGTACGCGGCAACACTGAATGGCGTTTCGGGTTCATGTTATTTTATTTTGTAATTTCGAAATTATACGATATTTACTGATGGTATGTGATCCCAGTGTCCTTCTTATTTTTGGAAGTATTATTTTTACACAGTTTCACTGCGCAAACTGGTATTTTAATTCGGTTTATAACCAAAATTTTGCAAAACATTCGGAGGCGCACCTTACGCACAGTCTGCAACGCGACTGAGCCGGGTTGGAGCCGGGTACGCCGAATTCGGCGTACTATTTGTTGCTTCATTTGACAAGTACGCCGGCGGTATCTAGTCGAGCGAGCGCGAGACCAATCATTCATCTAAGCGTATTAGCTTTTTTTTTAATTTTTTTTTTTTAAAAGAATAGCGTCTTTTGTTTAATTGGTAATCGCAGATCAGACAACGCATGTTAGCAGTGTTCGGTGACTCTTTTCCTTCTGAATTTGTTGTAAAGTTTTGGTCAAAGCAATTTAAAAATGGCCGCGAGAGCCTTGAAGATGATCAACGCAGTGGAAGGCCGGTTTCAGCGGTTAGGTTAATAAAAATGTGTGATAAAAACGTGACCAGTATTTAAAACTTATTATGGAAGACTGACGTATAAAACAGTAGGAGATTGCACGAGACATTGGCATAAGTAAAGAAGGAGTGCACCAAATTATTCACGAGTAGTTATTTGGGAATGTCAAAGGTCAGTGCTCGTTGGGTGCCCAGAATGCTGACTCCCTTTGATAAGGATCGACGTGTCCAGTGTTGCAAGGCATTTTTAGAAATGAGCAAAGGTATGGAGGAAGAAACTATTTTTAAAATAGTGACTTGTGACGAAACATGGATTCTCCAGACCGAAAGCAAACAGGAGTCTATGCAGTGGATATTTAAGGGAGAGAAGCCTCCTCGCAAGTTTAACCCTTTGACCATTATTTTTTTAAAGCAATGAATCGAGAACTTTAACGATACGCACAGCATGAATGATTTTTTTTTATGATTTTTGAGAAAGAGAAATGTATATATTATTGCAGGGTTTCCGAATTATAAGACGGCAATATGTTTGCCGCTATCAGCCAAGGGCATTAAGTGACAAGACCGTCATGTCAGTTTGCCGGGGGAACTACGGGTGGCACGACGTATCCAAAATAAATAAATTAATTATTTATTAATTATTTTTTTACTTCCGTTGTCATTTCTAACTAACACGGCTAATTCAGCAATAAAGGTAGTTAAAAGGCAAATTTGAAGTATTGAATTAAGCTATTGCTCCATATATAAATCAATAACAATTGTAGCCTAGCCCTTTCCTTTAATAAACACCAGACACTTAACGGATAGTGGCAAATATATTGCCGTCTTCATTTTTTTTAATTATCAAATAACAGATTTTTTTTCTTTAAACTTTATATCGCCAATCTTGTCTCTGAAAGTAGAGAATTGTGACTATCGGATAAATCCAGCAAACAAAATTTTATTTACAAACATTTTTGTTCAATTGTAAGGAATAGTTAAAAATCTAAGTTCAGGCCTAAGAATCATCATTTAACATGGGTTGGAATAACGTTTATCTGCTATTCTTTTTTTCGTAAATTAGTACGAGTATATTCTCTTATGCGAACCAAAAGTTATATTAACTAACAACACGTTCATTGAGAAAAAAAAAATATCTGAGTCGTATGACGGCAAATATCTTGCCGTTACCCACTAAAGGGTTAAAGTCCGTCCGTCGGCGGGCAAACTCATGGCCATAATGTTTTGGGATGCCGACGAAATTTTGTTTATAGATTATTTACCTAAAATACTACGATAAATGCTAATTATTATAACTTGTTAATTCAGCTCCGAGAAAAAATAAAAGAGAAACGACGAGGCAAATTGGGCGAAGGAGTTCTAATATTGCACGACAACGCCCCAGTGCACACTGCTCGAGTAGTGAAGGCAGTTATGAGTGCAAATGGCTTCGACCAGCTGGATCACCCACCCTACAGTCCCCCCCCCCCCCCCTATTGCTACCCCCCCTATATTACTGGCCGCCTATATTACTTACCGTGTAATTTTTTTCTCTGTGTATTTGTTTTCTGTATCACTTATTATTTCTGGTGTACAATAAAGAGTCTTTGTATTGTATTGTATTGTACAGTCCAGATTTAGCCCCCTGCGACTACTTTTTATTCAGGCTTTTAAAAAAGGATCTAAGAGGGCGGCGATTTTCGACTGATGAAGAAATGAAGTCCGCAGTAAACGATAATTTTGACGAGAAAACAAAAGAACATTACTTTAACAGCCTAATGTCACTTTATGACAAATGCAGTAAGTGCATTTCTCTTGCAGGAGACTATATCGAAAAATAAAAATAAAACTAGCCATGGCAGTCTTTTACTTCACACTTTTAAGTAGATTACAACCACCCCTCGTAGTTTAAGGGTTGCAACATTACAAAGTGCCTGGCTCAAAGGAAGTTATTCAATGTCATTCCGAACAAAATATATTTAAAATTGAGTTTTATAATATCGTCACCTCCATGCTAAAGTCGCGAATCTTCTATTTTGGAAAAAAAAATAGACTTTGCAGCCAAGGTAATGACGAATTTAAGGTGAAATTTTATCCCGTTTAACTTGGAACTTTTATAATTTAAGAAGTCTTCATAACTAGTTTATTCTCAAACAACCTGTGTCAAAGTTCCATCAACTTAGGAATATTTTTCTGTAAAACGTGAGCGTCACATACCGGCTTTGAAAACAAGTCGAATGGGTAAGTAATTTTCGTGTCTAATTATTGTGACAAGGTTTGATTTCACAATAGTTACTTTAGGATATTACTTAATAGAGCGAAACAAAGAGGTAAATATCACTTTCCAATACTAGCTGCCGTGTATGTCGTACTTGGGGTGTTATATTACAAATGACAGCGTTGAAAGTGTAGGAAGTGGCGAGTCGATATTTGAACGGATTAGCTTTATTTTATTGGTTTCCCACTCGTTAACGGTTCACGGATCGAGAACTAATTTCTAGTAACTGGATACTCATATATTTTTAGAATAATCCACGCTACTTTGTTTGGGCAAGCGGAAATAGTATTTCGTCTAACTTGATAGTATCCGCGGGGGCAAGGACCTTCTGGGAAGCAAACTTTTAGAAACGAAAGTGAAAAAGTTTTTTAAAATTCAGATTACTGAATACTTTGAACACAAGAGAAAACAGAGAACACAACTAGCGCATAGGTTCACTCGATCGAAAATCAACCTATTTCGCTCAATCGCATGTTTCATTCGTTCCATAGAAGTCTTCGGTCAATTCGGCCTGTTAGGTTACATCAAATCATTCGTCCTCAAATCCATCTTCATTCCCACATTCCGCTATCCTACATACATGTCTGTCCCCAGGCATCCTTTAAATTACGACTTTGCAATTTCCAACTAAGATGAACCCTATTTACTATTGTCAACCATATAGTTGTCAGCTCATCTTACGTTGGAAATTATTTTTCTAGGAGCTATCCATTTATCAAATTTATATTCGTATCACTTTTAATTTATCATCATTTTGCAGATTATAATTAGCATTTAGCGCAATAAAGATTTTGAATTTGAATTTGAATTCTAATGGCCACTTGCTGGTAACACATAGATCTCGAGTTAGCGTTAAGATTCGTTTAGTAGTGTCAAAATGTATGGAACTGTCAAGCTTAAGCCAAGCTTAATAACTAAATCTAGATTTATTTTTTACCTGCAAGTGGGTCTAAAAATCATTGTTTGGGTTCTGTTGCGCTAATAAATACCTACCTCTATAGTACACTTTTTCTCAAATATTTCTAATCTACAGACACTGACTTGTGACAGATGTTAGTAGGTACAAGCTACGCTTACGTTTTGGAACCGTGACTCTATTGTCCAACGCTTTGACGTTCGCGATCGCATTCACCGTCTCTTTCCAGCCTCATCTTACACCGTGTAACAGAAATAATTTGCGAAAAAGGTTTTAATTCCAAGTGTGTTAGATAATAAGGCCTTTTTGGGGGTAATTTCGTATTATAGTTAAAATATTTCGCATATCTTCTTCAAAGACGGTAGCGCCACTTGACATCCAATGTTTTTAATTTTCCCATCGCAACGCCTTCCAATTTCTTTATATCGTTTGTAATGTGTTTACTAGCACGTATCAGTGGCGTTTTAGCTTTTGTTGTACCTTTGTCTGATGCTTAGGAATGAACAACTAAAAAAGTAAAATAAAAACCGGCCAAGAGCGAGTCGGACTCGCCCAAAATAGGGTTCTGTAGCCACTAAGAAAAAATTAAGTCATATTTTTGTAAGGATTTCGTATTTTGTACGGAATATTCCAAGTTTAGGTATATTTTACATCTTACGCTGCTATTGACTCTTAAACTACTAATAATTCTCAAGCAAACTTAACAGTTATTTTTTTCTTGTAAATTTGATATAATATATGTAATACCTAATTAAATTAATTTATTCAAGTAACATGACTCATTTTGTTCAACAATTTGTCTTAACTATACAATACAATAAAATACAAATACTCTTTATTGTACACCATAAATAGTAAGCGATACAGAAAACAGGTATACAGAGAAAACTACAAGGTAAGCAATAGGCGGCCTTATCGCTTAAGAGCGATCTCTTCCAGGCAAACTTTTTACAGAAGAAGGAAGGACTAGTTTACAGCAGGTAACCTATGTTAGCAGAAAATTACAATAAATACAAAATATACTAAATTCAAAAATATACTAACCGTCATGATCCTTTTTAATTTTTAGTTGAATATAGTTCAGCTTTTAGGAGGGGGGGGGGGGGGGGGGGGATCTTCTTCACTTTACGTCTAGGGGAGGAACCGAGGAAACGTAAACAAAACCTTTTTTTTTCAAATAATTTTTGAACCATTTTGTCGGCACGGTTGCTCTACATGTATATATCCCCGCAAAGTTACAGCTTTCTCACACTGATAGTCCATGAGCCAAGTCGCATGAATACGCCAGCATCAGAAAAATATGGCAAGTAATAAAATATGGAAGCATTTTTTATTATTTTACGATAGCAATTTAATTAGTTTTACCAGTACTTATTTCGAATTTTCTGTATAATTTTAGTCTACAGTTTTCATTATACCTATGTAGGTACTAACCAATACCATCCCAGCCTATATACTCCCACTGCTGGGCACAGAACGCACTCTCAGAACAACAGGGCTTGAGCCATAGCTCCCACGCGGGCCCAGTGCGGATTAGGAACTTCACACGCACCATTGAATTGCTTCGCAGTTGTGTAGGTTTTCTCACGATGTTCTCCTTCACCGCAAAGCTCGTGGTACTTAAATTTAAATGTAATTCGCACGTGAATTTCGAAAAACTCAGAGGTGCGAGCCGGGGTTTGAATCCACGACCCTCTGCATGAGAGGCGATAGGTCAAAACTTAAAAACATTATTTATTAACATGTACTAAAATCATGACTTTTTTCAGGTTCAATCTGACAATAACGCTAACTTTTACTAAAAAAAAAAATTAACAAAAAAGCAAAACCGATCCCAAAAAAAAAAAAAATAACAAAAAATGGAACCGACTACAATACCCTTGAAAATATTTTTCTAGGTACCTACTAGCTCGAAGTCGGTGACTCAGCACGACCCAGCAGGACTGAGTGGAACAATAGGCGTCTATATCACCTATATACAATGAGTTTTAATCAATCCTGCTGGTTCGTGCTGAGTCACTGACTTCAAGCTAGTAGGTATCTAGAGACCCTTGAAAATATTTCCCCCCCCCAAAAATGGAACCCTTGTAGTCGGTTCCAATTTTTTGTTATTTTTTTGACATCGGTTTTACTTTTTCGTTTTTTTTTTAATGTCTCAATTTTTAGTGATCCATAGCCAAAGTACATCTCACAACGATTCCATTAAACCAAACACGACTAAGTTACGTTGTTTTATAACAGAGTTCCGTTGCCTACCTTCTGGCTTCAGCATCAGATCAGTTCGAAAGAATCATTAACTTAAAGCTTCTTCTTACTCGCTTATTTAGGTATGTTAATCATGATCGTTTATTGACGAGCGAGCATAACTTAGCTTTGACGAGTTCCATTGGCGATCTATGGTCTTCTTTAACAGGTCCAGGTTACCAAATGATACTTTCTGAATGTAAATGCGCATCTTAATGCTAAAAATGCCAAAATCGCCATAGGTGTGCGTATAAAATTTGAGGTTTGCCCACGATTTACCTAGGATTCCATCATCAGATCTTGACTTGGTGACAATGGGACAACATCAGAATAAAAAAAATTCGAATAAAAAAAAAAAAATTAAAATCGGTCCACAATTGACTGAGTAATCGGTGAATATACATAAAAAAAATACAAACATTGGAACATTAGAACCTCCTCCTTTTATTGAAGTCGGTTAAAAATATCACTTCAAAGTTCAAACTGACGTCTAAATCAAAAATAGCCTTAGCAAACTCAAAAGTCATCTATGTATATTTATTTCTAAAAGACCCATCCAATGATACCCGAACATCATACTAAAGTACAATGGGTTTAGACGAGAAAAAAATTATAACCCCTACGTGTGGGGGAGGTACCTACTTACCTCAAAAAACTTTTTTACCACTTTGTGCTGACACGCTGACACGTGTGACATAAATATGTATTTTTGCTGATATAAAATTCCAGCTTTCTAGCTCTTAAGAGTCTCTTAAGCTAAGTGGCGGAAGGAGAAATGGACGGACATGGCTAAATTATGAGGGTTAACCTTAACATGCTTACATCAAAAACTAAGGCAGTTTTGAAAAATATGTCCCAACAAGCCCCTCGCTCCCTACGTACCTAGACTCAGCTGTTGATTGAGTTATTGAAAAAGCATAAACAACTTGCCAATGAACCCTTTAATCAACATTTTATAAGTTATTGTATTGCTACCCATTCCGATTAAATTCCAATAATATGTGAATTTATGCGCTTTGATATATTTACCTAATTGAGTTCATTTTATAACCTAGGTGGCTCAGTAGTAAATCTTGTAGACATCCTGATTTCTCACAATATCATTGATAAACTGATACCCAAGATAATTGACTGGAAGATGTCCACTGTTAAACAAAAGCCTCCTTCTTCGAACGCAACACTGAACGACCATTCGCCATCTGCGTCCACCATCACCAACATCATCATCATCATCATCAGCCGGAAGACGTCCACTGCTGGACAAAGGCCTCCCCCTTAGAAACCTGCGTCCACCGGTTGCCTACAACTGCCACAGCCGCCAACAAATAGCTTGGATCATAAATATACTAACCTTGCACCAGTATGATAAAATAGCATGTTTAAACAGATCACAATTATTATGATTATTACAACTATAAAGGTTTAGTGCCGCTTCAATGAAGAGCTAAGGTCTCATTAAAAGATTACGGCGACGTCAGTCGAAGACAATGCTTTCAGTCAACTCGAATCAATTTGTAATCTCTCTGTAATTTAACCCCATTCACAGCCGCTGGTGCCTTCAATACCAAATAGTTAATGTGGTGGCAGAATCAGTGTGGCGAGGACGCGCGTGGATCGCACTGCCCGTATAAAATGCTGCCTCGGAAAAATACATCCATCGCCTACTGATAGTAGTAAACTAACAAATAGCCAATTCGCACAACTAGCTATTTATAAGTATCAGCACAAATTGATTGAATCAGCAATTTAGTTGCAAAGTGTCGTGTGTAAAAATTCAGCATGGATGAGGCTTTCGCGCATATCGAGGGAAATGGAAAGAGGCATAAGAAGAACATGGTCCCTCCCGATGGTGGATGGGGGTACGTTGTGTGTGTTGGCGTCGGATTTACCTTTGTAAGTATTGTAAAAATATCACAGATTTCCTGTAACATTTTGCATGAGACAAAAAGAATGATGTTGCCGTATCTAGCAATGTAAAGCCAAATTTATGTACGAGAATTTTGCTTGTTTATATCTTTTTTTTTGATGAATGGTAATTGATTTTTTTTTGATGAATGGCAAATAATTATTTATTTACTCACTTTTATGTACTTTAATCACGATAGGTAAACATACTTCAAAAGTATCTAAACAAATAAGGATAGTTTGCGGTTAATATATCGCAAAAAAGGTTGTAGGTTTTTAAGTCATCTAGGTATATGCTTATAGATAGGTATATAGTAATATGATTTGTGAACTTTTCATAAAACCATATTAGGGTTGTAACGGACTACAGAGAACTCTTTCGTATCTTGATATTTAAAAAAATTGGGTAATATTGTCACTTTTATGAAATACATGATTGTATAATTAACAACTTATTTGACTTATTTTTAAAAGATCAGCTGAGGAGCGTCTTACGTATTCATTTTTTGAAGTTAAAAGAAAATAAAAATCCTAATTTTTGCTACTTTTTACCCGACTGCAAGGAGAGGTATTGTGTGACATGTTTAAGCAGTTTATGTCGCCTGTCACAAAACTGACGTTTATAAGTCGCTAGGATTTTTATTTCTTAACTAGGCGTAGCTTTTTTGACAATTTTGAACAAGACTTTAAAAACCTTTTAATTAACATTTTTATCATATTTGTGGGATGACCATGTTTTGTTTGATTTGTATTTTGCACGATATTCTCAAAACAATTTGCACCAAGAAGTATAAGTGGTATAATTAATTAAATGCAAACAAGGCAGACGTATCTATTTGTTGATATTACGATAAAATAATACTTTGGTTTCTTTTTTTTAACATACATAAATCCACTTTAATACCTATTTGTGACTAAGTAATTATCATAAAATATAACGACATTAATTAAAAAGAGCAAAAAGTGAAGGTTGTGTAATGTAAATTAAGCATAACTGGATTGGGAAATAAGCGAAGTGCAAGTTAGACTATGATTCTGATTGCCAAACTTCATCTATTTTCTGTCTGTCTGTCAAGACCCTTTTTCGCAGCAACGCGTGAAGGTATCAAGCTGAAATTTATATCAAATACTGAGTCTACTGTCCCTTGGAGCTGTGAAAAAATTAAAATTTTAAGCCAACACAATTAAAAGATGCAGGCGTTTATGCTGCAAATCTCCACAAATTTTTGAAACTCACAAGGGAATCAAAACCTACAGGGTACTTCCCCGTGAACTCAGAATCTTGAAATTTGCTGTGAAGGTAGCTATTATAACACAACTAACTAGAAAAGTCTAAAAATCTTGATTTTTTATGTCTGTCTGTAATAAATATCAGTGACCAATATAATCTGATCCCACACTGCGTACATTTTGCTTAAGAGTAGGGCTTTGCATACACTGGATTTATTAAACCACTCGGAAAAAGCGAGAAATATCTTCAAGACACGATTCCCGTTTACTTACATACCTATAAATGTGTACGGAACCCTCGGTGCGCGAGTCCGACTTACACTTGCCCGGTTTGTTTTATCGCCTTGCCTATTTTATTTATGATTTTTTTTACTTACTTTTTTCTAATTAGCCCCCAAAAAGTGATAATAGTTTAAAAGTAAGCAATATTAAATACCTACATTCCAATCACAACTCTATTAAGTAAATAGGGTCAAAACAACTGAATTTTAAATATCCTCTTGGTCCGATGATCGAATTATGTAAGTGCTATAAAAAATCCTGACTTAGTCTAACATGTCAAACAGGAAGGAATTAAAATTCCTCGTCGTCCGAGAAGTTGAGAACAACGTTGTCGAACTACTTACACGCTGCCAGAGGGTTTTCGTATTAAAATAATAAAAAAAAATCTTGTCGCATCAATTGCTTTAAAAGTATTAATTAAGTATTAATAGAGGTATACCTACTGTTTTAAATCATATAAAAACATAAAAGTCGCTTGACTCTTAACTTAGTATGTGTAGATAAATGTCTTATGGCTTATTATGGTTTTTGATTAAATTCTTACGCATTGTGTAAGTATAAGAAATGTGCATCGAATTCTTCTTATTCCGGAAAAATCAAAGTCAAAATCTCTTTACTCAATTTAGGCTATAACAAGCACTTATGAACGTCAAAAAAGTCTACCACCGGTTCGGAAAAAAGCCTCTGTTGAGATGAATCCGGCAGAAACTCAACGACGTATTTTTTTTTAAACAGATTCACAATAAATTCATGGTTTTTGAGAGAGATAGTGACAACAGAATTCTGACAGACAAACCTGCAGGCAACAATAACTAGTGCTGAATAAACCCATCCACCTCGTCTTTCTTTATTATTTGTGTATAATTAACTGTCGAACATTTGGTACCCACTGTATAAACATAAAATGGCGTATTTTGTACAAAATTAAACACATTCAGTTAATACCTAGGAGTTATGATATTTGCTTATGAAATATTCTGTACAAGGATTACTCTGTGTATTGTTTAAACATGAATTAAAAAGTGGTTAGTAGGTAATTAAATGTACAGACTTGACTTGTACGTAGATAATAACGGTGACTGATACTAATTATATGCATTTTCATCTCTCCTGTTCGGAAAGTTTAATTTTCATGGGTAGATAGCCGGGTGGAAAATTGCGTTTTCTCCTCTAGGGTGGAAAGTAATTTTTTTTTCAATTTTCGGCGAGACGACGACATCGAAGATAATTGAGTTACATCAATGGCATTTTTTTTTCACGTTTCGGCATGGCCATCTAGATGCACGTCGTGACCAACTCGATTTTTTTTATGGTCGGCCATGGCAAGTGGCCAGTCGAAAAGGTACCGTTGGAGGTTGGATAGGTATAAGTAAATTCAATTTATTATTATTTTTGTTTTTTTGTAGTATTTTAGTTTCTTCACAGTCGAAATGAAAAGTAGAGTGTCTAGTCTAACTCGGGTGAAATAACCCATTTCCCCTCGAACTATTGGCGCTCGAACGAAGTGAGAGCGCCAGAAATATCTCGGGAGAAATGGGTCACTTTCCACCCTTGGTTATGAATCTACTATTGTTTTTTTTCTCCTTCAATAAAACAGAAAAAAGTGGACAGAGTTTCAAACCTTCATTGTATTTATTACAAGTTCTTAAAATTAGTTTCGCCTGTTTCGATGTTTGTATATTTTTATTATTACCTATTATAGGCTAAGGCGGGAGCAAAGCGCCTTAGCCTTCGATGTTAGGTTTTTTTTTGTAACAGCTCGCGCTACTCTAATTGTAGAAGCTCGCAAAAAGTGCATAATTTTAGGTATTTTGACCATTTGGTATTTCAAATGTTGGTATATCAAACTTAGGTGTCATTGCTAGCTGTTGATATTTTAATCATTAGACATTTACTCCAATAGGTTTTAAACTTAGGTAATTCGTAGGTAGGTGTTATTTGATTAGGTATTTAAAACAATTAGGTATTTAGATTTTAAGGATTTTGAACATACCCATACATACAAACGTCACGCCTGTATTCCCAAATGGGGTAGGTAGAGCACACGAAACGTTACCGCTTCGGAGCTACTTTTAGCAATTTTAGGTTTTAAGTTTGACAAAAACGGTACAAGTGACAGGTTACTATAGCCTGTCGCCTACGGTATACCTTAACCTATGCCCTCAGTCGCCTCTTACGACATCCACGGAAGAAATGGAGAGGTGTAATTCTAACCCGACACGACACGGGCATGATTAGGTACCTATGTATATTATTTTGACCCAGATAAATCTATAAATCCCTCCTCGCAATCTAAATAGAACCAGTTATAAGTATAGATTCGCAAAATTCGTAGTACGAGTTACGGTTATTAATATTTGTCTATTTTAATAGATATTTAAAAATAACTACATAAATCATACATACCTATGTTATGGACGACCGGATGATCCCAGTGGTTAGAGCACTTGACTACGAAGCTTGAGGTCCCGGGTTCGAATCCCGGCCGGGGCAGATATTTGTATGAATAATACGAATGTTTGTTCTCGGGTCTTGGATGTTGAATATGTATTTAAGTATGTATTTATCTATATAAGTACGTTTATCCGTTGCCTAGTGTTCATAACACAAGCTTTGCTAAGCTTACCCTGATTGGGACTAGGTCAATTGGTGTGAATTGTCCCGTGATATTTATTATTATTTATGTTAATAACTGTTGACTATTAGAGTAAACAGCGTGTTTAAAAACAAATCTTTTTTTTTGCGTAACGATTTAATTAACCGACTACTTACAAAAAACATGCGAGTAAGTTTCTACTTGTTTCAAGTCGGTGCTTCGGCACGAGCCAAAAGGAGTGATAGGAATTCAATATACCTATAGTAGATATATAGGACAGGTAAAGTAGGCGACTATAGGTCCAATCCTGTTGACTCGTGCTGAAGCACCGGCTGAGTGGTAGAAAAATATTTTCATGGTTTTTTAGTAGTCGCTTAAATTTTTTGCTGTAGGTGGATAAGTAAATATTTTTTCACGCTTTTTAGTGTTTCTAAATATTCTAAGATACCATAGTTCAATGTCGACTGCTCGTCACCTTTTACAAGAGATTTCTTTTTCCGATGCAGAAACGATCATTATTAAGGAGTCCTCCTGGTGCTTCACCATCCGTTCCACTTCAGTGCACAGCGACGAGCATAAATTGCTTAGCAACTGTGTTAAAGTGATTGAGTCGTAACCCGTTAAATACTTGTTATTTAGTAGCCGGGTGGTCCGACTGGTCAACTGTGGTCTTAGTCATCAGCTCCACTTTCTTCACCAAATTGTGATTTTCATGAGAAAATGCACGAGTAGCTACTAATATATCCAAATCACCATAGGTGTCCCTACAATTTTTGAAGAGCTCCCTCGATTTCCTTAAGATCCAATCATCGGATCCTGATTTGATGACTATGGGAATGGGACCTAATTGGAGGTAATTATTTCCAATTTTCTGTACCAACGAAAAAAACATTTTGAACCGGTTCATAAATGACGGACTTCTGGGGTATCAAACATAAAAAATGATAACAATAATGATAAAAAAAATTCAACCCAATTGAACCATAGTCTCCTCCTTTTTTGAAGTCGGTTAAAAATAAGACACAATTTTTACAGCACGTCATTGATACTTATAAAGTTGGTTTTTACGAAGTTTAAACTTTTTTGTGGCTGTAGGTAATAAATACTTTCAGTTGCTAGGCTTCCTTCTTTCATGGTTTCTTCATTATTTTGAGGTCTTAACTATTAACCTTCCATCGAATGTATCATATTACAGAAAATGACACCTAGATAATACGGTAAAACGTTAAATTATTATTCTTTTCGTGTTAGTACCAGTATTCACATAAGTAATCAAATTACTGAATACATTTAGCATAGACAGGACCTTATCGTTTATTGCAACTAGTGTTAATCACTAAAATCTAAATAAATACCCAATTTATTTAGATTTATGATGCATATTTTTTCGATTTATGTAATGTTAAAAGAAAACCTGTTTTCAATTACTTTGTGACAGTATAATAGTGTTACAGTTTTCAATATTTTTGATTATAGATTCTTCATTCTTGACCATGGACTAACCGTAGGTTTGGACATAAGAGACGTTCTTAAATGACAATTTAATTCAGAAACTTAGATTCCTATAATGTATAATGAATTAAACCGTTATCCTAGATATCTACTATTGATTTTTATATACATTATTTCTTTGATGACAGAGACACCTGGCGTCTATTCAAATAAAACTGTTAGTGAATATCTGTTGCACTGACATTAAGCCGTACTATGCCAACTGTAACAAGAGCATAAAACGAGCCATTTTACCCGAGGCGTTCATATAGCCACCCGAGCCAGTACGGCGAGGGTGGATAGACACGTCGAGGGGAAAATGGGTTTAATGCTCGAGTTTTACACTCTGCTTTTCACTTCGATGGCGAGGAAATGAAATAGCAACAGTGGAAACAATGAGTCACTTTCTATGTACCTTTTATTTTTTATGCATTATTATAACAATTCCATTATTTTAATTTTACTGATTTATTATGATTGATTTGATTGATTTTTGGTTAAATACAAATTAAAAAATTATAGAAACTTCCTTGTTTGTGGCTGTTGACACCTGATTACCTTAGTCTGGAGTTGGTATTTGACGAAGATTTTATTTTATGCACTAAAGCATAAAAAGTCATTTTATGTCGCCTAGATACAGCATAAACACGAACTTTACGAGCATTAGAAGTGAAAAATCTATTTATTATAAAGAAGATAAAGTTCCAGTATTTACCTTTGCACCCGTACCTATAGTGTAGCAATCTTTATAGGTTAGGTTAACAGTGGCCTGAAAAAAAGACACTGAAATGGTGCTCCTTCCAAAAAACGATAGAAGATTAGTTATATATCTTGTAAGATGCTACACAATGGATAACCATAGTACTGCTTATAAAAGCTGAAAATTATTGCTCGTTTGTCAGGTTCGGAAAATGCAGTTTGCTCCTCCTACTGGAGTAAGAATCCTTTTTTACACTGATCTTTCTTTCCGAACGTTGTTGCTGCGGAACCATATACTTAAAAAAAAAGGATATCTGATGTACTAGGCTATTTTGAACATAAAACTACCGTGAGACTCACTGATATTAAATATATTTTTCCGGATAACTCACGTCTTAATTCGAGTTTGGCTCGACATGTTTCGGGCTAATCCGTAGCCCTTCTTCCTTGGAGCAACGCGACTGCAACAACTGCAACACGCTGCTTGTGTGCCGAGTCGCGTTGCTCCGAGGAAGAAGGGCTACGGATTAACCCGAAACATGCTCATACTCATACTCATACTCATTTATTGGTAATAATTATTACATGTCATGTTTGATAAATTATTCTAATATATAAATTATTATTACAAGCTACTTAATTTAACAATTTTCAGTAAGTAATAGCCGTTGGCTGAAATTTAAGAAACTCTTCAAACGTGTAAAATGTGTGCTCGACAAGCCAGGTTTTTAGTCTTTTTTTAAAGATTTCTAACGACGGAGCCGACGTAATCATCTCATGTCGAGCTAAACTCGATTTAAGACGTCAGTTATCCGGAAAAATATATTTAATATGAACTAGGCTACTTGACGTTTAGCCAAAATTTACTAATTAAGAACCAAAATAATGCTAATAGCTATTGCAAAACTGATTTTGTAAGACATAACCGAACTTTTAGCTACTGTAGGCTTTAGCAACAATTTTTTTTGTTACTGTTAGCAAATCTTTTTTTTTTTTCAGTGTATAATTAAGTTAGTGGCGTGGTTATGACCAACAAAGAGGTAATAACTAGGAGTAGCTCGCGGGTGAGAAGAGTGATTGGTGGAAGCGAGACGGATGTAAAATACACGATCAAACTTGTTTTAAAGGACTAAATAAAAATGTAAAAAGCCAAAATATGAAAATGCTATCAACTTGACTGAAACTCAGATTGCTAACCAACTCGGGTTCTTTACGGATTGTTTTAGTCTCTCGACCGACATGAAATTTACCTTTTTCAAAAAACATTTTCTATTGCATAACAAAATAATCATGTTACCATTTTACTCCACGTCACGTTGACTAACACACTCCTGCATAATTAATTTCAAGTTCATTTCCTTACCAAATTCTCGGTTTTTTAGAATTAATTTCGAAACAATCAGGTTATACTCGTATTGTAGAGTTGAACCTTGCGCTCGAATAATATTTTCATCAAAATTTAACATAACACTCAATTTGTTTAATTTTTTTGTGACAAAACGGATAAATTTCATTCAGAGGGATCTGTACAATTTTTGCATTATTTTATTCTCATGATTTCGTAAGTATCCATCGTCCAAAGGGAACGTTATTTGATCTAGAAGCAAAAGCTATGAAATTGAGCATAAGACAAAAATAATATGATAAATAATAATAATAATAATAAATCTTTATTAACTTTACATCTTATTTGACAAATATAATTAATAGGCTAAACAAACACAGAATAAATGAAAATAAATACACATAGGTGCCTGAACTAGGATAAAATAAAATCCTGTGTTTCAGGTGTAATAGGACTTACAATGCTAACATAAATAATCAAATGCAAAACACAACAAAATGATGGATCTAATTAAACAGATATTAAATAAAATAATAATATACTTAAGTACCAGCTTTTCCTTACAAGTTCGCTGCGACCTAAGAAACGTTTAACATGTTCCCGGGATAAAATGCAGCCTTATGTTACATATTGGTAATATAACTATATTAACTACTAGCTTTTGCCCGCGACTTCGTCCGCGCGGATCTAGGTTATCGCGCGGTGGCGCCCTCTACCGGAATAAAAAGTATCCTATGTTGATCCTCAGGGTTCAAACTACCTATATACCAAATTTCATCAAAATCGGTTTAGTGGTTTCGACGTGAAAGCGTAACAGACAGACAGACAGACAGAGTTACTTTCGCATTTATAATATTAGTAGGGATCTGAATACCCATAGCTTAGGTGGAATAATAAAAAATCGGTTCAGTAGTTTTTCATTACCATTATAAACAAACAAACAATTAAATATTAGTTTTGACATACGAGCATAAAACGATCAATTTTACCCAGAACGTTCATATAGGCACCCAGGAAATAATATATATATATTATATATATAATAATATTATTTCGGGAATAATCATATTATTTCCTGGGAATTAAATTTAAATTATGTCAGGCGTCCTCGGGAAGTAATTCTATAGTTGCATTATTTTTGCTGAGGAACCCTACAAGCTGGTTTACAAGTGATACAGCTCCGATTGACCATTAATAGATGACACAGCGTTACGTAACATCACGACAAAGGTAACATAGAAAAGTGGACTACATTTTGCATTCGAACATGAGCAGGCGGAATCTAGAAAAGGATCCAATTCCCTGTTACCATTTCTGAAAATCTCATTATATCGTTTGTTACCCAGTTACTTAGTTTCTTAGAGAAATTACAGTGATCGGATCTAGGTGCAATTTGGAAGATCCACAGATGTTATTTACCGGTTTATTAAAATATCAAACAGAAGAAACGGTTTTTGCAACCCCAACGAAATCAAAGTTTAAAAAAAAAATCTTGTACTTAGGTAGTAGTTACGAGGGACTACTCTGGGCTACTGGCCCTACTCTGGGCGCATGCAAACTCTAAGGATTATTAGAAACTCTGTTGGATGGCATAAAATTATTTGTAATATTATTGTTACGCATAATTGATTTTAGTTTTAGCCGAATTAGCGACATGTGCATACTCATCATTACGCATAAAATTAAAAAGCATAAATACAAAAAGCGTCATCTTTATGAAGGCTAACTCGGAGTAGCATAAATACTAAAATGCACTACGAAAATAGGTTAGTTTTGTTTAGGAACTAAGGCTTGTTTTAAGAACTAAGGTGAGGCGAACTTCTGCGTTGCTTGGGCGGTTCACGCCTGGATATCATACAAACCTAACCTAATATACCTAACCTGATTTAACCTAACCTAATATTTTGTTGTTCATTTATAACAAATAATCAAAAGTCCAAACAATAATATGTATAATGTGTATTAGTCTAATACAAGTCCAACTGAAATCATTCTAATAGCTTAATATGCCAAAAAAGTAGTAGGCTAAAGTATTACTATGTGACAGTATATTACTATGCCAATGCAAATTATGTGATTGAAGGGTATCCCGATTTTTACCTGCTAGGTCAGATTTCCCGGTGGTCTAGTTGGTAAAGCAATGTGGCGTAAAGCCACAGGAGGTGCGGGTTGACATCCCGTCCGGCGAACTTAAAATATTTTTATTTATAAAAAATCTGTATTACTATTGTAAATGCGAAAATAACTCTATCTGTTATCGCTTTATACTTTACTGCTGAACCGATTTGAATGAAATTTGGTATGGAGGTAATTTATACCGTTAAATTGTACAGTTCCCACAGGACAGTGGTAGACGAATTGTGGGCAGACCAAGTCGCAGAGTCGCAAGCAAAAGCTAGTTTTAAATTTATGCAAGGCGTTTACTAACGCATTCAAGTGAACACTCGTGTGTTCTGTTATTTGCATGTGTTTTTATGTATGTACAATAAAGAGTTTTAAAATACAATACAACACAATATTCGTATTTTTGTTTTCTAATGAATATCACTGCAGTGTTACCACAGAATAAGTAATAGTACAAGTAGTGTTACCTACTAAAAACAAAAGATCACTAAATCTCATTGTTACTAAGTAACTATTACGAAACAATAAGTTATTAACTTAGTTGGTCAGAGTTTGTGTTGTTCTGTCTCCGGAATCGACCTCTTTAGGTAACTGCAGCCACTGCAGGGCTACTACGAAACTCAAAATTCGTCTCGTGCGGTCCCTCTGACACTTAAAGTTGTTTAATACGAGAGCGAGAGTGACGGTACGATATGAACCTCGAGTTTCGAGTTTCGTAGTAGCCCTGCTGCAAGAACACTGACTATATTCTGCCCTGCCAGAATCGACTACACCAATAAATGTGAATGACAAGCTTTTGATTTTCCAATGGGGTAATTGTAATTTCTGATGATATGCGAATAAGGAATCAATCAGAGAATTTATTTCGTGATGTGAAAATAAATTTACACCATTGAACGTGCATGGAACCTCGGAAGATACTGTCATTGTCAAATACAGTTTTTTAAGTAATTTAGGTCCGCCCGGATTGCTACCACCATCTTGCTCGCTAATCCTGCCGTGAACCAGCAGTGCTTTCACTGTTGTGTTTCGGCGTGGAGAGCAAGACAGCCGGTGAAATTACTGGCACTTGAGGTATTCCATCTTAGGCCTCTAGGTTGGCAACGCATCTGCAATACCCCTGGTGTTGCAGATGTTTATGGGCGGTGGTGATCTCTTACCATCAGGAGACCCACTTGCTCGTTGGCCTTCCAGTCGAATAAAAAAAAATACGTAAACCAAACATACGTTGTAGTCTACTATTTATACTTTATTATGGACCGCCCCCTGTTCCGCTTTTATATGTACCTACTGTGTTATTCTTTATTTCATCAATTTCCAACATAACGCAGCAATGAATGATAAAATATAATATTCAATGATAATTTAATTACTATTGCAATTATTCATCGCTTTTATTCATCATTAATAGCATAATTTAGTTGTTATCTTACCCGTAAAAGACGTAAAACTCAGTGTGACATTTTATTAGTTTTTAGTGTAAACAAACGTAGAGATAAGTAGGTACAGTCAAGTGCAAAATAAGTATCTATTCGAACCACTCAAAATTATGTTACCTACCTACTATAGAATTATTGCGTCGGAATAAGAGTCTGTGGTACTTATTTTTGAAATTTTGAATAAGTTCATGTTCTTATACTATACTTGACTGTACAGTCGAAGTCAAAGAAATCTTTACACTTTACTGCCTTGTCACTGTCTCTACGTGTTTGAACTTTTATATAAAATTGTCAGAAGGTATACAGAGGCAAGGCACTAAAATATAAAGATACTAGCTTTTGCTCGCGGCTCCGCCCGCGTGGTATTCGGTTATCGGGCGCTTTTCCCTCGGGAACTGTGCATTTTTCTGGGGTGAAAAGTAGCTTATGTCACTCTCGAGACCATAAACTATCTCTATGCCAAAAATCACGACGATCCGTCGCTCCGTTACGGTGTGAAAGAGGGACAAACATACAAACATACAAACACACAAACACAAAAACACACTTTCGCATTTATAATATTAGTATGGATATGGATTTTTGACGTCGAAAATGAGCCTATTATGGCCATGAGGTCTAATGTACCCTGCTACCGTTAAATAGGGTTACTTTCAAATGATGGAGCAACATTGATGATAATAATAAATAAATAAACATCACGAGACAATTCACACCAATGACCTAGTCCCAAAATAAGCTTAGCAAAGCTTGTGTTATGGGTATTAAGTAACGGATAAATATAATTATAAAGATAGATACATACCTACTTAAATACATATTAAACACCTAAGACCCCAGAACAAGCATTTATTTTTCATACAAATATCTGCTCCGACACGGGAATCGAACCCGGGACCTCAAGCTTCGTAGTCAGCTTCTTTAACCACTAGGCCATCTGGTCGTCTAAATTGATGATTAACACAATGTTTTTTAGACTTTCATGGTTTCATGGTCTCGTGATCATGCGCATGCAACTGTGCGGAAATATATCGAGTTTCTCTAAAATCAAGGTACGCGGAACAAAATCCGAATTTAAATCATAAAACATTGATGAAAAACTAAAAAAAATAGTTTTTTTTTAATAAATCGTAACCTACTGAACGCTTCTGTTTACTCCTGACACAAGTATTATCAAGTTTAAAAGGAGGCTCCAGCCATTAAACAATGTTATGTAGAAATTGTTATTGAAAATAAAGTATTTTGATTTGATTCTGTTTGATATTACACCACGCGGCGCGACGCGTAAATAATTAGGTACACGGGCTTTAAAAATATCCAAGCAGTCTTATATTTTTAAACGAGAAATACTTGTATAGTATTTATTTTGGGGATCTCGGAAACGGCTCGAATGGCTTTGATGAAATTTGTTTGTTTGTTGTTTGTTTTTGGTGATTGTTACAATAAAGAGTAAAGTGTAAACAAAAAAAAATTAGAAAATGATATGGGGGATTTCGTAGACGAACCATCGATCCGGCTTGGTCTTAATCTCTGGGAAAGCATAATATATATCTAGTCATTATTATAATAATATTAGTAATAATAAAATCTTTATTTCGGACTTTGATTACATCGCATCTATTTCTTGTTAATACAACTTACAGCCTAAGTATTAGCCAGCATCAAATCCAATAAAGCATTGAGTATTAGTGGAGTATTGAGTACCTACTGAGTCCACTGTTGGATATGTTCAATGTGTCCAATATAGGGCACAGAATAATTAAAATGAGTAGAATTATTGTTCTGTGGACATAGGAATGTTTGAAGTTCTGCGAGATGATGAATGTACGTTTGTCCACCTGTATTGATTTTTTTTTAAATCTTTTGTTTTGTTTTATACCTTTTATTTACGTGTAAGAAAATTATAAATTGTTATTTTGTTGTATTGTCATCCAATCTCTTCTCAGTGCTTGTCTTGAAATAAATAAATAGATAGGCTTCCCCCATAACCGCGTAAGTAATTACGATGGTTTTGACATCAGCGTGGGGGTTCTGCGGGATAGTGTATTTTCAAATTAATATTTATTTTTTCAGATGCTGGGCTTTGGATCTTCGAATGCGTTCGGAATTTTATTCCACAATTTCTTCACCGAGCAGGGCAGCGGGAGTGGTTTGCCTCTTGTTATAGGGGTATACAATGGCGCTCTTTCAATATCAGGTAAAAATTATGTATTTTTGTTTTTTATGGTTTTTCATGTTCAAAAAAATTTTTTTAATGACACGAGAGTCAGAATAATTACCAGCTCATTATTTGACATGGTTCCTACTCGACGAAGCCAAAAGCTGCAGGTGGAATTATTAAACTAAAAGTCACTGTTGTTTAGTTTAACTCACATGCAGAAGTTAGTGGTACAGTCACCAGCATCAATATCTGACACAACAGGCGTGCATAAATATCTGATACGACTCTATTTCTAGGGCCGGAAGGACGTGTCAGATATTTTTGCATGGCAGATATTTACGCTGGTGACTGTACAAGCTCGATCTTTTCGAAATTAATGTGCGCAGGAGCTTTTCATCTGAAATCTACAATGAGTTTTTCGGGGATAGAAAACATCGTGAGGAAATCTGTATCACCATCGTCCAAGCCCTCTCGTACCTACTGAGAGCAGTGGGACGTATACACCGTGTTATATTTGATATCCGTTAACTTTAAGGTGACAATCTACAAATCAAAAAGGTCAAATGAAGTTAATTTCGCTAAGATACTAGTGGTCTAACTCTTACTGTTTAAAAAATAATCAAGAGTTAAGTTAATTAATTATTAGTGAAAAGGCGTTAAGGTCCTTAATTTGTATTTTTTTTTCAAAAGTCCATAACTAATCCGTGTTTACTTCACACATATTTAGCAAAAAAAAGTTAAATATGCGGATTTTTTTGATGATTCTTATGTGTCACGTCAATGTCACCATACCATTATCAAGTTTGTTTATTTCACAATTTAATAATTAAAAATGAACGTGAAGCTATTATATGCAAGAAAGAAGATTTCTATTTTCGAAAAAAAAAATTTTTTTTTCTATTTCTTGGAAAACTTAATTATACACGGTGTATATACATTGAGATGATAAAGGATGATGCTCGAAGAAGCTAAAAACCACAATATCTGCATCTGTAAATTGCACTAGTTGTGGTAAATAAAACCATGTTCTATTGGTTGATGCAATCTACGTCTCCGTTGAGCAGTGAGGTCAAACAGGGCATATCCTAAAGCCTCGCCAAACTATATGATCACAAAACAGCAATTTTATTCAATCTTAATAAAAAAACAAGAGAAGAATGTGGATGTAAACTGATTTACACATTAATGTCGTTTTGATTTTTTTTTTGTGACCTTATGACACCACATTCGAATTTCATATTTTAACCTTTGCGTGTACGCATTTGCTTATTAGAAGCTGCTTGTTGAATAAACTGCAGTGTTTTGAAATTTGGTTCAATAATCAGAAATTGAACAAATTTTTATCATAATTCATAATCCGTTGAGAAAATTAGATGTGCAAAAGCTTCTGCACATAATCATAAATCAGTTATTTGCATGAAACATGGTACATATTTTGTGGTAAGAGAAAAAAAAGAGAGTTTCACATGTACATATTGTTTGATTCACTTTGTCTTGTATAATATGCTGTTTTACACCGTTCAATATTATACATTATTATAATTACCTTTTATTTAATATACTTACGGATACATTGGTAAGTTTCTTCTCATAAAACCCATTAAAAAACTACACATGCTAATTTTTTTTTTCATCATCATCATGTCAGCCGAAAGACGTCTACTGCTGGACATAGGCTCCCCCTAGGCTCTCCCTCAGACTGGTCTTGTGATTTCCGCATCCAACGCAATCCCGCGATCTTAACCAGGTCGTCGCTCCATCTTGTTGGAAACCTACCGACAGCTCGTCTTCCGGTCCGCGGACGCCATTCCAGAACCTTCTGACCCCATCGGCCATCAGTTCTGCGAGCAATGCGCCCTCCCCACTGCCACTTCAGTTTCGCAATTCTTCGGACTATGTCGGTAACCTTAGTTACCTTAGTTATAAGAATTGTTTACCTCTAAATAACTTAGCGACAGAAATAGCGCGTGACTCACGACAGATGTCAAAAACAATCCGCAGCCTTTACCTGCCTGACGATCTGAATGCAACAAATTAACATTATCACGAAGACCCCAGAAAATCCTTGTAAAGATAAATACCAATGTGGACTTATCTTAAGTATCTGTGGAACGACTTTTGATAGTTTTAAACGGTGGAATGCTGGCGAAATTCGCGTCCATTCGAATAAGGTGATTGATAAGGTAAACGTCACAGTGCTTCTTCTTCTTCTTTTTTAAAATATGGCTTTTCTGTCCTAATTAATAGGATAATTTCGCCAGTGTCTAAGTATACTCTGTCTTTGAGAGGCACGTTGTACGGTGATTTTAGTTTTTGTAACTTGATAGTAAAATTCCAGAAACCACGTGGAGACAACTTGCGCATTAAAAAATGTCAGACACGAGAGCAATATAGAAATTTGTGATCACTGTTCACTGTTAAGGTTAATCGCCGCATAAAATACTATCAAAATTATACTTCAACTAGCCAAAGAAACAGAAATAGCAAAATTAGATATTGTCTACATCCGTCATGTTCGAATGTCACAAATCGAATCTTCACAGTGCTTTTTACTGTATCAATAGTTGGCATCTTTCATCTTATGTCATTAGCAACAGAGATGACAGCAAGAGTTGTAAAACCGATAAAATGCAGTTATTAACGGTTAATTATCCGACTGCGACAATGAAAAAGTGTATCCGTGTGAAAAAGTGAAGTGAAAAATCGGTATTCAAGGATAAAGATTTCATTTTAGATTTTATCCTACTTCCTACTATAAATGCGAGCATGTCTATTGGACATTAGCGTATCGAGCACTCGGACGTTTACCTTGGTTAAAAAAATGTTCATGTAAACGTCCTGATGAACTCAAGTATTTACATTCTTGTAATGAGCATTCTAGCGAATGTTACATTAGAAGTAAGCTCACAAAATAAACGGAAAGCGTTTTACAGAGCATCCTAACGAGCGTTCTAATGAGCATTCAAGTAAATTTGCTCGGAGATTTTGCGGAGGCCGTGGTGGCCGAGTGGTTTGGCCTATGGCCTCTCAAGCAGAGGGTAGAGGGTTCAAACCCCGGCTCACACCTCTGAGTTTTTCGAAATTCATGTTCGAAATTACATTTGAAATTTACCACTCACTTTACGGTGAGGGAAAACATCGTGAGGAATCCTGCACAAATATATACGTACATTGATAACAGTATTTCATTTGCATGAAAAAAGGAAAATCTAAAGACTCCATTATTTTAAAAAGTCGCTAAACTAATGTTGTTCAGTTTGACGAGTACGATCTATGTTTTAATTATTTGATCGGCTCTGTTTCGGTTTCGGTTCTAAGACATTTCCCATAAGAACATACAGTTCACTTCTATGACATTAAAAAAATATTCTCAAAACTGTAATAAATTCCACCATGACCATAATATATACAGCGTGTATTTTTGATACTACCTCAAACTTTAAGAGCAGTTAGTGAAGGCCCTAATAATCACATTTTATTATGTTTTAGTAAAAAAATTAGACTTAATATTTTCCTTACAAAATTAATTAGCACGCAATGTATCACTACGCGATACTACTTTGTTTTATTCAAAACGTCGCACTTGTTTACAGAATGCTTCTCTCTCGTTTCAAATTATTGTACGCATTATATTGCTGCTCGAAAATATTTCAAATATTAATTACGCTCTGTTAGTTAATTCTAAATTAACAATTTGTTTTGTAATCGGTTCACATCACTTAAATCTTCGTCTGGTTACAGTTTGAGGTAGTATCAAAAATACACGCTGTATAATCATGATGTATTTTTTTAAATTAGCTTTAAACAAACTTAAAGATTCACATTCTTTAATATCTTTTGTCAGGTTATTGTAAATTTGTGCTCCCTCAGATAAAACCCTTTTACCGTAGCCAGTTCTATGCCTAAATACTTTTATTGTGTTGATTTAAGATTTAAAATATGTGACTCGCTTATTTGATCAAAACTCAGTTGCTGATACAGTATTTCATGATTGTCTACTGTCTCGCACTAAAAAAAAAACAATCCAATGCCTGCAAAACGCCTGCGCTAAATTTTGTTTTGATATTCCATATCGCTCTCACGTTATTCCTTTCTTTTCCTTTATTTTTTTCCTTTCCTATTTTTCTTTTCTTTTGTTCTTGTCGTAAATGTTAATTGTGAAAGTATTTCTTTCTTCAATATTTTTTCGATGAGCATGCAAGTTGAAAACATATAAATTGGTTTTACATTGAATAGCTTGGTTTTCGTGTACATAATATAGTCATCGTGTTCTTGTCAAGCGACTATATTTGAATAAGGTCTTTATTAGTTTGTTTTGAGATGTTTGCAGACATTTAAGATTTGTTTTTGCACAGCCCCATACTTCAATCAGAATCAGATAATCTATGTGAGATTATGCTAGTGAGTTAATAACATGTTTGGCTCTATACTTGGCTCTGCTCACTGTTGTGTCACATACACGTGTGTATTCTGTTGTGTGAATGCTCAAGTTTATCAGCGCCTTTAATTGAATAGGCGGATGATTTTTTACTGTCTTTTGTAACTCGGCCGGCGGTTATGTCTTCTGACCCACGATTAATTGACACAAAATTTCTAGCGGCCGCACTTTCTTAGTTAATTTCTACCCTGGCTCAAATGTCCACTATAGGATCAAGTTACTGGCCCTAATTGATGTGGACTAACGCAAATCGGTTGATCAATCGTCTGACGCTGATAGCAACAGGACCCAGTGCGTGAGACCTTTCATTCATTGACCGTTTACTTATTGCTTGTATGATTCATTGATTCGTTTCAATTTGTCTATTTAAATACAATGTAACGAGTGAGAATATAAAAATCGAGCCAAGGTTTGTAATGGAATTTTTAACGCCAGGCGCTAAATAAGGCAATTTGGTACACCACGGCAAGTGAAAGATTTAGGCAGTTGTGGCAATCGGAAATTCTTTGTAGTAAATATTTATATTACAAGTACTTAAAGTGCTTATATTTGTTGACTCTAAGTCGATATTGTCGTCCTAAAAAAAAAAAAAAAAACAAAAAACTCTTAGCCAAAACTTATAAAAGCATGGTAAGAACTTACTTCCTCCTCCAAGGTCTTCGTTGTAAAGAAAAGTATTTAGACTTGCCTAAATCAATTTAAATATTTTACATTAAATGTGTTAGTTAAATAGTGTTATTAATAGTTTTAATTACTACTTACAATGTACTACAAATTTAACAATGGAAAGGTGTAGGTAAATGTTTGTACAGTCACCAGCATTAACTAATATTTGCCACAGCGGAGCGTGCAAAAATATCTGACACGTCCTTCCGGCCCTACAAATAGAGTCGTATCAGATATTTATGCACGTTTACTGTGTCAGATATTGGTGCTGGTGACTGTACCTACCATGCTTGCCCGCTAATACAGGACGTATTGTTACCGCTTCGGAGCCACCTCCAGTAATGTTTTTTTTTTATTTTAGCTTTTTTTTAGATTTGTACCAGACTGTACAAAATAAGTAGGGCTATGTATGATATTCGAGCGTAGGTATGCAGGTGGTGTAATGTGTGGCTCATTTAGATTGGTCAGTTCAGTACGAGAAAGTCTGAAACTAAAAGATATAGAATACGAAGATCTGTTCTTAGGAACCGTAATGTCATCGATTTTAGTAACAAGAAAAACTGCATTCTGATAGAGTTAAAGGAGGGCAGAGAGGCTTACCAACATGTAGTGTGGAGACAGAAGTGAAGACAATGATGTAATGGGTTAATGGGAAATGAACACACGAATTTATAATGATGTACGCGAACACTTAGCACTGTTATTTTATTATTTAGTATGATATTTGGCACCATGAGATATATAGCAGTTCAGTTTTTTTATTACGAGTGACATGACATAATATAAACAGTTGGTAGCCTAGTAACGCCCATAGACTTCTAACTAGTGCTATACAACCTTAACACATTCATACATTAAAAAAAAATGTACTCAGTTCGGAAATCAAAAGTTATTTAATTGAAGATGTTTTTCAGGTTTCCTGAGTGGCATAGCGCTGAAGAGATACTCGTTCCGGCAAGTTGGGCTAGTTGGCGCTGGGCTCTTCGTCCTCGGCGACGTCCTGACAATATTCGTCCAACGGACCTACCAGCTCGTCTTCACTTTCGGCGTCGTCAGAGGTGGGTAGTTCTACTAACAATTCAAACGCTATCAGTGAGCCTGTACTGTAACAAATCGTGCAATAAGACAAGTAATACATATTCAATGGTGACAATCACAATTATGAAATAAAATTATGGTCTTTGAGATTTTTGAGGTTTTTTCTGGATACTTTGAGTGCTTTGATTCTCATTGATGCTCTGACCATAAGATGGTTGGTATTAAAGTTAAACCTTGATATAAATGATCTATCTGTGAGCAGTTTTGGATGGCTACTGATGATGTAATCTATTTCATTTTTATATATTCCACCTGGAGACAACCATGTTCATTTGTTATTTATATTTTTCTTAAAAATGCTATTCAGAAGGGTCAGATTATGTTCTAGTAGTCTTTCCTTAAGATTATTATGTTGTTTGAGTATTTATGGAGTGAGAATTTATATATATATATATATTTTTTTTTTTTTGTTGTCGTGTTCATTGTTGATTTTAACTCTCCGAATGGTTCCAACGGAAGACCAGCGTCGGCCGCAAGGTTGACATCATGCTGAGTTGGGACCATTTCGTGACAAAATTTGTTGATGTTTGTTGTTTTTCTTCCTCTTTAATTTGTAAAACGTCACGAATAAATGTTTTTCTTTCTTTTCTTTTTTTTCTTCAGAAACAATATTATAAAAGGCTTTGTGTTCTGCCTCAGTTCTTTTCTCAGTTGGAGCATAAATTTGTATAAATGTACATATTTTCTTATTGTTTGGTAGTTTGATGTTTAACATGGCAACTCTGTCGGATTGGGATGAAATCCTGTATACATATCTTGGGGTGTTTTCTAACCATGAATCCAACTCATGCCTGTCCTCCAGGTTCTCCTTTAATAAACATTACATTGTCAGAGTGCTGCTCGCCTATTGATTCGCCTGCTTTTACTGCTTTACGCACCTCACACAATCCCAATATCTCCCACTTGATGGCTTTTAGAGCTTCTTCAAGTTCCAATGCGTGCTTCGCGGAATGATTTTAAATTCATTTATACAGATGGATAAAAGAATGAAACTAGTGTATCTTCAGCTATTTTAATAACTCCGTAAACAAAATGGGTCTTGGTTTAAAAATTTACAAACATGCAGTATTTTCACAGGTGAGGCATTCGCTATCCTCTGTGCACTGAAGCACATATCAAGGCAAAAAGAGGCATGTAAATGGGTAATTGTTAGTGGTAGTATGAGTGTATTAAAAACTATAAAAAATAATAAACTGAAATCTAATACTAATTTATATTATTAGTAAATTTTCCTAATTAAAGATCTTTGGTCAATTCATGTGGACTCCGTCACATTATAGGCTTATCTGGTAATGAAAATGTAGAATTCTTGGCTCAGTCAATTACAAATTATCCTCCATCTATTGATATTAGTTTTGATGTCCTACTGTATACTGATGCTATTTAAATACGGAAACAAAGAATGTGTATGATTAGTGGAAAAAACAATGGGATTATGTTGTGCAAGTAGAAAACGAAAGGGTTCTTGGTAAGAAAGGGTTTGAAAAGAAAGGGTTCTTGGTATGCTGCCTTAAATGTAAATTTACCACACGGGAACAATATTACGTATCTATATATAGATATAATAAAATATATAAAAGGCAAGACTCATTGGGTTAATCAACGCACAGTTAAAACCGTTGGGCCTAGAAACTTGAAATTTAGTACAGGGGTTCCTTTAATGATTTTTAGAAATTCATTCCCTAAGGGGTTGAAATAGGGAAGTGAAGTTTATATGGAGTTTCCTCATTTCTAGACTTAGAAGTATGAAAATAGGTATATAAGTTCTCGATTACAATGAAAGATTACCTGTGAAAGTAAAATGGGGCTAAAGTATGAATGGAAATTTTCTCATTTCTGGACTTAGCAGCAATGATATTCACTGCTTAGCAGTATGAAAATTGATATATATCCTGATTACATATAAAAATGATGTGCGTAGGCAAAGATAAAGAAAAAAAAAGTAGCTTTCTACTTATTAGGGGGGAGTTTTTTTGAGACTTCCTTATTTCTAGACTTAAAAATATGACTGGTCACAACTTAAAATGGAAATTATATTGATATTTAAAATCATGCGTGCAATAAATTTGCTTATAAGTATGCAGTACCTTACTCAATGATTAATCGAATTGTGGATAATAAAATCAATAATTAATATTATTAATTTCCTTACCAGGGAGCGTAATTTTTGTGTGATTATCCGTCCTTATTTTTCTTTATCTAATTTACAAAATATGATGTACAGTGCAATTTAGAATACTTATACGAGTATACTTCGGGTTCTAAAGTAAGATTCGGTTCTCACCGGAAGCACACGAAATAATTAATTTACTCTCGGGCTTTGCATAAAACTTTTCATAAATATTTTGAAAAGTTGAGTCAATGTTATACAATTTCCTAAAATAACCCTTATCGCATTGCATTACAGTCGCTTTATGATTGTTTCCATAGTTATATAACTTGATATCACAACGATTGTTCGATTGTCATTCAATTCAGAAATTCTAAATGAATGTCATCGGGAAAGTCATAAGTACCTACCTACGATACTAACCTACGCTAAGAAAAGTTACACTTAAAAAGAAAGGTTACACTTTTATTTTAAAAACGCCCTTTTGCGGATGAAGTAACAAAAATGTCCAAACCCATTTATACTTAATATATCAGTGAGGAAGACCTTTTTCGGGCATAATTCATTATGACGTGCCGACACTAGAACTGGTTTATTTATTACCTATTTGTGGCAGAAGCAGAGAGACGGAGAGAAGTGTGTGTGTGTGTGTGTGTGTGTGCGTGTGTCGAGCATTTTTTCCACGATTTTTCTGTTGAGACCGTTTTTGATTTCATGTGCGATAGGTTAAATTATCAATTGTGCTCATAAAATTTAATTATACTTAAATTATTTTCTTTGATTGCAGGAGCCGGCTTTGGCGTAATGATTCCAGTCAGCTTCACAGCCTTCAATTGTTATTTCACGAAGCGGCGTACGGCTATGATGAGTGCAAATCAAACTATGAGCAGCATGGCCTCCATCACATTCCCCATATTAGTGACTTACCTTCTAGCTGAATATGGGTTCCGTTGGACCTTGGCCCTCATAATGGCAGTGGATCTACATTTAGTCTTCGCCATGCTAGTCATGCATCCCGTCGAATGGCACTTAATAAAGAACCCGGAGGTCTGTCAGGGTAGGTTTGTTGCGTTTTGAAAAACTAGACACCAATAGTTTACTTAAATTAATTTAATTAATTTATGCGTCTCTTCTGCTGCAATTCACATAGTCGTGCGTTATACATGTATAATAAATTATCTTGTCACAAAACACTTAAGAAGCGGATTACGTAATCATGACCGAAATCCTTGGAATCACATAATTACTATGTCTACAAACCGTCCTTTTAATCCATTTAATGGAAAGAATGAATGATTATGGTGATGACGAAGGCAATTGTGATTGCGAGCGCATTAGACAATACGGCTTCTGGGTGTATTTTAATTCAATTTTTTTTTAGGTTAATATATTGACACTCACATATCTAGGTACTTATCTAATTTTTTATATGCAACTTTGTTAAATGATGTACATTACAATCTATGTCAAAAGAGAGGTCTAGATAATCTACATATATAAAAGAAAGTCGTGTTAGTTACACCACTTATAACTCAAGAACGGCAGAACAGATTTGGCTGAAAATTGGTAGGGAGGTAGCTTAGAGCCAGGAGACGGACATAGGATACTTTTTATCCCGATATTCCCACGGGATAGGGATAAAATCTTGAAATAACAACCGCTGGGCTTGGAGTCATTAAATTTGGTATGTAGGTAGGTGGACGTCTGGAATTACTCATAGGCGACTTTTTGACCCGATATTCCCACGGGATACCTAGGGATGAAATCTCGAAATAACAACCACTGGGACTAGAGCCATGAAATTCGGTATGTAGGTAGCTCGACCAATGAAATAATACATATGCTATTTTTTAACCCGATATTCCCACGGGATAGGGATAAAATCTTGAAATAATAACCGCTACGCTTAGCGTCATGAAATTTGGTATATAGGTAGTTGGCCGTCTAGAATAACACATAGGCCACTTTTTGGCCCAATATTCCCACGGGATACCTAGGGATAAAATCTAGAAATAACAACCGCTGTGCTTAGAGCCATGAAATTTAGTATGTAAGTAGCTGGACCTCTGGAATAATAGATAGGCTACTTTTTATCTCGATATTCCCACGGGATAGGGATAAAATCTTGAAATAATAACCGCTGGGCTAAGAGTCATGAAATTTGGTATGAAGGTAACTCGATGTCTAGAATAACACATAGGTACGCTACTTTTTATCCGGATATTCTCACGGGATAGTTTTGAACTATTTTGAAAACAAATGACTTTCTGCCAAGTACCTATCATGCGGCGCATTCTTCTTGGCAATGATGGTCTTTCCGAAAGCGCTGGTAGTTTAAAAAATGACGTATAAAAGTGCCCATTGCGGCCTATTTACTGAATAAATGATTTGAATTTGGATAGGCAACATTTTTGAAATTTCAGCACTGGGTTTAGAGTCTTGAATTTTGTACATCTATTCACAACACAACCTCAATGAAGGAAGACCACGATATAAATTTTGGAAATTGCCAGGGGAATTTTTTAAAATCCTGAAAATTTCAAGTGCAACTACCAGACCGATTAGTTTACGCGTGCGAAGCCGCGGGTAAAAGCTAGTATAATTAATAAATATCAGATACCTTTAAAAAGTACGAGTACTTTTCTCTAAAATTACACACACTTAAATCGCAAAAAATATTTTTCAATGGCAATACGAAGATAAAATTAAATATACCTACTCCCTAAGAGTATAGCTGAGTTACCTCGGAATAAATATGGATTTAAATTATATTTATCATGTCTACCTAAAGCAAAACAAACTACCTGTTTAATTTTATTTCATTTTATATCTCCGTATTGTTCTGTTTCATGTTTCTGTTATGTCTATTCTGTCATAAATATTTTGTGGGAACAATTAACACAGATGTCACTGTCATTTCATGATATACTGAGCGGCAACAAATCTGGCCCCCAAATGTATGCGGTACCTAATAACTAATTTTGTATGAGGGGTGGGCCAAATTTTGTGCCGCTCAGTATATTTCTTTGGAGTTCATGCTTGGTAACTAGGCCCATCATTTAACGATATTTTAAAATGATACATAGTAAATGTGGCATAACAGTCATTTGTGTTGTCCATTAATGTTTTTCAGAGCTTTCATCAAAATGTGACGTCCTAAGTGTTTCGAGAATAAAGTACGACCATGACGAGGCCATTATAAAAATGTTGCCAGGTGATGACACCGAGGTTAAAGAGAAACTACCGAAAAGACATGAATCGATACAGAAAAGTATAATGTGAGTATGAATTATATAACTATAATAAAATTTTATGAAAAATATCATAGAATAAATAGTTACCCAACTGATTCCACACCGTGCCCGGTTTTATGATAGGATGGGCCCATATTTTCCGATAGAAGTTATAAAAGGTGACTAAAGGTAACAGCTCATTACAGCTATTCGGCACCCGACCAGCAACGCCTCGCTTCGAGCGATTAATATTCTTAATATGGATTTGTATGGATATGGATATGTCACCGAAACACCTCATATCACTCGCGAAGTAGCCACGCGCGGATGGCGAGTGGACCATTCGGTGATAGCCCGCTGCTCGCCGCCATAGTGACTACTAGGAAATTCGTGGACCACGCAAGGTCCACTCGTTGTCAACGCGGCGTTCACCCGTGGACTACCTGTCGACAACGAGTGGACGCCGAAAGTCGAGGTGGTGCTGGTCGGGTGAAAGAATTTGAAGACAACGGGGCCGTATTGCCTAAAGTTTCTGACGCTCGCGATCGCAATCAAATGACAGGTTTCACATACAAAAACTGTCATTAGATTGCGATCGCGAGCGTCAGAAACGTTAGGCAATACGGCCTCTATTTAAACAAGGTACCTATCGAAGAAAAAATTCAATCAGTGGTATGATACATTCTACTGCATACATGTAAAAGTTTTTCAGGAATTTGACAAATTTTCATTGGATTCAATATATTTAGCACATATAACTGTGCAACGCGTCAAAAAGACGACGTTATCTTTAAAAAAATGGTATTTAAAATTTATTCATGGGTGTCCGCTTGGATTATTCCAACCACTGACTATATCATATTTGTACACGGGAATACTAACAGAAAATTTTTTTTAGAAAAATGATTTGCGAGAACGTGGAATTGGACTTACTGAAGGATCCCCGTTTTGTAAGCACTTTAGTGGGCCTGGGCTTTGCCTTCGTCTCCGATGTAACATACTTAGCGATGGAACCGATGTTACTGTTTTCATATGGATTCAGCAAGGTACTTACCTACATAAAACTCATCATTTGTTTTTACATTATACGGAAATTGGCCAAAAAAGTAAAGTCATCGACATTGCTCTTAAAATATGCAAGTTGCAGTAGCAATAAGCGGGTCACATCGCTCGAGGAAGAAATAATTTTCAGGGATAAAGATTCCTGAGTGGCGATCACGAACTGGAAGGTGAGGTGTTGGCAGGCCTCCTCAGTTTAGGTGGACTGACGACATCGCGAGTTTTGTGTGTTCTTCAGTGGACGTCTTCCATCTGATGATTATAACGGGTGTGGCCTGTAATACGAGCAAAAAATTAAAACATAGATCGTCCTCGTTAAACTGAACAACATTAGTTAAGCGACTTTTAAAAATAATGGAGTCTTTGAATTTTCCTTTTTTCATACAAATTAAAAACTGCCATCAATGTACGCCATCCTAGAACACAACTGACGTCGCCTGTTACGCTGCAAACATCAAGCATTTTGCTTTACATTGCTTCTGCGAATAAACTTAAAAGTATAATAAAAATTAAAATAAAAACCGGCCAAGAGCGTGTCGGACACGCTCAAAATAGGGTTCCGGAGCCATTACGAAAAAATTAAGTAATATTTTTCTAAGGATTTCGTACTTTATACGGAATCTTCGAAGTATAGGTATATTTTATACCTTACGCTGCTATTTACTCATAAACTACTAATAATTCTCAAGCAAACTTAGCCGCTATAGTTTTCCTTGGAAGTTTAATATACTGACTACCATCCTGAATTTTTTCAAATTTTTCCACCCACCGGTTTAGATTTTAGAGGGGAGGGGGGGGGGACGCCCGATTTTAATGAAAATTTGCACTTTAAAGTTGAATATTTCGCAAACAAATTACTGAATCGAAAAATCGTCTTAGCAAACCCCTAATGATTTTAAAATACCTATCCAACGATACCCCACACTATAGGGTTGGATGAGAAAAAAAAAATCACCTCCACTTTATGTCTATGGGAGGTACCCTAAAAAAAATTGGTTTTTTAATTTTTAATTGTACTATTTTGTCGGCATAGTTTACTTATATATCCGTGCTAATTTACAGCTTTCTAGCATTGATAGTCCCTGAGCAAAGCCGCGGACGGACAGACAGACAGACAGACAGACATGGCGAAACTATAAGGGTTCCGTTTTTGCCATTTTGGCTCCGGAACCCTAAAAAACGAATTATTTTTAAAATTCGCTGAACTAATGTTGTTCAGTTTGAGGATTATGATCTATGTTTTAATTTTTTGCTTATATTACAGGCCACACCCGGTATTATAACCAGCACCTGTATTTACAAAGCATTAACGACAGAAAAAAGCAACGCACGCTGTTACCAGACATAAGCGCTCTGGTCGCTTCATGGTTCACGTTTTTACCTACTTATGACGACGGTTTTGGTTTTGTATTTGCGTTAGAAAAATGTAGTGCAAAGATTGAGTAAAGTAATTTCCTGTCTTAGGTGTGCTTGATGGCTCTAGCTCTCTATAAGTACTTATACTCTTTTCTCAAGCTAGAGCCACAGATAGTCAGTTTACGAACTACATTGACATCTATCATAAACACATCTCACGAAAAACATACGAGTAATACAGAATCCACCCTTTTTGCACGCGTTAATTGCTTCGAAAGGAAGTTATTAATAAGTGTTTTGTATGAGGTAAAAACCATTTATATCAATCTCCAAAATCTCCACGTAGGTAAGCTTGTAACGTAATTACCTGGACAATAAAAACAACTGTAATGCTTGAGATGGCCATAACCTTTAGACAAGTTCAGTACCAGCATAGCAGAAACAAAACAAGTAAGCCATTAACTTTGACCCGTCGTCTAACTGGAAATAATCAAAAAACATCCACACTACTAAACTCGAAAATGGAAGTTCGTATCGTACCGTTCCTTTCACTCTCGTATTAAATAAATTAAGCGTCAGCGAGACGGCAAGATACGAAGTTCGAATTTTGTAAGTACTTCCTACGAATATATAAATATTCTATTTATTCGTACCTATATTTACTCGTAGAGTACTTCGTAGTCTTTCGTAGTATAGGGCCTGGCCGGAAAATATTCACTGGCCAGAAGCAGAAGTATTGCGGTTATGGCAGATATTTGTATGAATAATACGAATGTTTGTTCTCGGGTCTTGGATGTTAAATATATTTATGTATCTAAGTATGTATAAAATTTATCTATTTAAGTACGTTTACCAGTTGCCTATAGTATCCATAGTAAAAGCTTTGCTTAGTTTGGGACTAGGTCAATTATGGTGTCAAGTGTCCCATGATATTTATTATTATTATTATTATCTATGCTAGCCTACAAAAGATGTAATAAAATTTTCCGTGGCTGAGAGTTCGACATTAAAAATATGCTTTAAAATAATTCCGTAAATTTACTTGATGGATAAAGTATCCGAATATATACCATTCAGTATTTAATGTCTGTTGTATTTCAAGTTTCTAGCTCCAGTATATCTGTCAATCATTCATGGTTACAGTTTTTTATGTGAAAAATATAGGCTTAAGTAGTTTTGTCAAAATTAGTGTCAAAACAGTCTTGTTCTTTATTTCAGATGGAGGTGGCGACTTGCGTCATGGTAGGCGCCATTGCAGATTTAGTAGCCAGGTTTCTACTGGCTGTTTTCACATTCTTCTACTCTGTGGATAGCAGAAAGATATTTTTTGGCGGCACATGCATAACGATCTTGCTTCGTATAGGTAGGTGATTCACCGTCTAAACGTATGGTTTCTTCTTCGCGTCTTAAATTTTTCAACCCTGGGGCGACCGCTGATGATCTGCTCTGCTGGTAGAAAAAACGGTATACTGCGGTTTGGACGTAATGTTTTTCCCCAACTTATCGCAATATCGCAAAGTTCCATTTCCCAAAGGCGTCTTTAGGACATTTATATTCCGCATTTTAATTGGTTTTGTTATTGTCAATTAGGATACCCAAGTTTTTTACGACGAACATTACTCTTTAAGTGTTTTCCTTTAGGTAATAGTATTAGGTAAATAACTAGTTTTGACAAATGTTTTTTGCCAATTGATAATTTGAGAAAAGTAGTTTGGGATGTACTAATTCAGAAAAAAACGCAATGTTGTCAATACCTACGTATAGTTTTCGTTCATTAATTTATTTTTCTTCTTGGGCAACCAAACTATCAATTAATAATGCTTATTGAATGAGTTGACGGTACGTAACGTTCATATTTATTTCATAAAAAATTTAAATGATACAGACGAGTTTAATTTACTTACATTTTAAACTTGTTCCGCTTAAATTAACGATTTAAATTGCTATTATAGATACAGTTGTTCATTTTTCTTCATTTTAACGTGAGTAAATAGGATATACAATAACGCCTCCAAGTCGTGCTACGTTAAGAGAAGTCTCTTCGTTCCATTCTCCATACAAACGAAGTCCCGGTCTCATTTGAAAACTAGGCAACAGAAGTAGATGACATTTTTTAAGTATGGACTAGACGTAATTATCTATGCCTGTGGTTTTTCAGATTTTCATATAAATGTGTAATATCAGAATTACAGGAGCTCAAAAGTCGACAAAAAAAAGATGTCAACTTTGCACGCGAATTACAGACTATTAAAGCACTTTTACAAAAATCTAAATAACCACAGGCATTGAAAATATAATGAAGATCTTGATTGTAAAATATCATTGATTTCTGTGCTATACTTTTCGTATAATATGAGGACAACGAAACCCAAAATTCAACCGCCCAAATCTTGAAAAGCCTACAGCTATCTCGATGTACATTAGCGGGAAGCGGAGAAGCGGGAGGGGATGTGCATGCTTATGTCACTTTATGAGCAATAAAACAGCAATATCCCAAACGAATACCTAACGCGGCCGGGCGGCCGGCAAGGAAACTTCTCTTAACAGAGATCGATTTAATGAAAATCGAGGTCTAGGACACAAAAATTGGAACAATTTATCAGTCCAAAGTAAGATGATAATGTTGTTAGTATCGGACGACAGAAATGGTTTGAACAATTGCACTCATTGAACCTGAACTTGGTAGCGTGCTTCATGAAATTCCAATGAGATAACTCATTATTAATCATCATCTGTAATTATTGCAAATAATGAACTAGCCAAGAGCGAGTCGGACTGGTTCACCGAGGGTGCTCTATAAATTTGTTGTCAAAATTACGTTATAAAAGGCGTAACTAGGCGTTTTGAAAGAAAGTGTACCCTTTCTTTTTTTATTATTGAAAAAAATATTTTTTTTCCGTTATAAAAATGTCCCCATTTTTTCATACAACATTTTACGAGTCTGTTTCGTCACGCCCATAGGTACTGAGTGCATGAAAAAAAAAGCGTCGCAAAAACTGCCATTTTTTTGGGGATTTTTTTTTTAACTATTGGAATCGATTGTGCCCTTGATTCTGAGTAGAAAAAGACTATTAATTCTCCAAAATTTCAAAAATTAAGAATTTATAACGCCCATCTATGAAAATCCAGTGTTAGCGTAGCTCTCCCTCTGAGTACCTAAAACACAATCTGGGGTCATTTTTAATTTGTTATTTGGAACCTCCCTTATTATTTTTATTTGTACAAGCTTTTTTTGCTGACTACTTTTTGTTGACTACAGAAAGAAAGAAAATAATTTATTTATAACAGCAATGACACATTAATTAAGGATAGGAAAATAACAATAAGAAGTGTTGCCGCTATAAAAAGGTCCCGGCTCAGCATACCTATCGCTGGTTTAAAAACCAGCACTGGTCTTCCGCCGGGCCACAGAGTTTCAGCACGAAACAAAAAAAAAAAATTTTTTAAAACAATTGGCTGATGTTTTAATTAGACTGTTAGTTAACAGGAACTAAACCATTAAGAAACAATGAATAGTAATGTTGCTAACGATTTTAATCGAAACAATACCTTTTTAATTGAAGCAGTTGAAGACATTTTCACATCGCATTGCATTATGATCACGGTTTAAAAAAAACTTTAGTGTAAAGATCAACCAACAAGAGGAGGTGAGTTCCCCTTTTCGGGCTTCCCCCTTTGTGTTATTAACTACCAATTGTTTATCTAGGCATAAAAAAGAAACTACCAGGAATTAGTCTATATCTGCAAAATAATATTAGATATATCTGGGCTAGCAAAAGTCTAAGCCTTCTCGTTGAGAGAGCAAGAACTGAAAGTCCCACTACACGCATATAGGCAGGATATTAATTAACAGTATTATTTGAAGAAAAATATACAATTAAAGCTTCTTTCTAGGCAGTTTTATGTAGTTATACGTGTTACGCGTCTACCCATACATACAAAAAATAGTAGATTGTACAACAAGAGCATAAAATCAGCCATTTTAGTGGATATACACCTCGAGGGGAAAATAGGTTTAATGCTCGAGTTTTACATTCTAGTTTTCACTTCGATGGCGGGGAAATAAAATAACAACAGTGGAATAATTGGTCAGATTACTTGGTCGGTACCTGGCTTTTATTCTTCATGCATTACTACATAATTATACATTTTTAGTTTTATTGATTTATTTTGATTTATTTTTAGTTTCACATAATATAAAAATTACAAAAAAAATATAGAACCTTTTTTGTTTGTGGCTGTTGACACCTGATTACCTTGGTCTTGAGTTGGTATTAGACGAAGATTTTATTTTATGCACTAGAACATAAAGTCATTTTATGTCGCCTAGATACAGCATAAACACGAACTTTACGAGCATGAGAAGTGAAAAAAGTTTTTTGATGTCAACAACTAACGCCCTTTTAGTAAGTTACATTGGCTTTTAGCACTGGTGAGCTGAGCTGTAGGTAAACGTTTAATGCTTTTACCCACATAAAAAAAGTTTTTTTAATCTGTCAACAAACGGCGATTCAAAAAGTCACATTGCCTTCCAGCGCTGGTGAGCTCCAGTGACCTCTGGTACGTGTTCGCCGTGACAGTGGTGTCAGGCATCGTGCGCTGCTCGGTGCAAGTGCTCTTCCCCCTGGTCCTGGCCACGGCCGCGCCCGACGACCGCTTCCCAGCCGCGCTCGCCCTGCACATCATATTCTCCGGAATACTGATGCTCATAGCCGATCCGCTGATAGGTATTTATTTATTACCTACTCGAAACGAGAGTCTTCAACCAGTGTGTTGCCAGTGATGACAGATCTGAGACGTGGTGTCTCACTATAGGCCTTATGAATAGGCTCAGAGTTGCTCAGCGAGCTATTGAGTGAGAGGACTATGCTCAGGGTTTAAGTGCGGCATGGAATCAAAAATGAGGAAATACCTAGAAGAACGATGGTCGCAAACATAGCCAAATGAATTAGCTAGTAGAAGTGGTAATAGGCAGATCATAATGCACGGGAAAAAGGTGGCCATGGGGACGAAAAGTACTCTAATGGAGACCGCGGATTGGCAAGCGGAGCGTAGGATACCTGGTCAATGCCGGTAGATGCAGGCCGCTTCCAACCGAAATAACGGAGGGCTATAGGGGAGGACTTTGTCCAACAGTGGGCATCTTACGGTTACGAGTAATATGATGATGATGAATTACCTACATGCTATGCTCATGCCTATATACTGCTTTCTAGTACTAAGTATGAGTAAGAGGCACATAGTACTAGAAAGTAGATATATGTATAATAGCTCAGAGGAGCTTAGTGGACAGATAAATACAGTGACACATAAAAGTTCCTTTTAAACTACTGTACCCTCACTGAACCTTACTGAATTCTCAGAGTATCACGATTTTTACTCTTATTTCCATTCTCATATGTATGACAATTTTTTTCAGGTGTCATATACGAGGCGACGGGGAGTTACACCTACTGCTTTTTGGCGATGAGCTTTTGTTGCATGATCTGTGTTGTTCTTTGGACCATAGAATACATAATTTACCGTAAGAATAGATATTGAAATGTAATTAAGTAGCCTTAAAACTCGACTGACACCATTAATATTTAATAGGTTTTAACGAATTTATATTAGTAAATTATTACTTATTACTTATCAATTTTTAAGTCCATATAATTTGCGCATTTAAAGTGTGTATTATGAAATATTTTAATGTTTTTTTCTTTTAAATAAGTGCACAGGATATAAGTTAAAGTTACATCAGCACACTAGATCAACTTTTGAAGCACATTTAATAACGTTATTTTAAAGTTCTTCAGTTATGTACAAAAAACGATTTATTTTGTATTAAAAGATTATGTTTTAAATATTTTTTATGAATTAAATTAGGGTTTTGTTCACATGATGAACATGATCAGTCGTCTCGTGATCATGGCGCATGCAACTGTGCCAAAATATTGAGCTGCTTTAAAATCAAGGTACGCGGAACAAAACCCGAATTTAATTCATAAAATTAGTAATGACCGCGAGTCTAAAATATTATGTTATAAATAGATAAGTTACTCGCTTACATGGAATTATATAACGAACGGGGATAGTGCAAATTCGGGAATCTACCATAGGTACGTCAATACTCCATATCTGCACTACGCACAGGTGTTAATTTGATTGGAGGGAGGGGCTTAATTTTAACTTCATATTTTTTTGTATTTCAATGAATTTTGAGCAAAAATTGGAATTAGCTTATTTTGTCAGACATGTGGAATTATCAGAATTATTCAATGCTAGCTAAGCGAATTTGCACTAACCCCGCGATGAAAAACTATGTCTAGTATATTACCAGTAGCGACCTTAGAGGACAAACAGGGCAATCGCCCGAGGCTTCACGCTGGCAGAGGCTTTGCTTAACAAAATTAGACCCTTTTATAATTTCTCGAAAACATCAGTTAAACTTGGTTGTTTCTTTTCTATTTATATACCTGCACCAAGGCCCGGAGCCTCTCAGAGGCCTACGTGCTAAAATTTCGCAATCGCAGAGGTCGCCGCTACTTTTGTAATGTTCCTTGTTTTGTATTTATATGACGCTATCTCATTTATGTTAAATGTAGAGGCCTTTTACTATGCCTTTTACGATGTATAAAATCGTATGCTATATTTGGTTCCTAGACATTTCTGAGCAGTGCATTAGCACTGTTATTAAGGGATATTAGGTAAGTGCTGATATTACACTAATAGCATTTTTAGCAAGAAGTTGACATTCCTGTATTTATAACACAAATTATATATACGCAGTGTCTTAAATTGTTCCAGAATATACCAGCTGATGGTTGTGTTAGCTTGACTGAATATTCTTGTAAAGGTTTTTCAACCCAATACACTTTTAGGTTATTTGTATCATCGTTAGCCTAAAACATTCTGCACCGTAAAAGCGTTTTTTAGATAGGTAGGTGCCTCCCATTGCCTTAACAGGGTAGTATAGAAGTGTTGAGTTAAACTAACCATGGCTCAACTATTCCAGAATTATTATACTGAATACTCCAGACAGCTTGCTTATGTATACTCTAAGCTCCAGACCGAATATTCCAGTTTAATTTTGAGATGCGTTCTTATAGCTTTAGTGTAATTGTCAATGTATTAAATAATTGTACCGGATAACTCACCTCTTGAACCGAATCGACTTAATATTCAATGTATGTTATGAGATGTCAAATAAATGTCAAAAATTATACCAAGAGACAGCGATTAACCCGCCATTTCCGATACACTGGTTTAACCACAGATATATGTGGATATTAGATTACATGTAATTATATCTGTGGATTTAACGATTACTGTGAAGAACAATAAATTATCCAAATTCAAGATATTTGAAATTGTTACAAAATATAAGCGCGGTAGTAAGTACGGTAGTAGGTACTATTAGTTATTCTGTGACATAAGTAGCTTAATTATACGAGTAGAATCGAACTTTGAATTTAAAGCCCCATGGTCAGAGACATCTGTATATAGGTAGTTGCGTGCTCCTTTAAAAATGATTCGTTTGTGTTGAAAAATCAAATGTTGAATAATTTGACTAAGGAAGAGTAGACTAATAATTAAATTACATGACAAAATTATACTATGGAAATTCCAGTGCACTATGGTATGGTAAAATATCATACGCGTAGTTCCCGCGGGATAGCGATAAATGAGTTCTACGCGGACGGAGTCACGGGTAACGACTTACTTAGGTATGTATATTTCTGTTGCAGCTATAACAACAAATAATAAAAATATAATAAAATACAAAATTAAGAAAACTCCCAATCATCCAATAAAATGACACCACACAGTGTACCTAGCTATAGTTATTGACTTTATTGGAAGCAGGACTATTAGCACTGGATTTTTACCCCTTGCTTGTAGCTAATTAATTTTGTCATATACCTATCTACAAATTTGTACGAAATTTTCGGTGGCGAGCCTGATTCACACATGGCCGGTTTTCAATTTGGATTTCCAACTTGTCTATACGTAGGCGTTGATACTACATGCATGTGTGCCTTTGTATTTTGTGTACAGGTACACCATTAATACGAATAACTTATTATTTATTTATTTATAAACCAATGAAAATTTACAGCACTACCAATTAATTAATATTTATGTTACAGTGGAAAGGAAAACTACTAAAGCACCAAAATAATCTTTTGGTAAACGAAGTTTAAAGATTGTTCTTCAAAACTCAGTTTCGAAAGTAGCGTTCTAGATGGTTCTAGCGTTGTTTTTCCTTTCCACTGTGTCGATAGATCGCAAAGACGTCGCTGTTTTGGTCGCTTTTGTCACCCGAATAACTTTTTAGCTTTTAATAGAAGTCTTAAATTCGTTGTGTAACCGTACTATTGATACAAACATAATATTTCCCAACATAAAGTACTTTATGGTAATTAAAAAGAATGAGCGTAGTATGAAAATTCGTGGATGTAAGTAGATAGTTTATTGTTAAATTTGTATCATGTGTGTTTATTATAATTTAAACTACTATTTAGATTTATAACATTTTATTTACAGCTTAAATCAAAATGATGTACCAATAAAAATAAAATGAATATCTCAAAGTATTACTTATTCCAGAATTTTATTTGAAAATCGCACCTTAGTCAAAATACCACAAACGGGACTTAACACGCTAACACACAACTCGTGGAATCCTGTTGTACATAGGTGTCGGCATCGGGATGTTCGGAGGGACGATCGGATGTTGTTAGTGTTGTCTCGGTATGATGGGGTGAAAAATAAAAATGACCAAGTGCGGGTAGTTCGAGATACGAGTGCCGGTACTTTTCGTGATCAAGTGCGGGTAGTTCGAAGGACTCGCGCTGCTAGACAGACTTGATAGCCGTAGCAGACGATCGACCGGTACGGCGGACCGAGAGGGACACAGCCATCTGTTAGAATGGGATATCCATACCACTACCTTACTCTAACAGTCAGACAGTTGTGTCCCTCTCGGTCCGCCGTACCGTTCGATCGTCTGTTACGGCTTTGACACCCCACACTTCAGTCTACTTGTGACCACGTCCACCTGTAATGTGGTCGAAACGTCGAGGTAATATTACTCGTGTGCGTGTTACTAGTACTCGTGTTAGTGAAAATCTCGAAAGTTTAAAATCTTAAATTGCACCTTGCTGCTGCAGATAAAACTAGTAAATGACTCATAACATAACACAAGTATTCTCATGGGACATGCATATTTTATTGATGACATAATAATAATATGAGTAATGAAAGGCTAGATAAACAAGACAGTGCGTATGCACTAGCAACCGAGATAACCAATAATATTAAAATTGAAACATTAAAACAAGAAGAACAACTTCATTTTTTATAAGTATAATGGAAATATTACGCTGCAAACTATTTACCTTTCCCCTAAATGATTCAGAAATATCGATTTTATGGGTCATTATTAGCATTTAATGGTACCTATACCAAACGATTTCATAAAAACATCTACATTCTGAATTAAACACTACTTGGCACTCTTCTCCTAGGTTCTATTTTAACTGTGAACCCATCAGTTCTCTTCAAGATAATGTCAGCTTGTAACATGAACTTGTCCTCGGGAACGTCGGATACGATTTTGAAATTTCGTAGCACAGTTGATATCAATACCTTAAGTTTTAAGATGGCATATTTTCGACCTGTAAATAATAATTATTAATTAGCACTTGTTGTCTGAAATCGCTCTTGCTTGCAATTGCAAAGTATCGTCGGTGTGATATGAAACATGTCAAAAATTTCTTAGTCCTCGGATTTGAGACGGAAGACATTGGTCTAACTAAATCATTACTGACCTACGCAGCTTCTGGGACCAGCGCTGAAAGGAATGTAGCTGTAGTAGTGCCGACCCTGAGTGTTTTCCGGCAAGAAGTTATCCGGGTCGAAAACATTGGGGTTCTTATAGTGTTCGGGTTGGCGATGAACCATGAACGTGCCGACGAACACAGTAGCTCCAGCAGGCAGAACGTAGTTGTTTGTACCTAGAAAAAGTACGAAAAAGGGGATATGGCTTTTTGCAGAAAACATCTTTCGCAAATGATTCAATTTCCAACTGTTTCATATACATGGACGAACGATTTTTTGTTTGAAACTATTAGTACTTCAGTTGTGCTATAAAACAATCTTAATCTAACTTAATAGGGTTATGCAGGATAGTCCTGAAATATATCCTATATAGAAAGAAAGAAATAAATAAAATACATACGTATTTAACGCCATAAAAACAAACATAAAACAAATACCTACAAGACATAAATAGGTCCCCACTCAGCATAATGCCACGGCAAGCCGACCTTATTTAAAAACTAACTTTAAAAAAAAATAAAAAAAAAATCTTTGAGTTTCAGAAAAAAAATCGTTTGTCCATATGAAACAGTTGGAAAATGAATCAGTTGTGAAAAATATTTTCTGCAAATACCAGGACCTAACGCAAAATTTTACAAAGCCATTTGATACAATTCAATAAAATACAATACAAATACTCTTTATTGTACACCAAAAATAATAACATTAATTTGATGAACAAAAACATACGAAATTTCAAAGTTTCTTACGTATTTTGACATCACTCCTTAATTTTCTTCCTATAATTGGCACAGGTGGATACATTCTGAGGGTTTCTAATATGACTCTCTCGAGATATTTCATACGGAGAGTATCAGAGAAAGTGGCTGGTCTGTCAGAGTCACCAAATATCTCATACAGTTCTTCGTACACTTTATCCTGAATATCCTGGTGGATTCCCAGAACGCTAAAAACAAAGCTGGAACCAGCGGCTGTCGTATCGTGACCCTGGTTGTAAAATTTTTACATTAGATTATCTAGGTATTTTGCACGTTGGTAAATACAAAATATTTCTTTGTCACTTTTACAATTGATACATAAATTAAAGATTAGAAGATCATAGCTGTCACACCTCGAACATAATAGTGTCTACTTCTTCTTTAATTTCTTGATCACTGATTATATTTGTTCCATTTTGAGCCGATTCGATCAATAGATCTAAGAATGCTAGTCGCTTCTTCTCTCCTGTAAATTAATAATAATTATAAGCATCAGTAAAAAAATTACAGCGCTGAGTGTATATTACTACGTTAGTTTCAGTAAGATCGAGGATGTTTTTAGTGTTCAGTATCCGATGGGTGACAAACAGAACCCTTTTACTGTCGATTCGCTGTTCGTCTATCTATCTGTTACAGCTGTATCTCGGGAACCGTAGTTGAGAGAGTTTTCCCTAAGAGTAACTCAAGCTTTCCCGTTGATTATTAAGTGTGCAGAAATATCTGACACTTCCCACTGGCCCTAGAAATAGAGTAGTATCAGATATTTATGCACACTTTGCTGTGTCAGATATTGGCGGTGGTGACTGTTCTTGGTGCGCGGGTGTGACTTACACTTGGCCGAATTTTTCTTACCAACATCACTCTCGTCGTTAAAATCTAGATCGTCGCGATAGCCCTTGAAAACAGAATCAGCTAACGCCGTAGCGTCTTTAGGCAGTCCTGAATCATTTGATTCTTTTGAGCGAGACAATTCTTCTATCGATGCCGGGATAATACCTTTATCTTTGTTTTCAAAATATTTTTCCTTTTTTGCTTTGATTACCTTTAAAATAAAAGGAAAATAATTGTGTTGATTAAACTCAGCTCCTAATTTTCTTAAGGCTTTCGAAACTTTTCTTTACCTCCTTTGATAGGCCGTGGATAATATTAAGAAGTCTAACTTGCTTCTTAAAAGTAGAAGTAAACTTGAAAATTGCATCCAACCTCAGCCAGAATTTAATTTGTCTTTGGTGGATAATGTCACACATTCTGAAATAGTAACAGGTTTTTTTAAAGAACGGGATTTAATATCTATTATTTTATTATTAATTATTACACATGTCAGAAATAGGACAATTTATTGCTAACAGTTCATTACTTTATACAGTGTATTTTTGATACAATCACAAACTATAACCTTCTGGGGCTCAAAGTGATAATACTAGTACATATTGTTAGCAATAGAATTTATATCTTTTGAAAAAGGAATAAAGTGTCATTTTCTCTGCATCATTCAAATTAACAAAAAAAAAATTCAACTTTATCTGTAAGGTATTAAGATTTAAATTTCGATGTCAATTTTTGTTGTATGGTTGGTCGCAGAAGGTTAAGGGTAGTTAGTAGAGGCAAAATACAATTCATTACGTTTTAGTGAAAAATTGCGACTTTTCATTTTCCTTATAAAATAAATTAGCACGCAACGCAATGTATCACTAAGTACGTGATACTACTTTGTTTTCATTCAAAACGTCGCATTTGTTGACTTGACAGCTCTCACAGAACGCTAATCTTTCGTATCAAATTATTTTACGCATTACATTTATTATTATTATTTAAAATCCTATAGAGGTGTCCCATATTTACTGCTCCAAAAAAAACTAAAATTAATAACCTACGATGTGGTTGAAAATACAAACTGAAATATAGATGCACAGAAAAACCAGAAAAATAAGACCAACACTGGGAATCGAACCCAGGTCCGGCATTCCATATATTCCGTAGGCATATTTCAGTTTGTATTTTCAATTTAGGTTTCACGGGATGACCGTAAAAGTAAAAATTTGGAATTAAAATAAAAAATACAAAAAGATTCCAAAAAACCAATCTACGATCTGGTTGTTAATTCTAAATTAACAATTTGTTTTAGTATTGGTTCATAGCACTTAAATCTACGTCTGGTTCAAGTTTGTGTCTATATGTATATCAACAATACACGCTGTTTATATAATTATACAATAATTTAAGAGTGCATTAGTAAATTATATAAGTAAGTGAATATCCCGAAAGTCATAAACATCAACATTTTATTTTAATAAGTCTTAAGTAATAAGTAGGAAATAAATATTTTTTGAAAAGCTTACTTTACAATAGTAATAAACATAGAATTAAACTTATTAGAAAATAATTATAACACATGCCTGAGCTAGGAAAGCATTTCTTTGTGTTTCACATAAAAAAGTGACATAAGTACTTATAAATATCGCATAAGGTAAATACTTACTTCATTACTGCCATGGCGTAGTCTAAGCCAGAGTTATTCTTCGTTTCTTTTGTAATTCCCATGGCAGTTTCTGCAATGTTAAGATATTGAGTAATAAAATTTCAAGGTAAGTAAAATAACCCAATTTGTATGGATTTATTCTGAGGTCATCTTATATTAACATAAATTAAACGTTACGGAAATAAAATGAATTGTATTTATGAGTTTGAAACTTTGTGACCAAGTACCTAAAATCACGCGACGTATTGGTTTTTTTGCAGAGTGAACCAATAGAAATTCAGCTAACTAACTATTTCAAGATATTTATGACAAAAAAGAGAACCTAGTCTTCTACATCGGTACCGTAAAACGGTGAGAAGGGATTGCGGGGATTAGGGATATAACTAATATTAAATTTTGTGTTTTCACCTGCTGCTTAAAATTTCTAGCCCAGCTTGCTCTAAAAGAAGTTTAGTTATATTTATAGACGTATTATGTCGAGTAAAGTAGTAAAGTCTAGACGTATTATGGTAATTTGTTACCGTCATTTTTTTGTCCCTACGTGAGTGATCACCCCGTTTTACGGTACCGATATTATAGTAAAAGAGTTGAAGTAGGTCCACTCCGACCCTTTAGGAGACTTAACTGCCTACTCCGGCGCGGACGCTTTGGGTTGTTGACGTCTATTTTAGATTAATTACCTACCGGCAAATAATTTTAGTACGAAAGTTAACTTAAAATTGTCTAATGTCTGTGTCTAGAGAAACCAGACAGATTCTACTAAGCCGTTTTGTATGAATATTATTATACTAAATTTAAAAATATTATTTATAAATTCGCCGGAATGGTGATAGCGACTGTATACATACTACTCATGTTTACCTACACATAATACTATAACTATATTGTTTATAGGTAGGTAGGTATCTATTATTTTTTATGTGTCCTTGTACGAAACTATTAGGTATACTACATTTATATATACTACTAATTTACAATTGTACCCAATGCCAAAAATACGTAAAAAAAAGATGATCATCCTTGCGCAGCGCAGCCTTGACTAGAAAAAACTTAATCCTCCTTAAATTTGTCAGTGTGTGCGTGCGGCGGGTGCGTGCGAACGGGCGCCAACCGGCGCTCACACATGCCGCGCGATGTACTTTTGTTCGTAGTGAGCCTTTTTGTTCTCTTTTATTTACTATGTCGATATAATTGCATAGGGGCGAGCGAAAAAAAAAACTTAATAAAAACATCATAATAATAGGTTTGTCAATTGTACGAGTAAGTATCTAATCGATAGATATTATTTTTCAATCATAAAAATATAAGTTTTGACTCTTACCAAGCAAAATGTCAACTGTGACTTGACCCATGTAGTCATGAACATCGAAGGTCTTGCCCATTTCACTTTTCATTTTTTTCACGATGTTGACGCTGTTCTGGTTAAAAACGTCCATGAACGACTTCAGGATGTTGATGTGAAATGTAGGGGCTATCATTTTGCGGTGCGATCGCCATTTGTCACCTAACAACCAAAATGATTAGGGAATTTTGAGGAACAAAGTGAATTTTTCTTATACAAACTGACTCCGACAACCCACAACCACTAGGTACATCGCTAGTTATAAAAGTGTACCAAGAAGAGATCTGTAGATAATTCTACTGGGAAGGGAACAAAAGGCTATTCGTTATTAAAATCGTTAATTTAAAAATTCGTTTTACCACCTTTGCAAACAAAGTTACGGGAAAAAGCTACGAGTACCTGCATATATCGAAAATGTAAACTGGGCCATGAATGCACAGAAAAATCAGAAAAAGAGACCAGCGGTGGGAATCGAACATAGGTCCTCAGCATTCCGTGCTGTGTGTGTGCGTGATCAATATTTAAACTAAATAACTTGCATGATTTATTTGCTTAAATTATTGCTTGCACCTTTTGGAGTATGCTTGCTTAGACTTTTGTTTGCATGCTTGTTTGCATCCTGGCTTGCATGCTTGCTTGCATTCTAGCTTACATGCTTGAATGCAGCCTTGAATGCATGCTTGCTTGCACTATTTTTTGCACATTTGAGACTATGCTTGCTGGATTTGTTGTTTGTATGCTTGCATGCATGATTGCCTGTAATATGCTTGCTTGCATGCTTGAATACATGCCTGCTTAGATGCTTGCTTGCATGCTTACATGTTTGCCTATATGCTTGCTTGCATTCTAACAGAAGACAATAAAATAAAATTCTAGCTTAAAGTGCTATATAAAAATGTAGCAAGTGCGACTATTTCCTATTTTAGAAATGAGTTTTCTTCAAGTATACCACTTCGTTACGGCTTAGTTTGTGTATATTTTATTTATTATCATACCTGAGCTAATAAGCAGTCCCTCCCCGAGCCAGGGTTCAAAGAACCTATAATCTGAAGATTTTTCGATATGGACGTCGCTGTTCAGTACAACCTCGACATCTTCGGCGCTCGTGAGAAAGATTAAAAGCTTGGAGCCAACCCAGCCCCGAATCACGTTGCCGTGTTGCTCGTAAAATTTTAAAGCCAAGGACAGGACTTCTGAAAAGCAAAACAATTAAGTAGAAATCGTCACCTGCATTATTAATATCTGCCACACTTCCTAGCGGCCCTAGAAATAGAATCGTTTTAGATATTTATCCATGCTTTGTTGTGTTAGATATTGGTGCTGGTGAATGTACTAAGTTATCACTAGTTGACTTGTGAAATCCGAATGGCTAGGCCATAGGTTATAATATTATGGCAAACATCTAGGCCATCTAGCGCGCAGCTGGCCGCTTACAGAAGAACAAAATTCGAAATTCATTCTCTTTTGTTTTTCCTATCATTTATTACAACAGTGCGTGGTCGTGGTTCCAGGGAACGAAAGAAGATGTAGCGGCAGCAAATAAAATCACGAAGATCAACAGATGAACTTGTTGTTTAATAATATTTTAACTTCACAGTATATGATAGCCGATTTACCAAATCATCACTACTTTGAAAAAAGCCCGTATCTTAAAAATCGATAATTTTACTGAGTGAACTTTATGAATATTATTTTAAGAGTCAATTTTGTTGACGTATTAATTTAAGATTCGAGATTTTTTAAAAGGTACCTAGTGACGAAATATAACATGACAATGTGAGAGTCAGAGCGCAAGAGGGCGGACGGAAGGATGTCCAATAACAAGATGCAAAAGGTCAAAAACACTAATAGCCGTCACTTGACACCACAATGATTGATAAGTCGTTTTTATAGAGAGCTAAAACATTTCAATATCACTTTGCTCGACTATTTGGCAAGGCGTACCTAAGCGTAAGTCTACATATTTGGTTTCTTTTGGAAATAAATAATATTTTCACTTCTCATGCTCTTAAAATGTTACTTTAGTCTCTGCATATCGGGACTAAAGCTCCTTTTTATTCTCTAGGGATTAAAGGTTTTTTTTTAAATTTACGTTGGAAACCCCTGAGCAGCCAACACGGCGATTGTGAATCGAGGATTTTTAGGCGTGGATATAACCTCGAAATGACAATTGAGAAAAATAAAAAAAAAACACTATTTAATTTCGTAAACACAATTTATTATTACGAATATGAATCTATTTAATTATATGAAGGAATAATTAATTTTATTATGCATAGTCCAATTAGTTTTAAAATAGGTAGTTTTCAATTTTGAAACTTTTGGCTAAATATGCAAACTTTTAAAGCGACACTTCATAAACAATATAAGAAAAGAAAAAACCGCGCAACAACTTTCTTTTGCTATTTGAATTTTGAACAGATGGCCTGTCTATTAGTCGAGCGTACGTTTTTTGAAAGTAATATTGAATTTTGAGCAAAACATTGTTTTTTTCCTCGCATTCAGAGTGAAAAGTAGAGTGCTTAACGCGAGACTAAACAACTATAACCACCCTCGATCTGCTCGTGTGGCTAAATATCTCGTGTCATTATGGCTTGTTTTGGACCCTTGTTGAACAATCTACTTTTATTTACTCGGTGATAACTATTACCGAGCTACTTAAAATAAACCACTAATACAGATATTGTAACCTTCGTAATTTTTTTTCCCGTTTATTATTTTTTATTTTTTTTGTATATACTTACTTTGTGAAGCCTAGTTTAGTTTTTTCGCTGGTCTAGACACTTAAACGGGGCTTGAGCGAGGCTTTTTATTTTTTAACACGTTCACTGTCCTCATACAAAATGATTTGATAAAGTCGCACATCCAAGTGTGCTTTCGTTTTGGGAACAGTGGAGTTGTGAACCCATAGTCGAAACTGTACAGCTTCAAGACCCCACATTGGGGGCACCCGGACAGGGAAGGTGTTAAGCCGACGGTAAAGCAGGGTATTTAATTCCAGCCCTTCGTCTCCTGCTTCATCCATCTTTTATACCCTACCATCGCTCCGCTCTGTCATCTCGAAGTTGATTGACAACGAAGACTAAAGTCCTGCTAGATGGCCCGAGACTTCCTAATATCCTGTCCTGTTTTCCTACCTATCTAACAAGTCTCAGGTGAGATAAAAGAATTTACCCCCCAAAAAAAGGTACCCCCCTAAAACGGCGGTATCCATACTACCGCCATTACAGGGGGGTACCCTTTCTCTGCAGCTGACTGTACAAAATATGAAATAATGAAATAAAAAATATCCTAAAAATAATTTAACTAAAATACTAAATATTACAAACTAAATTAAAACTATATTAAAAACTAAACTATATCTAAAAAAGGCCCCTGCGGCATTGTGCCGAAAATGCTGGCAGCATTTCCTCGTTGAATCGCTAGGCTAATTCTTTGTAGTTTTTAGGGTTCCGTACCCAAAGGGTGCCAACGGGACCCTATTACTGAGACTCCGCTGTCTGTCTGTCTGTCTGTCTGTCTGTCTGTCTGTCTGTCTGTCTGTCTGTCTGTCTGTCCGTCCGTCTGTCACAGGGCTCTATCTCTTGAGCCGTAATAGCTAGGCACTTGAAATTTTCACAGATTGTGTATTACAGTGACCGCTACAACAACAAATACTAAAACTAAAATAAAGTTAAAAATTAAAGGGGGTCGTCATACAAGAAACGTGTTTCATTCAGCGGTTTTGGTTGCTAGGGGCAACGCGAGTGACCCTATGTTTGTTTTTATAATGTTTAACTACTTATTAATTTGCGATTTTATTAGTGCTATTTTATGGTATCCCTTTAAATGAACTAAAATGATTTCTTTGCTCACCCGCGACCTTAAGATAGCTAAGTCTATGCAAATTATGCGTGTTCATGCAGTTCCTCCACCTCCACACTGTAAGAACACACACAAATTACACAAACCCATCTATCACCACCACCACAACACACTGACGCGTTTCGAACTCAACCAGAGCTCATCTTCAGAGTGACACAACCGTACACCATGGTGTACGGTTGTGTCACTCTGAAGATGAGCTCTGGTTGAGTTCGAAACGCGTCAGTGTGTTGTGGTGGTGGTGATAGATGGGTTTGTGTAATTTGTGTGTGTTCTTACAGTGTGGAGGTGGAGGAACTGCATGAACACGCATAATTTGCATAGACTTAGCTATCTTAAGGTCGCGGGTGAGCAAAGAAATCATTTTAGTTCATTGATATGGACCTCCGCAAAGTAACGCCTGATTCAATAAATTATTTGGTATCCCTTTACTTGATCGAACTTCATTTGCACGAATTTCATGTGCTATAATATACAAACGTGATAATTTTGTTTCCTGTAAAGTCATTATCACTACTCATTTTTACCATATTAATCAAATGACAGAATCTTTGTTTCCCATAAAGTTACTTTCAATAATTTCATTTTTCATAATCATTGTAAGCCATAAGTATCACATGCCATAATATAATTTGGACGTCAAGAGGATATACTGATAAATCCCATACGTCAAACAAGCCTTTGAATCAGGTAAATTTTAATCACATAGATCAGGTTAGGTTAGAATTGCGACATTAGATTTGTGCGAGCGAGCGAAGCGAGCGAGCTAGACGGTTCGGAGCAGAAGCGACTTGGATAGGTTAGGGTCAGAAGGCTAAGGCGGGAGCGAAGCGCAGCGTAGCTCCCGCCTTAGCCTTCGTTGTTAGGTTTTTTTTTATAACAGCCCGGATAATAAAGATAATAGATAGATTAGTAATAGAAAAAAGCAATTTTAATCAATCATTATAAACACTATTTATACAAACACACACTACACTACACACACACACTACTATTTTCACTACTACTACTACTACTACTATTTACTTATTTTTACTTACTATTTTACACTATTATATAAACACTATTTACTATGGCGTCTGATAATTCTATTAAATAATATTATTGCACTTAATAAGATGGAAAACAATACGTATTGCATTCGTATCATTATGGCATCAAAGTTTCGGGAAAATAAGAATATATCAAATAAATTTTCTAGTAAACGAAACATTCGAGCAAATGAAGTTTCGGGCATGTGAAGTTCGGGATAATGAAATTATGGCATGTTACTTTCGGTCAAACAATAGACAACCCTATTTTATAAAATCTTCGATTGATATAATATTTGTCTCTAAGACCGTGGTTTATTTTTTTGTGCAACATTAAGATTATATAACAATTTGTGATCGACAAACCTCCGACACAGACTACACACACTTCACAAAATCCGACTTCAATAAGCACTCACAGCCGCTGTGTTTAATGTTTTTTTACACCAAAAAAATGTCCGTTATAATTCATACTAATTAACACTATTTATTTACAAGCCGTGGTGGCCTAGAGGTTTGACCTATCGCCTCTCAAGCAGAGGGTCGTGGGTTCAAATCCCGGCTCGCATCTCTGAGTTTTTCGAAATTCATGTGCGCAATTTACCACGAGCTTTGCGGTGAAGGAAAACATCGTGAGGAAACCTGCACAAACCTGCGAAGCAATTCAATGGTGCGTGTGAAGTTCCCAATCCGCACTGAGCCCGCGTGGGAACTATGGCCCAAGCCCTCTCATTCCGAGAGGAGGCCTGTGCCCAGCAGTGGGACGTATATAGGCTGAGATGATGATGATGATGATTTACAAGGTCAAAATTTAAAATCAAGTTATGATTTATTCACTAATAATAATAAGTACGCGCCGTCGGCTGAAATTACCGCGTTTTCAGCCACTTTTATTCTGCCGTGGCGCCGCGCGTGGCAAGAATCTAAGCGCTATTCAGCCTCCGATACGGCGACAGCCAAAGAGGATGAGAATTAAAAATTATTATTTATTCAAAATACTTGCACCTAGTGCTTACATTTTGATGATATATTTTTATTGGTGTTCTGCCTTTTCGCCGAAAATCATTTGGCCGAATATCACTTGCCAACCAACGTTTCGCAGAAGATTCACGTTGACAACTAACTATTACCAACTTTTTGTATGGCAACGTGTCATTTGGTCGAATTATTATATAGCAGAATATCATAATGACTCAAAACGTTTGGAAAATTTATCATTTGTCAAATCTTTCACTAGGTCAAACAACTATTAAACGAATAACGTTTCGTCAGTGTAACAGTTCCCTTCTTATACATAAGCCAACTTTTTACTAAAAGTACGAGTAATTAAGAGATACACACCATTTTTTCAACTGGCAATAATTAATTACAAATAAGAGTTTTGTAATTAGTAAGTATAGTCCAGTTAGGTGCGACGACGAGCTAAGCGAGGAGGAGCGTGTTAGGTGAACCGTGAATAGCGCACGAAGCCGAGCGACCGAAGCAGCGTGCCGCGGTAGCGGCCGGCGAGTGCCAGATTCGTATTTTTATTTTTTAATATATTTCTTTTTAATTATCCAAAACATGAGTCTAATGAAAAATAATATTGAACTGAAAATGGCATCCTTGTAAATAAATGTTTTCAAAATTTTACCGAAGACTCAGTAATTGCCGGTTTTTCGAAATTTAACACACATACATTTGGTACAAGATTGATAATGTGATCATTGCCAAATATGGGCGTTTGTCACAAACGCTTTATTAGTGCACAAACAAAAACACAGCGGAAATGTTGCGCTTACCCACATTACTTATTTATTATATTACATAGTTACTAAACGAAACCCTTATACAATAAAACATTTGGGAAACATTGTACAACGAAATGAATATTACGCCAACCAAAACATTTTGCTAAGCGGTAGTTGGCTTTTTGAAAAGTGGCTTTATAACAAACATGCCATACCTACGTACAGTTGGTAACTGTCAGGTTGGGAAATAAAACTAAACATTTTAATAAGTTGGCGATTGAATATTCGGCGAAATGAAATTCTGCGAAAAGTTGGTTGGGAAGTAATATTCGGCGAAACAATTTTCGGCGAAAAATTAGAGAACCATTTTTATTAACTTGTAATGTAAATAGTTATGTTTGTTCGGGTGGAATTAATATTTCAACTTAAATTTGAAGTGGATATCTTCAACCGATTGAGCTGTAATTTTGCATGCATGTATAAATCCGATGACAATGAAATATTATTATGATGTAGAGCTGATCTGATGATGAAGTTAGATGTTGGCCATAGGAACTCTGTTATAAAATAAAATGACACAACCGCATCGATTTTGGTCTCATTTAATTCGTTTTGACGACTACCTACTTTGGTAACCAGGGATAAAAAGTACCGCCTGCAAAAAAGCTTGTATAACGTTGTACGGAGGTGCGGGACCCTTCATGCGCGAGTCGCTCGCACTCGCACTTGACCGATTTTTTTATTTATATTCAAAAAAGTGCTGCTTGATTATATTTGTTTTGTGTTACACTTTTTCTTTTACAACGTCTTCTCATTCAACTCGCTGACCATCTAATTAATCAGCTAAGGTGCGTGACGACAGGCCAGATGGACATTGATTAAATGTGATGTATATACATATTAACATTCACGCATTAAAATTAATACAAAAATAAGTTGGTGCTTCCACAACATGACTGAACTCCTACGAGTTTAGTTAGAATGTAACGTTTGGAAACATTGCTATGTAAATCAACAGTACCTACTCGTAGTCTTGGAAAACTGAACGTGAGTAATCTTGAAATATTTTTTTTTTAGATACCTTTATTTTCAAAACGATTGTAAAAATTGTACCATTCACCCTTAAATATTCCAACATAATAAAATCGTTGCACATATTTTAAATAAGTATTTTATATACGAACTCAAAAGCTACCCAAAAGAAAATAGGGGCCACATAATTTTCATTGGTAAGACGAAAATACTTACTCATAGGTAAATATAACTTTTTATAATAATAGTCCTTGTTTTATACGAACTCAAAAGCTACTCAAAAGTGGGGGCCACATGATGTTCACTGGTAAGACGAAAATACTTACTCACAAACATAACTCTTTATAATAATAGTCCTTGTCTAAATATACCTATATGGTTTTATTAATACACCATAACACATTACCCACGAATAACAATTCTTATTCGTAGCACAATTACAAACACTTTTCATTCTATTAAATGTATTCAGATAATAGAAAAGCAAACGTACCTATTTTTGATTTCATTTTACCGATTAAACTTTAAGTGACCCTGTTTTTCCTTTTAACTAGTATAGCTGCTGTTTAATAGATTAAGCGTTCGTTACTCTAATAAGCATAAATGAATTACGTATGCTTGCTAAGGTTATTCAGGCCGAGGCATCTATTTTTTCTTTTTAATTTTGAGGCATAAGATAACAAAAAGGAACACTCGACAAGCTTACCATGATGATTCAACCCAATCAAACAAAGTACGTTGCCAATTATTGGCAGAGGGCGCGGCCCCGGGATTTTATTGCCCAACTTGTAGAGCCGAGTGGTCTGCTGCCATCGGTGGAAGAGCCAGAGGCCTGACACCAGCAGCAATAGGGGGTAAAATATAAAACGAGCCCTGTCGTGAGCACCCGCCTCTAATTCAGCCGAGGTCGACATTATTCTGTAAAATACGAATGGCACAAATACAATTTGAATTTAATTGAATAAATAAAACTAAGTTCATGCTTAAGAATGATTCAAAACGCTATGCTCGTATGGGAACTACAGCTCAAGCCCTCTTATACTAATGGGGGCTATATTAGGTATCACTTGTTTGCACCACTTTCTTTACACTTTGAATCACTAGGATTTTTCCCCAGTCACACTGTATAAAAATTCACAAACACAATTGCATTGTAAATATTTATGTACATACCTATGTGTATAACTCTTTATAAAAAAAAAACATTAACCGATAGTCAGGCACTCATTCAAAACCGTGACTGGCTCAAAAATGACAATAGTACGCATTATATCAAGTAATGAAAAATACATAAAAATATACATTTATAAAAAAAAACTACACGGTGATTTTTAACCGGTGACCAGGAATAACAAAAAGCAATAAGGGCGGTAATACTGAATAACTTTTCCCATTGGACCAATACAAAAATCGGGATAAAAAAACAGCTATTTTATAGAAAACCTCAGCACATCACCGGCCGCAGTGAATGAAACCATGGATTTTTGTTCCCGATTTTCGTATTGGTCCCATGGGCAAAGTTATTCAGTATGACCGTCTTATCGCTTTTTGTTATTCCTGATCACCAAATAAAAATCACCGTGTATTTGCTCTGTGACTAGTTGTCAAACAATAAGTTTTAAATCGAAATAATTCTCGAAAACAACATATTTATGAAACGAATAGTAATTAAACGAATAGAATAGTCTAATTGTGAAATATAAGTCAATGTGTGAAACTTTGGTTACGAAATGAACTTTTGTCCAACAAGTTTCGGTGAAACATTAGTGAACCAGGTACAGCACTTGGGGTACCGTTGAATCGTCATACATACCTTTAGCATAATTTCATTTTACTATGTTAAATAAATATAATATTCATTTATAAATTTTATTACAACAATATAATAGGAAACAAAATAAATAAAAACTACATAAACATACCTAACTGGCGGCATTACCTCTCAGTACAGTCAGAGAAATTCGTTGGGAAAGGTAAGCGCCAGCTCTGGGGTCTCCTGAGGTCTCTCTCAGTCGGGACGACAAGGCCCCCATGAAGGCCTTCATGTCAGCCGACCAGGGACCCATTGTTTAGCATAAAAACGGATTTCATACTTTTACCGAGCATAAACTTGAAATAATATAATATTCATTAGTCATAACAACAACTGCTATAATGCTTATGTTTATGTTAAATAATTTAATTTAGAGTATTCGGCTATTCATGTACCTATAATTATTAAAATTTATAAAAAAAATTAGAATAATGATTAGACAGTAGGTATAGCACCATGCGTGCCAATGGAAAAAATGCTAAGTTTGTATGACGATTGAACGGCATCCGTTAGGTTCAGAAGGCTGAAGAGGGAAGCTCTCGCCCTAGGCTTCGATGTAAGGTTTTTTTTTATAGCAGCCCGGATAATATTGCTGTTTATATGCATATTGCTTTTATTCGTTCTTAATAAATAAATATCACGGGACAATTCACACCAATTGACTTAGACCCAAAGTAAGCTCAGCAAAGCTTGTGTTATGAGTACTAAGCAACGGATAAATATAATTATATAGATAGATATATACTTAAATACATATTAAACACCCAAGACCCAAGAACAAACATTCGTATTTTTCATACAAATATCTATATAAATATATGTTCTTGATTCTGATATTTGTGTTATGAGAAATGAACACTAGCAAATCTTTGTTGTGACAAACATTACACACCCACAGTACTTGTACTGTCATCCAAGCGATATTATCATCCTAAACTATATACGTCCCACTGCTGGGCACAGGCCTATTTTCAGAATGAGAGAGCTTGGGCCATAGTTCCCACGCGGGCCCAGTGCGGATTGAGAATTTCTTTGCAGATTTTTAGAGGCTTCCTCACGCTATCTCCCTGCATCGTAAAGCACGTGGTAAATTTCAAATGTAATTTCGCGGTCTGTTCTCTAAATTATGTATCCAACTTTATACAAATACTAGCGGACCCGGCAGACGTGTCCAGCTGGAAAAACACTACTTACATTAAAAAATTTCAATGTTTTAATACTTATTATTCTATTCCTAATGAAGACAAAAAAAACACCCGCCCGACTGCCTTAAAAAATACTAAAAAGAAGAAAACAAGTTAAGGGTTAGAATTCTGTTAAGTAGCTAAATTAAGTAGGTACTAAGAATTTTTGAGCTGGTCACGATTTGAATGGGTTCCGACTGCTGAAATTTAAGTTAGCTACTTAACAGAGTTCTAGCCCACTAGAAAGCCACTAGACTTGTTTTCTTCTTTTTAGTATTTTTAAGGCAGTCGGGGTTTTGATTTTTTTTTAAATTATTGTTTTATTTCACACGGTTTTGATATTTCTGTTAAAATTTTAGATTAAAACAAATAACCCACTTGTTTTTAAAATGGGCTAATTATTAGCTTTCGTTTGACACCCTTCTCGATAGTATTAATTTTCAGTTCGAAAGATTCATTAACTTAAAGCTTCTTCTTACTCGCTTATATGCTCGCTAGGTATGTTAATCATGATCGTTTATAGACGAGCGAGCATTACTTATAGTAGAAGATCCGAACTTGAAAAGATCTGCACCGGTCTGATAATAGAATGAAATGTAGTTTATCATAAATTTAGTATATTAGAAAATATATTGGAAATGGTTTTGCTACAAAAATCCTGGACAGGCAATTTTTTTTAAAATTTTTTTATGGTTTTTAATTAAATGCAGACAACCCTATATCAACGTGTTCACAATAAAACAGTCTTATTATCTCGATGATGTAACAAAAAAATATTGAAAATATATTTTTTTTAATAATTAAAAATAGCCTGTCCAGGATTTTTTTAGCAAATTCATTTCTAATATATTTTCTAATATACTAAATTTATTATAAAACAGGTTTCATTCTATTATCAGACCGGTGAAGATCTTTTCAAGTTCGGATCTTAGACTATTAGCTTTGACGAGCTGACGAGCTTAGCTTTCACCTTAATTCTAAAAATGCCAAAATTGCCATTTCCCTAGGATTCATCTTGACTTGGTGACAATGGGACCACCTCAGAAGAATACTCTTTCGAATAAAAGAAAGAATTTCGAAAATCGGTCCACAATTGACTGAGTAATCGGTGAATATACATAAAAAAAATACAAACATTGGAACATAGAACCTCCTCCTTATTTGAAGTCGGTTAAAAAAAACTTCACTTATATTATATTCAAAATAAACCTTGCGAGTCTAAATTCCACCCCCTTCACGTAGATCGTTGAAATAATTGGAATTTTGGTATATTATATGTACCACCACGCACCGGAATTGTTAAGCCACCTCGCCACTGTTCAAGTTACCGTTGAAAATAAATCGCACTCCCAGATCAACACTGCATCACCTCAAAATAATACACCATTTTAATTTAGACTTAAATCAAATTTCTGAAAGGTCTAAATTAAAATGGTGTATTATTTTGAGTTGATGCGGTGTTGGTCCGAAAGTATGAAATTGTAAGCAAAAAATATTTTTATTGGTGTCCTTCGTAAAAAGTTCCTTAACGTAAAATCATCAATTTTAACTCAATAATAATGTATTATATTTTTCTTACCGGGTCTTCTCGAAAAAGCCCCGCAAAGTAATTATTCAGTATACACACAGTAAGTCCAACAATTTACAACTGAAGTTTATATTATGTTACCTTCATTAAGTAGTCTTTGACACTGAAAATAATGGAATACAAACAGGTAGTAGGTTTAAATTAGCTAATTCATTAATCAAAATTTATTCTGCTACTGGTTGTGCCCGCGACTTCGTCTGCATTGGCTTAGTTTTATCTCAACCAGTAATAGTTTTCACTGCAGAAATCGATATCTAATCAAAGCACAAATTGGTACCGTCATGGACTTTAATAATTCATGAGCCACTATAGAACCTTTGCAAAGGAAGGCATTAAGTATGATTTTCCTTGTTAATTAATGCGATGTCACTTTGACGTTTACTATGAAATGGTTCCATGGTGGTTAATCAATTAAAGTCCTTGACCGCACGTACTTAACAAATAATTCGTATTTAGCGGTAAAAATTTGACCACCTCCGTCCAACTGTTCCCATGTTAACTTTGTCCTTTTTTTTGGATAAAAACTACCACTTGTTTGGAATGAAAGTTTTTTTATTGGTGCCATTTGGTGCTAGGTATAACTATTTTCATAAAATAAATAGAAAAAAAATAAACATACAAATAACAAACACGAACAAAGATTGATCTTGCGATTCGCTCATATGTAAGCATACTCGTACCTACCTACCTACCAACTTACTACGCTAAATCTTTAGTCTACATACTTAAATTAGATCACCTCTTCTTTCTTGATTTTTTGATTCTTAATTTTCGCCTAAAATGCGTAGTCACAAACGAAATGGGGGAAAAAAGATTAGTTTGGTTGTTTGGAATCATAATCATTTAATTCTATTAAATAACATTACGTCATAGTAGGATACCTAGTTGTTAATATTCTCCAAATACCTATTTAAAGTCTTCGAATAAACATTTCGGTTCAGAGGCCGAGTTCCTAGTGAATTTTGCAGATGTTAATTTTACAGACGTCATTTTATTGTTAACTTGCTTTTGCCAACGACTTCGTCTGCGTAGATTTCGATATTTATATAAAACGCTTTGAAACTTTTTAAAGAAATTTAATAAAATAAGTATTAGTAGGTATACGTCACAGGTGACCGAAAAGCTATTCAAAGAGGAAACGCTGGCAGCATCTTCGGGACCTTGCCTAAGGGGTACTCTTTAGATAATTTGTTTTTAGGTTCTATATTTATTTTATGTAAGTTTTTGATTTTATGTAGGTACCTAAGTTTAGTTAAGTTATTTTTAGGATATCTTTTCTTATCTTTCGTAGCTGTTTGGTCGGAGTGTAATACTCTAGTCCTTAACCCTAAGAAGACCAAATTCATGATTTTTGGGTCACCTAACCAAACACTTAGTATATTTAATCAAAAACCTGCTGTGTCTATAATGGGTGAACGGGTGGAGTACGTGTCGGAGGCACGCAACCTGGGTGTGTTGATGGACGGGGGTCTGCGATTTGAAAATCACATACTGGAGAATGTAAAAGCCTGTTTTTACAGGCTAAATATACTTTACCGCATTCGTGATTTTCTGAGCGTAGACCTTCGCATCAAACTTTGTGACTCCTTAATTCTTTCGAAGCTTTCGTACGCGGACTTGGTATACGGCCCGCGCCTGCTGGCTCGCACTGAACGTGTCGTGCAGCGCATACAGAACGCGTGCGCTCGTTTCTGTTTTAAAATTGCTCCGCGCACACATGTTACTCCTAGCCTTAACGCTGCTGGCCTCTTGAAGATGTCTCTTCGTCGTGAACATCACCTTGCGACCCTTTTGTTTGGGATAATACAGACGGGACGACCGAAGTACTTGTTCGAGAAGCTGGCGTGGCGTAAAACGGCGTGTCGTGCGGTGAGCGGGCCTTTATGTATGCCAAAGCATGAGTCAGCTGCCTTCCGTGGTAGTTTCAAGTATGCGGCCACCAAGTGTTGGAACAACTTGCCGCCGCCTCTACGTCTACCAATGTGCAAACACACATTTAAATTAAAGTTGAAGAAGCATCTTTTTGCCTATCAAAGAACAACCTACTTGAAGCGTCCCTAATTTTATTTTACTTATTATTATTTCATTATTACTATTGTCATCATTATTGGAATTTATTGCTACTTTATTTTATTTTATTTTAAATCATATTATTAAAAAAATTCCACTCATAAATATGTTTATAGGTATTTTATAATTCTCATAATATTATATAATTTCTTTTTTTCCCTGCAATAATTACGCGTTCAGTTACATGGGTGCACACTCACCGGGGTTCAGCTGAAAACCAGCGCTGCAGCTCTGGTCACAGGGCTACGGCACATGCTGAGCTGAGTCCTTTTGGCATCACACTACAGCACAACGTCTCAAATTGTTCTCTCTTCTCCTATTTATGTTTTTTACTGTTTTTGCTGTGATGTAGTGTGTTTTTTGTTGTCAATAAATATTGTGAGTTTGAGTTTGTATCTTTTTATTTCATTTAGACACATTATGTAAATAGTAATATGACATTAAATAGTTTTTCGGTTAGCTGTAAAAATACTCCTTTAAAATGAGGTTAATGTCCCGCATTGCCCATGTCCGTGGGATTTTCGAAAAATCCCTCAAACTGCGGCTAAAACATAAACTGAGATATATCTGTTCAAAAAGTTTCACATCTAGGTATATATGCTCAAGGAATAAGATTTTAAATCCTTCCTTTCCTTTCCAAACCTTCGAAAGAATAAATAAAATCCTTACTAATAATATCACAAATGCGTAAGTAGCTCTGTCTGTCTGTCTGTGTCTGTCTATCTGTTACGCTTTCACGTCGAAACCACTGAACCGATTTTGATGAAATTTGATATATAGGTAGTTTGAACCCCAAGGATCAACATAGGATGCCTTTTATTCCAGTAGAGGGCGCCACCGCGCGATAACCTAGACCTTTGCAGACGAAGTCGCGGGCATAAGCTAGTATAGTAATAAATAAATTCTAAATTTTAGGTTTCTAGATTTAGTGGTTTAGATATTCTAAACTTTTGGCTGTGTCTTGTTTGTCAGTCAGTCACGTTACTGGTTTACTTATCTATCTATAATTACAAATTTGACTCTCAAATGTATGCAATACCTAATAGGACCTATTACATAAGTAATAGGTATGTAGAACGGGCCAAATTTTGTTTGTTTGTTTGTCAACGATACAGAGAATCCCATTCCACAATGTTACAAATGTCGCTGAACTGATGTTGCCACAATAAACAATCACTTGTTAACTGCACTTACCGGTTGACCACACTCTACAAACGATGTTTTGTATCAGATTTAAACAATTATTTCGTAGATATAATAATAATAAATAATTTATTTATAAACTTAGACAACAAAGATTCATATATTATTAGTGACATCATCTTTTAAATTGACAGTTAAATAACAGCCTAAATATTTAACCTGACTCACTCTGGTAACTGAAGTCCCGTCCAGCAAACCTGGGAGTGTCAGATCCGGAGCCTTCCTACCTGGGGCCTTGATAGTCATATACACTGGCTTATTCAAACTGTAAAGTAGTCCTTGAGAGGTAGCGTATTTGTAAGATAACTAAGCAATGGGGGCTATCGCGAATGAATTTTCCGCTAGAGGCGCTAGTGTAGCGTGAGGTCAACGAAATGTCAAATCTCATAGTTTTTGGGTGAGCTACGCGGGTTTATTTATAATTAGAATAATTTTGTGAATATTTTGCATTAACTGAAATTAATTATGGCAATTATGCGATAAGGGGCAATGAACGTCTGTAATTTAAGACAGTTTTGTCTTTCGAAAACTTTTGCCCTCCCTTTTTTCCGAACAAAACGGGATTATGCAATACTGTGGTTGCTCAATATGAGTTTATGGTACTTACTGTTTTACGATGTCTTAAATATGATTTTAATCTAAACTTTGTTTTCACGGCCGTTATAACAGACTTTTAAAAACCTCACGCAACAGTGGCGCCGTCTCATCATCATCATCATCATGTCAGCCGAAAGACGTCCACTGCTGGACATAGGCCTCCCCCAAGGCTCTCCACTCAGACCGGTCTTGTGCTTTTCGCATCCACCGCGATCCCGCGATCTTAGCCAGGTCGTCGCTCCATCTTGTTGGAGGCCTACCGACAGCTCGTCTCCCGGTCCGCGGACGCCATTCGAGAACCTTCTGACCCCACGGCCATCAGTCCTGTAGTGTAGTGGCGCCATCTAGTGAGAGAAAAAACGATAGCCCTCATTCGTTTAGCGCATTGACCGAGGGAGCCAACAGCACCATGTCGTCAGCATAGCTGTTATTGTTTACGCTTACTCCGTCTATAAAACACCCCGCATGAGTACCACTGAGTTCCTCGATCAATGCGTTCATGTACAAATTAAACAGCTTAGGCGATGTTAATGCCCCTTGCCTCACACCGCATTCTAACACATATGGTAACGAAAGTGCATCGGCCCATCTTATAATATTCACCTGATTGCCATACCAAAATTTAAAAATGTTGAGCAAATTTTTTGATAACACTGTCTTCTCTAATTTGCCCCAAAGTATGTCGTAACTGACAAGGTCAAAAGCCTTTGACAGATCCAAGAAACCGCCAAAGACCACAGTCTTCCTGTCCGTGCATATTATTTGACAGCATGCTTCAACACCGCAATGGCACTTACCGTGAATAGCCCAGGTCAGAAGCCAAACTGGGCATTGCTCAGCCGTAAGTGACCGTCAAAGTACCTGTCGAGCATGCTGTTAAGCACCTTCGCCACCACAGTAGCCAAAGAGATGGGTTTATAATAGTTCGACCCGTCAGACACGTCTCCCGCATCTTGAGAATCAAACCGTCACTAAACGAAATTTATCACCTTTCAAAAATGACACCATAACATTTTAATGCATAGTTTAATTTTGCGAGCTGACATATTTCGATTCTCAGGGTGCTGTTCTGTTTTTTACTATAGACACTACCACAGTAGGTACTAGAGTTGCGCCCGCTCGGTCTTTAAAGGGAGCGCTCCGATCTCGGTTAATCGGTCAAATGAACTAGTTCGGTCTTTTAGTTCCTTTGGCTCATGATTGGTTTTTTGGAATCTTTTTGTATGTTTCGGTTTGTATTTTCAATTTTCCTTTGGCTCCTTTAGTTCCTTTAGCTCCGAGGAGCGGCTCCGACCAAAACAATGTTTAAGATCGGGGAGCGAGTTTATTTAGCTCCGCTCTTTATTCGTTTCCTCGTTCAATCATCTATCGTTCAATCGCTCCCGCTCCCAATGCTCGCTCCCATACCGTTATAGCTCCGACTCTGACCGATCGAAGCGTAGACAGAGAATCCCTGTATTATAAGTCTATGGATCGAAGCTAAGGAGCGCGGACCGGGAGCGGGACCGAGACCGATTAAGATCGTTTACGAGGAACTAGTTCTTTTCGGTCCGCGATGGGAATTCATTCTTTTTAGTTCTTAGTTCAGGACAGACTCAAGCCTAGTAGGTACGCATGAGCAAAGGTGGTAGGTATGAATGACTGAGGAAAAGGTTAAATCAATAGTATTTTATTTACACCTTATATCAAGTTTATCAATAAACATTTAACATCTGAAAACTTCACTTACAAGTTTTTTATTTCACAATTGCAACTTGTCATTTTAACTTAAAACATAATGTTACATTGAATTTATAAAATAAGCTTAATCTAAATAAGTAAATTACGCATAAAATCCATACCAAGTCCGTGTGTTAAAAATATTAAACAAAAAAATCTATAAAAAAATCAAGACAGTGTTACGACAAAGAGTTGACTAAAAATATTAAACTTGGAATAAAAGAACTTTATTTTTATTTCATTACTGGAAGTATTGCAAGTAATACACGTTGTCTGCTTTTCCCCGGAGTTTTCCAGAAATATCTGTCATAACATAAGGTAAGCATAGATACAGACATCAAGCATAAAATTTATTATAATTTATATAACTTTCATTGTTAACCACTGGTTGTAACTCTTCTTCTGGGTTCTATTTTAACTCGGAATCCATCAGTTCTCTTCAAGATGATATCGGCTTGCAACACAAACTTGTCCTCAGGAACATCGGATACCATTTTAAAATTTCGTAGCACGGTTGATATCAATACCTTTAGTTTTAAGATGGCATATTTTCGACCTGTAAGCAATTATTATTAATCAATCGTAGTCATCTAATATCACGCAGGCCTGCAATTTACCAAGCTCTATCGGTTTATTATTACACTAGTTTAAACTTCCGTGCATAAATGAAAAGCTATGACTATTGTATAATGTGGTCATTACGAAGATTTCCTGCTTAATCCACCTCCGTGGCACTCAATGTAAATCTTTGCCACAGTGAAATCTTCTTCCAAATTGAATTCTTTGAATTGTGAATTCTGTCAGTTGGCCAGTCAAGTTATTTTTTATAGGTAAATATGACACAGTATTTTCCAAACTTTAGATATGAGACAAATTGAAAACCACTAAAGGTCTCTTGACTTACCCACACAGCTTCTGGGGCCAGCGCTAAAAGGAATATAGCTGTAGTAGTGACGATCCTGAGTATTTTCCGGCAAGAAGTTATCTGGGTCAAAAACTTCAGGATTCTTATAATATTTTGGATTGCGGTGAATCTTGAATGTGCCGATCACCACGGTAGATCCAGCGGGAAGAACGTAGTTGTTGGTACCTATAAGTATGAAATGGTATAAATAGTGTTTAAAACGCGTAAGTTATATTCGAAACTAAAAAAGTTCTCACGGATTTTCACGTCGCGCTTTAATTTTCTCGCGATGATTGGCACAGGTGGATACATTCTCAACGATTCAAATATTACCCTCTCGAGATATTTCATACGAAGTGTATCGGAGAAAGTGACAGGTCTATCAGAATCACCAAATATCTCATACAATTCTTCATACACTTTAGCCTGAATATCCTGGTGAACTCCGAGAAGGCTAAGAACAAAACTAGAACCAGCTGCTGTTGTATCGTGACCCTGTTTAGTAAGGAACAAAACAGTTGTTTATTTATACACAACTAAAACATTAACTAAAGATTATCAGAACTGTCATACCTCAAACATAATAGTATCAACTTCCTCTTTAATTTCATGATCACTGATTTTGTTTATTCCACTTTGAGCAGATTCTATCATGAGGTCTAAGAAAGCCAGCCGCTTTTTCTCTCCTGTGTATTAATTCACAAATATTAGTACTCCACAGTCATGTCATGACAGCGTTTCTGTATTTATGGCAGTTGTAGTAAATCTGGTATAACTATTATACAGAGTGTAACATTCATATCGGTCAGTATGGGAAAGTATGAAACTATAATACATACGAAGAGCCGTCCGTTCTTAGGAATCATGTCATCGATTTTAATAACAAGAAAAACAGCATCCATACATTTTCAAAAACTTGTAGTCACAGTCAGTACCTCGTAGCTCGGGAATCGAACCCGGGAGTTAAAGAGAAAATAAAACTTACGTTATTAAAGAATATGAAATACAATGCATTTTATTCATTCTAGATATCGTACTTCATAGTAACATTTTATTTAGTGATTATGACCTGCACTACTGATATCGAAACAGAAATAATTCGGGTTCGATTTTCGAACTGAGTAAGTTTTTTTTGTAAATGTATGAATGCAGTTTTTCTTCTGATCTTCGTACGTCTTAAAGTTTCAGGCTTTCCCATATTGACCGATATGAATGTTACAACCTGTAACATTCATACTACTTACCGACATCATTCTCGTCATTAAAATCTAGATCATCGCGATAGCCTTTGAAAACAGAGTCTGCTAAAGTTTTAGTGTCATTAGCCAATCCCGAATCATATGATTCTTTTGAGCGAGTCAATTCTTCTATCGATGCCGGTATAATACCCTTAGATTTGTTTTCAAAATATGTTTCCTTTTTGTTTTTGATCACCTTTAAAATATATGAAAAATTGCTAAATTGTTTCAAAGTAAGTTATATCTTTGTTTACTTCATTATATCATTGTATGTGCTTACCTTGTTTGTTAGACTATGAATAATATTTAGAAGATTAACTTGTTTCTTAAAGAAAGAAGTAAATTTGAAAATGGCATCAAACCTAAGCCAAAATTTATAATGTCTTTGGTGAATAATGTCGCACATTCTGAAATAAAATAAAATAATTAAGTAAATAACGGAAAGAAATATCGTACATTTTGTTTTGATATAACGAAAGGCACTCACTCCATTACTGCCATGGCGTAGTCGAATCCTGAGTCGTCCTGTGTTTTTCGCGTAATACCCATGGCTGTTTCTGTAACGTTATTTAATTAAATGTGAGATTATTCACGGATATTTTACTAATGTGTCTGTAGTAATTCTAAAGGTATCTTATATTTACATAAATTCAGTACTAGAGCTGTTGCCCGCGACTCCGTCCGCGGAGAAGTATGAACAATAGTTTACGTCCTATATTCTCAGACCTATCGAATATAGGTACACAAAAAAAATCATAAAAACCGGCCAAGAGCGTGCCGGACACGCCCAGGATAGAGTTTCGTGGGCATTAATATTTATAGTATTTTTCTAAGGATTTCGCATTGTGTACTGAATCTTCGAAGTTTAGGTATGTTTTATAATACCTTAGGCTGCTATTTACTCTTAAACCACAACAATTCTCAAGCAATCTTAGTCGAAACATTTTTCCTGTCTGTCGGTCTGTTTGTCTGCCTGTAATCAAATCTTGCAGGTTAAATTTGATCAACATCCAGTAGTCAGATTGACTTGTGATTTGGAGTACGTATGTAAATCGGGTGCCAATACAATAATCTAGTAATGAAATCCTGGTAGTCCAGCCAGGATCGTCTCCGCAGGACGGAACTCTTCAACGGTTAATAGCATCGACTTGAAATTTGGTATGCAAATGTAGTTTGGGTGACAATGCAAGTAAAGTCAGCAAACAGCTTGTACTAAAAATGTATGATTAGGTTATTACCAAGTTAGGTCACGTGACATATTTGGGACATTGCCGTATTTACTTACTCATAAACTGAAATTAAATTATTTATCCACGTCTTACGAGTCATGTTTTATAATGTAAAAGTTTTGACACATACCAAGTAAAATATCAACAGTGACTCCACTCATGTAGTCATGAACATCGAAGGTCTTGCCCATTTCTTCTTTCATTTTGTTCACGACATTGACGCTGTTCTGGTTAAAAACGTCCATGAACGACTTCAGAATGTTGATGTGAAATGTAGGGGCTATCATTTTGCGGTGCGATCGCCATTTTTCACCTGAAAACGATTATGAAGACATTTTTACAAGATTACACGGTGATTAAGTAGTTATCTTTTAGGAAATGCAATCGATTTGTTCTGTACAGGATTATTTGAAATATTAACAGCACTATTGTAAAAAAAACTGCTTAGCTTCCAATATTTCGAAGTAGTAACGTGCGAGTACATTATATGATCACGGGCAATATAATTAATTTTACTTACTATAAGTAATCAAGTTCGCCTAGTACAGAGTTTTAATGCAGATCACTTTAAAAGATCAGTGTTGTGAACATTTTATCTTAGGCAACTAGGTAAGAGAAACGTTAGTTACGTGGGGTGTCTTCAGATGCAAACATTTTAGTGCACGCAAAATTTGATCCCACCAAAAACATTACATGTAAAAAGCTGCAAGTCTCGCAACGCAATGCAGTTCTTGTAATGCTAAAAAGGTTTGAGATGCAATGTTATACCAAGTCGGTTATTTTTGTCAGTAGGTACCGGGGGGTTTCCATAGAACTCAATTTTCACCAACTTGCTTATTTTAAAACCATAGAAAAATACAGTTTATAGTTCTCAAATAAAGAGTAAACCAAATTATTTTTAAACACATAAATGACTTGGCCATCGCAAGGCTACATAATGACTTATAAATTATAATCATCAACGTCAGCTATTTAAAGTAATTCTAATTAAAGATAGCGCTAGCCCCGGCCTTGCAGTTTGAGTGATACACATAATACGAGAATGACTAAAGGTTGAGTGCGATGGCCAAGTCATTATGTGTTTAAAAAATAATTTGGTTTACTCTTTATTTGAGAACTATAAACTGTATTTTTCTATGGTTTTAAAATAACGCACTTGTGACTCTTCTGGTGTTGCAGGTGTTCATGGGCGACGGTAATCGCTCACCATCTGGCGATCCGTCTGCTCGTTTGCCCCCTATACCATAAAAAAAAAAAAAAAAAAAAAATAAGCAAGTTGGTGAAAATTTAGTTCTATGGAAACCCCCCGGTACCTACTGACAAAAATAACCGACTTGGTATAACATTGCATCTCAAACCTTTTTAGCATTACAAGAACTGCATTGCGTTGCGAGACTTGCAGCTTTTTACACGTAATGTTTTTGGTGGGATTTCATCACTTTTTGTAGGCAGTTCTTTTTTTTTCGGGTACTACTTCTTGTAATAACGCATTACTATATTCATTTGTTCATCCTTCCTTGTCTATCGTCCATCGTCCATCCTCGTCTATCGTCCATCGTCCATTCTCGTCCATCGTCCATTCTCGTTCATCGTCCATCGTCTACTATCGTCCATCGTCCATCCTTATCCATCGTGTGCCATCCATCGTCTATCCTCGTTCACTATCCATCATCCATTCTCGTCTATCGTCCACCGTCCATCGTCTATCCTCGGTTATCGTCCATCGTCCATCCTCGTTCATCGTCTACAGTCTGTCGTCCATCATACATCGTCCATCGTCCACCCTCCATCATCCGTCGTCGATCGTCGGTCATCGTCCGTCATCCGTCGTCCGTTGTCTTGTCCGTCGTCGGTCGTCGTCTTTTGTCCGTCGTCGGCATCGTCTATCGTTCGTTGTCCGTCGTCTGTCGTCATCCGTCGTCTGTCATCGTCCGTTGTCCGTCATCGTCCGTCGTCGAACTTCCCTCGTCAGTCATCGTCTGTCGTCCGTCGTCGAACTTCCGTCGTCATCCGTCGCCCGTCTAACTTCCGTCATCCGTCGTCGTCTGTCGTTTTCTGTCGTCCGTCGTCGTCCGTCGTTCATCCTCCACCATCCATCGTCCACACTGGGCTCGCGTGGGAACTAAGGCCCAAGCCCTCTTATTCTGAGAGGAGGCTTGTGCCCAGCAGTGGAACGCATATAGGCTGGGATGATGATGATGATGATGATGATCCATCGTCCGTCGCCCATGGTCCATCGTCCACACTCCATCGTCCAACGTCTATTTTCTACCCATCGTCCATCGACCATTATCCATTGTCCATCATCCATATTCCAATTTCCATCGTCCATCCTCGCGTCCACTCGCATCGCACACACATTCACAAACAAACGAACTTTGGTACTTATTACATTAGTAAGATAAACAATTTCATTTTAACCCTTAATACTCAGGTATTAAGACTCAACATTAATACGTATACAATACGACTACGTTCAATAAAGTCATTGCTGTGTAACTTTGTAATCGCTAGTATTTATATGGGATTACAAACTTATTTGTGCAGTTTGTATAACTTTGAAACGTGACTGAAATTGCAACATTTTGGATTTTTCTGTGACCATGTAGGCTAAAAACTAACTATGTTTAAAATTTGGAGCTTGTGGGTCTGCTAGAAGTACCTTAGAATTATGATGATCAAAAGTCAGTGTATAGGTATGTCAGTGACAAAACTGAGGAACTTTAACATGTGATAGTTCTTAATCTACGTGTTCAATCTGAATGTTATTGATAATATATCTAAGTTCGATTAGGCCCTATAGGGAACTGAAAATTCAGGGTTCTAGTTTTAGCCATAACAAAAATACAGGGTGTTGAAAATAGCCTGAATGGCTTCGAGAAAAGTATGGTACGGCCGTGCCTTTGTGTTTTTTTGCTCGACTTGGCGGGGGCATGCCGTGCCCCCAGATAAACATAGGTGTTGCTAGCAGTGACGTCATGTGAGAACTTAGGCATATGGGATTATCACGCCATTGGCAGTAATAGCAATTTTAATTTAATATGTATATTAAAGCCAAATTATTGTACATAATAATAATCGTGAGAAATCTTTCAAAAATAAGTTTGAACAAAAAGTGTTCAACAACAATTTTTGTAGTATGGCAAAAATGGTTACTTCTTACTACGCCTGTTACCTGTTGGTACAATACTTAAAAATATGTAAAACTGGCAAGTGCGGGTTTAGATACGCGCAATAAGGATACATTTCAAATTTTAAGAAATAAATGGAAGAAATGCGATGCGAGAAATATTTTTACTTTTAAGGTATGTCCTCGATGAGATTATATCTTACCTGAGCTAATAAGCAGCCCTTCCCCCAGCCAGGGTTTGAAGAACCTGTATTCTGATGCTTTGTCGATGTGCACGTGGCTGTTCAAGATGACTTCCACATCATCGGCGTCCATGAGGAAGATGATCAGCTTGGAGCCCAACCAGCCGCGAATTACATTGCCATACTGCTCGCCATATTTCAAACCCATGGTGATGAGTTCTGGTGAAAGAAGAACGATAAAGGGATCGGTATCTATAGAATCGATTATTTATTGTTTTGGTCTATCAGCAGTTAATGATAGATATCTTTCAATCTCAAAGAATCGATGGTACCGATAGTCTCGGTAGGTACTATTATTGTTTTTAAGAATTTTAATATCATCAATGCTGATGACTTTGCGCTCTGCCAATATTGTCTGGTCCCAAGCATTAGTGGACGGCTGGAAGACGTCCACTGTTCAATAAAAGTTTTTAGAAAGCCACAATGAATGACAACTCGCTACTTGCATCCACTGGCTGATCTTTGAGGTATGTGGTCCACCAACTGTTACTTCCGTTCTACAGTGAAATTCCGTAATACGAGTTCTGTCGCGCAAATAATCCCCAAGCATAGCTATTTCTGCAGCTCGTTGCGTGACTCAAAGCCTTTCTAAGAGACCACATACAGTCAAGGACCACATTGAGCCGACATCAATAGACCGATAATCGATTTTAGTATTGGCAACACTACATTCTAGGAACTTACCATTAGGCTTTTTTCCTAGCGCCAAAAGTGCGTTGCCAAATATTGGCACCGTGGACGGCCCCGGCAGTTTGTTGCCCATCTTGTGGAGTCGACTGGTCTGCTGCCATCGGTACAGGAACCAGAGGCCTGACGCGAGCAGCAGCAGCGGGTAGAACATGGCACGCGCATTGCTTTGGACACCCGCCTCTAACTCCGCCGTAGTCGACATTTGTCTGCAAAAGACGAAAAACAGGTAAAAAGGAATACGTGAGTCATGCAAACTAAATACGCATCCATATCTAAGGTTAATAGCATTATAGTCTGTCCGGCGACGTTAGAGTAAAGAGCAATAAAACTTGTTTAGTATTTAAAAAAGGTTGTAAAATAGTTTGCCGAGAAGAGATCACTCTTAAGCGATAAGACCGTCTATAGCTTGCCTTGTATTTTTCTCTCTATGTACTACATATTGAACAACTTCATCTTCTTCTTCTCTTTATTATCTACGAGTCACGGGGCAGAATAACAACACTTGAAAGTTGACTGTCCCAATCCCAGATTGTGATAAAAAAAAAAGATTTTAAGTACCTACGAACGTTGCCAAGCGAGGTTATGCATGGTTTACAGATGTTTCAGCGAAAGTTATTAAGCAAATTATTAGCTCCCAAACTATTTTATCACATATTATTATTTTTATTTACGCGAAATGTTCTTTACCAACTCAATATATAGCACTGATATCATTTCCGAACTAATCATTTGATAAATTTTTGCGTAATGCGTCCATTTTTTTTTTAATTTGTTATATACTTACAATTAGCACTGTCAATGGAATTGATACAAAACACTTTATACTTTAACACTAGCAAAGCACTTTAACACAACACTTTAGGTAAGATAAAAGTTAGTAATAATAAGTTAAAATGAATACGTATTTTTAACAAAATTTTATTTAATTAATAAAAAAATATTGAAAATGTTTATTTAAGTATGAAAATAATGTCAATATTATTAACTATTAGTGAAAAAATAAAGTTAAAAAAGTATTTCGGTAATTGTTAGCCATTATGCTGAGATTTTCACAATAAATTAGGTCAGCTGGAAGAGATCCCTTCTTCGGGATAAGCTCGCATTTGTTCTCCTCTCTGTGTTCATGTATTTTTATTTGTATGTGCAATAAAGAGTTTACATACATAAAAATACTGAAAATCAACAATCAAATAAGCTTTCATTGAATTCCCAACCAACGTAAAAATATAGTCAGGCCAGATAGCTCACCTATAGTGTGCTGATTTTAAGAAAAGAAATTGAATCTTAAGTAAAGTAAAGAAAACATAAAAATAAATTTACACCAAAAAAACTAAATACCACCATTTTTTTTTTTGCCTATTATTATTTTGCAGTAACTGGACGACCGAGCTTTGCTCGGGCTAAAACTCGATAGTAAGCAAGTTTCCAGAATTAAGACCACACGCTAGATCTATTTGTCATCTCCGAAAACCCCATTACGAAATTTCATCGAAATCGTTGGAGCCGTTTCCGAGATATCAGAATCTATACACAATAACTGCTCGTTTAACGGTATTAGATAACTAGATTTAGTTAAATTTCAATTTAATATTTTTAATATTAAATTTACCTAATCACAAATATTAATTTTAATATTATTCAATAATAAATATTAATTTCAATACTATTTAAATATCATTTTATTCATAATTCATTTACTGCATGTAAACGGGCACAGGAAGGTAAAAAATAATGATAAAGATAATTAATACATGATCGCAATCTACCTTATTGTGCAATTATGCATTGTGTACAATAAGTAATAATAAGTAGTAGTACCTCAATTATTATTATTAATTTTAATATTATATGATTACAAACATTAATTTTATTATTATTTAATTACAAATATTTATTTTAATGTTATATAATGTTATAAATATTCATTTTAATATTAATTAATTACAAATATTAATTTTATATTTGTACCTAATATTGTTTAATTATACTTGAAACATAATTTTTTAAATCGTGCTAACTCAGTCACCGTTACTTACCGGATTTTCTGGAATTAGTCCTGATTTATTTATTTAATAATTAGTCCTGCAAAGTAATCGATCACGAAACAATGGCACACTCGATCTGTCCAACTACTATCAGTAATTAAGTAAAATTTTACATACGCGTCATCTTTATATATAGCATCTTTGACACTGTGTTTTAATAAACAATGCTAATAAGCCTTTGCGCATATTTTATTAACACAATTGCATTGTATTAAAAAGTAGGTTACAGGGAAGTGATACGAGAGAATAAAACAACACTATTAAGTCCCCAGTAGTATGCTCGCGTCTCCATACAAACGTACATAGTTTCGTACTAATTTACAAGCAGATCAAAACGCAACTTTGCAACTATATTGGAAGCAGCCATTACGATGCTTATAATTAGGTTGGGTTAAAATAAAATGTAACGGAAAAAAGCAATATTTAGCGAGTTTGCCGAACTTCAATTTCTCATACGAAACTTAAAATTAATGTAATTTTTTTTTTTTTTTTTTTTTTTTAGGATTACCTCCTGATTAGTTCTTATTTTCGTTGGACTTTATTAAGTACAATTTAGCACTTTAATACATGTAACTTTAAAACGAAATTAAATTAACACATAAAAATAACTTAACTAAACTTTTTTTTTTTCTAGCCTACAATAGTGTCCCACTGCTGGGCAAAGGCCTCTCCTCTTGATCTCCACACCTCCCGGTTCAGCGCAATGTCAGACTAAACTAAACTTACCTACATAAAATAAAATAAAATAAAACAAAAACAAATTACCTAAAGAGTACCCCTTAGGCAAGGTCCCGACGATGCTGGCTGCGTTTCCTCTTTGAATACCTAGGCTAATTCTTTGTCAGAGGAAGCTGCCATCTCTTCGGTCACCTGTGACGTCTATTAATCTGTTTGAAACTTCTTTTATTTTGTTACATTGAATATGAATCAAGTCTAATAAACATCAAAACAGCTGCTCCCATTATAGTCGCAAAGTTTTATTTTGTTTCGATCTGTTGTTTGTAAATTAGAACGAAACTTTGTATGAAAATGCGATCATCGGCGAGCGTACTGGCATAGTAAAAGAGGAGAAGTACCTAAGTTCACTCCGACCCTTTAGGAGATTTAAATGCCTACTCCGGCGCGGACGCTTAAGGTTGTCAACGTCTATTTTTAGATTAATTACTCGTACATACCGGCAAATAATTTTAGTACGAAATTTAACTTAAAATTGTCTAATGTCTGTGTCCAGAGAAACCAGACGGATTCTGTTATATTATTATTATTATAAATAATATATGATTTATTTATTCGCTGGAATGATGATGGCGACTGTATACATACTACTCATGTTTATCTACACATAATACTGTAACTACATTGTTTATTACGATTTATTACGAAAATATTATACTACACTTTTACAACTACATATACCTAATACAAAAAAATAAGTAAATACGAGTATGCGAACGTAAAAGATGATCAAAGACGAGCCAGCTCAAATTGAAACGTATGGCACCGACGGCAGCACAGCCTTGACTAAAGAAAACTTAATCCTCCTTAAATTACCAGAGTGTGCGTGCGGCGGGTGTGTGCGCACCGGCGCCAACCGGCGCGCACACATTTAAGCCACGTGATGTACTTTTGTTCGTAGTGAACCTACTTGTCCTCTTATGAATGAAAAAAATCTACCACGGGTTCGGAAAAACCTCTGTTGATAAGAATCCGGCAAGAAACTCAACGAGGTATTTTTTATAAACAGATTTCTACATCACACGTATTTAACACAACTTTATTTTTAACATAGTAGGATCGCTAATGCGGATCGGCATTATTTGCAAATATCCCTGTCCCTGTCCCTGTCCCTGTCTTTACACGGGTACTTAGTATTTAGAGGACAGATTTTAATTCAAATTTATTTACCGTAGCATTGAATACCTAATATAGGTCACTTGAATCTGTTTATTATAAAGACAAACATTACCTTGACATTAGACATCACTATTTTTACATTGTTTGGTAATTACTGTAATTACCCGGCGATAAAGATTGCACATCGGTCTTAGAAAAAGACAGTTGGCTATTTATGACGATTTCCGAACACTTCATCCACCAGACGCTTCACATCAAAAATATACTGCACTTTATGGATTTAATTAGTGTATGTCAAATTAATGACAAATTTCTGATATCTATAGAGAGCTGTTGCAACTACTAGAAAAAGGTAGTCAAAAAAGAGATTAGGTTAAAACACACCTATTTTTTTCTACGTATATATTATATTTTTCCTGTGAGTAGGTATAGTTAATTAAATTGTACATAACTGCTCAATTTAGCTTTTAATAATTTTAGTGTCTGCAGTTCATTAAACAAAAATCGTACATCATACTTCGAATAATATCATATCTTATAAGAACGTTAAAGGTGTACGGCAAAGGGCAAAGTTTTTCAAATGTTAACGCTTATCGTTCAAAGCAGTGAATACGGTAACTGCGGAAATAATAATTATTAGTAGGATTAGTTTAAGAACGGATCGGATCAAAAATACAGAGCTGCGCTCAACAACTAATTTTGCTGATGTTGTCTTAAACACAGCGAAGGTGAACTGAGACTGGGCTGAATATGAATGTCTCCCGAATGAATTCGGAACGTTGGGTCAAAATTTCTAGAGACAAAATAGGTCTCTTGCAATGAATTTCGAAAGGCAGACCTAAGTGGAGGATGGAGGGACGACCTAGCTTTACACGCGGAATGGTAAGATGTTATGTTCGTCAGACAAAAGCGAGGCAAAAGAGGAGTGAGAGAATAATGTACAAAAAAATGAGATAAATGTACCTATAGGAGTATTGAATCTCCTCTGTATATGCCATCCTAGCTCGATAGATATTCTTAGGTGGCCATTTCGTTGAATTTTTAGTAAAAGTATTCGAAATTAAGATCCAAATATCCAGATGTGTTTAATAGAAAAATCACAGCCGCATTTAAAATAGCATCGTAGAAAAAGTGTAACTTTTCCAAACAAATTACGCGTTTAGTAAAGATTCCAAGTAAATGAAATAATGCAGATGCAATGTAGCATTAAATAAAAAAAATGACTAGCACTGTTTTAAGAAAAATGAAAATATTTTAACAAGTTACTAAATTTGCTAGTAAAGTCAACGTAAAAAGTTGTAAATTGTTTATCATGATAGCTTTATCAAGTGTGTACATTGCGTGTAATATTTACATCATCATTTTATCTTAAAATAAATATATGGGCAGCGAGAAGACAGAGTGAGTTTTTTTTTTCAATAAGAGTACCTAAAACAGGGTGGTTCATAAACCACCAGCAGTTCTCTATAGCAGTGATCTAAAGCAGTACCAGATCCAGCCTGTTAGGTACTTGTTGCTATTTCTCACTTCTTATCATTTAAGAAATAGTGTTCAAAGATGACAGTTGCACATTTGATAAAACGTAAAATAAACGAAATATCAATCTTAGACAGCTTATGATTTTTTTGTTGTAGTACGATTAGGTCTACTTTCAATTATGATTTAGTTGTACGGTACCTTCAGACCTTCACTCTAGCAACTGAGTACGAGTATAACTCATAGACGTATCCTTATAAAAAAAAGTGCCAGCAAGTTAAATATAAGGTGCTAACAAATTAAGTACCAATATTTTAAGAGATGATAAATAAGATCAAAACAAATAAATATAAATTAAGAAAACTTTTTGTATGATATTTTTGTTTTAATTTCCTGAACAAAATAAATAAATTGTCATTCCGCCCAAATAAAAGCAGCCTGTGCGTGTTGAGTTACAAGATATTTAACACTATCTGTCAAGTGAACCTTTGTTTGTCATGAACGTCAACGATTGGCGGGAAAACTATTAGTATTATTACAGTCCGTGAGATCTTAAAAAAACCTTCGGATTTTAGAAGCACGCTTCGGGTATTGACGATGACACGCGATCGTGATATGCGGTTCTGTTCTGTTATCAACTTGCAAAACTTTTCAAAGTTACCGTAAAAAGTTATGTAAAAAATAACCATCAGTACAAAATTAACCTTACTACAATAATATTACGCTTCTTTATCTTTTTCTAATTTTAATACAATATGACTTTTTGTCATGATACAAATAAAACAAAATCAGCATTTTCGAATTCTTCCAGCGTCAATTTAAATTGAGAACACCCCGCCTCAACACAGTACTTTTGTTTGGAATTATATAGAGCTGTTGTTATACTGTATCTACTTCTCTTGGGTACGTCAAATGAATTTTTTTGGTCTGCTTTTGTTTTATATTTTTTTTAATGCACTTTTCGAAATCCCCGTTGCTTCTATAACACGGTCTAGTACCTTATTAAAATATTTACGCCCACATTTTTCTTAAAAAATTCAACTTATATACAAAATATTTATAAATATATTGTAATCAATTTCCAGTGATTGGCCATTTACAGACATACCCTGCTTAAGTTGACTCGCCATGGAAATCAATTTCCGAAAAATAACAAACTACCTAAATAGATATATGCAATTGGTGGTTTTAACTTCTCTATATACATCAATGAAAACACAACGAGTGCACTCTACGAGTGATGGATTGCTACTGAGTCAAAAAGACAATTGTCATTTTTTACTAACGAATTCTTCCGATTTCCCCCGAAACCCGAAGGGTTTTCTAAAAGCTCACGGATTGTATGTGAATTTGACATTTATTTTTAACCCCCGACGCAAAACGAGGGGTGTTATAAGTTTGACCGCTATGTGTGTCTGTGTGTCTGTCTGTCCGTCTGTGTGTCTGTCTGTGGCACCGTAGCTCTTAAGCGGGTGGACCGATTTGAATGCGGTTTTTTTATTTGAAAGCTGGTTTTTTAGCGATGGTTCTTAGACATGTTTTATCAAAATTGGTTCATCCGTTTCAAGATCATCAGCTCTTTTGTTCGCTGCGGTAGGAATCTTAGACGCATAATGGGTATTTACTTTACTTTCAGGCATATTTGGGACCTAAAATTTGAAACACCTATGTATGCTATATAACTATGCAAGATTATGCAGTTCTCGGCCTGATGCTGCAGCCAGGATATCCAGAACACTAGTAGATACACTCTTGATAAAACCATAGCAGATATATCATGTTTGGATTCGTTTCGATCAGTATTTGATTCTACATACAATGCAATGGTGGCAACAGGATGAACTGATGCTGCAGCCAGGATATCCAGCACATTGGTACACTATAAAAAATAATAGCACATATGTCGTGTTTGGATTCGTTCGGATCAGTAATTGATTCTACATACAATGCAGTAGTGGCAACACGACGAGCTGTTTAAAAAACATGAAATAAAAAAAAAAAATTAAAATTTAAAAAACCCCCGACAAAAAAAGGCTTATTTTGCGGGAAATCAGCGTAGCCCCAGTGGGATAGGGATAAGCGAATTGTTCGCAGATGAAGTCGCGGGCAACAGCTAGGTAGTGCATAATTATATTTTACTTTTTAGTTGTCCTTCTTTGGCGGCTTTTTTTGTCGGGGGTTTTTAAATTTTTTATCCTTAGTGAAGTGGCCAGTTACTCGTGGCAGTCAAGACTTTTAAAGAAGTTTTAATCACTGGTTATCTCATTAACAGAGTATTTGCTTGTATTTGATGCCCCAAAGTTGATTCTATAATTATCCCGAAAAAGTAACAAAAGTTTAAAATATTTTATACTTAAGTCTTCATAAGGACGTAGATCTGCTGTAAAAATATTTGCCTAAACCTAATTTGATATTTTCCGACAAAATGCAATGTGGAAAATGCATCCGCACTATATAGGGTTTATTCACTGACGGTTAAGGGTCATTTACCTTAGGTAAAAATAAAGTATACGTAACCGTTAAAAATTATACATGCATATTGAATTTTGGTGAAGTCATACGAAAAGTGGGTTAAAATTTCCGAAAAATTAGCACATGACGATTTAATTATATCACAATTATGTATATGTACAAATTTCAAGGCAAGGTTTCGGTAATTAGTGGTCTGACATTTAATTTTTGTCATGTAAGTATTTAATTATAATATTCATGCAATTAATAGAAGAAAGACCTTGACATTTTTTTCGCAGTCTAAACTAGATCCAGATATATATCTATTACTAGCTTTTACCCGCGGCTTCGCACGCGTAAACTATTTGGTCTTTATCCCGTAGGAATATCGGGTCAAAAAGTCGCTTATGTATTATTCCAGACGTCCAACTACCTACGTACCAAATTTCATAACTCTAAGCCCAGCGATTATTATTTCGAGATTTTATCCCTACCCCGTGGGAATATCGGGATAAAAGTATTCTATGTTTTAATCCAAGTTACAAACTAACTTTTTGCCAAATTTCACCAAAATCCGTCCAGCCGTTTCAGCGTGAAGAAGTAACAAACATACTCACTCACTCACTTAAACTTTCACATTTATAATATTAGTAGGATGTGTCTGTGTTTACTATACATGCTTACAAGTGAACCTAAACAATTCAGAAATAGATCTTATATCAGGAGATATACAACAAAAATAAAAACTAATTTTGTTTCTGACCCAAGTGTTCCTGTGGCTCCTTAATAGCAAAGTCACGGGCGCGCCAAAGTTCACATACTTTTCGTTAGTCATATTGTATTGTTTGTCCGAATAATCGTTTGTCATTTAATTTTTTCCCAACTGGAACCTATTTTATTTTGAAATCTTTAAACGGTCATTCTATAGAAAGTTTGTTTTATAACAATTCTCAACATTTATTGTTATAACAATTCTTAACATTTGGGCCGAATTTAAAAAAATATTTTTTAGTTCTAAAGGACATGCTTCCGAGGTGGTCTCATTGATACCAAGTCAAGATCTGATGATGGAACCCTAGAGAAATCGAGGGCAACCCTCGAATTTTTAAAGCACACCTATAGCGATTTTAGCATTTTTAACACCAAGTCAAGTATTTACTTTCAGAAAGTATCATTTTGTGAATTGGACCTGATAATGAAGGCCGTAGGTACCGCTAGGTACTCTGTTATAAAATGATATAACTATGCCGTCTTTGAGCTTAATGGAATCGTTGTGAGATGCACTTTGGCTACAAATCACTAAAAACTAAAAAAATAATTAACAGGAAATGGGACCGACTTCAAAAACCTTGAAAATAATTTTCTACTAGTTTGAAGTCGGTGCCTCAGCACGAGCCAGCAGGAGTGACTAAAGCCAAATACATAATAATAATGTAGGTGAGGTAGACGACTATAGTTCCACTCCTGCTGGCTCGTGCTGAGGCACCGATTTCAAACTAGTACAAAATTATTTTCAAGGTTTTTGAAGTCAGTTCCATTTTTTGTTATTTTTTTTATTGTAGTTGGTTAGTTTTATTCAAGGCAATAAAATATAAGTATATTAACAATCATTCTGTAATTTAGTAATGTCACACGTTCCACCTTCCAAAATTTGCACAATCGTTATCGTGGGATTACCAGTTCATCATGAGAGTAAACTAATACAGACGTCTAAGCCAGACTTGTTGTCCACCGTTTGCTCTTATGTTTCTAGCATATTGACGAAAACAGCAAACTGTTCTAGACATAGGCTTATTTTTTATTATAGGTATTATCCGATTCTGTGTCATTCTTGTTTAATCTATGGCAGAGCTAGTATTAAGCTCTGTCATTAAACTAGAGGACGTCCAAATTGCACGTAAAAATATTTTTCAACCGACGAAAAAAGGGAGGAGGTTCTCAAGTCAGTCGACGCGTATATAAAGTACACACACATACCTAATATGTCGTGGATTATAATAATCAAGCCCTATAGGATTGACAATTGACTTTTACAACATTGAAAATGGCGGCGAAAGCCGTGTGACGTAACTACCAGTTGCGGTGTACGTGGACGGGCTCGTTGGCCGGAGCGTCATTCTACTTCGGACTGTAGGGACGACAACACTTGGCTAATGATTCTGCCAGTTTGTCTGTCGATTAGCTTTGTACATACTCTGATTTTCTGTAATTTAGTTATTATCGGCTGGTGAAATAAAACAACTTTGCTCCAAAAGAAGTTATTATTGAAGCTTTCACCCAAGTACCTACATACGTCATGAACGCATCCTGACGACGAGACGTACTCTCATTCCGGTATACCTTGAAATTGGTATTATATACCTAAATTTGTAAAATAAATACCCCAAGGGTAAATTTTTGTCTATCTGTACGCTAAGTCCGTTCAGCCTTTATTTCGTGATGGAGTAACAAAGATCCAAACATCCAAACCTTCAAACATCTTCACAAACTTTCACATTTATAATATTACTAACGACCCACGACTCCGTCTGCGAAAAACTCGTTCATCGCTATCCCGCGGGAACTATGCAATTTTTCGGAATAAAAACTATCCTATATCCTTCTCCGGGACCTGGACTATCTGTATACCGAATTTCATCTAAATCGGGTCAGTGGTTTAGACGTGATGAAGTAATAAACAAACAAACAGACTTACAAAGTTTCGCATGATCATAATAATTATTAGTAGGATAGGAAGTAGGAAGTAAGATTGGATTAGTATCTAGGTTAGTAGGATTAATAGGATTAGTAGAAATTAGGATATCTTTGTTTGCGCCCTACTCATCCGTATTTTTGTTTTAAAACTTTGAATTGATAAACTGTTGTAAACCAACGAGTACACCTGTGGGCTCACAAAACTTTTAAAGTATAGAATCACTCTTTTTACAGTGTATATGTCGGCGGCCGATCGTAAAATCCGCCAGATCACGAAATTCCTAGGCATATCGTGAAATGGCGCCATTTCATGAATTGGCTAAGGGACATCCGCCATATCGTTCAAAACTCATCGTTTGACGATTTGCCTAGTGACGTTTAGGCAGATCATGAAATTCCTAGGAATATCATGAAACGCCGGCATTTCATGATTTGGCTAGTTTAGGCAGATCATGAAATTCCTAGGCATATCATGAAATGCCGGCAAATCGTTTCTGGCACTTCGCCGGCCGCTGCCGCGGCACGCTCGCTTCGCTCGCTCGGCTCGTGCGTAGTGGTCACAATTCATACTAACCACTCCTCGCTTCGCTCGTCGTACCTATTTTTTTCTTTTTTTCAGCATATCACGATATGCCCGGTATAAAGCTAGGAATATCGACGAATGCGTTGCTCTAATCGATCTGCCGTATTGTTTCTCAGGCATATCACGATATGCCTGGACAACTTTTAGGCATTATCATGAAATGGCGCCATTTCATGATGTGCCTAGGAATTTCGTGATCTGGCTGATTTTACGATCGGCCGCCGACATATATATAATTACGAGTATAGATATACATTCGAAGCCAAAGATAATGTTTGTTTATACTTTACTACCTTGTCACTGTCACTTTGGGTTTAAATGTTGTACGAAATTATCAGAAGGCATACTGTTGCAAAGAACAAATTGTAAAGATAAAAAAAAAGTTTTGCGTGGCCATACAATAAAAAAATAAACGCGTCGACTTGAGAACCTCCTCCGTTTTTTTTTTCGTTGGTTGATGGTATCGTTGAACCCGACTGAGCCAGTTTTTTTTGATTTATTTTAGGTTTTTGCATTTGGTGCCACTCCTTAACAGATCGTATAGTACTTAATACACTATATTAACCATGAATAATAATTAGACAAGGCGATAATAGAGCGATAGATTCGAATTATTCGAGCGGAAATATACTGGGTTCTACAATGAATCGGTATTTTTTTTTATTCGACAGGATGGCAAACGAGCAAGTGGGTCTCCTGATGGTAAGAGATCACCACCGCCCATCCAATCATCAATCCCCCTGGTGTTGCAGGTGTCTACCTGCAACACCAGGGGGATTGCAGATGCATTGCCAACCTGGAGGACTAAGATGGGATACCTCAAGTGCCAATCATTTCACCGGCTGTCTTACTTTCCACGCCGAAACGCAACAGTGCAAACACTGCTGTTTCACGACAGGATTAGCGAGCAAGATGGTGGTAGCAATCCGGGCGGTCCTTGCACAAGGTCCTACCACCTGCAAAATGCTGGTATTTATTGATCAGTATAATATTTTTAAGATGTTTGCATATTTTGGCAGAAAATGAAAAAAAAATGAAAAATAATTCACCTATTGCATAAAAAACTTACTTATGTACAAGAGTTTACGGCTCTGGGTCTGCTAGGAGAATTTTTCCTTAAAAAGGCGACACGAGACACCTAGTTATTGCCGTTATCCAAGTGTTTTATTAATAGCTAAACTGACGTATGTAGCTCTTTAGTTTAGTAGAGGAACCCCGAAAGGATTCGGGGCCTCTAATATAAAGTTGATATAACTTTACATGTCAAATAACATCGATGATGATTTGTAACTAGCTTATGCCCGCGGTTTCGCTCCCGCAGAATCGATATGTAGCTTAAACCTTTTTTGATCCCACAGGAACCATACACTATTTCGGGATAAAAAGTAGCCTATTGCTAATCAAGGGTTTATATTACCTGTACGCCAATTTTACTCAAATCCGTTCAGTAGTTTTTGCGTGAAAGAGTAACAAAACATCTAAACAAACATCCATCCATACAAACTTTCGCGTTTATAAGATTAGTGTGATATAACTCAATATGGCAAGATTCTTTCTTATCATCATATCAGGTGTAGTACGTCCCCTGTTGAACATAGGCCTCCCTCATATACCCCCAGTTGCCTCGGTTGGAAGCGGCTTGAATCCACTGTGAACCCACGAATTTGACCAGATCATCCGTCCATCTGGTTGGTGGACGTCCTACACTACGATTGATGATCCGCGGTCTCCACACGAGAACCTTTCGGCCCCAACGGCCATCTGTTCTCCGTGCTATAATGGCCTGCCCATTGCCACTTCAACGAGTTAATTACTAGATTATTAAATTAATTATTCGATGTTAGATTTAGATTAATTATTACATTCTTTCTAAAAATGCAATTTAAAATGATTTCCTATTGTAATACATATGTATCAAAATAGTAAAAATCTGCGTATTGCTTGTAGACGAAATCAAATGAGAGCTGTTAATTTGCTACATACCTATTTAGGTACTACCTACTGTAATCGTATTTCCAATTTAGAAAATGTTTCACCATTTTAAGTCCTCTTGGGCATATTATTAAGATTTTTTGCTGTTTAATTCCTTAGCAAAAATAAATGCTCTCCGTTTTAACTTATTGAGAAAACACGTACATTTTATTTGAATGCACTGGCAAGTTTTTTCGCGAAATATCTATGTCAACCTTTAATCTTTTTATCGGAATAAAGTATATAATACACAACGGAAAATACTACCGGAAAATACCGGATTTCAGTAAATGACTCAAATATAAGTACGCGTATTTTGATGCCGATTAGTACTTTTTACTGATCAATGACTAATTACAGTTATGTATCAAATACATTCATTTGACAGTCACACTTGTTTGCATTATGATTAAGTTCACTTTCTCTTATAAATAATTGTGTTACACGAGTAATGGGCGTCAAGACGTGATAAGATAGTGCGGTATCTTTTAAAGAGATCGGGGGATCGTAAAATCGTTTCGGACTCTTGGTGCAGTGTCGGTCGACAGCGCCAGCATGGCCCGCGGATCCATACAGTCCGAGTTAGAGAAAATAAATACGAAAGAAACGGAAAAAGAAAATGGTGACGTTAAAGACGTGTATTATAACGCGAAAACGCCGTTTCGTCGACAGGTGTGTGTGTGATTTTATTTGAATAGATATCTTTATGTGCATTTGCGTGTTAGTAAAATAATGTTTTAATGTTTATTTTAGTACAAATTAAAGTAACTTATAATATTGGTGGATGAATTTCTTAAATTTTCGTGGTAGTAAGATTAAGGTTTAAGTTTTTATTAGTGGTAGGTAGGTATGGAGATTACGTAGTTACTTGCGTTTATAAGGTACTTAATAACATACTTTATTTTATTATGCAAATAGTGTATTAACATCGCAGCTGTGTTCTTTTAAATATTTGTTTTTTTTTTCGTCTAATGACAATATTTAATAATTAGGCCTATTTGAAATATTTTTTAAACCAAGTTATGTACAGTCAGCTGCAGAGAAAAGGTACCCCCCTATAACGGCGGTATCCATACTACTGTGGCGACTTTATTTCCGCTTCCGTTTTAGATCTTTTCTTTTATGCGCATGTGCGGAGATTGACATTGCTTTTACCATCTGTCTTCTAATGGACATATTGTTCTAGATAGAAAAAAATCTATTTTAGTTAATTGTGTTTTCCTATCGTTTAATAAACTGTAAACTATAAACTGTATGGTGTGTGTGTATTTGATTATTCCATTTCAAATCCATCCCCCATAAGTGGTGACCCGCGACTACGAACATTGCCAGAAGAATTTTACATACACGATGTCTAAAGACGGTGAGAATAACGCACAGGAAAAGTTCGAACAATGTATAGAACCAAGTGAAGCAGTGGTATATCGAGTGGGTGTTAAAGTTCCGCCATTTTGGCCTGACAAACCATCGCTTTGGTTTGCGCAACTAGACGGACAGTTTGCCTTATCGAATATTACACGATTTGAAATGGAATAATCAAATACACACACACCATACTACCGCCATTATAGAGGGGTACCCTTTCTCTGCAGCTGACTGTACATTTATTAAAAAATTATAATGTACTATCGCACCATTCGGTTTCTGACCTGTTGTTTTCATAGTAAGTTTCATAATAAATTCCTTTTTTTCCATCCATTTCTTGTCAAGTAATGTGATGTCACTAAGACTTTTTGTGTGAACGATGGTGACGATGTAACATACGAGTATTGACATAATTAAATAGTTACGATAATTATATTTTCTTACCTAATCATACCTAACCATGAAGTTTCATCATTTTTATCGTAATTATGCGACCTTTTAAACTGTGAAGCAGCATGTTTCGATAAGCGACTTGGATTCTAACTTAATTTAACGGTTTTATTCATAATTATGAATGGAAACCGGCTCATCAAATTATATTGCATTCCACATAATAAGAAAAAAATGATTGATGTCACAACAAAGCGTGTACTTATATATATCTGAATATTTGACTATTACTAGAGCTGGACGTGTCAGATATTTTTGCACGCCCCGCTGTGGCAGATATTAATGCAGGCAAATGTACTCACCAATGTGGAATTTCTTTTTACGTGGCAATGGAAAAGCCAAAAGGAAAGGTTATAATTTTAGCAGTTAGCAGTCTTTTTTTTTCTACACTACTTATACAACTAATTACAGTCAAGTGCAAAGATATCGACACGGCCAAAGTTACAAAAATATGTATGCACGACCTTAATGTTAAGTGCATAAAGTCATGTATACATATTTTTGTAACTTTGGCAGTTTTGATATCTTTGCACTTGATTGTACAATCTTTAAAAATTTCTTTATAAACTGCACGAACATATACATCTAAGATTTTTAAACGACAACTAATTTCTGGTGCTCTGGACAGGATTCGAACCAGCACTTTCCTATACGCGCTAAGGTGTCAACAAATAATATAAAAATTAAAGAGGAATATAATTCTTACGATATTCCAACCAATTCGAGACGTAGGAGTTGTATTTTATGTTAGTTGCGATGGATGATTACAACACGCCACTATTGGCCTAAGCAACCGATAAAAAATTGTGGTTGGTTGGTCGAGGATCCCAGTGCTTCAGTTGCTAGGGTTCCTTGGTGCTTATGACCAGGAATCAAATCCTGTCCAAAGCACTCGAAAATCATCTTCTTAAAAAAATTAGCATACGCATCGCTAATAAAAAAAAACTTTTTTAGTTTTCATGACATTTGTATTCATGCAATGATACTCTTATTATCATTTTTCTTTTAAGAATTGCATTGTATATATTTACATGCAACTATCCTAATTACTAAAACAATAAAAAAAACTAAAACAAATTATTAAAAACAGTCCTCTTAGGCAAAGTACCAATGATGCTGGCCGTTTGGCCTCTTTGATAGCTAAGCTAGTTCTTATAATTATCTCTGTGTTGCATTCCTATGCATAAACGACGGTTAATAGGTACTGCAGGACAGGACTTCCTCAAATTTGTTCATTTGTCATGCAATCAAGATGTCATTAGTCCGTAACTGTAAATCGAACTATTACCTATAACGGAAATACGATAAAGCAAATACGGATTGTGTTATCAGAAGCTAATTTTTCTAATTAATTTATTGATTCGAATGCAGTGACCTAATTTTTGACAACTTTGAAATGATTGGATAAAGGTGTAGGCCTAAGTAGTATCCTTTAATTTCGGCATTTTTCTACAAATTATTCAATTTGGCCAAATATTTTTTTTTTTTGTTCTGTGAACTCTTTTATTTCAGAACCATTGTGTAGAATCCTATAGGTTAAGTAAGGTTAATTTTATAGAGATCTTGAAACATTCGTTCCTTTCACAATAAAATACATTTGTCCGAATGTAACACAACTGTGAAACGAATCATTTGTTATGCAATTGCGGTGACTGCACTCTTGTATTTAACATTTAAAATATCACATTTCATTTAAAACTAAGTCCATACTTTACAATTTAAATGAAAGAGAAGTTGTTTTAAAAGATTGTAAGTACTGTGTACAGAAATTAAATAAATTCATTAATATTATAGCTATCTTCTTTTTCGTAAAATATTTAAACCCTTCTTCGGGCAGTTGGGTAAAAAGAATTCCATTTGTGTTATTCACATGATCCAGTTATTTACATGTACCAAATATATCTAAATCCGTCGAGCGAATTTAGCCTTAAGTTATAGACTGACAAACAAACAAATACATACACAAACTATAGTATAATATACGCAAGACATCTGCACTGTTCATCGAACCTAAGATAAAGAAAATACTATTGCAAAAGTATTAATTGAAATTACAAGATATAGGGGTTACACGTGCCGCTGACATTTATTAGTTACTTTGTTTGCCTTGATATTAATTAATTAAATAATTCCTTGATAAAGTCAGTGGACAGTTTCCACTGCACTCGTTCATAAATATTTTCATTTGCAAACATACAAATATTTTATGCATAAAGAGAAGAGATAAAAATACCAATCGCAGAAATCTTAGCAACGCGGAAGGCGAAATTTATCATGTGCTGTGACTGTGAGTGATAGGTATTGCTTATCAGATTTATCTTATCAACGTGTAATTTTTGTCTCCAGGCACTAGCAGCCCTTGGCACGGTGATGCTGAACTGTGGCGTGGGAGCGACAGCGGGTTTCTCCGCTATACTCATCCCACAGCTCAAACATGGAAAAAACAGACTTGGTCATCACATCAATACGGAGATGGAATCTTGGGTCGGTAAGTATCACTGTGACGAGCATATGTATAACTTTACCTTAGCTGAAGATTATGATACGATCCTGCAGACGTACATTCTAAGCTAGGCAATGATTTGCGCCAGGTCAGGTTGTGTAATTTAATTTTACTACAGCGTTTTCTTAAAGTAATTAATTTGTGTCTCACTTGTTTTTTCTTGAATCATACGAAATGATTTTACCTTCTCTACCCTTTGCATTTCAGCGGCCGCTGCTTCGTTTGCTCTCATATTCGGCAACATGATATCAGGATATTTGATGGAAAGATACGGAAGACGGACCTCACAGATCATGTTGTCGTTCCCGTTCATGGCTGGCTGGGCGATCATTGGATTCGCGAACAACATTTACCTCATTCTACTAGGAAGGTTCATAACTGGATTCTGCCAAGGCTGGCTCGGACCGCTAGGATCAGTGTTTGTTGGAGAAATCAGCAGCCCGTTAAACAGATCATTTTTCTTGGCCGGTTTGTCGCTGGCTATTGCTTTTGGTGTGTTTATGTCACATTTATTCGGAACGCTGATGCACTGGAAATACGCGGCTTTTCTTTGCGGGTTGTTTCCCCTAATCGGATGCGTACTGACATACTGCGTCAAAGAATCTCCAACGTGGCTCGCTTCTAAGAACCGAATCGAGGATTGCATCACATCATTCCAGTGGTATCGTGGTACAAGCCCTGAAATGAAGGACGAACTAGACAAAATAATATTTGAACAATCTCAGAAAGATCAATCTAAAAGCAAGTGGAAAACTTTAATGGCCAACATAAAGAAACCAGAATTCTGGAAGCCTTTATGCATAATGATTGTATTCTTCGTTTTAACGCAACTCACAGGTGTCAATGTAATATGCGCGTATACGACAGAGATGATGAAGGAACTTATCGGGCACAATGCTAATTCAGATGCTGCCATGTTGAGCGTCGACATTTTAAGATGTGTTTCTTTAGTGGTAGCTTGTTATCTGCTTCGAAGATTAGGTCGTCGACCAATGGCTATATTCAGTGGCACATCTACTTGCCTAACTCTGATAGTGCTATCGGGTTACTTATACCTAGACAAGATACATGTCATTAGACGTACTTCACCGGTTATTACGCTAGGTTTAATAGCAATTTACATAATTGTTTCAAATTTCGGCGTGGTACCGCTGCCATGGAACATGGTCGGTGAACTATTTGCCACTGAGACCAAGGGAATAGGATCAGGACTCAGTGTCATGACCACTTCAGTTGCGTATTTCGGGACTATAAAAACTGCGCCAGCAATGTTTAAAAGCATAGGGCACCACGGCACCTATCTATTTTATGGAATTTCAACTTTATTAGGAACTGTATTTTTGTACTTCTGTTTACCTGAAACCAAGGGAAAAACTTTACTAGAAATAGAAGAACATTTTAGACACGGGAAAAAGAGAAAAACGAAATCAGAACTTAACAATGTAATAGTGTAAATATCTACAATAGTTATAAGATTTTAATAATTTGAAGATCTCTCACTGTGTATAGTAATTTTACTAGTTGTAAAAAAACTCTGTTGAGAGTCAGGCGACCGGCTCCCGGATTCTGCTAAGTGTCGTATTTAAATTAATTAATAAAAACCGTTAGAACTATAAGTAGCTTCTCATTTTTGCAAAATGCGACGCCGGGAGCCGGTCGCCCCGACACCCGAAGGGTTATGATTTAGACAATTTAATGTTAATTATAAGTCCAGTCAAGATATTGACATGCTATAAACGTAAATAAATTTAATTTTATTAGTTGCTAATTATGAAATAAATCAAAGTCTGTCGAAGTTAATACATAGATAACAATTTGTGTCATTGATAACGAATACTGTGTTATTCTCACAGCCCTTGTTCTGTTGAATAATGTTGTGACTAAGGGGCAAGTGTTCAAGTATAATTTCATCAGAAGTTCTTATTGATGACGTACGCGCGTGTTTACATGTATTTAAATAAACTACGTCTTTATTTAAAAGCTACTTTGAAGGCACTCCTCATTTTAAGTTTTTTTCCACTTTACATTTGACAGTTCTGAAGATAGGCGGAAGGAACAATGTTTTACCAAAGTATGAGAGTTTATAAAAAAGTCATAGTTTTTTTAGTTTTAATCGTAGTCTAATATTATTCTTGTATGCTGGGTAGATGCTGGTCAGTAAAGCTTAAAGATGCAGACCTATGTTTCAATTCCCACTAAAGATATGGCACTTGAAGGTTGACAAACACCCAAGCTCTTAAATATGTGATGATGATACCTAGTGATATTTGTGTAGCAAAAATTCGGTATCAACAGAACAATCAATCAATTTTAAAGGGATAAATCCGCCTTTGTACAATTATCTCAAAGTTTTTCAATTGTATTTTGTTTCTTTTGTACAATAATGAGTTTACATACATACAAATAATCAAAGAGTAAATGTATACTGTATACATTTTATTGAACAACTTTTAACAAATATGATTATCATCGATATGATACGTAATGGATTTCGACACACGACACACTTAGGTTAAAACAGTAAAAAGTCTTTAAAAAATCCTCGTTTGTTTTATTTTTCTCTACGTTCATAGTATAACTTCATATAGTTGTTGTAGAACAAACTTGTAAAAAAACATGGCTATTTCACAGTTCGCTGAAGACAAGCATTCCACGTGTCGTGTCGTTACTACAAGGTGTTGTTCTTTATAATGACAATGGCATTTATCTAGTAATAGCTTTGAATCATAGTAAGTAGCCAAATTTCTCAGAAAGTATTTATGAATATCGTTAACAATATCAGTAAGCTGCTGCTTGCTCAAGTAGACTATATATTCTTTGGAACAACGAGTAGCAATTAAGTACAGATTCTTCAAAGAAAGCAGATTTTAATTTACTTCCGGTATAGATTATTAAAATAAAAAATAAATAACAATGAAAAGACTTTATCAAACCTCTTAAACTACTTTAGTGTAGTATAGTAAGGTCTAACTACTTTAGTGATACAGTTGAGGAAAGTACATTGACCACATAAATATTTCGAAAAGAGATACATGTCTCGTTTTGGAACAGGTAAATTTTATTAATAACAGACGCAACCTGAGAAGGTATACCTTTGTATATGTTCGCATAGCCCGGAAACCTCACAAGTATTGTGCCATGAGGACTTCTCATCCAGGCAACATCTGGGACGTTTTCCACACAAGTTCCCACGTTGTATGGTACGCGACGTTGTTTTTGTCGACGCTCGACAAAAAACGACCAGGAAAACATCTGGAGAGTGGATTTAGCTATTTTTAGAGCGGCCTCGACTGAGTGTTTATGGAGTAAAGTGTGCGGAAGTTATTATTGAATGTGACATACGCGGAGGGTCTACTCCGTGACATAGATCTGCAGCGCCGAAGAGATAGGTGCCACCTGAAGTTGACTATTATTGAGGAACTTCTATGCGTATACATTTTATTTAGAATAACCGGACTCATTTAACTGTCAAGATTAAATACGAGCATATGCTATAATTTACTGTTCTTTTAATTTTAGACCTATTAATGATTTGTAGTTGTAATTAGTAATATTAGTATTCGTGGTAGTGGCGGTAGCTTAGCAAATTTTTTACGGTTTTGTTATGCTTCGTAGAAACGTTTCTATCTCAGTATGCACTTTTATTTTTAACCAAAACATATTTTAAAGAAAATACGAGTATAACTGTTGTCATTAGGTTGACCTCCAAGAACCGGTTTTTAATACGGTCAAAATCACATTATTTCATTGGGCTCCGATGCTGCTGTAACCTTGCTGAGGTTGTTTGCATCTTATTTCAATGCCCTTTACATTAAGTTCAATGTACGATGGATTATCGACGAATTCTGTCCCACTGCTGGGCAAGGCCTCCTTTCAGAATGAGAGCCATAATTCCCACGTGAGCTCGTGCGGATTGAGCACTTCACACACATCATTGAATTACTTCGCAGGTTTATGCAGGTTGCTTACAGGTTTATGTTTTCTTTCACCGTAGTTTGTGGTAAATTTCTAAACGTCGAAAACTCCAGAGCTGCGAGTACCTACCTAAACCGTGGCGTGGAATGAATTTGTTAGGCAACCTAGAGTAAGACAAAAGTGAGTTAGGTATGTCTTCGGCGGCAACATCTCACAGTTAGGCTTTCTGTCCACTGGAGCGGAGGGTGGCGCAAAGCGAGATGGTGATGCGGAGCAGTAGTGCGGACTGGGTCTCTTTATAGCCGCGGAGCTAGATAGCGGAGCGAGAAAGTAATGCGGGGCGGAGATGCTTCCCTGCTTCTTCACTAACCCTCGTATCTCCGCTTACCTGCTCCTCTTCCTCACTCCGATTAACGGTTTTATATGAATTTTTAAGCTTAAGTTTTAAGTTTAAGTGAATGTTTAAGCTTAAACTTTAAGTTACCAATTCCCATCAATTGAAGTAGAGCAGAGATTTTATGCAATTCTTTGGTGGATTTTTATCTCGTTTACCGGTCCTCTGCCTAGCTCCGCTCCTGTGGACAGGGAGCCTTAACGTACACAAGGTTTGCCACTGTCCTTGATCACTGACCCGAGGGTAAAATTTTAGGCAACCCGGTGGTAATTGAGCTTTCGTGGCGCGACGCCACTTTATAACTATGCATTAATTAAATTGTCGATAGCATGTTAATTAAATACTAATGAAATGTAGGTCAGTATGACACGCCTCGTTTTGCAGGTGTTCAAGGACGGCGGTAACTGCCTTCTATCAGGTGACCCTCGTGCTTGTTTGCTCCTACACGATAAAAACTCTACGATATGAAACCAGTTTCATGAATTTCATTCATATTCATGGCATCGTTTAATTCTCTAGATCATAAGAGATAACTGAATAGGTGTAAAATATAATTTAAAATTTATTAGAGCAATCTGGAAAGAGTAAAATATCGACATTTTTGTATATACTACATGTTTATTACATCAAAACGGCGCACAAAGTTTGTTCACAGCGCGGATTTGTGAACCTTTACTTAGTTTGTTGACGTCCGTGACAGAGTTTGTGTCAAAGTAATATGGATGATAGAAACGCTGCGCGTTTTGTTTCAAACAGCCAGGGCCGTAATGATGTTAATGGAGTAAGGGGTAACATTTGACTGACTCATAATGAGAAAATTCACAAATAAGAACTTGATGACTAATATCACCAGTAGAGGTATGCAAGAAAAGAGAATCATCAAAGGGATAAACACTTTGCAAACAGATAGCATAGATGATGCAACAAAGTAAATAATACAAGTCATAAGACTAACAAATGTGAAACATTTTAAAATATTTTTTCAGTGAATAAGAGGTATAATAAGCCTGTACGGTCAAGGAAAGTGAATCGAAGTACCAGGGTGGAAACTTTGTGCTATTAATGTCATGTTACAACATCTGCCAAAGAAATCATAGCGAAATTGGCAATGAAAAGGTACCTACCCTAGTACGAATTTTTGCTCAGAGTGGCGGATTTTGGAGAAGATACGTAGTTATTTAAATAAACTTTAACCCGCTGACCGAGTTAGGCACACACCGTATTTCTAATGCCACCTGTCAGTGACCAAAAAACAAATTCAGTGAGAGCGACTCTCGCAGTTGCGGAAAAAATTCGCTAGGAGCTTGTAGTCCAGTAACTTTATACATCGGCAGTATGCGTCAAATCCGGTAGTTCTGAATTTTTGCACACTTGTTTATGATGTTGGCCTAATGAATAATCCAAGTTTGTGACCTCGAGCGCCGAACGCAACTTTGTCAAAAATCGAAAAAACCGCGAAAAAAACGTATTTTTTTCAAATTTTGGCGATTATAACACTAAAGAACTAGTGTTTGAAAAAACTTTCTTAAAATGTTTTAAAGAAGACTAAATTTGCTACAATATGATACAAGAATTGTCTCTGTGGACCCAATAGTTTCCAAGATTAAGCCTTTCAAAGTTTATCATTTTTACGAACTTCGCAATTTTTTGCGATTCTGTCGTTCTGAATGAATTTTGACCCTGATTATACTATCGAAGCCCTGTACTTTTATGATAGGATGTTAAAAAAGATAATGAGGAGTGTGAACGATGATGTTAAAGCTAAGCTACGAATAATGAAGTAAATAAAAAAGAAAAGTACAACAGAAGTTAATAAGTTTATTTGTTAGGAAATTGAATAATATTCAAAATCAAATTAATTTGGCCCTTTTGGAAGGTCCCGGTTGAGGTTCGTCCGTATCTGGATCGACGTATTGGGATGGCATATCCCCATCAGGGGATGGTAATGAATCGTCGACGTTTTGTGCCGTCAAGTCATCCTCCATTTCGACATCGGACAGATCGTCGCCTTCTAGGATTTTACTACTGCAACATCAGGTATATTGTCACAAGAGGCCTCGCTGCAGTGCCAACAGGCTGATGAGTATTTTAATCCTGTCTTCCTGCAGCTGCACGCGATCCCACAACCCTTCGTGCAGCTGCAAGTAATCATCTGCAAGAGGTGTTGTGGGGCTGCATCTCTGGTCATCGTTTTGGGATTGAGGCTTTGTGGTGTGTATATAGCCACCCCCAGGGTTAAGTGTGACTCCCAACCACGCCTGTACCTGTAAGAAGATTGTACATGAGAATAGAAAGTGATGAATGATATGTTATGTGAATTACTGATGCAAGGACAAATTTTTACCTGATGGTATGTCCGCAAGGAGTGAAATCGAGCAGAGTCTCTTGTGGGAGGTAACCTGGCTAGATTGAAGCTGGTTTTCGTCGCAGCCCTAGCGACGAGTTGTGGTTGCCTAAATTGCGAAGTTAGAAAAAATGATAAACTTTGAAAGGCTTAATCTTAGAAACTATTGGGTCCACAGAGACAATTCTAGTATCATGTTGTAGCAAATTTAGTCTTCTTTAAAACGTTCTAAGAAAATTTTTTCAAACACTAGTCCTTTAGGGTTATAATCGCCAAAATTTGAAAAAAATATCGATTTTTTCGCGGTTTTTTCGATTTTTGACAAAGTTCCGTTCGGCGCTCGAGGTCACAAACTTGGATTATTCATTACGCCAACATCATAAACAAGTCTGCAAAATTTCAGAACTACCGGATTTGACGCATACTGCCCCCATACTTTCAGGCGACAAAGTTACTGGATTATTGGTGCATCTCGGGGGCGCTCTGCGGGTTAAAAGGTAAACGAAAACTAAATAAATAAAATGAAAAACTGTGTGATCTAGTTTTGAACCAGGGGTGTTGCAGATTTCCGCATCCGCAAAAGCAGAGCATTCGCATTAAATTTATATCCGCATCCGCATAAAGCCAATGCGGATTTTGTGCGGTTGCGGATGTCGAACAAGTCGGTATAGAAACGAGTTGGCGGCGGCGCGTGCAGCGCATGTGCAAGGTATTTTCGCCCTTATAGCCAACGGGAATTTCGTTAGGTTTTTGACAAATAGAAAAACAGGCGTTTTTCCAGAGATAGGACCAGACTAGATAAACTTCTAAATTAGATAATAAGCTATAATATAAGATAAAGAGTTTTTTAGTGTACCATTTCGTTTATGGCTTAATTAAATTACATCGAATTTTCATACAACATATGAATGTGAAATAATTCTCGCCTCACAATTGTGCCGGATTACTCCATTAGAATAACGTACTGTACTAACAAGTCGTAATAAGAATCATAAAAAATATAGGACAAATCAATAACAAAACAAACACGGGCCTACACTTGAGATGTTGATTACTTATTAGCATCAGACACGGGCGGAAACATTCTAAAGCTTCAAAGCACGTAATTTAGTACAAAATAATAATAAAAAACTAAATTGCCTTTATTTTCAGGTCGAAGTGTTCCCTTTTGTTTAGCCCTTTGTGAGTTTGCATATCATTGATAGCGAGCAGTCGATAGGAACGAGCGGAACGAATATTTTAATATTTCAATGTGCCACGTGGCTCAGCGGAAACTATGCACGTGCTACCAATTAGAAATGTAAAAGGTAAAAAAACCTGACTAGATCGCTTCAAGCGTGCCCTTCAGTGGGAGTTTATAAAATAATAGAAAACTCATAACTAACCCTCTTTTTGTTGAACAGACATTCTTAATCTAAAGGGTTGATAAGTATTACTTTCGGTTTTAAATTTACTGATGGGCGTATCTGAATATCGGTAACCGTGCAATATATTTTAAATTCAGAATCTCCCTTTTGGAAGCTAATCTCAAATACAACGAACAGTTATCGCAATTAAATACTTGTATCTGATGTTGCCATTTTCTTGACAAACAAAAACTGTTGAGATTGTGCTGCAAGAATGTTACCATCAAATAGTCGCAATGTATAGGTAAATAAAAGACTCATGTGGCAATTCTCCATGTTACAAAGATGCAATTTGTCTGTCAAAATCAATGAGTGTAAATTTTAAATGAATAATTCCCATATTTTTGAATAATTTAGATCTGTGCTACGTTTGGCTGCCTGGGAGGAAGCAGGGTTGAATAGGACTCGATCTGTGGAACTTGCATGACATGTGCTTTAGCATTATGGTTCTCTGCATCCGGCTTATAGTTGTTAACGGGGGTTGAAATATTAAAATAACTACGTTATTATTATTGCATGACATGACGCGACAGTAGTGAAAGCTATTTTAGGGGTTTTAAGTTGTGGAGATATGAATCTTCGCTACCTGCAGTTGAATTAACACACAGAGGAGTGATCAATTTTTAAAAGGTCTTTTGGAGTATTTTTCGAGAGTACACATGATTTCTTTGATAAAAAGACACGACGACAAAAAGAAAAAGAAAAAAAGAGTTAGGTAATTAGGTAGCTTCTTTCAAGATAGTTACATTACCTGCATTGTTACAAGAAAGTTTTTAATAAAATACTTACATCATTTTGAAAAGTAATTGTTATCGAGACTATTTGTGAGGGTCGAAATAAAAATTAGATTCTTAATACAATTTTTTTATTTACTTACATTTACATGTTACATTGCAAGATCGTTATTTATCGGACTTTATACTGAAAGGAATATAATATATTATAGCCTTTGTGTAAAATAAATACTTATTCATAGAAACTGGATATTTCTGCTTTCTCTGTTTACATTTACAACATTTCTATATGCGGATTGCGTGTACGTCGCATGATGAATGTGAGATAATAGTTTGAGTCATTAATCAACTAATCCTTCTTAATTATATGAACCCAGACAGTATTTGTTTACCTTATATTAACATTTTAGAAGATAATAATGTTTACCTACACGAAGACTTTGTCTTTAGCTAAGCAGTTAGCAAAAAGTATTTTTTTTCAATATTTAGCATGTTGACTTTGAAAATAGGAAGAATTATGATTTGATAATTGATATAAAAGTAACACTAGGCTTGTGTTGATTTTAGAATGTGAGAGCTTAATAACTTTTTGATAAGTTCAGTAAATAATGATAGCTATCCTGACAGAATTTTCAGATTGATGTATACACGTGTCTGTATCCTTGGAATATTGTGTCAGTGTTTTTGTCTTTATCATACTTTGTAGTATTGCTCTTAATTGTCATGGATTATTTTTGAATCAGATAAGATATATCTTGGCAAATAAAAGCTCAGACTTTGTTACATAACATTTTTTATATTTGAATTTTTCAGATTTACTATACATTCACTCTTTACAAATGTGTGAGTGTCAAAAAGCGTTACAGAAATTCGAAAGATCCTCGCTATTTGAACTGTTTTTAATGATTTAATTAGTTACATTATTTAGATATAATTTGTGATTCATGCAACTGCGTCTAAATATAGGGAGTTCATTAAAGTTGATAGACGTGTTTCAAAGTTCGGTTCAAGCTCTTTTAAAAATATTGACGATATTGTAATTTTTTAGTTCCCATAAATCCTTAGATTATAAATCCATAACATATTAATGATGTTATATTAGCTATATAATGTAACACACAATAAAAATCAATTAAAATTAGAAATTAGGTGTCCGTTACGACAGTTTATTTGAGAAGTTTTGGTATACTACAGGAAACACAATATAAGATTAATGATGCAAAGACTATCTATCGCCGTTCAACGCGGCAACGCGGCAAGCGTGTTGGGCACCTTTGCGTCAGAAACGATTCGAGGCGGCCTTTTTTAATAATATAAAAATATTATTTAAGTTAGTTAGTAGTATTTAGTCCATTTGTTAATTATAAAATAAATAAAATAAAAAATAAAAATAGTTTATTGAAAAAGTATCGCATTACAAAAATTGCATTGCCATTAATTAATTTTTATATTGTGTGTTATTTAATAAAGTATATAAGGTTAAATGTTTTATTATGTAAAACCAAAAGTAAGCTTATTAAAAAAATCTCGTCAAATTTATTTTGCAGTTAAAACTTCTTGGTCTAAGATAATATACCGGGGAAGGTAAAATAATACGCCATATGACACACTTCCCGCGGTTGTTCTATTTTGGTTACATAATTAGGTTCCTAGGGGTACTGCGGTGCACCGCCTGCCGATGCATGGTACAAGTTGAAGGTTGAAAAGCTTTTTGTGTAATATGAAATACTAATGGAGAATTGGTTCATTTATTTGTAGTTCGATCCAGCGTAAATGGCTACATAGATCTGAATGAAAATGCACACAGATAGATCGTAACCCATAGACAAAATTATAGCGTACTTTTTATCCCGAGAAGAAGAAAAGTTCTTGCGGAGAATTGATGAATTTGTCAACGTCCTGTTGCCTATCAATCAAAGTATTTATGAACGAAAAAAAAATTAGAACAAACAAAAATAACATGAACATAATTTTCTACCAGTTTGAAGTCACGAGCTAGTAGGAGTGGACCTATATAGACGTCTACCTACCTCACCTACATTTAAATATATTGCGCTTCAATCACTCCTGCTGGCTTGTGCTGAGGCACCAATTTCAAATTGGTGTAAAATTATTTTTAAGTGAATGTCGTTCCCTCTTTCGTTTACTATTTTTTGCACTATTATAACATACGTAAGGTAGGTAATACGACATATGACACACTTCCCGCGTCTGGGCTATTTTCGTTGTGTAATTAGGTCTTGAGGGGTGCCGAGGTGCACCGCCTCCGTCTGTCGATGAAACAAGTTGAGAACTTGCTTACAGCATAAAGTAGGTTTAATAAATGAATTTTTAAATTCGTATTGTTGAGAATACTCAACATGGAAATCAAATATAATTTTGTAGTGTATTGGTAACTAATTTTCAAAAGTTTATTTCTAAATCTGAGGCTTTAATATTTGTCACAATGTTCTTTTTTGATAACTCTTGCCTTTCAATCTTCGCTTTCAATAATTTAATTTAAGGTTTCAGTTGGATTTTTTTTTTCCCAACTGAAAAAGATGATTCGAATCATCAATAACAGGCCATCATTTTTTATATATTGATTTTTGTAAAAGGTGTTGTTATACAAAATCAAATAAAATAAAATAAAATTGCTAAAAGTGGCTCCGAAGCGCTGCGGTAAAGCTTCGTGTGCTCTGCCTACCCCATTTGGGAATACAGGCGTGATATTTATGTGTGTGTGAGCGTGTAGCGTTTTAAGGTATGTGTGTTGTAATACATAAATACTGAATACTGAACATTACGGTATGACTAGCGAAAAGCATGCGAACTTTGACGCTCCCGTATTACATACATATTAAGTATACCGTACTAATTAAAAGTATTGCGTAACGTCAAGTGCAACCTTAGTTGACCTTGTATACTTTCTTGGAGTACTTATGCCATCTGACGAACAACACAAAAACAACAACAAACAAATTTGACAAATACATTTTATTTCATTTCATTTCAACGTACTATGTTATTGTTAAATTAAACATTGTATTATTCTTATAAGAATACTGAAAATCACTCAAAGGGCGATGGAAAGACCTGTAATATAGCTTGGATGTTTTTACGAGTTATATTTTAATAGGCTACAAGGAGATATTTATTTATTAGTCTCTCCACTAAAGATGTGCGCGCAAGTACTAGAGCTGTACGAGAAAAAAATATAAACATAGATTTTTTTATTTTAATTTCTCGAGGGCGACCACGAATCGGAAGACGTAGAAGCGTTGGTAGGCCTCCCACTACCTTTAGGTGGATTAACGACTTCTTGAGAGTTGCACCGATTGGTAGATGCAAGTGGAGAGATGTCGTTCATTGTGGCGTATTACCCTCCTAACGCCAAGTAAAATTTTTGATATACGAACATCAAACTTGATGTCATATAAGATTAGAGTTTGAAGTTCAAATTACAATAAGTCCTTTATAAAGGAAGATTACTATTTGGAGTCTTTTTGTATTTTTTATTTCAAATCCAAATTTTTGTTCCTTTTACGGTCATCCCGTGAAAGTCTATATATTTCACACGAAAACACAAGCCGAAACATGGATGCACAGAAAAACCAGAAAAATAGACAAGCGCTGGGAATCGAACCCAGGTCCTCAGCATTCCGTGCTGCGTGCTATTCCCCTACACCACCGCTGGACAGGAGACTAGACACGAACTTTTCCTATGCACCAATAATATTTCAACTTACATTCTTTTCATAGTCACTTTAGCAGCGACACTAACGCCATCTATGTACTATCAAATCAAAATTACTATTTGGAGTCTTTTTTTTATAAAGGACTCTGGGCGTTAGAAGGTTAAGGGGGGTGCCCTTTGTCCAGCAGTGGACATCTTTTGGCTGATGTTGAGGATTACTTCGTTTTCCTAGTTCTCGAACAGCGCGGCTTTCCTATTGGATGATTTTTACTCGCTCTGGTGGCGGCACACACTAATTCGATTCGGTATCAAACACATTAAACACAAGCAAAAACATATGCCACCGTGACGTATCTACTTTTACTGTATTATTTGACTTTTTAATTTATCATGTAGTCGCTGTTCCCGCGGAGCCACCATATGGCAGGTACGTGCGCCGTATGGTAGAAACAGACTTTGCTGGGATTCGCTGCAATTTCACTGTCTACAATCTCAAACAATCTGGCATCTCGGATGCAAGAAGGAGGTTGTTACTAAAAATAAATCTCCAGTTGTTTTCCAGATGCTCTTATAAGACAGTCAAAGGTTATCTCTCCAGCCAAATATTCCGTCGCGTAAAGGTCTGTTTGTTAGTGAAGTTAATAAACAATAACAATGAGTTACTTACCTAAACTAATAGAAGGACTCGCATAAGACGTTGAGATTATTAAGTATACGATTTTTTTAATCTTTGAACACGTGGATCGTAGATTTTGTACGAGCGATGCGTTGAAAAAGTGCTTATTCAGTTTTGTTCGGTGTTCCCTAAAGGCGACGCGGTTTTTTGCCCGTTCCCATGAACCCTGGACAAAGGAACGACCTCGCTGAAAGACCGAAGAGATCCACGCAAGAATAAATATTGTACTACAATGGGGTAGCTTCTTTGACTTTACCTTCGTTGATAGTTCAAGTGGTTTTGATACTTTTGCATTTAAAAGTATTATTTTTTTATTAGTACTTTACTTGTTATTAGGACTTCGTACCCCACTTCGTAACACCTGCCTGGAGAGAGATCTCTCTATCTGGAGCTCCCCCCACTGTAAGTTTCCATTTTATATTGCTAGAAGGGAGGAATTTTGGAATGACTTGGTTTGTTAATAGGTATAGTAAATGTAGGATTAGTTGTAATCGTGGAAAAATTCAAACTTCCTCCTCGGGTTGAAATAAATGAAATATATTATTCTTGAATGACGTATTACCTAGTAAATTGGTAACAGATAACAGCTTCATTTGTCATCTAATATATAATAAATAGTGAACAGGAGTGCCACTAGATTATTGGTAGGACGAGGAGAAAAAATCACAAATATTATTATTAGGTATTATTTATTTTTACTGACTGCACTTTTTGCTGTCCGTACTTTCATTGTCATAATTATACGTTTAGCATGTATGTATAGCACATTTCTTGTCCATCCGAATACTTCACAGGGCAAGTTAACTAAAAGCTTGTAAAAATGCTTCTGAAATCTTTTTTTCCCAGACTTTCAAAATGATTTTCGAATTGACTGAAAGATACCTAGTTAAAACCGCATAATTATATAGGTTTAAATGTTGATGAAATAACTAAACTAACTATATTTAACATTGCTCTTAAAGTATCAAAATCAACAATTCGCACTACACGCGACAACAAAAGCCGTAGCGGGCCGTAACGGACTTTTTCCGAGCCGATCAGGATCTCTTCCTCGTGGCATCGGCTCACTTTTGTCATGCTAAAAGAAGCTCCTTTCCCACGCATCACGTATGGCTTGAACTAATTTTTAGCTTCATTTAAATAATACTCCTTTATTAAACATCTTATTTGCTATTTTAAACCGACTAGAAAAATTACGTAAACTCGATTGGCAGAACACAATTTTGTATGACACTTTTTAGGATTCCACACCTGAAATGGAAAAAACGGAACGCTAATAGGATTACTTTGTTGTCCGTCCGTCCGTCTGTCTGTCTGTCTGTCTGTCAAGACTCTATACCTCGGGAACATGTTTCCGTAACAAGTGCCTTAACTGAAAAATTTATAGAGTAAGAACCTACTTACCACAAGTTATAGCACAATCAATAAGAAAAATCTGAAAATCATAATTTTTCATGTCTAACTGTCTATGACAATAAACTATCTAAAATGATCCGACTTTTTTTGCTTGGGAGAGGGGCTCTGCTAAAACTGGATATTCATTAATACCTACGCAAAAATTTGTACAGAACCTTCGGTGCGCGACTCTCACTTGGCCAAGTAATTTTATTATTCGGGCTGTTTTGTCTGTATAATCAGTAGTGGCAATAGCAACAGTGCTATTGCTATGGCAATGACGCAATATAAATGAAGCACAGGGCTATTCATTTATTAATCAGCAACGCAATTCACAGTTAATTCACAGTTCCCCAATTAGACTGCGACAGGCCCAACACTGATGTGTGTGGGCTCGTTGTTACGTACCTAACAGTCGGTGTAGCATAATATTATATGCAAAGCAAAATCGGCTGATAGACATTTTTTTTCTGCTAACGAATTATAATTCTTAATTCTTCGCATAAGAAACTAATTTATTAGTAACACTTCAATCTATATAAAATCACTAATAAAACATTGTATGTATTTCAGTAATCACCAATGATTCAAGAAGGGGTAGATATGTATCAAAGTAGGTATTTTTTAGGTATGATTTTAAGTTCTACTTTATTTATAAGATCTATGTAAATATAATGATATTACCTAAGCCTAACCTAGCCTTAACCGACCTGTTCCTATATCAAATGACGAAAAACGTTGGTTAAATTTGTAATTTCGCAGAAAATTATATTATATCAAATAGCCAGTCATCTCGAAATATGTATAATATGGGCGAAACCTTTATTACTCTATCAGAAATTTATATAGGGTATCTTGACAATTTACCCACATTTTTTTTTCGTTCGTTTAAAACCTTGTTGTTTGTAAAAGTATTCCTAACAACAGACATCTCGAGTATTTAAGTACAGCAATAATCTAATACCGATAACGCGGTACGTACTGGCGGCAAACTTAACCCGAGAGATAAAGGCTGGTTGGAGAAGACACTCGTAATTACGCAGACTAATAACCATTTGCCACTGGAGGGTTCTAAGTGGTACTGCTTTAAACGGACCTTGAGCAATGATGTTGTATGTATACAGCGTGTACCATTCAGATCGGTCAGTATGGGAGTTTGAAACTATAAGGCATACTAAGATCCGTTCTTAGGAACCATGTCATCGATTTTAGTAACAAGAAAAACGGCAAGTGGTAGAATTGTTCCACCCTTAAGAAAAAACAGGTAAGCATCTTTAATTATTTGACACATAGTTAAATACATTTTCCAAGGCTCAATAAGAGCCCGGGGCGACTTGGCGTCATCTAAAATAAAAAAGTTTTTTTTTATAATAAACCTTTATTAAAGTGTACATTCAGATTTATTATTAAACCGTGATGTTAAAAACACATATAATTTAAAAATACGTACTCGTATCATTCTTAATCTCATTGCGACCTAATAATATTGTTTATATTAAGGTACCTATCTCACCATAAAATTATCATCCTGTGCATATTATTTGAGAGGCGTCTGTGTTATCATTGTTTAGTCGTAAATATTTTAGCTATTTATATCATCATCCCAGCTTATAAAACATACATCCCACTGCTGGGCACAGGTCTCCTCTCAGCATAAGAGGGCATGGACCGTAATTATAACGTCGGCTCAGTACCGACTCGAAGATTCACACACAAATCATTGAAATGCTTCGCAGGTTTGTCATCTCACGATGATTTTGTTCAACATCAAGATCGTGCTAAATCTAAAATGTCATTTTATACCTACATGAAATTTAAAGAATCCTTGGTGTGAGCCCGTATTTGAACCCACTCGAGAGGCCTTGGTTCAAACCGTTAGGCCACATCGGCTGTTTATATATTATGGTGGTCTTAAATGTAGAGCCACGAAGAATTACATATGTATTCAGTTTTCGTGTCCGTAGCCAAGGTCTTGATTAAGTACGTTTGCACTATCGACTAAAGATAATTTACACACGACTGTCAAGGATAACGGAACTTAAATAATACTTGTAAGTCTCGATTAAAAAAATATTTACTGATAATTTCACAAAATTCTTAAGTACGAATTCCAAAAATATTTGAAAAGATTTAACAAAAACTATACATTCAAATGTTAACATTTATTACTTCGAAATATATTTTACATACTCTTCCATAATTATGGATGTAAAATAATTAAGGAGAAATTTTGATAACTCAGTACAGTACAACCAGAATTCCTTCTCGACCAACGACAACAACAAACACACAAAACAACAACAACACAACAACAAAAACAACAAACGACAATAACAACAACAACAAGAACATCAAGGTGGATCAAGTTGGTGGTACTAGGAGGAATAAGGGGAATTAAATGTTAACGTCGCTCCAGATTCGTTGGTTCTCTTCATTTTCCTGCAGATTAAAATGAGAAAAAAAAGAAAACTACTTAAATGTAAATTATTTGGACAAAAATTTAAACTTGATTGTAAAAAGAATATTATATTAATGTTGCACATAATAGTCAAAGTTGTCAGCGTCTTGGAGTTCACAATATCTGACACGTCACTCGCTCACGTGCATCAAAATCTATAATCACTAGAAACAGCCCCTGACGAATGGACCGGAAAATGTTTAAATGGAAGCCAAAATAGCGTGCAAGACGTTTACCCCGTAAAATATGACGATATTTTAATATAAAAAATTTGAGGTAAAATTAAAATTCTTGGACTCCGGAAATGCGGGAGCGTGCGGAACGAAGCAAGAAATAACCGCTATGATTCTTGTTTTCAAACTATGAAATTGTTTGCGTTCCTTCTGTAAATAAACATTTCTTTTGGTATTTTTTTCGTAAATGTACAATAGATTGGAATCTGAGAAAGAAAATTGACGATTAAAACACGTTTTCCTAAGATTTGCATTCTTTGAGATTGAATTATGATATCCATGAGTAAAAAAGTCGATCTACTTGCATTCTTGGGGAGTTGGGATTTTTTTAAAGTACAATCAACCAAAAAAATCACTTTATCGCTTCGCTTCGCACATAATTTCTCATTAATTAGATATATGTTTTAACGGACGTGAAGCAAATAAAAAGAAGCAGGCAAACACTCTACATAAAAAGCGAGCTTTATTTAATTTTCTTACTTGTGTGATCTAGTAAAGTGTTTGTCAAAACTAACTAACACACGGTTACTGTTTTATAGATAAGTAAATATGTAAATCTAAAAACAAAAACTTCCAGTCAGTGAGACTGAATTATTGTAAATAACTGCAACCCTTACTTAAAATTCAGTGAAACTTAAACCGAAACGGTAATCTGCTCACTCCTTAGATTCCCATTTGAAACTCAAAACATTTCTAAAGTGGCACTTAGGGATCCGCGTAAATAGCACAAAACTTAAAATACTTAAATATGTTATAAGTTGCAAATATTTGCTTTACATTTATTAAATGAATGAAACTACCGTGAGACTCACTCATATTAAATATATTGAGCCGGGTAACTCACGTCTTAAATCGAGTTTAGCCCGACATGTTTCGGGCTAATGCGTAGCCCTTCCTCTTCGGAGCAACGCGGTTGCCAGTGCGCGTGTTGCAGCAGTCGTGTTGCTCCGAAGAAGAAGAGGAAGGGATACGGATTGGCCTGAAACATGTCGAACTCGATTTAAAACGTGGGTTATCCGGGTCAGTATATTTAATATTTCATATTGTATAACCTAACCGAGAAAAAGTTGGAAAACCCCAACATTGTCACTTCAAAGTTCATATCGTAAAAACGGCTGAACCGATTTTGATAAAACATTTTTATTGTTAATTAGAAAACCTGCTTTCAAATAAAAAAGCCGCATTCAAATCAGTCCACCCGCTTAAGAGCTACGGTGCCACAGACAGACACATAATAGCGGTCAAACTTAAAACACCCCTTTTTTTGTATCGGGGGTTAAAAATTAATCATTATATCCCGGACAGGGATATTTGGAAATAATTTTGATCTGCATTGGCAATATCTTACTTCAAATAACGAATCTACTGTACTGAAAATGTAGTCATGTTTTTGTTATAATGAATTGGAGTCCCATTTTGAACAGTTCCGGTTACTTAATGCATAATTACATGTAAGAAACTAAAAAATAATACAAAATAGCGTTTCAAAATAGTGCAAATTGTTGCCTATTTTTCTATCATTGAAAGAAAAGTAGTGCCTAAAGCTGTTACCTACTTAACTAAAAAGAACCCTTCTTGGGTATAAGAATCACACCACTTTTTTGGGATAACGGCGGCGCATTACAATCACAATGGCGCTATCGGCTTACCGTTAACGGTCCCAGCCCGGAGTCATAACCTTCAGTTAAGGTTGCCAGTTAAATTTACTAACCGACAGTTAACTTAAATAATAGTTGTTTTTTTGTATCTTACCAATAGTCATCCTGTATTTTCTGAATAAAATAATAAATTGAATAATGTAATAGATAATGGTTTTAAATAATTAAATTTCGTTAAGAGGGAAATAAGACAACCATGTCTTATATTCACATGAAAGGTGTAAATTTCTAATAATTTAAATTACGAAGGAACACTTAAACAATAACAAACATAATAAAAAGTATAAAACTCAATAAAAAGGTTCAATTTTGAACATTTTCGAAGTTTACCTGTGTGTTTTTAAGCTATACGCCAAATTGCCAGGAATATGGTATACCTACGAATTTTAAAGAGGAATGTGGTAAATATTCGGTATAAATATCTTAGAGAAACTTGGTACAATAATTACGTAAGGTATTTAGGTATTTTTAATTGTAGAAAGCCGTTTAATACACACGTGACTTAATCATGACAGATTAATGACCACCAGAAGCAAAAAAAAAATATTTATTGTTTTATTTGCTCAATATACAGAGTCTGAATACGCGGAACTGTTAACCATGAACCAAGTTTGATGAGGAGAATCAAGATGTATTTTTGTCGCACGACGGCTTAAATTTATACTCGACTCGTATTTTTACTGCAGCTTAAAAGTGTGCCACTGGCCCTTGCGGCATTGATTCCAACGGCAAAGCGTTAAAGTAGGTCATTTATTGTCAAATTTGGGTGCATTAGCATAAGGGATGCTGCTCTTGAAGGGGTTAAACAAAAGGGTAGCGATCAATGGGCTCATTTAAGTAACGACCAAGAAAAGGATATCAAACGTCGAAATAACAATCAGGCAAATGAATTAAAACATTTTATTGATAAAATTACTAATGACTAACATCACATTATTATCTTCGAAGGCACTACAATAAGCAGTTATAATAATTTGTATTATGATTAGGTGCCCTTGCTAACAATATTTAGAGATAAATCAAAGGTTACATTGAGAAATAAGTGTTATACATTTAATATCTCTTAATTACAATGCTCTTGAAATTGTTCACTTACCTACTGATAACCGAGTTTTTATATTTGTAAACTGATTTGGAAGGTGCTTTTGTATGGTTTATGTACGTTTCAAAACAGTTCACAACGAATTTAAACAGTACAACATAAAATTAAAACGCCTAACTAATCAAATACTTTGCTAATAATACCAGAGATCCCGTCGAAAGTAAGACAATGATTATTATAATTATATCACGAACTTTAATTAAGTTAGAATGGAAGAAGCTATAAAAGGAAAATTTTTGACTAACTAGGTACATAATACAAAAATACAAATCATAATATTGAAGTAGTTTTAAAAGCATAAACTTAGTGCACACTTTAATGATGTAGCAAAGATATCCTATCAATCGAATACCTGTTGACACTGTCTGACTAAGCGAGCAAATAGCTACATATTCTTGACTATTAAAACTAACATAAAGATAAAGAAACACGCGCGTGCTGGCTTCATTAAACCTACTGACCGTTACGGCGCACCTTGCGCCGGCAGCCAGCGACTTTGGCACCGACAGCTGTATGTTACCCACTTACTATTCATCACAATAAATATCTACTAGCTTCTAAATTAATCTAATGAGTTACACTTTCATTACTAATTCTTATTGTTACTAGGACGGGCCTGTCTCGTCTTCTCCTGCCACCACTTTAAAGTCTCCTCGAACTGCTCTCTGTCTTCAGGAGTCACGTGAATATCAGGAAGTTCCTGCTTCAGCTCAACATCATTGTACTGCGTATTTTCTAAAAACGCGTCTTCCTTAAATTTGTATTGTTCGTGTGCCATTATTAAATCAGGATTGATTGCTTCGAGAGGCAACTCGGTGTCATCACTAAAACTTCTCTGCATGTCATGGTGGATTGATGTTGCGTATTTCATTTCAAAGTCACCGTCATTTAATGGCACATCAGTTTCGCTGCAATAGTTTTGTTCAGGAATCACAGTAAATTGCTCAGCTGAGTTAGGAAATGGGAAATGCCCGTCAAGTATATGTGGACTCACGTCTTCTTGTGCTATTAGGTCAGATGAAGGCGTCAAGGGCTGCCCGGTACAATCTTCTTCTTCATACAAATGTGGAGTAGATACTAGTTGAAAGTTTTCTGTCGCTGGCAGTTCTATGTACTGCGGCTGAGGTAACTGATGTAAAGCGCCATCTAATTCATCTAAATCTTCATCCACTCCATCCTCATCAATAGTAGGAGAGTTTAGAGCGAAATAGCTTCTTTCCTGACTGTTATCTCGTGGTGATGATGATGCAGGTGAAGGAAAGGATTCCATGGACATACACGACGTGTTTTCTTTATCAGCATGACCAATGTTCAGCAAACTTTCCAAGTTTCGTATGTATTCGACGGCCATTCGTAAAGTTTCCACCTTGCTTAGTTTTTTATTAGGTCCTCTGTTGGAATTGGCATTTTCGAATTCAGCAGCAACTTCTTCTGGTATGTGTCTTCGGAGAGCCGCAAATCCGTCGTTGACTTGGCGCACTCTATTCCGTTCCCGCGCATTCCGTCTCGCCACCGCAAGTGGTGTCGGCGAGCGCGCCAAATCTTCCACAACATTTTCACGGACTCGCGGTCTCTTTGTCGGGACACTAGTGACCGTTGATTCGGTGCCACGCACTAAGGAAGTCACTGACACCGTTGGTGGTGATTGGATCTTCTGCTTCTTCCGCACTATGATAATCTCGCGCCTAACATTCTGATTTCCGTTGTTTATATTGACTGTATTGTTGACGGATTCTTGAAGCACTTGGGTTTTGCCGAGCGGCGAGTTTCGGAAGACCACGACACCGATTGAGCTCATTTTGGTGGATTGAGTAACATGTTATTATTGGTATTTTGGTTGGTACCGTTAGGGGTAGCAGTAAAGGTAAGTTGGTTTAGATGGCGTCAGGGCGCCGGCCGCGGTGGGAATGGCGCGTGCCGCGCGGGCGCACCTGGGGCGGGCCGCGGGGGGATCAACAGGGGTACTTACGTTTACTAGTTGCACACATGCCCTTTCAAAGGGCGGCATGGGGTAGTTCTACGGTTCAGAATATTTACGGCTGCGTCGTTCAACATAATCACGTGATTATAGGTTACACCCTCTGCCGTTGCGTGAAGCAGTCAAGTAAAATGAAAATAATGCTTATTTATTTCAAAAAATGCATTTTTTTTAAATTGTTTAAATCTAAAAATCTAACCAATGTGACTGACTCTTGCGAGATAGGCCGTCACGAAGCCTTTTGCTTATTTTTTCAAATGTAACTGACTTGGAATGAAATTTGCTTCTTCTTATACTTATGTAGTCTGTCTACTACTTTAGGACACTTCAGGGTAGTGAATAACTAAACCAGTGAGCTGCACCTTCGGCCTCAAGTGTGCTTTTCATCTAGTCAGATATCTTGTATGGATCAATAGTGATTGATCTTACATGGGTCAGTGTACTGTAAAAAAAGAAATCGAAATGCAAAAGATGCATACCTACTTAGACGAAGCCCATTGATTTTAGAAGATGAATTGCATAAAACGTATGATATCACCAATCACAAGGTAAATCTCAATAGAACAAACATAAAACGGTAACGCTACCCAAAATGCGAGTAGCACTAAGGACAATAATTTTATGGGGTGTCCCACCCAGCGGTCACATATGTGTGTTGTTACTCACACAAACGTTTACTGCGTTTGGATACACACACGCATTACACACATGCGCAGAGTGGAGCTAAAACCGTTCGCGTGCTTCAATGGCATTTTGAAAACGAATGCGCTGGCGCAGAGGGTTGCTTTGGAGCTATGCGCGGATTTAGTTCATAGAGTTTTATTCAAATGTACATAATAATTTACAGTTGTATTTTTAATACACATGTTTACAAAAACAAACTTACTTATTTAGTAGTAAACAGTCAGCAATAAAATCAAAAAAGAAACATCACTCAAAAATATTTGATATGTTATATAACTAAGAGTTGGGTGCTATGTCCAAACAAATAATACTGCCGGTGATTATTGATTGTGTCAATAATAACAATACGAAAGTTAAGATAAGTATTAGGAATTTAAATGAATAACTACAATGATACCTACGTTGATCATATAAACGCATTATGTATTTTGGGTTTATTGAAACTTCAGTATTTTTTTTATTGCTATATTTAAAAATTGCACGGAAATCAAGTATAGATTATAAGTATATTCCTGAAGATAAACTCAAAAAGCATTTAAAGTTACTTTTACACTGTTATGAGTAAAACCTGTAATAATTAGTTATTTACTTATAAATAGAAAAATAAATTACGAAAAATATTATATCACACAAATTACATTAATTTATTACCTAAATCAATAAAAGAAAATTGAGCAAAACAATGTCAAATTAAATAAAATTACAACTCATACCAGGAAATTAAAAACAAAAATCAAAATCAAATCTCCCTCCGCATCGTACTTGGAACAAACGTACGCATTACCCAAATGGCATTGCCCATTGCGTTAGATATTAATAATATTCTAAAAGTTTCCGGCGCAGGGCTCCGCGCAAAGGCAACGCGCGAATTTCAACGGTATATTTGGGGCTACTATTAAAAGTATCTCAACTAATTTAACTGAGTTTAATGAAGAAAAACTAATTCATGAATGAATCTGCATACACACGCACACACAGAGCACGCACAATAACAGAGTGCGATCTACGATTTAGGCATTTTAGGATTATAATGTCAAAGTCAATATAATAGTACCTATATTTGACTTTGGCACAATAATTGCAGATCCGACCGTGTTAATTGTCACGGTCGATAGGTAGCCCACTGCTGGGCACAGGCCTCCTCTCAGAATGAGAGGGCTTGGGCCATAGTTCCCATGCGGGCCCAGTGCGGATTGGGAACTTCAAACGCACCATTGAATTGCTTCTCAGGTTTGTGCAGGTTTCCTCACGATGTTTTCCTTCACCGCAAAGCTCGTGGTAAATTTCAAATGTAATTCCGCACATGAATTTCGAAAAACTCAGAGGTGCGATCCGGGGTTTGAACCCACGACCCTCTACTTAAGAGGTGATAGGTCAAACCACTAGGCCACCATGGCGATAGGTAATATGTCAAAATTTTAACCGCGAAGTCTAGACACAAAATTCTGCACGAGTATTTGTCTTAACACAAAGGCCATGAAGGTCATTATTGGGAATTTTTCATATAAATACCATGAATAATCAAATACCATGAACGAAAGTAGTAATACCTACTCACTACTACTACAATGTTCACAAAAAATGACATTGAAATTTAAGATTAAAGAAATGAATATTGATCTGCAAAACTTGATCGATATTGGCCATTTCATATTATTGGTAAGCAAGTAGCATGCCTTAGGTATCACTATTAAATCAATGGACGTGCCCTATAGGCATTGCAGGTCAAGTTCAACTTGCTCACGCGCAAAACAATGTGTCTTTACAATGAAGTTAATTTTCATGCGTACCTATTACTTTGACATGAAGTTCTAGTTAGCATGATTGGAGTATTCACCAGATAAAGTGTGAGTCCACGCCAGCTGCCCTAAGCTTTTGTATGAGCCTGGCACGTGCCAATGCGCATCTCTGACTCATTCAGTTTTGATCCCTACCCGAGATATAAGAATTAATCTATAATACAATTCTCATTAAATTGTGGCATTGTTATTATTCAGCAGAGATTATTCAAAGGTTTTTTTTTCTGAACGTACAGTTAAAACCTGCACATAGCTGCAAAGCAATTCAGAGGTGCGTGTGAAGTTCCCAATCCGCACTGGGCCCGCGTGGGAATTATGGCCCAAGCCCTCTTGTTCTGAGAGGAGGCCTGTGTCTAGCAGTGGGACGAATATATTGTGCTTGTATGGATGGACAGTTAAACTACTTGAATCCAGCCAGAGCTACAGTAGAAACGTTATATTCTTTTATGTAAGTGATATAATGAATTCCCTTGTTAACGAAACGAAACGAAAGACGAAAAGGTTCCACCAGTGGATTACAAACTATATTCTGTTGGTTCGATTGTACCTACCTACCTTAAATTTTTCCGAAATTACGATTATTAAATAAGGTTAACGTCCAACTGCTGGTCACTGTCCCAGTAAGATTCGAATGACGAGAACGGGAATAATTAACTTACCAATTAGAATTGCTTGATAATAGTACGAAACTAAGTTACCTATTAATTTTTTAGTTGAAAATTAATATTAAGGATAGATTTATAGATTCACAATTTTCACATTTTTATCGTGCCTGTCATTCGGCTGAGACTTTTTTGAACATTATTAATTTTATAAGTACCTACTTAATATAAATAATTAAATATTTTTAACTAGGTACAAGCATTCTTTCCATAATAATGAGAATTTGGTCATCATAAAAGTAAAGAACGCCTACCAGACAGATATAGCAACGTTGGTCACTTCATTTTAAGATAGAGCCTTTGCTCAAGGCGTTGAATCTTTCATCTTGCTCGAATTAAATATTTTAAGGCGAATACGTATCAAATTGTGTACTTATAACTTTGTTCCATTTCCAAGATTGAATTCAATAAAGCGTAGATATTTAAAATGACGTAGACAGCCTAAACCGCATTGTAAGTTCACGCTTAAAAGGAAATCGAATACTCCACGAGGATTAGGCTTTTCGAGACATTGTTCCTAACCTAAAACTGAGCATCCTGTAACTCAAGACGAGATTTTTTTTCCCGCCAATCCGCTCAGTAAGGTGAGTCCCATCTTGAGACCATGTGGGGTATGTGTGCCATAATGCGCTCATGTTCTGGGCTAAATTTAGACTAGACCATTAACCTAATGGAGTTGAAGTAACAAAATCTGGAGTGATGTTACTCTTTTTCGTCACGGTCAACTATAGAATGGATGACTATTATGCAAGTATATTATGAAAGAAACAATTTTTTACATGTCAGTGATGATCAGTCAACTCTGGGATGAACTGTCGCCTGCGGTATTCCTGGACCGATATTCTTATCTAAAAGGCCGACAAATCCGGCAATGCACGCACTTGTGATTCTTCTGGTGCTGCAGGTGTCCATGGGCGATGGTAATCGCTTACCATCAGGCGATCCGTTTGCTCATTTGCCCTCTATTCCATAAAAAAGGCTTGTGTAAGTATGTACAGGCACCTGCATTAATATCTGCTAAAGCGGAGCGTGCAAAAATGCATGACCAGTCCTTCCGGCCATATTTATGCACGCTTGGTCGTATCAGATATTGTTGCTGGTGACTGTACACTAAATTTGAGAATACACCTACTTATTACTACTGTATTTTGCAAAAAGTGGTCCCGTCATGAAATTGACAAGAATCAGTTTTTCAAGGAATTATTCCCACTAAGGACGAGATCATAAAACATAAACTGCATAAAATATCCAAAATTTGTCAAGAAAATGTCATTAAATATTGTGAGGAAAAAATTAAAATTTTGTAACTAAGTACATCGAAACTTTCTATTGGATCCAAAAACAAAGAGTACCTACCTATTTGACTTTTTATCACCTTTACCACAAGATTTTGGATATATGTATTTAAATACAATATTACTTATTTTTTGTGTTGAAACAGCGTCAGGATTTTTTTTATAAGTAGACAACTGAAAATGGATAAGTTTTTGAGAGATTGTCACCTAGATTTTTTTACCCACTGGTCAATTTTTGATAATGTCTACACTGTTAAAAATTTCTGTAGTAATTTTACAAAGAAAGTGTTGGAAGTTTTTACGCACAACAATAAAGTAAAAATATAATTCCGTTTTGTAAATTTACAATACAATTTATTTCAACTCAATTTCGAAAAATTACAAAACATTTGTTGAAATTTACCAAACGACTATCGGAAATTCGTTTAGCAAAATTACAATACAAACAATGTAATTTTGCCAAACAAATTCTGTTGAAAATGGTTTGCAATTTTAAAATGATGTGTTGTAAATTTTCAACTCATTATTGAAAAATTACAAAACATTTGTTGAAATTTACCAAACGACTATCGGAAATTCGTTTAGCAAAATTACAATACAAATAATGTAATTTTGCCAAACAAATTCTTTTGAAAATGGTTTGCAATTTCAAAATGATGTGTTGTAAATTTACAACTAGAACGGGGTTGACGATGCGACGGAAACGACAAATATAATTATACGGTTTATTAGGCAAACTTCACTTACAACTGAGTGGTTTTATAGTATTCACTCGGAAAACAGCAGGCGTTTCGAGCGAGACACCGTACTGCAATCAGAATCGTACTATGTTCAGAATTATATTGGAAGGTGTTCAATAACTTGAATGCAGCCAACCAAGTATAATGCTGTCCCTAACAAAAGACAACAAACGTTAAGTAAGCCGCGGTAGTCACAATTCTAAGGTTACACATCGTTAGCGAGTTTATTTAGGGAGCAGCGCCATCTATCGGTGCACTCCCGTACTACACAACGTAATTAATTTCAACTCATTATCGAAAAATTACAAAACATTTGTTGAATGGTAGCAAACTTTGGGTAGAATTACAATACGTAATGCAATTTTCAAATTTGTGTTACAAAAATGATAAAATAGTTTACAGATTCTTAATAATTTCATTCTAATTTGAGTTTCAACATATTTTCAAAATTTTATAAAAATAGTATAGTAAATCAAATTACAAACAATTTTTGTAAATTTTAAATCTTTTTGCCCGAAATTAATCAAAAGTTTAACAAAATTACAATACGTGTCAGAAAAATAAAAACTTATGGTAGAATTATAATACGTATTGTAATTTTCAAATTTAAGTTACAAAAATAATAAAATTATTTGTAAATTCTTAATGATTTCATACTAATTTGTGTTTCAACTTTTTTTGCAATTTCATAAAAAAAGTATTGTAAATCAAAATACAAAGAGTTATTCTTATTTTCAAATCATTTTGTTCAGAATTAATCAACAGTTTTAGAAAATAACAATACGTGTTATAAAAATAAAAACTTTCGATAGAATTATAATACGTATTGTAATTTTCAAATTTGTGTTACAAAAATAATAAAATTATTTGTAAATTCTTAATGACTTCATAGTAATTTGAGTTTCAACATTTATTCGTAATATCACAAAAAAGTATTGTAAATCGGATTACAAAGAATTTTGGTAAATTTACAACCTTTCATTAGAAATTCACCAACAGTTAGGAAAAATTACAATACGTGTAGGGTTATTGCATAAAGCTTCCAAAATTACAACTCATTATAGTAAGTTCCTTCACATGTCTTGTAATTTTACTCAAATTGTGTTATGTTTTGTATTAGTATACGTTGATTTGGAATTTTGCTGATATTTGTTTTGTAAAACAATTGTAATTTTACAAAATTTTTTAACAGTGTATACACAAAACTACTTTTTTGTGGTTTTTGGTTTCAACCCAACTTCTAAATAAAACCAATGTACTACAAATATAAAGTTTGTTTTGATTGATAACTTAATATAATGAAATCAAATAAATAAGTTACGTTCCTGAGATAGAAACTGTTATCACCGCTTTTGTTATATAGGCTAGTTTTCGCTTACTAATTTCACCACTGCCTAACTACATTCCTAAAAAAATAATGTACTGATGCTTTTGTCTTTCACCTAATCCCGTCTAGACTAAACAAACCAACGAGACAGACTAACCTGCGTGCATTATACGTCTCACAGCTGTGTTTATGAATAGACTCGACCGAGTTAGCTTCAAATGCTAACCTATCTCAATGCAGGTCGCCTTGAAATAGCTAGGCTATTGAGGGTTTCCCCAGACGGTATTATTCTTTAGTAGACCCCAAACAAAAGAGAACCTTCAACTTGAAGTAAGTTAAGGTCAAAGAATAAAGGCTTGGGCGGGCAGTGAGACTGCATCTAGACGAGCTATGTATTCATTTGATTGCAAAGGGGGATTCTAAGGGTATTAATATCCTGCGCAGTTCTTTCATACGCCGAGATTTGACGGATGTGTTTGTGCAAATGAATGTAAGATGATTTTTTAAAGATTTCAGGATTGTGAGTTTCAAAGTCAATTGGCTTGTGTGTAGGCAAAAGAATTCCAAACTGTTCAGCAAGCCAAAAAATAACTTTTTTCACTTTTGGCATGGTTCACGTCTTAATTTGAAAAAAAAAAATGTTTTTCCCAACCAAAATAAAGTATTTTCCTCATCAGTAGGTACATTTTATAGCAAGGTCTGGATGAAAATAAAGACGAATAATGACGATAAATGTTAGAAATGAGCATCAAGTAACGGTGGACTGTGTAGAACAGATATTTAGCTCCAAATGATTCATATAAATGTTGCTGCTTCGTCATCAGTTCCTTTTTATTCTTTCAACTTGGCGTGACTCGCTACCGCGTATCTATCTATTGACACCTAAATGTAAATGTTTGAGTAACAGACCAACCGTGTTATACATCATCTCATGTACTATACTACTTTATTTATTAATACAAGTTGAACCAGAAGTCAATGGCCGAAGTAACCGTTTCCTTTCAAAAACAAAATCTTGCGTTTAATAATAAGAACTGATCCAGTCTGCGCCTTCACTTTGTGGTCCTCGTACAATGAGCTTTTCATACTTATTGTTTCACTCCAGACTCGAACCTGCCCCTTCTTTTGGGACTCGGAGCTGCGTTCGTTTTCAATAAACTCTTTGCTAACTTGAACACTCCATTACCCTCATTCATTTTATCAACACCCAAACATTTGACTATCGCTCTTGTTCAGTGGTCCCAAAAGCTATGGAAACCAAATCTTGCCGAATGAAATAGTTTGTAAGGCAAGATCAAGTCGTTTTGGTGGTAGTCGTTCCGTTCAATTATTTAGTCTCATAGGTATTCAAGGCATTGAAGTTGCAGCTGAATGGCAAGCTTCATGTGAACTTGAGCGTTCATTGTGCGCTTGAGAAATTCAACATTCAAATTCTGGTTTGAATTTTGTTCGTATTTTTTTGTTTCACGTGTAAGAAATAAATATACCACACTTTTTTTAATATGATTGTAAATGAGAGGACTTTAATAAAAAGTAAAGTATAATTTTGGAAATTGGTGCATTTTTATCCATTCCAAATCGCGGAAATAAAAATAATTGTAACTTGATTCGTGGCTGGATTGGTATTATTCTTTGACTTTAGAGCCAACCGACGAAAAAAATATATCAGAGCCTGGCAGATGTTTGAGCCCGCGCCGTTTTACCCACACTATTACAGGTAGCTGTCTCATTCCACCTTTACTTTTTTGAATGCACCTGAAAGAGATGGCTGATATTCCAATAGGGGTTGCACCGAGGGATTTGCCACGTGACCTCTTCCCCATGCTCCGACGCACACATACAAACTTTGGAGTATCAATCAACTTCATCGATCTTTGGAAAGAATCATTAGCGTACTGCATTAACCGAGTATTAGTTTGGAGTTATACGGTATAAATATTCATTTGATAAATGAAAAATGTAATTAATCATCTTTGGCTTGAAAACAAATTTCAAACTTTTTTATAACAAGTAGGTATGTAATTATTTTATCAATTCACGAATAAATTTAGTTCAAACACTTCCCAAAAAGTTTATTTTCTAAGTACATATGTATCTGGTTAGAATTTATCAAATTCAAACATTACTTACCTGATGAGAAAAGTATGCAACTACTTAAATTTTACTGATTGCATAAAATTTAAACCCCCTCCTTGTTAAATTTGGAACCATCAACAAAAACTAACATTACAGTTAAGTGGCTCTAAGAAGCCGCTTCCGTAAACAAAGGCCGCCGACAAAATCTCATAAACGGGGCCTTCAGCAAAATAATATCATCAACTCATTGGCTACCGACAATTTGGAGCGTTAAAGAAAAACAAACTCCTGGACTTGTATTAAGTTACACTACTTAAACTGTCGTCAGTCCGCCACCCACACGCTCTTGCTGCCTTTTTTACAAAACTTTTTAGTTTTTACAATCACGTAAATAGGTTTCCTGTTAAAAAAACAAACAGAGACATTTATTGACTCGGAAATACCAGTTTTTATTGTCTAGTTGCGAATGAATGATGGATTTCGAATGACTGTCTCAGATGAAATGAGGCTTCCGAATTTTAATGACAGAAAATTATTAGTAACGTTGAAGGAATACCAAATTGGAGAATATCATGCCCTCACGTGCTATTGGATTCTTTTGCGGTATATTTTAATTTTGTAACATGTTAATGCTTAAGTTATAATTTTAGCAAAAGTTCCTTTGAAAAATCTGAACTTTATTTCCCATCCAAAGTCAACCGATTGTTTGCAACTTTTTCTGGGTTTAGCATTACACAAATGTTTTACTTAGGTACATATAACTTTATATTGACGATAGCTAGATAGTTAGACAATCTATCTGCAATACGTGGGATTGTCGCCGATGTTTAAATGTAGTAGTGTGATCACTTACCACTTACTAAAAAAAAACAAAAATATTTTTCTGCAACGGTCCTAAAGTCCGAAAGTCACAGGTAACGGAGCGTAGAGTTTGTAAAATTCCGTCAATAAACTACTGAGGTTTAAGTTTCGAAGTTTATCGGTTCATCAGTAGCGTTTTGTGGTAAATATATCAAGTTAAACCTAAGAAGCGGATACATTGGGCTGACGGGGCGTGGGCAGCGATCCTAATCGGGGACTGTACGAACCGTTTTCACGATCCACTGGTGACGTTATTATTACTATGGAACCCTTTTACAACCTTTTTGCGGTAATAGATCTTGTTTTATAGGGTTCTGCATCGCAAAAGGAATAAAGGAACCCTTGTGGTAACATGTTGTGTCGGTCAGTTTATCTGTCAATACTGAAGATCACATGCACATAGAAGTTCAAGTTGAAATTAATATCCTATCCGTTGCCTAGTGTCCATAGTACAAGCTTTGCTTAGTTTGGGACTAGGTCAATTGGTGTCAAGTGTCCCATGATATTATTATATCAGATATGTTGGCCTGAAATCTCTTGGAGCAGTAAACAAACAAGTTTCTAAATTTTCGCGATCAAAATTCTGAAAGTGTATTTTTGTACCTACAGCTCTAACACTTTCTGTTGAATTTTGAATTTTTTAAAAAATTAAGGCCTTAGATGGAGTCCAATCCAAGCAAAGTAAAAGGTCCGAAAAATACTGACCCGCACAAAATAACTTTGTTTTATACCTATTATGAAACAACTTATTTTTTACTTGAAAACATATAGTATCCTGAACCTTTAGTGCACTAATTCGACTCAAATTTGGCCGATTTTTTTAGTTAGCATGTAGTTATGTCACTTTTAATTACTCAAACGATGCCTTGAAGCGTTATATTTAATTGATCGGTTTAAAAACAGTTTTTGTAAAAATCTTTCACTTACACGGGCTTTTTGGCTACGAGTAATAGTAACTATTATTAGCCAATATTATAGCTTTTTTTCGTCGCATTTTCTACTTTTATTATGCGTAAGATCGCGGGATCGCGTTGGATGCGGAAAGCACAAGACCGGTCCGACCGGGGGAGGCCTATAGGCCTATTAATCTCAAATTTAAAAATTGTTTCTCAATACGCAATATCTTCCGAGTCTGAATTATTGTAACTAAAAGTACCTATTATGATTAATGTTATTTAGATTTAAAAAAGAGGCTACATTTCATGATTGTTAATATCTGACACAATTTAAATTGTTAAGGAAATAAATTGAATTAAAACATTTCTGAGATCCATCACAAGGAAACTCGACACTTTCCAATAATAAAACGGTACCAGTTGAAATTAGTCTAATCAATTGAGAGCTACGATGCCACAGATAGACAGACAGATATTGACGTCAAGCTTATAATACCCCTCTTTTTGGATTGGGGGTTAAAAATGAAATGAAATTAAGAAATTACGTTAGGCAACATACTTTGAGTCTTACTGTACCTACTGCCAAGCTGCAGCGCTTCCGCTCTGGGTGTTCTGTAGTGAAGAGTGAGACAGCCGGTGAAATAGCACACGATATTCTATGCTAGCCTTCGGACTACAACGCATCTGCAATCTCCTGATATTGCACGTGTCCATGGTTGGCGGCGGGCACTTACCATTAGTAGGTGCACATGCTCGGTTATGCCGCTCTATAAAAAAAAATTATACGTCATACGCTAAACAACACAGCTACTGAATCAAATTAGTTGATATCATCTCAAAGTTAATAAAGATTTGGACACTGTGTCTTGTCAAACGTACAAAAAAATAAAGGTAGCTCGACTACCGTGGACACACTTTGATTTACGAGAAATAAAAGTTCGGGCTCGTTTTAGAGGCGCAATTAAAATACTTAACGAACCTCCCTCAGTGGGTGGTGGGCGACAGTTCTCACGAAGATATTAAACATATAATTTTTAACTATAATTTTTTTATAAGATTTATAATGTAGATCGTGGATGTCCTTGTGGTTGCGGAAATTGCGGGTTCTTGCTTCGTTGAAATTTTGGCATGTTTATGATGATTAACGATCTACTTGCGACGTATTTGATTTTGTAGAAGCTTTTCGATGTAATTCGGAACACAGGAGTTGTAACTTGTAATTATTTTGATAAGTTCACGTTCAGAAAGGGAGATATGATATGTACACGATAACGCCCATTAGCGTATGCAAACGTACAATCCTTCGAATGGGTCGATCGGAGACGCTATGCTACAATGGGATTCCATGCTAAATTAGCATGCGCGACATAATAAGCCAAGATTGACTGCTGCCAAAAAACTGGGTATCCTCTCCAGAGTGAGACGGTACTTCACCTCGGAGCAGCTCTTAAATCTTTACAGAGCTCAAGTTCACTCTTGCATGGAATACTGTTCCCATCTCTGGGATGGGTCTGCTAGATATCAGCTGGATGCTTTGGACTCGTTGGAACGCCGAGTAAAAAGAGTCATAGGCAGTGTCTCACTTGTGGGGGCAAATCTTCTGAGCGTCGAACTCCGTAGACAAGTGGCTTGGTTTCGGTTTTTTTATCGGTTACATTTCGGTGAGTGTGCAGAGGTTTTACATAACCTGATACCCCTTTACCCTTTCTGTCACCGGACGACTAGGCGTGGCGAGTAGTTTCACCCTTATGTTGTAGACATTCCTCCATTACGCGCGAAGCGATTTGCCTCTTCTTTCATTATGTTAACGGCTAAGGAGTGGAATCCTCTGCCGAGGTCAGTTTTTCCGGAACGCTATAATCTGGACATCTTTAAGGTCAAAGTGAACAAACACCTTCTAGGCAAACGTGTACCGTCTTAGGCCTCATCTTCGCCTTCCGTCAAGCGAGATTGAGGCCAAACGTAAGCCTATTTTATAAAAAAAAAAGATATGCGGGTTCGAATCCCGGCTAGAAATCCTTTAGAAAATCCTTAATTTCATTAAACAACCATTTTGTTACATAATAAAAAGAAAAAATATAATTATTTCGTAGTGCTGAATTACATCCATTTAAGTAATTACCTATTTATTACAGTAGACTGCGTGCATCATGCTAATCTTGCTAATACCTATTATAAACGTGAATATGATATTTCATTCTCCTTTTTTTTAGCCTGGACTTACACATAGTTTGTAGGTACAATACTTTTTATTCCTAAAAATCGCACAATTCACACGAGATAACGATAAACGAATTCTTCGCAGACGAAGTCACAAGCGACGCTAGTATTTCAAGGAAGCAATCAAAACACAAAAATGCATTATTTAAATTTGAATGGCGCCTACTTAAATTAAATGATGTATTGGTTAAACTTGCATCATAAAGTCATTGTCCGATACCTGACTTCTTGTTAGTCATAACCCATTAGCATTATCATATGCAATTTAAATAAAAGTATCATGTCGATTAATTGCCCTTTATTCATAGAAGCAACCCTTTCAACTCGAGCGATTGTTCTACGTTATTCATATTATGATAACCGCGATGCTATCACGAATGCGCATTATTTTCATTATAAACGACTTGTAATATGCGTTGTCAGCATGACATGAGGCGCGTTAAATGAAATCGTCTTTTTTATAGAATGTTAGTCCTTTGGACAATATTGTGATGAAACGTCTTAAAGGTTCCCAGCATGTGGTGGGTGGACTGTTCACTGTTTGGAAGCCACCACCCGCCTCGTAATGTTAAAGAATTGAAATATTAATAATCATAACCAACCCCTTTGGGTTGCATAGATTTGACAGTTGTTGACATTATGATCAGAAAGATATTCATGAGTTTACTGTTTTTTTCTGCCAAAGGATTGTTAGACGCTGACTGTACAAAAGATTGGGATCGCATGTCATTTACATCCATATTAATATTATAAATGCGAAAGTGTGTTCGTGTGTTTGGGTGTTTGTCCGTCTTTCACGCCGTAACGGAGCGACGGATCGACGTGATTTTTGGCATACAGCTAGTTTATGGGCCCGAGAGTGTCATAGGCTACTTTTTATCCCGAAAAAACGCACAGTTCCCGAGGGAACAGCGCGCGTTAACCGAATACCACCCGCGCGGAGCCGCGGGTAAAAGCTAGTATAAATAAATAGGTACATTTTTATTGTAAAACACAATGCTTGTTAGGTACTTATTAAAATGCCAATTGGCGTTAACCTTTCATTGAATGAACGGAGCCTGTTAAATAAAAAGAAGCATTATAAATCCGTGCTACAGTTACTTGTGCGGCGTATTATGTTATCTATTAGAGGCGCGTGAGTAAATCGCGTCGCCGCCGCTGCAATAACTTCCAAGGCGTTAAAATGAGCCCGAGAACAATTTAATTGAATAAAATTAGCCAATAAAGTGCACTCGTCGAAGCCTGCCACAATGGCATACCGACTTCTCAGCGTAACCCTCGTAAATAGCCTTATTTACTGGAGACTTTGGGAATTCTCTTTAAACAGTCGGTATAGGGTGTTTCTCGGAGATCGCGTTCGGAGAGTTTTACCCATTGTCAAGCTCAGCCAGTATTTGTAATCGTTGAACAATTTTGGTGGCAAATTTGGTCAATTTTCTTGAATGACTGGATTCAGTAAATTACAAAACTTGTCTGGCTGCTTTGGCACGCGCCGCCTGCGGCAGCGACTCATTAAAACAAGCAGATATGTTAATCAAAAGGCCAATTATTTTTACAAGATGCAAGTAAATTAACTGAAAAATTAATACCACAGTGTCGATGAAAGATGTAGGACAAGCGAACACTCTCGAGTGTTTTGAACGTCTCAGACGTCTCGCAATACACATGTAAGTTATATGATGGCATTATAAACTCTTTTGAATAAAATTTTTAAGTACTTAATTTTGAGCTTCCATTTTGTCGGCAAAAAACTGATTTAACTTTTAAACAGCTTTGCGTGCCATAAAGTAAAACTACAGGTGGTAATTTGCAGCACGTTTAATAATGCCAATATCAGAATGATACCGCTGAGTTCGTCGCTAAAAGGAATATGTTCTTATTGCGGCGATGATTAAATTGAACTATATATTTAAGTAGATATTTTGAAGCATATACATATTAAAAATTAAATTTGATAGATTGAATATAATATTTTACAAACATTTTTTTGCTTGTTTGATCTACGAGTACACAGTTGAAATTTCACTAAATCCACTTTTAAGGAAAATTTTATTACACAAACCATATTTTTTTCTTAATCAGGGTGAGATTTCTGCTATTTATTGTGTCAAACGTATTTTTTCTTTTTATTTAAGTCATTTTTCTAGTACTTGTACATTCATAAAAATAAATCTAGCATACATAAACTTGATCCAATTTTAAAGGGCACAAGAGAGAAAAGACATTAATATATTCCCAGATATAACGTAACATATCTGACCAACTTCATCGTCATCGTTATCAGCCGGAAGACGTCCTTTGCTGAACAAAGGGCTCTCCTTAGAACACTACACACTGAACAACAACTCGACACTTGCATCAACAGAACAGTTTGGCGGCCGAGGTTTTTCCGACTCATTACGATATGGCTACCTTCAAAAAGCGAGTGTACCATTTCTTGCAAGGCCGGCAACGCATCTACAGTCCTGTTGGTGCTGCGGATGTCTATGGGCGACGGTAATCACTTAACATCAGGTGAACCGTCTGATTGTTTGTCTGCTATTGCATTTAAAAAAAACAGGTTGGCCGCAACCCTCACGATGAAACCAAACCTTAGCCCTAAAATATGGTTACAAGAGGAATGTCCAAGTACATGTAATGAGCACGGAAGCGCACCCGTCGAGTGGTGTCGCCGCGCATGCCCGCTGAATGTTAAACATTGGGCCACTCGTCCCGCGAACAGGGATGTATCGTCGTTTTTAATAAAAATATGACATAATAGTTATAAGCTAAGAAAAACGCAGTGAAAAAACTACATTCCACGCTACAGAACCGAAATAAAACTTAACAATAAGGCACGCCGGTTGCGTGAATCTAAAACTCTGATTCTACGGATAATGCATACAAAAATATCGACTATCTTCTTTTTTTTATCGTAATGATGACGACTGCTCTTGATAGAATGGTAATTGTACTTCATTACGAATCATCCATAACTGCCATTAAAATTCTTTTCCACTAAACAGATTTGACAGAATCTGTCCATCGAGTTGGTGATGGAGCAGTGATCTTTGTGTCCTCGGCTTGGCATGAAACAACAGTCGTTTTTGATCATTGCGGGTAACAAGTCCAAAGAACCTGAAAATTTGCAATTGCACGAGGCAGCCTTTATTTTAATGTTTAGCTCTTTCCGTACAGACGTTAATCTGATTAGCAGTCCAGCTTAATCTGAGCACGCGTCTACTGCACCACATTTTCAGAGCGTTGATTTTTTTTTGCAATATTCATTGATTATTTCAAATATGTGTTTCAAATCGGACCTTGTTATGCGTAAACATACTTTTTATTTTTTTATTTACATATTCAAATTACAACTTAGCTACTACACATACATAATGTATAAGTTGACGACTGCAATGGATGGCCGAGTGGTTAGAGAACCTGACTACGAAGTTTGAAGTCCCGGGTTCGAATCCCGGCCGGGGCAGATATTTGTATGATAATATATGTATTTAAGTATGCTTTTATCTATATAAGTATGTTTATCCGTTGCCCAGTGTCCATAGTACAAGCTTTGCATAGTTTGGGACGAGGTCAATTGGTGTCCCATGATATTTATTTATTTTTATATATTCTCACTCAACTGCTATGTTTGATGGCGAGACGCGCTCAGTTTTTATACAACTTTAACCTATTAAACTTACACAAAAAACAAACTAGATATTTAACAGATTTGTTGGCCATTACAGAAAATTACTAAATTAATTAACTTGGTAAGTACGTATGACTATTGATATACTTTTAAAACCTGTCTTATACTAGGATCAAGTCAACCCTTGGTCAAGATTGATAGCCGTCTCAACTCCTCTTAATATGAGGATTCCTCACACCATTTTGTAGCCACTTGGCATTTGGCAGGCTTCGCGAGAACTGTACGTTTTTGTGGCCATTGATTGACTGTCATTGTCACCGAGACAATGTTTGCGGCGACGTTCACTTGTTAAGAGCTGATTTTTGCAGTTAATTGATTATTAAAGTTTACTGTTTTAAGCACGAAGCGCAAGATGTTTGAGTTCGCAAAAATACTTTGAAAAGATAAAATACTGTTTTAAAAAATCTGCAAAAGTAGGTATGATTCAAGCCTATAAAACATTATGCCACATTTATAAAGCTTTACAATTAAACTCGATCAAATGAACACGAGCTAAATAAAATGAACACTTTAAATACCAATACTTTTTAGGAAGAAGAGTAATCACCTTAAATGACTTTAATTAATTTGTAATTTAGCTATTTGCAACTGTTCAGGTGACAAATACCCTTGGGCTTTGTCGGCGCCTGTAATGAGACCCCGCAAGGTAGAGACAAATTCGAATCATAAATAACTTGGGTCGTTCATTCAGCAGTTACTGTACCCGTCTAATTCATTGATGTCTTTATTGCAATATCTGTCTCATTTATCTTTACGTTATTGGAAGCAGAGGCGAGAGAAACAGAATTTGATGCTTCGATAGGGTAATTAGTTACCTGCAGTAAATATTTTCATTTGGTAGGTAACCCGTAGAGTGACAAAACGAGAATGGCATGCATTCGGATGCAAAACCTAGTCATAGTTATGTAGATGACTTTACCATACTTTGTCACTACTGGCGTCAAAAAATTTTGGAAAGCCGGTAAGAATCGAGTTCCTACAGCGCCACTCAATCAGAAGATAGGTACTTTCTAAATAGAACACTCATGATAGAGTTGGTCGAAGTCAAAATTCGATCGAGCGACGACATGACCACGATCAAATTTATATGTGTGTTCCAAACAGCATATAACATTCCATTCCACTAATATTAATATTATAAATGTGGAAGTTTGTAAGTACATTTGTCTGTTTATTTGTTTGTCATTTCATCACGTCTAAGCCGCTGCACCGATTTGGATAAAATTCGGTATATAGATAGTTTGTATCCCGGTGAAGGACATAGGGTAGTTTTTATTACGGAAAATTGCATAGTTTCTGCGGGATAGTGATAAAAAATTCTATGCAGATGAAGTCGCGGGCAATAGGCAAGTCAGTGAACTCACAGTTGTATTTTTTATGTTTTGCTTGGTTAGGTTAACTTGCATACAACCTCTGGTGTTAAAGATAAGATTTTTTTTTAATTTTTTGCGATAGATCAGATTATTTTAGTTGATTTTAAAATTCCATGAGCTGCAGACAAGATCCAGCAATAACAAATCTGAGCATATTCAGTTTAATCCCCTGCATAAGCAAGTAAAGAAGCAATTTTTACATCATAAACTTAAGCCTATAAGCTATCACGAGCATGTCACAGTTTTATAATACAGACTTGGCAATTACAGTGATGCAGTCCGGTATTAAAGTTGCAATTGAAATCTCGTAGCTCGAGGGCTGAGTACTTATGTTCACGAGATGTTAACGAGTGTTCCTGAAACAACGCTGACGTAGGTACAGAAGCTGGCCACACAGGCGGCAGTACCCCGCAATCCTTTATGCAAATACTATGCCCTTAATACAGTGATCACGTTCGGAAAGGTCGTAATAAACTCAACGCGTTGTTTATGATTTGAAAAACAGTTTACTGTCACAAAATACTCCTATTTTTTGCCGTAGGTAACCAACTAATAGACACCCGCAACATCAGAAAATTGCATCTGCATGCGTGTCGCTTACAGGACGCGTACAGCTTATAGGACTAAAATAGGATAGGTGTAGGTCTTTTTGCGTTGGCAAGGGGAGAAATCCTTCATGAACTGTCTTGCTTTCCACGCCAGAATGTGCACTGCTGCTTCATCGTCATCATCTCAGGCGTAGGACGTCCACTGTTGTACACAGGCCTCACCCATAGACCTCCAGTTGCTTGGGTTGGCAGCGGGCTGCATCCATCGTGAACCCGCGGCTTTAACCAGGTCATCCGTCCATCTCGTTGGTGGACGTCCTACGCTGCGCTTACCGATCAGCAGCCTCCACTCGAGAATTTTTCGGCCCCAACGGCCATCCGCTCTCCGTGCTATAAAACTGCTGCTGCTGCTGCTTGTAAAAATCTTAATTTTAAACTTGTATGTACAAGTAAGATCTTGGTAGTGATCCCGATGTTGTACTTTAAAGATTTAAAAAAATTTTATTGAACATAATAACATACATGTTTTAAAATAATTTAGATCGTAAGCAGCTACTATAGTATAAACTGTGTCGCAGCTGTTTACGCCCACCTCGGGATTATGGAGCAGTTACATTATGTTCTAAAATAATACATATATAGGTTAGTAAGTTTACTTAATTAATAAGACTATGTTAGAATAAGAGAAAAAGAAAAAGCAGGATATCACTTGAAAGGTAGGTCCTTAATATAAACATAATTATGTTCGAAATACCTTCATCAATGACCGGTAACAAAAGTTTCAGTCTCATCATAAGTGAGGTTTTGTAGAAAACCTGTTATTTTATTTTTGCATTCCCAGTACGATTGTTCATGAATGTCTAGCAATTTGTTCAATTGATTGTACATTTTAGCAGAAAGATATTCATAGTGATGTCTTACAAGAGCAATACGAGAGCGTCCCAGTTTGCAGATGCGGCCAGCTCGTCGCTTTGTAGTTTTACATTTAAATTTAAATTGATAGAAGGTGATAAACCTAGTCATCACAGAGACAACATTGTCTTTATTTATCTTTTAACTTTGCAAATGTTTGTGACTATTAAGTCTAAAACTAAGATATAATCAAATCCTATTTCTTAGCAGTCCTCTTTGTTCACCAAACACATCCAAAGTATTTAGTCAAATTATGATTAGTAGCGTCTGCCTGCGATACACTCCCTTGTTTTTTAGCAACACTGATTTTGTCGCATGGAATCAAAAACAAACATAATATTTACTCATCGTCTAATCGTTTGGTTTACAAACGTTAGCGACCTGTTAACAACCCGCCAACCGCTCATTATTTGCTAAACAAACTGCGATAACAAAACTTAACAAGCTTCGCTTTGCGAGTGAAAAAAAGTCGGAATTTTTTAACATTCACCTGTTTTTGCTTGGATATCGCACGAGTTTCTACCACCCGTATTCTAATAAACACTTATCAGGATTCCATCTCAAGGAGCAAAGAATTATGGCATATTTAAACAATTTATTGCCGCCGCAAAACAAGGGAAACTGATAAGCCCCTGGTTTTGCGATAAAGCTTTAGTAGTGTATTTGCCGAAATCGTTTTGATCGGATCTTTTTAAGTTATTGGGACGATCTAAGATCCTGATGACTTGAAATATAGCTAACTTACGCCTATTATGATTTTTTTTTATTAAGATGGAATGGAGGTTAAAATAGAGGTAAGCAAAATAATAATTAATTCACATTCAATATTCATTTCACAACCAATTTATAAACTGCTCATATCACAAATGAGCATTTGATAAATATATGTATGTACTTATATTAATAACAAACTTGTCACTTTAAAAATACATCATATAACAAATTTCGTTATCCAAACAAATCATTTTTCAAACAGTTATTTTACAAAACATCAATTTATAACTGATTATATGTACCTACTGTTATTTGTGTGTGTGTTAATGTACAATAAAGAGCAATACAATACACTTTAATTTATTTAACTCTTATGACCTATGATTTTAATTTTAATTTATTATATAAAAATGTTATTTAAGTTAGTTAGTAGTATTTAGTTCATTTATTAATTATTTTGTATTGTGTGTTATTTAATAAAGTATATTTACGGCTTTTAGAATTATAATTACCTAAATGTATTTAATTAATAAATTATTCTTACATATTCGATATTTTTTAGAGTTTGAAAAGGAAAAATAAAGATACCTACCTAATTTCGTATTGATATATTAACAAATTCTATGAAAAAAATTATACCATAAATAAAGACATTGGTGTTGACAGGATTCATGAGAATTCTTGCTATTTTAAATATTTAACGAGATATAATGAGTCTCATTTCACAGCTAATCGATGATGATGACATTAGTTGCATACGTATTGTCGATTATGATTGTTTCAATTCGGAGGATTCCTTTTCCTTTTGTTTCGATTGGACTCAAAATGGTTTTGTCTGGAATGAATGGTATTTCCTCTGTTACAGAACAAAGTAGGGTCTGCAAGCGGTGGCAGATAATTCTATTACTTAGGTGTTAACATAATAAAAAAAAAACATAATAGCCGGTAACCCAAAAGACTAATTATCCGCAAAGAGTAAAGACGAAATTTCGAAATATTCACGGGATAAAATGAGTATCTAATCCTTCAACGAAGTCAAAGGCGTAATGCTATTAAAATTGTAAAACTAAATCATAATAATAATATCATTATACCTACGCAAGAGATTTAGTAAATAACAGGCCTATGTAAAAAAAGAGTTACCTTTGAAAATTGACGCACTCATTCAGAAATAGATAAAGCAACAAAATGTTTTAAAAAAGTTAAAAATCTGTGTATAGGCACACTGTTTTTTCACTAGTAAACTTTTTTAAGAATCATTGAAGCGCATGCACTGCGGTTCCAGTGAGTTGGTATCCATTACACGATTGAAACTCAATCTTATTTGCCGACCGTGCCTCGCGCACGCTTTGACGTCTTAATCGGATCTACTTAATTAGTTATTAGATTACAAACAGGCTCGTTGAGAGTTGAATTTACGGCCATTCCGATATTGGATGCATTAACATTCGACAAATTATGGTAGGTCGTGCATAAGTCGTGCCAATTTGTACGCTGTTAAGAATACTCGCGCAACAAAATTGTCTTTATTTTTAACTGACGCCGTTTCCTATTCGATTATATTCTTATTAGAATTTTAATGGTATTGTCATAAACAAACATGAAATGTATCTATGTGTCTTATTTGCGTTGTGTTGCTTTGAGCGTCTGATTGAGACCACAAGCATCGCGATAAGTGAAAACGAGGGGGTAAATTGCACTTGAACTCAAATTCACATTAAAAACAATGACACCTTTCGAAGTTAAGGTGATTGAGAAAAACATGTTAGAATAAAAATATTTAAAAAAGGCGAAAGTTTATATGGATTGATGTTTGTTACTCTTTTACGCAAAAACTAGGTATCTACTCTATGGATTTGTATGAAAATTTTAATACAGTTAATATGTATCCTGGATGAATGTATCTATATGTTTTTTTTTATCTCAAAATAATGTGTGCTTCCAGTGGGATCAAAAAGTTTTAAATTGCATGTATACTAATTATGTGCAAGCGAAGCTGCGGGAAAAGCTAGTCAGAATAAAAATAAGATAGTGCTCTAGCTCGTGGACTTGTATTTATGACGTGTTTAGAAATAAAAATGCCAAAATTTTATGTCGTTTGGTTCTTCTCGATGAACTACGAATGAGATTTTACACATCAAATAACTATCGAAAGACATCTCAACAAAATGACCAGCGTCCTGCCGTCCTCGCCTCTATGAAGCTATTATTAATACATATCTTTTTTCCCAACGGCTCATTATCTAAAGCGAGAATCCTTTCAATCTATCCATCCTATTGTTTTTAGAGCACTTTTTATATTGATATCAATATTTTTTACGATGGTAGTAGCGATAAAACAGTGATTTGTTCCGAACACATATCGATTGAACGAGATGCCTTTAGGGCTCTTACGATGCGTTTATCATTCGGCGGCTGCTTTGTTTTGTAAATATTCCATTGTTAAAAAACGTTCATGCATGTGGAAACACTGACGAGTTTTTTTGTCGGCTAAATGGATAGAAGTTATAGTAATGGCATTTAAACCCTTTCATAATTTCGGTTCATCTATTAGCGTTAACACGACTTTGACATAGCAGCGTAAAGATTTTGCGTCTAAATGGGAAAGTCGTAAGTCAACTCTACATTGGCCGCTACAGAAAAAAAATGTGATGCGCGAGAGATATTGCAAGTAAGTTTTTTTTTTGCATAAGTAGACGCTTTTTTGTTCATAATATAGGTCTTGTTATAGGTACAGTACAGATATTGGAGAGATGACTGTCGGTTACAGTGCGAATATTCGAGCGTTTTGACCGCGCAATCAAACGTCATTAGCGTCTCCCGTTTATATAGCACAACGAAAAGACAAGTCACAAGAATTTTAGTCACGCTAAATTCAGCATCGGTATTGTCTTAAATTTTCATACAAAAAACCACCCTGGGCATTTGGTGGGGATTGAGTTATCACGACGCTAAACCACTGAGGGGCTACTACAAAACTTGCAAATCGAAGTTCGTACCGCATCGTTCACTCGCGTATTAAATGACATAAGCGTCAGCGGGACGGCAACATGCGAAGTTCGAGTTTTGCACTTTGTGGTATATAGAGCCAGTTCAGTTGTCTAGTGACATTGAGATATTTTATCCCAAATTATTTACCTTATCACTTATGTCCTTTCAGAACGGTGGTTCATACAGCGTGCAATTCTAAAAATGAAAAACGCCTTCATAATTTTAATAAAATATTGTTTCCGATTAGTTTACTGATCCCCGTGGTAAAATCGAAACGCAATAGAAAGTCGATTAATTGGACTTACTTCCACCTGATCCGACACTAAACTTCTTAATGGACCGTTTACGGCATTTCGCGAATTATTTAAGGTTTTATCACTTTGTGTATGGGACACCGACACGGCGGTTACAACAATAAGGGATTTTGTGCTAAATGCCTCATAAAATATATATCACCGATTTTTATGGCCGCTTTGGTTACAAGATAAGCAGCAGGGACGTTAAACGCTACGCGTATATTTATAGTGTAATTAATTAGTTTGAATCTTTTTAAAGATTACTCTCTAAAATCATAACGCTTATTGGTTTTTAATTTAAAAAAAAACTTCAAGTTGTTAACTAAACTGTGTTGTTTTCCTTCACAAAACGTATTCTTTGTGTTAACATAATAAAATTTACATCTGTCAAATTTCATCTAAATCCATTTTGTCGATATTGTGTGATGCAGTAAAAAACCTCTCATCATCATATTTGATTATGTAGCACCAAGCGTCATATTTAAGTGAAATAAAATACTCATTCGAAATCGTCGATATTTTCGTGGTAACTATCGATTTGAATATTCGTCTAAATCGATTATTACTTTCGATGATTGATATGGTTCGTACGATATTACCGCGGACCCTTAAAAGGTTCGATGGGAATTAATAGAGTTGTTTGTTTTAGGCCCGTCCCCGCGGGCGCCTAACGTATTCCAGCCTGTAATGAGGTGTCGGATTTAGTGCTTCATTTGTTGTTAAGGAGCTCGTACACCCGCTATTTTAGGCCCGAAGTCAAAGGAAATAAACATTGTCGAACTTGTGATATTTGACATGGCGTCCCTTTTTAACATGGACACTGAGATAGAGATGAACAGAGCGAACCCAGTATGCCATGTGGCGCTCCTGTATGTATGTTGAAAGATGTACAAAAAGTAAGTAATAGGAAGGATCAATTTGTTTTGTCGCATTGTATGGAAATGTTTTTCCTTTTCGGGCAATCGGCTAATTTTCACTTGACATGGATTGAGTCAGTTTATTGCATTCCTTGTTTTGTGCTTAACCGAATTTACTTACTTTATGTTTATAAGTTACTATACCCATTATATACAATACATTATGGTTACCTAGGTAGGTACCATTTAAATGTAACGTCTAGGAAGCGAAACAGAAAATATTTACCATGTATGTACTCCATCTCGGCCTAAATTCGTGTCCCACTTCTGGACACAGGCCTCCTTTCAGAATGTAGGGCCTTGCGCCGCAGTTTCCTTGCAGACCCAATCCAGAATTTAGGAGCGTAGGTTTACCCACAATGTTTCTTTCACCGTAAAGTTTACGGTCACTCATTCTGAAAGGAGGCCTGTGTCCAGAAGTGGGCCGTGGGACCAGTGGGTTAGGCCGAGATGGAGTACATACATGGTAAATACTGTAAAGCTCATAGTAAATGCCCAGGCCACTGTTTATATTCACACATTATTTCTAGATAAAAAATGTGGTCGGCTATCATGTAGTACCCGTAATATTCCCGCTTCTGAATTTGGTGTCCGATGGTCCGTCGATAAATAAATATTTATGTTGCGTTAATGACAAAGAGCGTATTTGACTGAGATTTAATAGATAACAGGTCGCGCCCGCGCAGCGCCCGCAGCTTCATACGTTTAATATTTCCTATCTAATGATTTATTTATTAATGAATTTATATCTCGATATTGGATAGTTTAACCCGTTTATTTTGTTCGAGCAGCAATTTTGAGGATTGTTACTTTGAACGGAGTTTTTGTGGCATCGGTTAGATTAGCGGGCGGGATATTAAAATGTAGAAAATAAAAGGTGTTTCTTACTAAGGTATTTAGGCTAGTGCGTCTTAGGTACGTATTTGTCACTTAGAGTAGTTAACTAAGTATATAAGAGAGCCGAAGGTAGGAAGAGTGTTAAGTGCTAATTGCCATCTCTTTCCGATATAAGTTTACCGTCTACTAAATAACTAAATCTTTTAATTGGTGTAAAGGCATTTGTAAAATAGCATTAAGACCACTTGCCTACTTACAGATAAATATTAATGAACTTGTTAACAATTACTATAAATATGCATTGTTAATTAAACCATAAAATATAGTTTTTGCGCACGCTTGAGTCTAGCCGACATTCTTTTGAGCAGGTTCAATAAACGTTCGAAAGCAACTGGTAATTATCCATTCATTGTCAGAAATCGATAATAATACGTCGAATCGAACGGCGAGTCGATTATTCGAATGACCGAGGCCTTGACTCGATTGTAATTAGTAGCATTGTCATATCGCTAGTGCTGTGTTTATGGCCACTTTAATGTTAAATTTGCAGCGAGCGGTTGTCTGCGAGCACAGGAGTAAAGAAACTGAAAAAATGTTTATTTACTCCTAAGCTGTGCTGCGGGCGCGTTGTATTGAGATACGAACAAGGTTTATCTTATCAACCAGTATTTTTCTGTGATTTTGAAGACGTCACAAAAAATTCTATTTTTTTCGTAGTTACTTACGTATAATTGGAAACCACGAATCAGTCTTTTTTACATATTATAAAAATGTGTAAGTTACCTATTTATTACCTTTCTTCGAGGCATCTTCAGCTTAAGATTATTCGGAGAAAGAGGTGACACAAGTGTCTGGCGTATTATAATTAGTGGTGGTGGTTTTGGTCATGGGTTTAATTCTGATTTTTTTTATCGTTTGGCCTCAATCACGCTTGATGGAAGGCGAAGATGAGGCCGAATATGGTACACGTTTGCATTATAGGTACCTAAGTATATTTTATTTATTCACAAACAATCACGCAGCCAGTGGCTTTTCGAAATCTTTCAAAGATCGTCCATCTTGCAGGCCAACCAACATTTCATCACCTTACGTGGTCGCCACTTCAGAGCCTTATGGCATCAAGTTGGAGCTTCCATCAGTTATCAGCCCTGTAGCATATTTTAATTTAACCGGTTTCTGGACGAATCCGGCTCAACCCTAGAGCATACCTACGCTACGTTTACATACACTACCTTTCGCTCGTCACGGTCTTCATGAATTAATTAACGATAATTATGTAAATGGAGTTCGTTTTTGCAAGTTTTATCGGTAAAACTGTGTTCAATAACAACATGCTCGTTTATAACCTGTATTGTAGTAAAATATCACAACAGGCAAACTTGAAGTCAATCTCACTCATGGTAACGTGTCTAGAGCATGGTGGTAGTAATTTTAGCAAAAAAAGTGACAGCCGAGAGAAAGATAATCTACAAAGCTTTTTAAAATTCCCATTACACTCCATCAAAATTACATCCTACAAGGTACGATGTAGTTCATCTAACTATAAATTAATCTGAGAGCTTCACTCGGAAAGCTATCTCGCATGCATCAGCGCGATCTGCTAAAACTCTTAGCTGCCGTGAAAAAAAACTTTAATAATTCCAATTAACCCTAATAATAGGCTCTGTGCACAGTGAAGAGGCAGTGCGATTAAAAAGACAAATTCCTTAACCACTAGACTACAATAGCAGGTTGTGAGCATTCCCTTCGGTCGAAGCCGCTTTTATTAATAGACCAACGACCGGTAGCCGCCACAGTCGCCTTACTGAGCGAAAGATATGATTAACACAAAGGCGATACATAATAAGCGATATTGGGACCAGTTCGGGGAGCTATGGACATAATGCGAGTATGTGACCGCAGCAGGTTTTTGATCACATCCATTATAGGCTAATGCTTGTTGTGGACAAACGCGTGCGTTTACGTTAGCAGCGGCTCTGATGTTGGTAGCGACGGGATAGAAAACACAAACGTTGTTGGTTTAATGTGTACCGTTAAGTTATGGGGCATGCCGCTCGCAGGCTATGAGGCTTAATTAAGGACGGCGTTGCAGTGCTCTGCGCTGCCGGCGAGCACGTGACGACCATCCAGAATGCACTTATGTTTTTTTTTTGCTTAACTTATAGATTGTATTATTTTGTGTTTGCCATTTGTATCATTACAGTATTTTAAGCATTTAATCGCATCGTTCACATAGTTTCGTCTCAAGTGTTGTAAAGAAGCCAGTTCGAGCATTGTAAGGTTCGTGTAACTATTGTGTTGCGGTGAAATATCTTTGGAAAAAAATACCGGGAGATCGATGCGTGCACTGATGAAAACGATAATTACTACAATTCCACAACAGCCGTCTTTTATAGAAAACTTGACTCGGATAGTAAATAAATAAGGCAGTAAATATGTGCAGTGACACGAGAAGTAATTGGTTATGTTTTGACATAGATCAGACGAGAAATAAACGTAATTTTATATGGACGTGCAAAAAGTACTAGGCAGCTTATGGTGGAGTAAAAAGCTATTATACCAGATAAAGAACCGGGTTGGAGATAAGGAAAACTGTCGCATTACGTTTTTGACAGACGTTCTATCGCTAATAAGTATTAAGCCCCTTCGTGACATTTACTTAGATAACGAAGAACGATTGACTATTACTATTGCGTTGCGATTCAATATTATTATGTCAAAGTAGAAAAAAAAAATAGAAAACCGACCAAGTGCGAGTCGAATTTGTGCACTGAATATAGTTTCTATAAAAACCGGCCAAGAGCGTACCGGACACGCCCAAGATAGGGTTCCGTAGCCGTTACGAAAAAATCAAATAATATTTTTGAGGATTTCGTATTGTGTATGGAATATTCCAAGTTCAGGTATATTTTATACCTTAGGCTGCTATTTGCTCATAAACTACTAATGATTCTCAAGCAATCTTAGCTGCTATAATTTTCCTTGTAAATTTGCTATATTTATTACCATTTTGAATTTTTTCAAATTTTTCCACCCAACAGTTTAGATTTTAGGGAGGGGTGCTCGATTTTAATGAAATTTTCCACTTTAAAGTTGAATATTTCACAACCAGATCACTGAATAAACAGTTAATGTTATCTTTTTTAAGCGCAGAGCCCTAAAATAACTTATCGTCCTGCTTGGGCCAGTTAAACTTTACCAATACTAATTTTCTCAATAACGAATTCGCAAACGTAACATCATTAACAGAATATATAGCTTCCATTTAAACCGGACAGCGTACTAATTGATAGCAAACGTAATAAATAAGCCAATAAGTCGCGTCCTTGGGCTTATCTGGTACTAGTTCCTCTACGTGCCCCAATAAGCAAATAGGCCATAGTAGTCTGAAAAAGTCAATCTAACCGCACAAAGGCACATCGCAATACCTAATGACGAGTATCCGCCAATTAAGCGCCGTGTACGATGGTCAGCATGTGCCGGACAAAAACTTGTCCGAGAACGTTGCAGAGGCGCTACCGAACTTAATTGGCAGTGGTTATTGACTGGTGGTTATCGGAGCCAGCAATGGCGATCGGAAAATAGGTAATCGAAGGTCGCCCCGGGCAGGATTCCTCCTGGCTTCTGCACATTCATCTGTGCGAGTGACAGCAAAAAGTGCCGTGAAATTGCCAACACCGAGGGGCAAAAAGGGCTCAGCTCTAAAAATGGTTTTTGAAATTTTAATAGGTGAGGCAGTTAGGGTGTAATTGTGGCCCGCGTTGGAAGGTGATAGTTAATGGTTGGTGTTAAGCAAGACTGAGGTAGCGCAGAAACGTATCTCACTCAGGAACAATTGATATTCAAAACATTTGGAGCTACAAACAGCTTTTGAATTAATTAGAATAATTTTGTGAAATGGAAACTGTGCCATTACTGATTCGTCAAGGTATACAAGTCGTGGCAATAATATATAAAATAGAAGATATAGTGTGAAAGTATGATATATAATTTATGTTTAAATGTGGAATAGAGGGATATAAGATTACAATGTTTATAAATGTTATACCTATAGAATTCGTTTTAATTTCAATTTGATCTGTACCTATTTTCCAAAAACGGGTTCCTTTTTATTATTTTAAATATGAACTAGAATGCTGTTGTTTTACATTAGTAGAAAATTTAAAACTTAAAAAAAAAATAGTACACCGAATCAATAATTTTTGTTGAAAAAAAACTTCTTGTCACACTTATACATAGCGTCATTCATTAAGTTGGTCGAAGTTAACAATGACTGATGGTTCTAATGATATGCTCATAAAGTTTAACGACAAAACTGATAACTTCTGCCGTAACTTAAACTGAAGTTTATTACTCGTAGTGAAGAGTAGTTGAATCGTCATAGGTATATGATTGGGTGTAAACTTATTTTAATTTTTTTTTTAATTATATAAGCGTAGGTATACTTTTGAAACAAAGCAAAGAAAAAATAAATTAATGTAGGTAAATCCACTTGTACCAATAAGAAATTGTATAGTTGTGGCATATCGTGGTATTCTACCACAAATTTTACAATAATAGGAATAATCTTAAATTTCAATTCCTTATAACTCTGTTTAATGTAAAGGCAGATTAAGTAAATATGTATATTTTTTCGTGCGATAACATGATTTAAAATAAAATTAAATTAGTGAAATATCGTATTGTACCGAAAATATTACATACGAGTTAAATCAGTATAATCCTCAATTGTAGTGCTATACGTTTGCCTTTTCAAAACATTTTTTTTTAGTTTCACAGATTCTTAACCCCTGGTTTCTTTTATACGACTGGATGGCAAACGAGCAAGTCGGTCTCTTGATGGTAAGAGATCACCACCTCCCTATAAACATCTGCAACACCAAGGGTATTGCAGATGCGTTGCCAACCTAGAGGCCTGAGATGGGATACTTCAAGTGCCAGTCATTTCAACGGCTGTCTTACTTTCCACGCCGAAACACAACAGTGCAAGCACTGCTGCTTCACGGCAGGATAAGCGAGCAAGACGGTGGTAGCAATGATGGTGGTTGGTATGCTGAAGACGCGGATCCGTGCCAAATTTAAGGCTACTTATCTTTTTTTTGAATCAGCAGAATATCTGCTTATTTAAAGACAGATATTTAAGATTAGAATGATTTTTTTTTAATTTCCGCAACGTAGGTTAATCAAAGGTAGGTAGGTAGTATGCGGTACGTATGTATAGAGCCGGTGGCCGGCGCGTGGTGCGCTCGCGACTGAGGGCAGCCACACGGGCGATTATGCTTGATAATTTTATCAGGGTTCCGCTGTTTAAGGTTGCGATGTAAGTCTATGGAAATTATAATGATACTTAGACTTGTTTTTGTATCTAGTCCTGTGCCGGCAAAAGTACTATAGTTAAAGAGTTTTATATTTTGTTTTTGCTGACTATCCTCTAGAGTCCTGCCTTTTTTAACATAAGTACTTAGTATTACTTAAGACTTAGACGTGGCTGACCTGCTTTGTTGTTTTGGATATATTTAAAAAAAAAAAGAATTCTTTATTCAATGATCAATACTTTGTAAAGTGTAAAGTACCGTTATTCTTAGTGTTAATTGCATGTTCTTTTATAAAACGCGAGGGCTCAGGAGGCTATATATCCTAACTACTAAATTTCAAGTCATTCCGATCACTAGAAGTGAGTAGAAAACATACAAACAAATACTGCAAGTGAATAAAAGCTTGTAAAACGTATTGCGTCGTGGACGTAGTGTGGTTTTAATAATACAGCATCATTTGAACTTTAGTATTCAAACAAACTTTCCGTTCCGTTCCTCCGTTTTCATCTTTCCATTTAGTAAAAACTGTCAGCGTTGATGATTCCTTCACCAAACGTTGTAGGTATAAACACAGATAGTGGATATAATGTTTCCTTTTACAGCATATATATTTTCGCCAAAAATAAATTGTGACAGCTTAAATACAAAGAAAGTTTATATTCAGTTTTCTCGGAATAGCCCATGTGTACATTGGTAATTTAGCCTATTCTGCGACGATATGAATCTAGTAGTTTTTGGCCGTGTGAGCATAAAAAAAAACATGATAGTGCAGAAATCTGTAAGTATACGAGATTAAGATTATGTCGTTAGTGTAGTTGAATGCTTATAATATAGCGTGTATTGTTGATATAGCCTCAAACTGTAATCAGGCGTAGCTTTAAGAGCTATGAACCGACATTAAAGTAAATTGTTCATTAAGAATTAACTCCCAGAGCGTAATTAATTTTAGATTTTTTTTCGAGCAGCAATGTAATGCGTACCGTAATTTGAAATGAGAGGGAGAAGCGTCCTGTGACAGCTGCCACGTCAACAAGTGCGACGTTTTGAATAAAAACAAAGTAGTATCACGTAGTGATAAATACATTGCGTGCTAATTTATTTTATATCGAAAATAATAAGTTTTTTTTTTTACTAAAACATATTAAAGTATTATGACTATTAGGGCCTTCACTAACTACCCTTAAAGTTTGAGGTTGTATCAAAAATACACGCTGTATAGACAATACCAACACACTGTAACCTGCTCATATGATTAAAAGTGCACTGAATAACAAAGAATAAAAAGTATTCCAATTGAAAATTAAAGTGATTTATTGAGGCAGTTCTAGTCTTGCTGTCCGTACCTACACAAGCTAAGTAAAACATGTATCCTATCAAAAAATAAATGTGAAATGAGGGCCAAGTTTAATGGTCAGTCCTGAAATTTATTTATAACAATATAAAGTATTTTATAATAACTTAAAATATCATTTCTTCTTATAACTTAGGATAATATATTGAAGACTAAGGTCTGACTTTGCTAGTTCTCATAGTTGTACGAATTATTATTAAGTAAGTACCTACTAAAACAGTCAAGGAAGATCCCTATGATCGATGGCTAGTTTCTACCAGTAGGCCAAATTTTCGGAAGAATAAAATAGGAACTTGTTTACAGCTTTACAGCTTGCGAAGGCTATAATATAATTCGTATATGAAAGCAAGCCAAGTCCGACCTTAGGCTTCAATATATTATCCTAAGTTTTAAGTATAAATGATATTTTAAGTAGTTATAAAATGTTCTATATTGTTGAAAATAAATTTCAGGACTGGCCATTGAATTTGGCACCGGTTTAGATTCCACTTCTTTTGTCGTTAAAGTCAACAACTAAGGCGTATATATCATAATATTGAACTTGGCTCTCATTTCACATTTATGTTTTATGGGATATTCGTATCATTATTTTTTGTACAGAAATAATTTAATTTAAAAATTATAATAAAATGATGAAAATTTACTAGTCTCTGATTTTTTCCTTTATATTCATCCAACTACCTATCTGGATGCCAAATTTGAACTTTCTAGGTCATTTGGAACTGGGTTAGAGTTTTGATCTATAGGTGAGTCAGTGATAAAAATTACGAGTTTTGGAGGTTAATACCTAAATAACCGTTTGAGGTGTGTTTATGCAATTTGGATTATATATTATTATGTATCTTATAAGTCTTAACAAATGAGCCAAATTTGACATACTTACGTAAAATAGTTTTTAAATTATGAAGGGGTTAAAAGTGGCTATAAAATGTTTGGGTAAAATTGCTTATGGTGCTGCTCGCCAGTTCTGTTAGCTTGAACTTGGCTTGAAACACTACCGCGTGTCTAGATATCGCGGCTTCGCTATTTAATTAAGAACTAGTGAAATAACAACCGAGCGCGCTTCGATATGCATATTTTTTGTATTTTAATCACGAAAATTTATAGAATCGTTTTTGTACTGGCGAAGATATTCTGATCAGAGTGTTGACGTTTAACAACCGCTCAGTGGCGTGTGTAACGAAACAACATTATTACGATACCTAGTGCAATATTTAGTCAACAGTTGACATAATTTTTTATGGTAATAAGTTGGCATTAATAATTTGTCTATCTTGAAAAACTTATCTGGAGAAATCTTTACGATTGCTTACCAATAGCTTTCCTACTTATCTTAAACTCGATACCTCAATGACAATAAATTTTCATTAAATCAAATTATTTTTTCATAAAACCACGTTTCATACTCGTATTTCCACAAACTGTGCCACCGTTACACTATCAGTTACGATCTCTCTTTGACAAGTCATGCACGTTTCATTATTACTGAGCAAATGATAGCAAAAGTGTATATCAGGCACTTTTGTTAATTATTTGTCTTGAGGTCCGTTTGATGACTTGTTTATCGGGGGCCGCAGACTATAAGTAAAAAGAAGAATCGTATGTCTCCGCGGGGCTTCATTCAAGAATTTGTTGACAAGCAATTAAGGGTGGGCAAAGTACGTGCGCCAGCGACGGCGGACGAATTATACATATTAATACACCAGTTTTATTTCTGAGTCCTCTTTTCTGCCACTCTATGTCAAAGTATGTTATTAAACAAGAATTCGATTTCGGCAAATTATAATTAAAACAGAAGCGCAAGTTACGAGGGCAAGATCCGTTATTCATGACATAATTTCAACCGGTTTCGGTGAACCTGAATATTTATTTTTAACACATGCTTTGTGATCACGTTCCGCTGATATTTTTAAAGTTCGCACGGTTTGTTAAATTTATGAGCTTATTATAGAAGTTTCTTAAGGTGCGATAGTCATTTAACTGCTATTGGTGTCGATTTCATTACTGCCTCATGCATGCGAGCCTGCCCAATCTGCCCATTACAAACGGTCACTTAATTGTTTGTGTAGAAATAGAAGGTTCGACTTGACAGTTTACGAACAAGGCCTTAGGGTAAAAAATCGCTCAAGCATTACTTTTTGGAGGCAAGTCGAGTTTCTCCAAATTATTTCTGTCAATTTACTGACAATGCCAATTAGCGGCACATTGAAGACTAAAGACTCCAGAAATAAATTCGCTGCCAATGATACGTTAACCTTAAGGAAGCTATAAAAAATCCTCGTAGGTATTTATCAGAACATTGAACACAATCTACAATAAATGTACCCTGTTATTCGTTGTGTACTATTAATATTCTCGGCTCAATTATAAATATAATTAAGTCCTGGAGAGTGTCCGTCTGTGTTACTCCAAATGGCTCTGGCATTGAAATGTGCATTAAATAGCAGCTTCCTTGGCACGAGTTTACGTGATGGATACTAAACTTGTACATAATTATCATCGTAATAGTTTCTTACTTCCACTTTTATTAACAATAAAATGGGCTGAGATTAAGGGTAATGAAAATGTGAGTCGGTTACACAAGTCAGTTTCTGCGCAAGAATTAATTTTCGTGCCATAAAAGGCTGTAAGCGAGCTGTTAACCAAATTCAATTATCCTAAAATGACGGCAGCATGGCCGTCACTGCCAGAGTCCTTAAGGTGCAATAAATTCGTCTACAGTTTGAGAGCCAAGGTTTTTGAACAAGTAAATTACGGTTGTAAAACGTTACCTAAAGAGAACTTAAAGAAATATATTACACGCGGTAAACATTAGAGAAAACAAGTTCCTGGTTTGTATGGTTACTCCTGGTCTTGGTTACGTATTATTATTGATAATTAAACCGATTACTTTCGCTCGACAGTCCCATCAGTGTGGTAATTAATATTGCTATTATGGACCAAGTCGCGGAGCAGCGCCTGCGCTGGGTGTCGTTGCTCTGAAGCTGGATCGTAGACGTGTGCGTGGGAGATCCATTTAGACTTTATCATTTTTGCATATTATTGTCATGGTCGTTTTTATGCAATTTTATGTTAGTCTCTTTACCATTAAGATTATTTTCTAATTCTATATTGTTTGCGATCGTGGAAATAAAAATCCGAGGGATAGAAATGTCACGCGGCCTAAAAGAGCAAAGATTGTGGTGTAAAAACTAGCCGCGGGTTCCGTACATTCAAGTGAAAAAATTTACATACATTCAACATAACATTTGAAAAAAAAAACTCTAGCCGCAAACCAACAAATTAGGTACAAAATTATAATTTTCTTCCTAAGACCGACTAACGCTTGACCAGTTTTATTATTCATTGATGTGCCGTATATTTGTCTCAGGTTTGAGCTGTACGTCCCCATCGATTGGTCCAACATCGATACGTTTGGAACACTCACACTTGCATCCCTTCGCAAATGTACACACGCGTTCAAAAAGAACGTTTCTGTACACATATATTTATTCATGATGAGACGCTTATGTTAAATTTCAAATGTAATGTAAGTCAAAAGGCAAGGGATCGAAGCCACAATCCTCTACTTAAGAGAAACCAGTAAGCCACTACGACTCAATTAAGCCTTACTGCACCGAAACTTATAACATTGTAGTTGAGTGCTCATATAACTCTTTTATGCCTTAGCAATTGTTAAAATAAATACTAAAGACTCGAAGAATTTTAAATCTGCCACTTTAACGGCCTAATCTCTCAGAGGCGTTCGACATCGTTTGATTTGCGAGTGATTTATTATACCTGGTTACTCAATGCCGCAGGGAGATAATTATTGGTTTAACAAACGTACGCGGCAGCTTTTAAAATTAATGGATATGTGAATTAAAGTTGTGTGGAGTGGTAATGAAGATAACGTGGCCTGGACGCGTTCTGATAAAGCCCTGACGGCGCTTCTTACTTGCAGATAACTCTTTAATTACTGAGATAAAAAGGTCCTACGTACGCCCATTAGGCTTTATAGTGCCTTGCAATTAGGACGCGAGTTGGTCGGGTCACGTCAGTTGACGAATTCAGTCAGCTACTGTGGCAAGGCTTCCTGTAGTGTAGTGTGGATAGATTGATGGCATAGTAAAAGAGGAGAAGTATGTAAACTACGACCCTTTAGGAGACTTAACTGCCTACTCCGGCGCAGACGCTTAGTGTTATCGTGTTGATGTCTATTTTAGATTAATACCTACCGGCAAATAATTTTAGTACGAAAGTTAGTTAGTTAAATTGTCTTACGTCTATGTCTAGACAAACAAGATTCTATGCCGCTATATTATTATAATACTAAATTTACAAATATTATTTATAAATTCGCCGGGGTGGTGGTATCTATTATTTTTTTATGTGTCCCTGCACGAAAATATTACCTACACTACACTTATATACTACTAATTTACAGCTATACTTAATACAAAAAAATACGTTAGTACCAGTACGCGAACGTAAAAGATGATCAAAGACAGCTAAAATCAAAACGTACGGCATCGACGCACGGCGGGTGTACCGGCGCCAATCGGTGAGCACTTTTGTTTATAGTGAACTTACTTCTCCTCTTTTACTATGTTGATAGGAAGTAATCGCCGCCACCGACGGACACCTGCAACACAAGGGCTATACAGGTGCATTTTGCCGACCCTTTAAGAGACTGCTAGGCTCGTATTTTAAAGATCCCTAAGTTGTACAACCCTGGTTCAGTAAGCTAGTTCCATTTACGAAATCTACAAAAATTACGAATTATGATAAAAACTGTTGCAATAATATCAGCGAAGTGGAATAAGTTTCAATTAGTTTGGCAGGTGACGATGTATTTTAACTTATCTTCCGAATAATTAGAGCCGGGAGTCATCAATCTCATTCATTAGCTTCTGAAGGTGTTCCTAAGTTTGTAGTTGTATTCGCTCGCTCCCGCCTACTTTTCGCGCGCGCGAAATGTGTTTATAACGACGTCCGCGCACACCCACGACACCTAGTGAACATTCTTTCTCATTTAACTAATAGAGTGTATGATTGATGAATTTGAAAGTAATGCGAATTTTTGGCTATTTTTGGGTTCTTCTATCAATCTTCGGAACATTAAGGAAATTAAAGTTATATTGGGTATATTACTGTTGTTGCTGCTGAAAAAAAGTTTGCTTCAATTAAGTAATAATTTGTTATAGGGATAGTATTATTGGACCCAAACTGTTATATTAAATGACCATCAGATGTGGCAACATGCGTAAGTTTGTTAGTTCTTATGCATCGGATATTATTGTTATGAATCAATATATGGTAGAGTCGACCAGGTAAGGTATGTATATAATATATAGATACTGAATTTTTTAAATTTTTGTAATTTATTCTTAAAAATGGTTTAAAGTTAAGTAAGAATGATCAAAAAACCGCGGCGAATATTTAATATTAAGTATATGTATTCCGAATAAGTAAAAAACTACTTAAGCCTAAAAAGTGTAACTTTTTTCCATTTTGCAAGAACCTTTGCATAGGTAAGTACTACGTATTTATCTACTTGTATTTTGTACCTTAGACACATACTACATTAACGTGTTATATATCTATTCAAAAACGCATATCTCTGGTTCGTCTTCCCACGAATATACACATGGTAGGTAAATACAATCTCTGAGGTCACGATGAAACAGTGTTTATAATTCAACAATCTATCAGTACATAAAAAAAAAATGCAATAATTCAAAAATGCACTGCATTGCATTACCAATTTGAACGGAAATGGCGAATAAAAGCAGTTTGATCCGATCGCACTTCCGCTATCAATCTTGCGTCCGCGCAGAAACAATGCTACGGCAGCGCACTTCCCACGCACCCCGCAGAGGTTCACGACGGAAAGACGACGAGCGACTTTCTATTCCATTGCGTGCGTTGTCAGTTAACGGCTGTAAGGTGAACGTTTTAAACCTGCAATGGAAATGGGAATTGCTCGTAACGCTGCCGGCCGCACATATTCGTGGCCGAACCTTTGACTCGCGGTCAGTTCAGTCGGGCACCAGATGCACGATTGGTACGACGTACGATCTTAAACAAAATACAGTTCGGCCCAATACGTATTGCTACGTATTGTCAACAGGTCGTCCGTATACGATCGTCAGCCAGTTTCTTGCGTGACGCCATTTAATATACGAAGCGATTTTCTGAGTCACATGGGCTACTACGAAAATTGAAAATCGAAGTTCGTATCGTACCGTCCCTCTCACTCTCGTATTAAATAACGTAAGTGTAGGCGGGACGGTACGATACGAACTTCGATTTTCGAATTTCGTGGTAGCCTTGCTGATGAACTAACAAACATTGAACGGGATACTTAGGGACATCCATAAAATATGTCACGGGATTTGGCGCTTCGAGGCACAAAGACAAAGGAACCAAATATTAGCATTCGTTTTTACTTAAAAGAATTGCAATATAATTTTCGTAGTGTCCCCTTAATACAAACATGCATAAAATGCATTTTCATGGTTTTACGGACTACAAAAGAAGGGGGTCTAAAAATGATTGAAATTGGTCTAACATAATTTATACGTGACCTTTTGTGAGCCAAAGTTCCGGCGGCCGAGTAATTGGTAAACAAGTTACAGAAATATAATTAAGGTGAAAATTGTACAACTTTTTTTATAATAAATTACGTACTTTCAAGCCTCTATATCTTCAGTTTGTAAATTCTATAGGAGATATTAAATAAAATTATTAGACGTACGTATAATAATTTCTAGTTCAGTTTTTGTATTCAGTTCGGTTAAAAAATTAAGTGACCTAGCTTAAAATAAATTCTGGATAGGTAGATAATTTTCTTAATATTATACCCGATTTCCCGGTATTTAAAATAAAATCACCGAAAAATTACAAAAATATTGTTCACGGAGTACGACTGAGCATAGAAAATTACACACACATATTTTTGCATTCGTAAGTACCTACAGCAAGACCAAGTCCTCAAATCTTAAGACGACCGCGCACATGTCTGTAAGCGGCATCGATTTTATTAAAACCATTTTGCGATACGAGATAACGCTACTTTTATTAACTTTCCCGGTAACCACCGGGCACGTTTGCAACCTCTCAAATTAATGTCCCTTACGGAGGGCCACATGACGTATTATTATTGATCATAATAAATATCAACTTGATAACTTAATCTCACTTGATGGAGTCATGGAACCCGCCACGCGCTCCGCAAACACAAATTGTTCGAGATGCGAATGTCTAACTAAACGAGAAGTCGCTATGACTTACTGCTTAATCATTACCTTGTGCCTGCTATTTTTTAATACTAGGTTTATTTGCAAGATTATTAATATGTTAGAAATAGTTGATAGTGCACTAATCACACTGCCGCAAATAGGCGCGACTGGCTTTATTACAAAATAAAAAAAGTGAAACAGACTATATTATAGATTACCTTTTCTAAAGCAAATGTGTTTCCCTTCCTTTTCTTCTTAATTCTGTCTATACTCCGATGTCTTATAGCTTTTTTGTTGTGTTGGTGTATTTTTTTCTAAGTGTCATCTATTTGCGCTGGAATCTTTTCAATTTTAATTAGGCACGAAGAAAACATACTTAATTAAAAAAATTAATGACTTTTCCTCTCTTATGGCAAAATAAAATATTAGAAATAAGATAGTCATTTCTTATAAATAAAATTTAGTAGCAAACTGGCAATATCGCACCTGTAACGCACGCAAGACTCGTAAATGCTTTTGCACTGCATTAATAAAAACAATTAGTCAGTCCTGCCTATAAATCTGCTATGTCGCAAATTATACCGTGTTTTATCGGTGTCATTTATATAGTATACACAGGAGTCTGTAATTAGTGAACTTGTATTAACAAGTGGTGGAAGAGATGATAAACTACAGAAGGGGATAAAATGACGTCATTCTCTTTTGAGGCTTTTGTTTTTTTGTTCACATCTTAGAGTTACGGGGGAGGTTTATGTCCAAAAGTGGACGTCCTGCGGCTGATATGATGATGATGATTATATCGTTGGTATCGACAATCAATAGCAGTTTACCGCTATTCCGCGTATAAAAACTATCCTATGTCCTTTCTGGGAACTTAAACTACTTGTGAACCGAATTTAGTCTAAATCGGTTATGCGATTTACACGTGATTGAGTAAGAATCATCTGAACATCCAAACATCTTCACAAACTTTCATATTTAATATTATAAATATTAGTAGGATTACGATACCAAGTTATCAGTGAAATTTTCAGCCTTTTCCAAACCAGGAAATTGAAACAGAGTTTAAGTTAGGCAGGCGCATGACACATTTCTATCCTTGTTAACCAACTTCAAAAAGGGAGGAAGTTCTATGTTTAACTGTACCTATGTTTTTTTTATTATCATTTTTGTGGTCTGCATGTTAATCGGTACAGCAGCTTCTCTTATTCCACCCACGACGCAGTACGCCCGCGGGGGCAGGTTAATATTATAGTTAATATATCTGCACTGATTGCTGGTACATCAGGACACATATTCATTTACTGTGTCGGTGATTAAAACATGACATGACAAGTTTACTTTTAATGGTAATACGAGTATCTTTTTCACTTGCGTGTATTGTTTTGTCTAAAGGTGAGTGCAGGAATGTTGGTTAGTATAGAATATATTTTTTATAACACCCATATTATGTCTCATTACTTATTATTTTCTTTGATGTCGGAACTGTCCTCAAAAGAATCTACTTTATCGACTATTTGTGTGACATCCCCCTTTTTATTCGTGTACCGATTAAATAAAGAAAGAAAGAAGAGATTTAGTCACTAATACGGAAGACACACAAATAACGGCGTATCTGACTGTGCCAGACAGTCTGCCAACAGAAGGGTATGACGGAAGATCGTACAGAGAGCTGTGTCCGCCTCTACCACCGACGCAGACGCCTCAACGTTCCCGTTCTGTCAAGAGCGACATGACAAAGAAGAAGAAGAAGAAGTTAGTGCGTAAAGAAACAAGTTGGCTAGTTTCGTGGGTAACAGGTCTACGGCACATGCTGAGTCCTTTTGGCATCACACTACAGCACAACATCTCTAATTTTTCTCTCTTCTTCTATTTATGTTTTTACTGTTTTTTTGTTGTGATTTAGTTTATTTATTATGTCAATAAGAGTTTGTTTGAGTTAGTGACTACATGGTTCGAGTTTAGGTTTTGGTGAATGGGTGAGTCTTTTTATAACCATTTAGATTATTTTTGATAAGCCATAAGCTGGAAACATGAGACTGGTTTTCGAAACTTATATTTTCAACGGTTCTACTCACGATTATAAGCCAAGAACGGTCCGGATCGTTTCGATCCTTTCCGGAAACCTTAAATAAGTGTGAGTGAATTCACAGTGGTGACAAACCGCACGCTAAATCTTATTCAAAGTCCTTCGAAAAGATGTAAGTAAACAGTCGGACCGTTTCTGACTTAATCGGGCGTTGTCTTATCACAAGATTGCGTTCAAACCACTTACATAATTTCGTAATCCCCATAGTTAGGAAATTAACAACATAAAATTTTAGAGACTAATATAATTCCTCGGACAGTGTAAACCCGCCGTCACTTCTCTCAGCCTTCGCCCGAGGTGTTCCGGTGGCGGATACTGGCACGGCTTTTTGTTCTGTAGACACACAGACACATTTTGGCTAATGAGCGGATAGAAAGGCCATTATTCCCGGCGGCCTTATGCGTTGCGACATTTAGGTTTCGCTACCGTTTAATGTCATTGCACTATCATAGCTCACATAAAAAAAGTACAAAATCACTATTTTGTAGGTACTTTTTATTCATTTTAACACGATCCATTTGTTATAATTTGAGCTTAAGACTAGGTAAGATGGTGAAATCCGCCAAATTATGAAATTCCTAGGCATCTTATGTAACGCCGTCATTTCGCAATAAAATATGGCCGGCTAATATTGCTATATTGTTCAAAGCTAATCGTTGTACGATTTACCCAGTGACATTTTGCTATATCGTATAAGTAGGTAGGTACTGACATCCTATAAGTACGAAGAATACTGAAAATTAAAATACCGCCGCCACCGGAATACCAACTAACAACCCATGAACAAAATATACAAATGGCTTTATATGATAGAGCCATTCATTAAACTCTTTGACACACTGTATAAATCAAAACAATACGCGTCAAAATCCGACACATATCAACTACCCTTTCTTTCGACCGAACACAGTCAATAATTATCATCCATTCTGTACGCTTACCCCTACTACAAATAATAGCGAATTTCAAATTCAAATGGAAGCGCAACTAGCGCGTGGTAAAGACAGGTGTGCACGCGCAGCGCGATTTAGGGAGAGGGCGAGTGAGGGTCCGGAGTACCAGAGGGGCTCGTAAGCGTTTCGACCACAGTGACCATTGATTCAAATATCGATCGGTTACATTCGTCCTATGATTATGTTATGTATGTACCTATGCCTATAAGGGGTTTTTAAATTAAACAGGAATATTTAAATAGCCGATTAAACTAATTTGGCTTTAAACTAATTTGACTGAACGCCTCTGTATTTTTAGGTTTCTTTACCTCAAAAGGAAAAAAAATAACCCTTACAGGTAGTAAGTAGTCTCTTTGTTCTCCGTCTGTCAAGTGCATTTTTTTTTCAGGAACGCGTGGAAGTATCAAGCGGGAATTAATATAAATGCTTAGGTTTATTTCCCTTGAAGCTGTGAAAGAACCAAACTTCTAAGTCAACTCTAAGTCAAATTGACCCCAAAGTTAACCATATTTCAGCAGATTACGGATACATTGATATAATTGCCCAAAATGTATTATATTACAAAATCAAAAAGTTGGTTACTGTACCACCATCATCATTATTATTAGCAGTACCTCGTCCAATGTTAGACACAAGGCCGGGAGGAATATTCATTGTACAACTGCAAAACAAAAATTTTAGAGAATTGTTCAAAGTACCAAAATAAAATATTTTCATAAATTACATGTAATTTGATTCCGGTAAGCAAACAATGCCTGTATTGGGAGATTCCGCTCTTAAATTACAACCAAAAGACAAGCCCTAAAACTTAGAAGGTTAATTTACTCTTAAATATGTTCACCTTGAAAATTTGCCATGAGCTATTTTTACAAATCAAACTTTAATACGAGTGTGCCATAAAAAGAAAAATCACGATTTTATAGCAGCCAGTATCTAAAGTAAAAATTGTTGATTGACATTTTCAGAATCACACATAACATAACAATAGCCAATTCATCATCGTCATCTCAAAGAATTAAACAAAAGATCAATCAATCGGTAGATCTATAAAAGCCAAGACAACTAAATAACGTGAAAGTAGCTGCGATACAAATTCAGAAAGACTTCATTTTGTTTTTTTTTTTACTTTATAATAAAACAGCGTGAATCCTGCTTCTATTTACTGTGGAGTGGAGATGAGAATTATGAAAAAAAGATGTTTATTTTTTATAATTTGTACTCGTATGTTCTTGGCTTAGTCTTGTTATTGTGGACTTTAAACGCAGAAGATTTAGCATTCTCGATTTGGAAGAAACACACAATACACACACACGTCACAATTTTTAAGAGTTTTAGATTTTGAACATCAACAAATAAATCCTCTAAAGTGCACTTTCTTTGTGTTATCTCTATCGTATTTAAAGTTGTCTTTAGGCTTGTTTTAAAGAATTTGTCTACGAATCAGTTTAACATAAAACGAAATTCAATGTCACGTAACGAATTGCTAAACACAAGTAATAATAAAACACCCCCCAAGCTACACCCCTAGCTTTGCACCATATCCATAACAATGCGCATTACTATACATGTTCAGAGATTTAAGAACCTGTTTATAGGCACCCTTAACTGTGACGACCATTTTTACTGGAGCTAAGTCAAAGACTTTGCCCTATTACATCGTACTGTTACAGGGAGGTCTGTCGTAACTGGTGGTAGAGCTAGTGCAACTTGCGCCCGTCGCGTGTCAGCGAGGGCGCAGGACAGGTGTGTCGCACCCCTTATATGACGGAATTTTAGGGCAAAACGCATAACTATACTTATTCCACATAAGTGTGTAGGGTGGCAGGACAACCAGTGATTTAGATAACGTGGGGTGCAATTAAATGGACTTTGTTAGATCGAGCGGATTAAGTACGTTGAAATTTAAATTTAATTTTGTCAAAATTGTTATTATTTTATGCGGGCATATATCTTAGTGTACCTAACAGGCTGGCGGATCCTGCTATGCACGGCTTAAGAATAGAAGAGATGAACTTTTTTTTGTGGGTGCCGTTAAAGGCGACCAAGGAATCGGACGTGAGTGTGAACACCAGCGGCTTCAAATACAAATACAATACAAACAATTTTTTTTATTCATCAAAGATTCAATTGCCAACTACAAACTATGAAGCCAAGCGTTGCGGTGTGGAAGGTGAAACCAAACTACCACATTCTTTTCCCAAGAAAGTCGTCAAGATAACCTAATCAAGTAAAGAGAGTATTAGGTATTTTAACTTTTGCGATTTCTGCCTCTTAAATAAGAGGCAGAAATAATTTTAGCAATATTAAAGTCGCGGACAAATGAAGAGTGTAGGTATTAATATTAGTAAAATACTAATATTGCTAAAATTAATTTGACCTTTTGGTCACAATGCAGCGGGTAGGTAAGTGATAGAATATATAAAAACAAAACATATAATATGCATTACGTATAACTTCAGTTTAATATAACATACGTTTGCTATAATGCTCATAACGTATAATGATAAAATATATAATTTCATAATGTATAACAAGCTATGGACATAAATAAATTGAGTATAACGATCAAATAATATAATATTCGCAACCTCTAACAACCAAAGCATATATAACATTCATTTAATCTTACTACGGAATAAATCCTCAATAATATATATATACATTTTTTTATTTCACTTTTACGGTTTCCTCGCTGCTATAAAAAAAACCTATTATCGACAGCTAAGGTGGGAGCTACGCTCCACTTCCCTCCTGCCTTAAACTAGCCTTCTGAACCAAAACTATCCAAGTCTCTATCCAAGAAGCTCCGAACCGTCTCCTTAATTATTTTCCACTAGTATTATCTTAAAATAACATAAAATTCTTAACAGCCAATAAGTACAACTCCGGCAACTAATTACCATAAGTAATCACATGCCCAAGCTTACACCGACGGATTTTATGAATGCGCAGTTTTCTTTTACACAAGTAACTAAATCATAGCTTGCATATTTAAAGATGGTCGTATATTTGTTTTAAATAGATATATTGGTGACCGTTGGTAATGTAACCGGCTGCCCATAGATAGTAAAAGCAGTTCCACTCATCGTATGTAAATAAAGTTGTCGATAAATACAGTCAGCCCTCGACGCGGTCATACATGTCGGTTATACAAGTTACTTGTAATATAACAGGTAAAACTGTAATGTGGTTACCGGTATAATTGAATATGATTTTGAAGAAAGAAAGAAAGAAAGAAAGAAAACATTTATTCGTAACATGACATGATGTGACGAAATATTTCAGAATTAAGCATCCTGGGTAAAAAAAATATAATTGGTCCATCAGTTGGTGTCGTTTTTATTTAATTTAAGTTAAAGTTAAATTAAATAATAAGTTAAATGGAGTTTTAGGAGAAGGTTGGAGGTTAGGAGGTATTATTTGTTTTTTTTTTTTCACAACTGTCATCACATCGCTGACACCAAGTAAAAAAAATTCGGCAACCCGCCCCGGTGGGAATCGAGTTGCTGCAGAAATCACCATGTCACTGTGAATTAACTTTTAGTTTTTTTTTAACCGCGGAGAAGCAGGTTCAAAGTTTGCACTTTAGTAATCTTCACGGATTTATTTAGATTTTTTATGTTATTTAAAATATGTCTCTACTTGGGCTTATCGTTTAATTATATCCTTATATTGACAGCAGAGACAAACCTGGAACAAATTCGTTTCTTTTCACAGATTTCTTACGAACTTGTATGTTTTGACACTGACAGCGATTGTTATCAAGTAGCGATTTGTCCGCAATGGGTCGCCCGTGTTTGGCTGTTTTGACCACAAGTCTCATATCGTGATTTCATAAACATCAAGTCTTTCAATAGATTTTGACCGATTATATCAGCGCCAAAAGTATCGTCGCTCTTTATTCAAAGTGTGAGTGCTATACGTGTCTTTAAAGGCTGATCCTAGATAGGATTCTGTTTTAACGCTATTGTGTTCGGCGCTTTGTAATGGTGATCGAGCCGTTGATGCCATTGAAACTTTTTACAAAATTGATAGATTCGCCATTGAGCTTTACCGTACCTCACTAAATCTTAATGGCCTTAACGCTCTTTTCTTCACATGACGTAGGTATGATCCGATAAAAATATACTTGTGCAATTTTTTTTCGGAATGCCGAGGATACTGTCTCTTTCTCAATTAATGTAATTTGTTAGCATGCCGTTTAATTGACAAGTTAAAAAGTTAGTTTGCGCAAGGTTTGCGCTCTACAATGTTGGTCCGATCGGAATGTCATACGGAGTGAAGCCGTGAAGTTTATTCCCACGACGGCAATATGGATTTCACTTATCCCAGGATAGAGCTACATGAATAATAGACGGTATTTTTGCAAAGTAATTGACACAGGGCTGCTCCGCGCCTCGAATATAAACTTATAGTATAGTTAAAACGATTAATCTGTCGCGGTTGGTGGTACAATCCGAACGCGAATAATGAGACGAACTCCTACGAGGGACTCTCTGCTTGCGTGCCAATTATTGACGTAATTATTTTGAAAATATGGCTGAGCTTTTGTGATATTTAATACCAAAGCGGCTATATTTTTTAATCTTCCATCGTGGTCAGCATTTATATCGCCACTACGCCGTCGCGATTGTCAATTGATTCTTTATCGAGCGTCCGCCATTAATCAAGACAAGAGTCACCGATGAAATGTATATGTCACCATCGATGATTTCTTGCACTTTTGCGCAAAATACGAAGTTCCCAGCGCACGAATAAAAAATATGTCACGCGTTAACGCTACATAAGGGCGCAAACTATTACAAGGCGCCAAACAATTCAGCATTACGAGTAGGCAATTTATGATAAGGCTTATGATGGACCTCGGTTAAATTAAAAAGATGCTTGAGCGACGTATTAACAAGAGGTTGCGAAAATTAAAACGATGCCAGTATTACTGGGGTATTAAGCGTCTAGCAGGCCACTCGGTAATGAGATTGTGCGGTAATCTCTGATTTTAGTTAGCGGGCGCCGCGCGAGACGCACTCGCTGGTATTATCGTCACAAGCGACAACTGAGAAGTGACCGCTGATTATGCCGCGTTCACACCGCGCGCGGCTAATAACCGACCCAGAGGAACCCATTTATTTCAATTATCAATTAGCCCTTAACACCTAGACGCGAGATAAGCCACCATCATTCAACTTGAAGCAATACACTTAATTAAGAGCAGATTAAAATGAAAAAGTTGCTCGTTACGGCCTGTAATGAAGTGGAAAATATATAAGCTAGGGGGACGCGACGGCAATTTTTCTATTTAAAGAATTTGCCACCTTGTGTTCAGTATGTTGGGAATACGCGGATTTCGCGGCAACGCGTGTGCGCAAGCCAACATTAACCTGTCCACGGGGTAATAGATTGGGAATTTCATGCTCTAAAGGTCGATTTAAATTAATTTAAACATTATGAAGATAAGTGGGGTGGTGGCGTGGAACTACAGGTAAGTAGTGTTAATTCGACATGCGAAAGTGCCGGGTACCGTGTGGCTTCTATTATTGTTACTGCTATTCTACTTAATAAATAAATAGTTTATTTATGAGTAGGTATTCAGAATACTGCAATAAATAAAGGGTAGGTTGTGACTAGCTACATTTAGTCATAAAAAGTGTGCTTTCTGTACTGCTTACTATGTGTTGGTGTGCAATAGTTTCTGTATTGTATTGTAAATTAAAAGTCAGGAATTTAAAACATTCCTCAAAGTATTACCCCCTTATTCATAAAACTTAACAAGCCTATGTTAACTAACAAATGCTTTGTCCCTTTCTAACAAATACAAATGTCGAAGTGACAGATAAGGACAAACGAATTTTAGCGGCATTTCAACTAAAATAGGTTTGATTGTCGTTTATGAATAAGGGAGTTAATCTTTATTAAAGCAGATATGTAGCACTATTGCTATAATAAGCATGAAAATAATAATATAAAAGTTTTGCATTCCATTTTACCTACCTTGCCTATATAACAATATCTATAATACTTATAGTAATAAAGGCAATACGATCATTGTTAAAACGTTTGAATTTAATTCTTAATATAAGAAATATACAACACAATATCATGCCTTAGAAATATAGCTTTATATTTCAATTAAATTCTAGTAGCGGAATTTTATTTTCCGCTTTGGCGTGGATGAAGGGCTTTGGTCACGAGAGCTGACAGTAGGTAAGCATGTTTGTACCTAATAGCAATGTGAGAACCTGGAAGCCCATTTCTCTTATCTTGACATAATTGAATCAAGTACAAGTTGGAATGAAGGGGATAAATACGCAGAACTGGAGCCATGAAATCGATTTAATAAATATACTCGGAACAAGAATTTGACATGAAGAGATTAAATAATAATATGTTTATTAATCTAGGGAAACGAATGCGAAATCCTTTCGTAATGACTGACGGAAGGTTATTTAAGATGTTTACAGACACAACAAGAAATAAACCGAATGTCGAACGGAAGCTCTAGTGGATATTGACCCTTTGAGATCCTTGCCCAAACACAATGAAGGACCAACAAAAATAGTACCTAAGAACTCGCGCCGACACATCTGCCGGCCACTATCGAATAAATCTACTAAAATAATATTTTTATTTTGATTACGCATGCACGGGGTAGGCAGATGTTAGGTGGCTAACATACTGGCTTTAATTCCGACAAGCCTAATTCGAAGTTACTACGACCGCTGCAATCAGTAAACGAAGTTTTTTGAAGTTGCCGAAAATTACAAATGATGAATATAAAGAATTTTTTTTTTTTTATTCGACTGGATGGCAAACGAGCAAATGGGTCTCCTGATGGTAAAAGATCACCACCGCCCATAAACATCTGCAACACCAGGGGTATGCAGATGCGTTGACAACCTAGAGGCCTAAGATGGGATACCTCAAGTGCCAGTAATTTCACCGGCTGTCCTAATCTAGATCAACATTTTTAACATTCTAACTAAACAATGCGACAATGTATCGGAGGAATATTACAATTGGAACTCAAAAAGAAGAAAGGAACGATTTTTAAAAGTGGGATAATTTTTACTTTTGAGTTTTTTTAACGCTTTTTCCTTGTTTGATGTTCTATCGGTCGGTGTGTCTCCACCGTAAGGGCAGTTTTAAGTCGCCAGTCATTGACCAAAGCGATATGGGCTTTAATAGGGCATTACATTATCATCTACTTATTGACCCAGTACAAGGTGTGAAAGAGTTGAAACTTTGGGGTGTCTATTACATCGTTCAAGTCACAGTTAACAAGCTATTGTAAGATGACGGTTTATGATCGTTGGAATCGACTATACCTATATTCATTTTTTATCAACTGTATATCGACACGTTTTTTGTTGGGGTTTTGTTACACATGTCACTGGAGCTTAAAATAGACTTGGGTGAAAAATAAAAGTGTGTTTTATCAGGCAAGCAAAATTTTACAGTCACCATCTCGAGGTTAGTTCTAATGGAAGTGCTGAAAGTTTCTCGATGAGGGCTACAGCATAGATGTCTGTAGTGTCTAGCTTAAGTGGCTAAATAAGAAACAAACGAGTTGAGATATGTGGTGCAATAAGAGATATTCGTAGAATCAGAGAGCTTAGGCTGTAGTTCCCACTCGGGCCCACTGCAGATTAGGAACTCCACACGCACACACACACGCACGGACGCACGCACGCACACACACTTAACGATGTTTTTTTTTTCACCGCTAATCCGGTGGCAAATTACAAATAAAATTTCGCATATGAATTCTGAAAAGCTCAGAGGTATAGTATTGAAACCACGAGCCTCGCCTCTCCTTGACAAGCCATAAGGGCAAACCACTAGACTACCAGACTTTGACAGTAAGTACTGAAAGGAAATTCATAAACAAAAATCTTTGATAGAGGTTTTTGAAAAGAAAAATCAGGTCACATGTTTACTTTACCAAAAACGAATAACCTACAATACCATAGAATCATCAAAACCCCAGATTTTTCGAGTGATAACTTTTCATAATTAGCGTGGCATTAGTACTTATTTTAGCTTAAGAAAATAATGCTAAAATCTTCGGCTTTCACGTATAAAATCAGTGACAAAACTTTGCTCAAAACTATTCATTAGCACATTGACGACACCATCTCAAAGAAGTAGGTAAACAAATTGATTTCACACACTGCAGTACAAAGACGCACCGCCCACGGTAGAATACTTACCATTCCGCAATTTGACGTGTAATAAAAAGGTGCTAATAAATAAAATTAGTACCGTATATTTTCGTTGACAATAGCAGTAAAAGAGACCGCTGGGAGTCAGGGCGGGACTCTTACGCGTAATGGTCGTAAAGAGTAAAAGCGAATGTGGAATTTTAAGTTCTTTCTTGTGTTATTGAGCGAATGATTATATTTTTATGATTTCTTGGCGATTTAATTGAGTGGAAATTATTTGAATCACTCGCACGCAGTTGTTACTTGTAACGGTCATATTTATAATGTGTTCGTAAAATTATTCGCAGTTGATAATGCAGAATTGCTCTCTTATAAAAGAGAGCAATTAGAGCAGTTTATAATTTGAAGACGCGTGAATCTTTAAGATCTTTTTTTTAAGAAACAGGTATCCTAACCCTGCCGTCGCTTTATGTTTTTAAGATAATCATACGTTACGTTAGGAAAAATATAAGTGATTTTCTTACTAACGTCGATAATCCAAAGGCTACTAGGAACACAGGGAAGCTTAAAGTTCCATCTTAAAGACTGGCTAAAACCAAAAAGTCCTTTTTGGGAACTTGCATACGTTTTTATAATAAAATTCCAAAAATATTAAGTACTAACGAAACAGATACCAAATTCTCTCTAAAATCTATTGTCAAGAAGACGTTATAAAGTCGTTAGGCTTATTATAAAGTCAATGATTATATCATGGACAGGGATATTTCGAAATAATTCCGATCCGCATTAGTACAAATAGCAAATTGTGATGTGTAGTATATAGATATCATTTATTAATATTGTAAATTTGTTTTTAATATTCCCCGTTGAGATTCTTGCCGGATTCTTCTCAACAGAGGTTTTTCCGAACCGGTGGTAGATTTTTTTGACATTGATAATTGCTTGGTGTAGCCTAGGTAAATTGAATAAAGATATTTTGACTTTGACTTTGAATCAGAGACATAAGTACTGACTCTTAGAGTACAATATAGTGGTAGATAAAAAACCTAAAAAAAAATTCGGCACGGCTAAGTAGGTGGTTTGGAAAAATTTGTACCTACCTACCTATTTTTTTAATCATCGTGTCTTAAATCGAATTTTGACATAAATCTTTAATGCTTCGACACATTTTGACCGCACGTCAGGATATAATCGATATAAACTAAAAAAAGTCTCAAATGCATTGTAGTGTTACTTCACAATGGATAACCGTCTAACTTATAAATTTTTGTGCGAACAAAGGCGCCATATTGACAATGTCTCGGACAAACGGACGGCCGGACGGTGATATAATAACATATCGGCCATGAGATCGAAGTAAATCAATCGATGATCGCCTAAATCATACTCGAAGCTCTCCGCTATAACTTACCTACTGACGTTCTGAAGCGCTATCAATATGTAACAGGGGTTCGTATTACATGATAAATTCTTTCTAGTTGTAATCCCTTTCTCAAAGTCACAAAAAAATAGACTCGTTTTCCCTCAGACGTTAAATGTTTACGTTTGGAAAGGATTTTAAAATGCAACAATTTTTTGTGAGAGGTGCGCCTCAACCGGATTAACTTATGCAAAAGCGCTTGGCTGGCCAAGCTTTGTAAGGAACCTTAACCGAGACGTTAACGTTACGGTAAGCCTGTTACGGTCTAACGAGGTTCCAATACGCATTCAGCTCAATTAAGAGTATTACAGTTAATAAAAGCCCAGTGTAGTCAAATTCAATGCATTCGCTGCTGAATGGAAACTTTTCTTTTTAATCCACAGCAAACTAAAATTTATACTCAGTGTATTAGATTTAATTAAAGAAATCCCATTCCAAATGTCTATAAAGCGCAATTTGCTTATCTCCAATGCCTCGTACGTTTTAAAATTGCGAGTTGGAAACGCAAAAGTTTACGTTCTCACAATCTGCGTTGTGTATCGGCTGCGCTACAAAGGGTGGGTACTATTTGATTGCTTCATTATGCGGAATCGGACTCGGTTCATTGTATATCATTTCGCATGTTATATCCGTTTGTATCCTAATTTAATCATCCTGAAGATTGGACCACCGGGAAAAGCGATGTAACGGGGGGCCTGACCGATTGTGTGATTGAACTTTTAGGACAGCTTAGGATGTGCAAGGGGTGTTATTTTTGCACCAAAGACATCATAAACAAGCTGTTATATAGCTCAGTAAGTTGATTTCGAGATGCAGAGAAAATATGTGACTACAACGATTGCAAGGTGGTCAAAATAACGGACCTGTGAACAAAGATAAATGATTTTCTAATTGAAAAACATTATTCTAATACTTTTAACAACCAACATTTGCTTCGAGGTTCTCGAAAATAGCACTAACGATTACGATAAAAATTATTATGTGAGGGTTTCGGGGTGTTTGCTTTCGAATTTGCTTGGTCTTATCTCTGGGAAAATGATGCATTCGAATGACAACTCAAGCAAAACTGGATCACCCAGGTAATTCGTATAGAGTTGCGATATCGTTCACTACGAATAATAAAAATGATCATTTTTTAAGTAAAGACGTAGATTTTTTAGCATCATCCTGTGCATGTATTGGATCCAAAGTCAGCAATATCGGGAGACGCAAGCGCAGCATCGCATTATTTATTTGAAACGCGCAAACGTTCGATTCTAATGCCGTCACGAGCTTTCGCTCATTTGATTCGGTTCAATTTGCCTGACGTCTTATTTGCAACCCGGTGGTCCGATCGAATCCTGGATATCTTACGAATTTGAAATTTTATTACGAAAAGAGAATGTTTTAAATGTTAAACTTATAAAACATGGCTGCAGATAATTTAGAACCATTCTAGTCAGTAAAACTTAAACGCAATTTTTGCTTTAAGATTCATAGGTCCAACTTTGCATGACAACATGCATGCCAAAACATGTTTGAAATTGCCACACAGAAAATAGAACGAAGTGCAATTTTAATAAAAGCAATCGTTACAGCGTTTAATAATACATTTGCTTTAGTATACAGTATATAGCATTGAATAATGGCCATAAAACTAGGTACTCATACATGATGGAACTCCTAGAAATACGCCTGGGGCGATGTAGCTCTTAGCGATAACACAAGCGGCTCGTTGATTGATAAAGCCTATCATGCTATTAATACGACTGAACCTGCATAAAACTACCAGGTACGTTTAAGTTCCTCGTTCACGCTGATAGCTGTAGCTTAATGTGTACTAACGCACAGAATAGATAATAGTACTAAAGTTCAAGATACTATTTTTTTTTGACAAAGTGAGTGCGAAGCCCTGTCAGTCTAGGTAACAATGCTTCCGAATGTCTGTCCAGCTGTCTGTTTTTCTATGGCTACAGGTCACATTTCTAAAGTAATTTTCATGAAATTTTGTGAGCTTTGTGATATATATTTTTTAATACATATTACCTACAGACTTCCGTCGATTCAGTTTTTTTTTTTTTTTCAAATGACTTAACCTAGAGTTCGAAGTTCTACACTTTACAGCCTATAGAGGTACTAGTTTTATTTGTTCTCACTTAGCGACGACGTACGTAGCGTTGCCGTGGTAGCCTTTCTAGTAGTTGACCTATAGCATGGGCTACCAACTCATACAAGATATATTTAGTACTAAAAAACGGCAATAGATGGCACTACCATTAACATCTGTAAAGTATAAAATGTAAATAAGCCGAATTAAGTAGAAATATTGATATTAAAATAAAGAATAGCATATTTTATAAACACAACTTCACATCAACTTTATTTAAACTCCTTAATTTGAAGATAAGAAACATCATAAATAATAAATTGAGAATACGAAAGTATAGGCTACATGTGACTACGTTTCAGCTATGAGGTTTTCGTAGTAGTTTGCAAAAGTAACGCTAGATGGCGTAAAACCGGTATGCGCATGCAGCGGGCTACTATGTAATTCGAAACACGAAGTTCGTGTCGTGCGGTCTCTTTCGCTCTTTTAATAAATAGTATAAGTGTCAGAGGGACCGCACGACACGAACTTCAAGTTTCGTAGTAGAGTAGTGACGATATGTAGTTTTAATTTTTTTTTTATTCGACTGGAAGGCAAACGAGCAAGTGGGTCTCCTGGTGGTAAGAGATCACCGACGCCCGTAAACATCTGCAACATCAGGGGTATTGCAGATGCGTTGCCAACCTAGAGGCCTAAGTTGGAATACCTCAAGTGCCAGTAATTTCACCGGCTGTCTTACTCTCCGCGCCGAAACACAACAGTGCAAGCACTGCTGCTTCACGGCAGGATTAGCGAGCAAGATGGTGGTAGCAATCCGGGCGGACCTTGCACAAGGTCCTACCACCTGCTATTATGCGATTATGCAATTATAGTATATAAGTGTTGTGTAGTGTATATACTTGGTTTGGTGTTTTTCAAAATCCTCTAATATCTCAGAAACGGTGCGTCCTAGCTCAAAAATAGCCAAATTTTCAACCCCCTCCAAAGCCACCCCCTACGGGACTACCCCGGACCCAACCCCAAAATTTCATCCCCCCCCCCCCCACTTTTAGCACATTGACCAGCCTAACCAGACCCCTGATCCAAGGGTAGCAAAAACTTCCAGGGCCTATAGCTCCGGAACGGGGCTACTCCGAAACACAACGTTCGAAGTTCGTGTCGTGCGATCCCTCTCGCTCACGTATTAAATATGTGTATGTGTTTCGGAACACATACACATATTTAATACGTGAGCGAGAGGGATCGCACGACACGAACTTCGAACGTTGTGTTTCGGAGTAGCCCCGTTCCGGAGCTATAGGCCCTGGAAGTTTTTGCTACCCTTGGATCAGGGGTCTGGTTAGGCTGGTCAATGTGCTAAAAGTGGGGGGGGGGGGGATGAAATTTTGGGGTTGGGTCCGGGGTAGTCCCGTAGGGGGTGGCTTTGGAGAGGGTTGAAAATTTGGCTATTTTTGAGCTAGGACGCACCGTTTCTGAGATATTAGAGGATTTTGAAAAACACCAAACCAAGTATATACACTACACAACACTTATATACTATAATTGCATAATCGCATAATAGCAGGTGGTAGGACCTTGTGCAAGGTCCGCCCGGATTGCTACCACCATCTTGCTCGCTAATCCTGCCGTGAAGCAGCAGTGCTTGCACTGTTGTGTTTCGGCGCGGAGAGTAAGACAGCCGGTGAAATTACTGGCACTTGAGGTATTCCAACTTAGGCCTCTAGGTTGGCAACGCATCTGCAATACCCCTGATGTTGCAGATGTTTACGGGCGTCGGTGATCTCTTACCACCAGGAGACCCACTTGCTCGTTTGCCTTCCAGTCGAATAAAAAAAAAATTAAAACTACATATCGTCACTACTCTACTACGAAACTTGAAGTTCGTGTCGTGCGGTCCCTCTGACACTTAAACTATTTAATACGAGAGCGAGAGGGACGGTACGATACGAACTTCGAGTTTCGTAGTATAGCCCTAAGCTGTAGATAATCTATAAACTAATATGGCTGACAGCGTTTTCAGCAGATTACGAATAGGTTTGGATCTACGAAACCTCGATTGCTTACGCACTGACCAGCGGCCGTGAGTAGGTTATATAACGTAGCGCCATCTACCAACCCTGTCATGTCCTAGTCAAGCTATAGATTGGGCTAACAAGCGACACCCGTATCATTAGTGTCTCGCTAGATGGCATATAGGTATCGTGTTATTTGTGTTCTCAGTGGTGCCTTCTATTGTAAAATAAAGAAAAGAAAAATAGCCAGTTGTATAGCCAGTATTAGGGTGATACCGTTTGCTTGTACTAGGTGGTGTCTCTGTATATTATGTTCTCTGTGCCTATAGCCTCTCCAGGAGAGGTTCATGAGTTCACACTCGGATTGCACTTTTAAGTTCTGCGAAATTCAATAAATAAATGAAAAAGTACTACATAATTTGTCATGAGTTTTTTGGTAAAGGAGAACATCGTTGAGAAATCTGTGTACACCAGCAAACCGTAAGCAAACCTAATTCAATGATATGTGTGAAGTTTTCAATCCACAATGGCTCTACGTGAGAAAAACAACGCATTCCCCCGTTCTAAGAGGACGCCTGTACTCAACCCTCAACAGTGAGACGTATATAGAGCGAAGATGTGAGCAGACGATCGTAAGTAGCCTATCAAGTCAGTGCTCTTACGGCTATAAACCTGTATTTTAAATTTTGTGGCCATGTTAAGATCGTTGTATACGCCAAGCTGTCCCAGTGTTCACATTTGCGAATTAGGAATAGCGAAATCTCCCATATTTTTCAAAGTTGTACAACTTTTAAAAAGAAATGGCGTCCACTTGAAGCCCAAAAAAGCGTTGTAAGTACAATGAAAACATTAGCAACGTGCCATGACGGTGTAACAGTATACGGTAACAGGCGTAACAATGGGGTATCGGTTCTTCGAAGTTACAGTCGCAAAGCCGCCGACGCGTCTGCCTTCCACGTCTCAAGTTAAATTTAGCGTTCATGATCCCATCAATATGCATTATGCGATATAGGCTCCGCTATACATTTATGCAACCGTTGAAAGTAAAAGCCCCTAAACAAATGTGCGTCTTCAATTTATAGATACGAGACGTTTCATTATCAGTAACGAGGTACGCAAAAAAACTAAGTTTTATTTTATTTAACGCGCACTTCGCCACGGCTTACAAAAACCTCAAAGCATATAAATGGGCAATCAATATATTTAATTGAGAATTTATTACTCGCAATTTGTAAAAAGAAATTTTGCAGTTCGAATTTTAAAGGTTTACTGAAAAAAGGTACCGTTGAGTGCATGAAAAAGATATCATTCACACAGGCTGGTTTGCGATTAAAAATGTTGTAAATGCTGTGATGCTGCGTTATTTGTAATTGTCCCGCCACTTTATGGGAGTAATATCAGCGGTATTTACATTTTATGATGGACCGGTATGTAACGAGAGAGCCTGCGGGATGCCATCACTCGTCCACCAGGAACAAATTCTTATTGCTGTAAAAAATGGAAGAACAGTAGACTGTGAGCGCGGATTATGTCTGAATGATGTAACGCGACGTAAGAACGTCGTAGAGGTGGCCACTGCTTTAAATTTAATCATAATTCAATGCTTCAAAAGTTGTAAGTTTAATGGGGATCATAAAAAATGGGCGTGGTGCTGGGCAATGAGAAGCGTTAGTATTACTAAATACATTTAATAAAATCCTTGTAACGATGCGTATGGCTATACATAATTAGTTTGCCATAACAGGTTAATATTTTAATTATTATTCTATTTTATTACGTACCGAATGTCGTAGTAAATTTATTTTACTACCATGTATTTAAATCTTATAAAATAAATAGGTAGCTAGTTTGAAATCACTAATTGCCACTTTAATTTACATTTATACCATGGGATAGGTTTCTGCGGATTGTAATATTAAATCGGTCTATTTTATTAAAAGGAAAAAAAAAAACTGATCATGCGTTTATTTTTATTTCTAGGTTTTATTTATTATCTATGCTAACTACCTGCCTTACGTATTTAAATAACGAGATAATTCTATTTGGCTTATAACTATTTACGTTATGATGTCATATAAGTATATGAAATACTTTCTGTTAGGATAAGTTAATATAATAATATGAATAAAGTCAATTTCTTATTTAAAAGTAACTTACACAATGAAAAAAAATAAAGCCACTTCTACATTTTCGTACTCTACATTACTGCAATTCATTTCAGAGCGCAATCATATTACGTCATAAAAATGACAAATAGGCATGTATGTGGCTTATACGATCACATCGCTGTGATGTTCGTAAAAAGTTGTAAACCAGTGCCAGTGTTGCACAGCTTCAATCAGATAGTGGTCTCACGCGCAACTCCATTCATCTCAGGTATTTATCGGTGCAAGGCGGATGCTGTCCGTTGCTGAATTAAATCGCGATGCCTAGACGCGAACTGAGCTCCATTCACAGAGTTACCGTCAACTATTCATTGATAAACCTACTTAATTATGTTTCTATCAGTGTATTTGAATAAGTATTTTTTTATCTGTAGTATAGTATAGTGCCTGAATTTCTTGTTTGTTTGCAAAAATGGCAGTTTCTTTCTGGAAATATTTTATCAAACCAAGTTTTCTTTTAATTAGTAGAGCCTCTAAATATTTACCGGACCGGACCGGAACTAGCTAAGTAATTATTAGTTTATAATAGAGAAATCGCGTAAATATTTCGTCGTAAATATTTAAAAGTTGGCACGTTATGGTGTTTGGATGACTCATAAAAGTTTTTAATGCTTACACTCAACGTTTATAACAACTAATTTATTTTTATTTATACGTCTTAATTAGACATGGAACATGTACAAACCGGCCAATGAGGAGACCGGGCTAATCAACGCGATCGTGTCTCCAAAGATAGTTTATCTCCGTACAAGCTTTCTAAGAGATAAAAGTCAAATTTGATATTATAAAGTAATATGTAAGTTATAAAAACGTGATTTTATTATGCCATCAATCTTGTAGGGCGGCGCGTTGTCTCTGCTTTGTAAGTTTCTACCGATCGGATCGTGTGAGTTCCACTTTATAAATACTTTTTTTATCGACATTACCAATGTAGTAGAAATAGAATCGATTTCATTGAATTAAGAATGAGTTCAACGAGCGAGGTGCAAACTTACATTATGTTTTTTGTAATTTATCATTAATTTGAATTTAGAATGAGAATAATATTCGGAAAAAATATTGTTTTCTTTACATGAAAATCTATAATTTTAAGCTCAAACAACTTAGTCTGTATCTGGGCAATATCATATTAAAATTTTAACGATATGTCATTATGTCGATACTACAAATGTTAACATGAAAATTACATTAGGCGTATAAAATGTTTAATAAAATCACTTTTCTCACGTCCCCGACCTTTGATATAATAAATATTTTGACATCGCCAGCGTTATCTATCGATATTTTATCTTTATCTTGTCGCGGGTATATGGAAAATAAAGCGTCTGTTGAATGAAACCTGTATTACAGATCACTCAATCTTATCTGTGGTTCCGTCTTGTATCTCTCAATCTTTGGTCATGGTGTTATACATTATCATTATAGCGACTTGTAGTGCGAGTGCGTACAAATTTTATGAGACATAATTTTCATTAAGATAAAATTTTATATCATGAGACCAAATTACTTCATTATTAATAAAGTAAGGTAGTATCTTAGATCTTTTGTTTATCAGTTTAAATACAATCTCATTTGTTCAAGAAATAATGATGGAATTGGAAGTATACATGTAATTGATTTGTATCTGGAAATACTTATGTGTGGGGTGGCAGTGTGTTAAACTGAAGATAGTCCTAGATTTTTGTCTTACGTAGATATAAATTGCTCAGAAAGAACATATTCATAATTAAGAATAAATCAGACAGCGTGATTAATTTTAAATTTTATTTGGCATAAATTACAAATGGCAAATGTAAGTAACTCTGAATTTTGTGTCAATAATATTTTTTTGTACCTATTTACTGATTTGTGGTGTGCAATAAAGAAAATTTGTATTGTACTCGTATAGTTGCTTTTCGGTGTATACATATTCATGAACTATATATAAAAAATATAGGTACACGCGAGGAAGAAAAAACATTGTAAATAGAAAAATAGGTTTAACATTGCACTAGACAAGTAAGTCTTGTATCTTGCAATTGCAAGTAAGTGTTCGTCACGTATGCGAGCTAGTAACAGTAAGGTTATAACCGGTTAAGTATAATTTATTTTTTGTTTTTACTCGTATTTAAACTGTTTACAAAATTTTATCAACACATAAAAATAGAAAAAAACAACTGGGACTGAGAATCAAATAAAGTTTCTTATCGTTTCGTGACACGTGCTTCACCACTACTATTAGGGCTCTTCAAGGCTACACCAAGTACACTCTAAAGTGCTTAATAATAATAAATTATAATAATTAATTTAAATAATAAATATTTGACATGCAAAATTTTTAATTTTATTAATAAATGAGTATGAGTATGAGTATGAATAGGCTGTTACTGAACCAATGCCATAAACTTTTGACTTTGTACGTACTTTTCATCAGGTGAGTTAGAGGTCAATTACGGGTCAGTTTTATGCAAAAAAAAACCTTAAATTCCTTCCATTAGTGTCAAACTGTCACGTATCACCTTGTTATAAAGACTGTATTAATTAAGGTTTGTCATTTTCCCTGGCTATACCTGGTAATTAAACACCACTAGCAAATAAAGGACGAAAGTGAAATGTGGACGTTTGTTCAGATATAATATTTGTTTTCCTGCGGGTAACATTAACATGCCATCATGTAATTCAAGACCCCTTTTCCGGGGCTCGTGTTGTGTCAAAGGGTCGAAGTCAGGTCTGTGTTGACATCCGTTGAAACTTGTGGCTACTGGAATTCCCAGAGAGTAATCATAATTTTAAAGCCATTCAAAATCAGTGCTGATATTAATAACGAGCTAACGACGTGTTGTCTTTATAGCACCTGTCAATAAAAAATGTGTTCTATCCTTATTCTATCTTTAGGTGTTCAAATTCAAATTAATTTATTTTGTCAAGATATGTGATAAACATACAATTAGGTGATAAGTAGTTAGTGAGACACACTCATAACTAATATATTGACCCAGATAACTCACGTCTTAAATCGAGTTTAATCCGTAGCCCTTCCTCTTCGGAGCAACGCAACACATCGGCTGCTGCAAAACGCGCACATTAGCCCGAAATATGTCGGGCTAAACTCATTTTAAGACGTGAGTTATCAGGGTCAATATATTTAATATAAAACCTACCTGGAAAAATTGTCCTGCAATAGACGGAGCCTTATTTAAAAAAAAACCACAACAAGAAGCTATTAATTATACTGAAACATCCCGCAACTCCCACAAGAACCCCGCTCATCCTCATCGGCCGGAGCTCCAAACCAGGTCAGTTTACTTTTGGATTGCTTGAAAATTATCTTTTGCAACTTGCAGGCTCTTAGCTTTCTGCCACCCCGAAAATTGGCTCGTCATACCAGCTGGCGTGTGAATTCTGGTTAGAATATTATTAGTTAATTACCTAAGCTCGCTTTTATAGGTTTAAGTTATAACATAAAAATGATTTCCTCGACTTAAAAATACTTAAACAAATAAAGTTATGTACGCGCTCAAACCTGTAGAAATTTTAGTTTACTCTAGAGAACCTCCTTGTTAATGTGAACAGAAGATGATACAATCGGACTTGCTAATCCCCTTCACGTAACTAGCAATCTATCATCAATAACAAATTCAAGTGTTCATTCAATAATAATATTCCTAGATATCATAAAACTTAAAATAAACTGTACTAAAGCCTACAAAATTTTACGCTACTAGTCATCGACCCCAAAATGCTAGCCTAATTACCTTCCTGAATTTAATTCTTAATATTTGAGGAAGAGAAGCGCCAGCCGTTATATTTAGGTCACCTGAGGCCATAACTTTAAGATAATGGATTGAATGAAACTAATTCGATATAATATCAACAAAGATTCTATTGTTTAAAAATGAAGCGTCAAATTCATGATGTATTTGCAACATTGTAAAAACTTTACCAAGTTAATTTTTATAGGAACGCTATCAAAATTTACTTTATTTGCTCGTTTATCAGAAACTCTACCTGCTGTAGGCACCAACAGGCTGCATTCCTACGTCGTCGCCACGCGACTAAAGGGCCTTCCACAAAAACTCAAATGTCATTGCGCAAGCTCATAATAAGGCCCATTCAGGAGACACCCTAGTCGATATTTTTTCAATGTCAAGTCGGAGCAGGCATGCAATTTTATACAAAAAACGGCAAAATCAATAATAGCTGCGTGCACGTGTTGTCGATGGATTATAGATTGTGTTTTCGAAGATTTTCCCAGCGCTCAGCGCTCGGATCAGGTACAGGAACAGAGGAATCCATGGATTAGACCAATTTAAAGTTTGATAACAAACAGTAAAAGCTGCTGAGTACCTAATATTAAATAGATTGCGGAACTCCTAATTTTTTTGAAATATCAAATTTATAGAAATATCCATATATTATACGAGTAAGTGTAACAGTAATGATGAGCATGTAAAAAAAAAATCGTATCATTACACAATAGTGTAATAGTGTAATAGTGTCGTTTTATTTTTTATTTTAATCGTATCATTACACAATAGTGTAATGATACGAATTTTTTTTTTACATGCTCATCATTACTGTTACACTTACTCGTATAATATATGGATATTTCTATAAATTTTAGAATTTACCAAAGAGATGAAGACGGTTTATATACACGTACCACTAAATATTTTTATTCCTTATCTACCATAGAATGTTCTCACAGTAAGTTTGTCAATCAATACGATGTCGCTATGACTTTTTCTGTGGAAACTTCCACCTATGAAGATACAGCTAATATGATAATTATTAGTTCTTGTGTAACAAACAAGGAGTTATTATAGAAGTCCAATTCAAACCGTTCAAGATTTTCAGTTTCAAAATGTAAATATAATCTAAACATAAAGCGGCCCTAAGCATCTCCTTGTTTTATTCGCAAAAAGCAACAAAGGCGTACTATATAATTATAACGGCCAAAATTGTAACTGTCGTCTTACAAACTTACGTGTTTCTTACACAAAAGCAGGTAACTTTATATAAATCGGGGTCTTTTATAGAGGGATAAAAAACTTAACAGTTAAGATACTTCTCAGAGATCAATAGTGCAGATATCTATCAAAGTTCCCTAATAAATAGGTCAGCGAAGTATTGCTTCAAATGACTGTCATTATATTTTCAGCGAAAGATACTTAAGAGAGATTTATAGCTATTTAATCAGTAAACATTATCATTGGGAAATGTGACTCGGGGAATTTGAATTGTCCGTAATTGCTATGGTTGATGTACAGCTTGAATCAAAATATTGGTTAAATACCCCATTTTAGGATAAGGTACCTTTCATGCTGACTTAAATGATACTGGCGTATCATTACAGTACATTCAATCGATTCATTAATATCGTGCACCTATTGTTTCTTACTAATTCAAAACAAAGCAAACAATTGCTTCTTTGAAAAAGCTCAAATACCCTCTCGTTTTAATCACCCTAAATATATAAGTTTAAATAAGACCAATAGCGTAAAAAATACGCTATTATTCTAGCTCCAAATAAATAAAACTTCATTGTAATGACGCTCACTTATGCTTCTCTCCACTTTTTCAAAATAAACCACAGATTTTAATAATATGAGTTTTAACAAAGATATTTTAAAAAGGTAGAGTCGAAGTCAAAGATATCTTTACACTTTAGTACCTTGTCACTTTGCCTTCTAACAATTTTATACAAAAGTTCAAACATGAAGTGACAACAACCAGGTAATAAAGTGTGAAGATATCTTTGACCTCGACTACAGCGTGTACTCATTACCTGAGAGCTCATTGGCTGTGAGTATTATAAGCCGGATGGTGAGTAATTTCGCGAAAAGGTTTCAAAATTCATTACGTTTTGTAATGATGAGGAGGATATATTGTTTTTCTCCGTCCACAATGCCGCCACAACGCGGAAGCCTATACTTAGCCCAAGATATGAGCTTTTAACAAGCCCCATCCTTTTCAAGCCGAAATTCAATCTTGCTGCCTTCACATACAAACTGACTAAAGCTTTAGCTTTAGTCAATTCTCGGCCATCGGTATATTTGACTCTTTATGCTAAATACATCAATTATCTAAAGTAAAATTTCCAGGAACGATTGACCGCAGAACTTTTTTATCGTTGTTGTAGATATGTTTCAGAAAAAGTCAAAAGTTGTCTAACTTTAATTAGTCTAAAATTGAAAACACCTCTTCTTTGAATGATTACAGAGTGAAAAGTTGTAGTTTTGCTTTCACTGTCCTGATCAATCCCATCTTTACAATCGTTAAGTATCGACATGGTATTGAATTAAAGAGAGCTGCTAGGTGGTGTAATATATTGGCCACAATTACCGACAGAAGCCATAATTAAAGGGTTCATTTACAGTTACAGTAATTACGGGAAATATCATAAACATCTCTCAAACCGAGCTCAAGGATACTGTTTTACATTCCAGCTCTGAGTGTTTGTAAATGTCACTGATTGACGTTTTCCCGTCACATTTTTTTGTTCACCTACTTTGAGTTTCGTAGCTATGACGGACATTTTTGTCTGATTTTTTATTATGTCTTTGTAATGGACAAGTTCGCCTTCAACTTGACCGGTACAGTTGTAATTAGTTGACCGCTGTTTGTTCCCCAGACGGAAGCGTTAATCGTGGGAAATTATTATTAAGTTATGAATTAAGCGTCAATAAATTTATTTAATCAATGAATGCATTGACGCTCCTTAGTGACAATTCCCCATATTTTTAGGGTAACTGCAAAAGCAAAAATGAAACCCTTAAAGGATCAGTCCTGTGTTTGTCTGTCTGTCCTAAACTACTTAAAACTACTAAAAACCTACTTATCCATACTAATATTGTAAATGCGAAAGTGTATGTGTTTGTTTGTTTGTCCGTCTTTCACGTCCAAGTGGAGCAACGGATTCATATGATTTTTGGCATAAAGTTTATGGGCCAGAGAGTGACATAGGATACTTCTTTTAGTTCATAGGATACTTTTTATCCCGAAAAAATGCACAGTTCCTGAGGAAACAGCGCGCAATAGCCGAATTCCACGCGGGCGAAGCCGCGGGAAAAGCTAGTATACACATAAATGTGGCCAGTGGCCAGTTTTTAAATTATGTCTTGATCAGAGTTAATTGTCATCATTGAATGCTTGCTCCGTCTTGTCAAATCATAATGTCAAAATGTTCATGATAATAATTATTCGATTCGTGTTTTTCGGTCTCTAATCTAGTCACTCCTAAAAAGTACCTAAGTAAGTCTTTTATGTAAGTAATTGCTAGTGTGTACTATTAATTTCTATAGTAATTAAACTATCTTATTTCGTTTAAAATATCCATAAAATACAAAAGTGTACGTAAAGAATAATTTTACCAACTTTTCTTAGTAAATCATTCAGGCTTTATTGAACATTATTTAAAAACATAAAATGGTATACGGAAAAATGGTATGGTATAAAGGCATCATGTTCGATTGGCTCGCCAAAATCACTCACAGGCCGCACTGGAACGTCACTCACGTCATAGTAGAGAAAAGGACAGTAATCCGTCTCGGCAGCATCCTTTATATAATTACCTACGCCGGCTCGGTACACAAACGCGTGATAGGGCTGCCTACTCTACCAAAGTCTAAAGAACTTAAAGTCACAAAACTCGGACAGAGCAATGATGAGGTGCGGTGAGGGGGTGACCGGCGTGGCCCCGCGGGCGCCCCGTCCATTCCGACGTTCAGTACGCGATGGTACTGTCTGCGAAGCGTGTCGTAATTTGTCGTGAATAAAATTTAATAATTGTTACGACACAGGAGAAATGGGGTATACAGGTGAAGTATATATAAACGCCTAACCCGAATTGATTTTTCACAACCTTGTGATTGCTTTCCAATGCAATTTCTAATTCGTTTGTATGTTGGAATGAGAATCAGCTATATTATTAAATTCAATAATAGAATATTAAAACCATCAAACAATAAATGCCGCAAATATTTGTCGGTTCAGCATTTGTAAAAGATAAATAAACTGGTGACTTAACTTGCGTTTTATTCACTCACTTCAACTCGTCGCGAAGAGGTTAAGTATATTAAGTGGCAAAGGTAATATTTTATTATAATTATAACTGACTAGATTTACTAGACAGTAATAAATGCAGATACATAATAAACCGCGGAGTACTCGCAACTGACGGTTACCGAGGTATGCGGAGAATTCATGGCGCGTAGGTATAACTCGCGTTCCGGCCGTTTGTATGAAGATGGTGTACTGTTCCTTTTCTCTACTGTGCTCACGTGCACATCTTGGCAGCGCGGGCGCAGCGGAATAACAATAATCGTGAATGAATTGTAATGGCGGCTTAATTGATGCGGTACGCGCGAGTTCGACGAGTCCGTAGTGATGGAGGAGAGCATCGACATTAATTTTTAACGTCAATTGTATTTTCTGGTAGTGTACATTATTTATTTGGAATGACGTGTCCAGTGTGATGATAATGTTTTTACAATTAAGGATATGTTCATTCAGTACTTAAGAGCAACGCTCTTGTAGACACATTGCTTTCCAGTAGTATAGTATAGTGTCTCATTATTTTTACTCCAATCTACTCAACTTATTAGTTTCCAGCTTTTAATATCGTAAATCGTAATACTAAGGTGTTCTGTACTGTAACTAATTTATGAATTTTGGGTCTGCATTCGGTTTGATCAGAATATTTTAACAAAAAGGACCGAGCGGACTTAAACAGAAAAAAATATATATCGTAATTATCGTGTTTAAGTGTATCCAAGAACACTGCGCTTTTGCGGAGGCCTATGTCCGGCAGTGGATTGTTAATAGGCTTATTACGATGATGATGACGATGCTTACATTCTGGAAGAAATACATATTCATATTCAGAAACATGATATTCGTATATACAGTGTGTTCAGTGTCCTGTAAAGTTAAATGTAACAGATACGTCACTACTTTGTTCGCGATTTCATTCATTCATTGAATCTATCTACCTGTAGAAGTCTGAGGATGAAATTGCATTGAAGCTTCTTTTTGCTAAGAAATCGAATGAAAGTAGTACCTGAGTAGGTAAATTTAAAATTAAATTTTACTTACATAAAAATAAATAACGTCAAGTACTAATTTTCTCCTAGCTGTTGCTTTTAATTCTTGTTCTGGAGTAAAGATTACAGAATTATTCTGAGCTCTAAGAAATCGATTGTACTTAACAGTTGAGACGGTTTTAAGTTTAAATTGACTATTTAAAGATCACGGCTCAGCTTTGCAGTACATAATAATAAGTAAATATCATTATACAATACACACAACTGCGGCACAGTTCAATTCTATTGACACTGAAACTATTAGCCTTGACATCCAATCGGAAGTCCTTTAATTGACAACGCAGTTACTTACATCATTCTTATTGGCGGACGCCTCACGAAACCATTTAATAGACTTGTCGTTTCGATACAGTAAAAATTGTTATAATTTTCTACTTCAGACAAACGTATAAACTTGTTTGTTTTGGACTATCACGGTCATTACTAATTTTATGATTTATATTCGGTTTTAGTTCCGTGTACCTTGATTTTAAAGAAGCTCGATATGTCGGCACAGTTGCATGCGCCATGATCAAATGATGGATCATGATGGAACAAAACCCGAATTTAAATCATAAAATAAACTATGATTTCTGATCTTAAACGTCTCATAATTTTTCTGCTATGAAACTATGGATCAGACAAGTATATGGTACGAATGTAGGTAAACAGGTAAATACTTATACTATTACATAGACGATAATTCGATAAATATAACTTAAACCTACTATTTGAAAAATGCGATGCAATATTGCAAAGCAATTTGATTGTGTGTGTGTGAGGTTTCCGATCCACACAGGGCTCTCGTGGGAATTCTAGACCAAGCCTTCTTTGAGTGAGATGTATAGAGATCAAGATATTCAAGATGATATGATGATGACAGTTTTAATGCAATGGTTTACAACAATATCATGTCTACTCACTAGGTACTTTTTTTACAGAAATAACGATTGATTGCTGGTGTTTTGCTCAAATTTCTTCCGTCTTAAAAACTGGGCATTGGCAATTGCATCACCGAATGCCGAGTCATCGGACGGCCACTTACCGAGCGGATGTTGTTAACCGTGCCTTGATTAGTCGAGACGATGTCAAACGGGAGCCTGGGCAAGTTCAAACAATTAACTGTATTGAAGTGTCCGACTCTAATGAATGATACAGACTTGCTCCGTTCCATTACACAAACACCGTGACGCCACAAATTGAGATTAATTCTTCAAGACTGCGTACTGTTATCAGTAATAGCCTCAGTCTACAACGAAGTATCAACGTTTTTCTTCAAACTAATAGTAATCTTAAAGCCATGGTCTGGTGCTTTCATTTGAAAATTAGTTGACTTGTAACTCTTAATCCTTATTGCCACGACGATGACATAGTTCAAACTTTGAATGATTCAATGTTCTGTTGCTATATTTAGCTATTTTGTCAAACTGCACATGGCATTTCTAATTGACAGGAATGTAAACTTCCTCATGTCACTGTTGGCTGTATAATAGTTATTGTGATCAATGTTTGTTCGTCAATTCTTTTTCTAAACAAGCTTTTTTAGTTATTAAAACTTTTGCTTCTTTTTTGCTTTATACAAAGTAAAGGACATTCACACCGGTTCTTTGAAAGTGTTTGCTCGAGATTTGTTTGATCGTGCCAGAGGCAATTTAGGTTTTGTTACATTGTTGATTTTAATTGCTACTGTAACCGACTTGTTAACAATACTTCTCCTTGCAGTCGGGTAAACAATTGAAGCACTTGAGAATTTTTTTTTTTTAACTATACATAATGAATGACAGTCTATACATAATGCATACATTTTATTTCAAAGGTGGTCTTGTGAAGTGCTATCATAAGTCACCTGTATTCTAACGTTTTCAAGTCTAAACGTGGGTATAACAATAACTTACTGAAGTGGTTGATCAAAAGTTCGTTACAGACTCTCGGAAGCCCAACGACAAGTGAGCTGTCGATGGGGAGCTCAATAGAGACATTTTGCTGTGGAATAAAGTTGGTGAATCGGAGCCCTTACTTGATATTGATTGCGTTTAAATCGACACTTACACCCACGCTCGGTCAATATTTACGCTAGATACAAGTATGGGCGACACCGCGACGAGTAAGGAAGTGTTACTTAGAAATTTGTACAGATAACAACTCTTTACATTTGATTTTACCAAGTATAAATCGATAAACGTCTGATTCAGATAACGATGTAAATGCCATTCATGGTATTGAAAGTAGTTATTTTTACAATGATAGGTACATTACTATTGAAAAAAAAAGCAATGATGGTACAAATTCTATTGTTCTGAATTCTGCACTGTCGCAGGCAATTTCAGTAAGTTGACTAGCTACTGCAGTGTACAAAAGCAAATAGAACTTGTTACCTCGCATACCTATTTTCACCACGTCCTTTGTGTCTTGGTCACGACAGTAAATCAAAAAACCAGCAAAACCGAATTAAACATTTATTTAATTTTAAAATCATTGATTGTTCCGAACGGACAGCGCAATTGAAAAGGGTTCTTTAAAATAAATTCCACGACTTTCTGCGTGTACTAGAAATTTGTAATTTAAACCTTTCGATTGTGACACTCATTTGAAATTATAAATCTTAGATCAGCCATTCATCACGTGTCGGCGTTTCTACGGCAGGAGCGGTGACCTTGGGGATCAATCAAGTAAATGGATTAGATATATTTTTTTATAAATCGAAGGTCTTCCCTCTGATTTGCGAAATTTGTGCTGAAATGTGTAGGTATGTATGAGAGATGTACGTAAATAATTATAGTCGTCATATTAAGTATCGTGACACATTATTTTCCTGATAACTTAGATTAATACATAATTATCTGTGTTTCCGTATCTGTCTAATTTTGTAGCTCAGATACAATAGGTAGGTATCAAAATACCATAAAAATCAAAAACTTAATGAATGTGAATGTGAATTTAACTGTTCCAAAATAATAGGTAAGACTTAATCAAAATACAAATCGCTGTTTAGGAAGAGATGAATAAAAAAAAACGAAGTTAAGAATATTTGACTTTGGTTTCTCAAGTTTTGCGAATTCTCGTCGTTTTACATCGTGATATCCATGATTAATAAAACCTAATTAAGGTTAAATTTCAAGAATCAAATTTTACCGTGTTCCTGGTTCGAAAAGTTTATTACTTTGAATGTTACACTAATTAATTCAACTGGAACAATCTGCATCAGAGCGATTTGTTAAGACTGCAGAACTTATCGCTTCAGTCAAGCCAAAGTAATTGTTTTAACGAAAATACTTAATTGCGGATAATTGTTACAGGCAAATTTTACATCTTGGAAGCTTGAATTAATTATAAATTGTTCATGTTACGTGTCTTCGCCGCTGTAAATGTCTGAGTGATAGAAAAAATAACAGCTGTTACTGCAGAAAGTAGTGAGTGTTGTCTTGGCACGAACTAATGTTAACAGGAATATAAAAGAAATGACTTGTTATGAGCAAAAAGCTATAAGGTATGTACAAGTATTCTATTGTTATAAGTGCTCCACTTGTCACGCGACAAAACCAATTCATTCACAATTTACGTACTTGACAGTACCTAGTGACTTGCGATTTCCTGTCGTGATGTAACTAGACAGGGTCCACAATGAGAAACGAATAGAATATTTCGGATGCAATAAATTTAAAAGCGGTATCAAAGCAAACATTACGCCTTCGTAAATTGTACTCCCCGAACAGCGAAACAAAAATAGGGAATAAATGGCCAACTTCACACCACAATGCTTAGGAAAGATAAAAGGAAGAATTACACGGAAATTTCGGGGCGTGGGCTTTGTCAGCTGAATGTACGGTCCTTCACTAGATAACAATTTGCACGTCGAGTGTGTCACGCATTGTGTTAAAGACATTATAAATAAACATTACAAAGAGGCTACCAGATGTGTGAAGAGACTTTGAGCTCTGGACGGCGCAAGTCTTTGAGAGGCAATTATAATGGATGGGTATAGGTGGAACTCGTTCTGTTCACTGCTACATAGAAGCTGGTCAGTTAAATTGAATTACCATCATTATAATGATGCATATGTTACGGGCCTTACACCGGACCAGCTATACCATTAAAATTGTTTTAAATTCAATTTTAACGGCTATTATTCGTTACATATTTTGATCATTACTCACCTTTATAGGGATTAAATAATCAAAGAATGTATATCATAGAAGGGTAAACGGTAATAATTAAATACTTGTGGGGAAGAAATGCAGGAAAGGAAACCAAAGTCCCGGGCTACGGTTGATCACGGATAATGCGGTTGACCGATATTACGCAATACACAATGCAAAGCGGTGCGTATAGTCCGCGCGACGGTTAAAGACGGCTCGGGAAAAGTGGAAGGGGCATGCGCAGAAGTCATTTCTTCGGTCTGCTTTGCGGGGTACAGGGGTGAAGGGCAGGTGGGCGTCGACGCCGTCACGTTATTGGTTAGTCGTCGCTCTCCGCCGCGCTTATTGGTGCATGCGTTTCGTGTTCCATTACGTACTGTCGCGCACAAATTGTTTAACTTTATTTTCATTTCGTCGTAGTGAAAAAAATGCCGAAAAATAAAGTTTTAACTAGGCAAGCCAGAAAATTGGTTTACAACGCGAACTGTTCTTCTTCAATCTTTTATCTCCATTTTTGTCTAACGGATTTTGAAAAAAAATGAATACTTAATTTTGTATTTTTTTTAAACATCCATACTAATATTATAAATGCAAAAGTAACTCTGTCTGTCTGTCTGTCTGTCTGTTACGCTTTCACGCCAAAACCGCTGAACCGATTTGGATGAAATTTGGTACAGAGATAGAATAGACCTTGGGAAAGGACATAGGCTATCTTTTATCGCGAAAAAGAGGCTTTAAGGGGTTAAAATAGGGGGTGAAAGTTTATATGGTGGAAGTTCGTCGCTGTCGAAAATAAAACTATGAAACTTGGCATTTAGGCATTTAATATACTATCCATGTCCATACTAATATTATAAATGTCAAAGTGTGTTTGTATGTCTGTATGTTTGTCCGTCTTTCACGCCGTAACGGAGCGACAGATCGACGTGATTTTTGGCATGGAGATAGATAGTTTATGGGCCCGAGAGTGATATAGGCTACTTTTTATCCCGGAAAAATGCACAGATCCCGAGGGAACAGCGCGCGATAACCGAGTACCACGCGGGTGGAGCCGCGGGCAAAAGCTAGTTGTCTATAAAACACTTGTTTCGTAGTCAAAATACCTTAACGGGACTTATCACGCTATTTGACCCAATTATTATTTACCTCGACGTTTCGGCAACATTTCACTTATTTCGTATCTCTATTGACGTGAAAGATCTAATATACACGAAATCTACATAATTTTAATTTATTCGATGTAAAAAGTTCAATTAATAATATTCCGTTATTACCTACTAGCTTTTGCCCGTGGCTCCGCCCGCGCGGTATTTGGTTATCGTGCGCTGTTCCCTCGGGAACTAACTGTGTATTTTTCCGGGATAAAAAGTAGCCTATGTCACTCTCGGACCCATAAACTATCTCTATGCCAAAAATCACGTTGATCCGTCGCTCCGTTACGGCGTGAAAGAGGGACAAACATACAAATATACAAACACACAAACAGACTTTCGCATTTATAATATTAGTATGGATTACATTATCTTATTAAAATTACACTTACCTAAAATTTACTTGTGTTCTTTTTTCTGATATATGTATTATTTTGTTAAAAGATTTTGTGCGCGATTGTACCCATGCGCCATTTACCCCCACCAGATTCCCTGAGCCGTCTTCAACCGTCGCGCGGACTATACTAACAAATTATTTCCGGTTTGCATTGCAAGTTACAGCAAAAGGAAGCACCGCAGAATAGCAATAAAAGACCTGTTATACAATATTTATGACACGGTAAACTCAAGTTAACAAACTAGAATCTTCGTAATAGAATAAAAAACGTCCATGGTTAGTTCTACAAGCGTTTCAACCGCTATCAGTTTCCTGTCGCATATATTGAAGAAATGAGAGACCGTAAGCAAGAAATTTTAATAAATTGTAATTATAACGCATGTAACTATTATATACAAATTTTATAAAGTTATTATTGTCCCTAGGTTTTTTTGTTTACTTTCTTTATTAAATATGGCGGCAGATAAGCTAGTGTATCTCGGGGTATACTACATTTTGTAATTTGCACATTAATAGTGACTCTTTTACTTAGGAATCGCGGGCTGCAACTCCCGAAATAGTCTATAAATCATCAAAACTATTTATAGACAAAGATAAAGATGCTTCCTCATTAAACTAAATCCAATCATCGGATGCTCCACAATCACGTTGTTATTAATTTATAGAAAGTCATCGTGCTCCCATTAGTGCGAGATAACCATATTGATCATGAGATATCTTCATCCGCAGCCGAGACTGCTTCTTACTTTTGTATGTGATTGCCCTAATGATCACGTGCTGCTTGTTAGTGATGATCGGACGCCATTATTACGATTGATTTTGTTTCACAGCCGCCGCGGATCGTTACAAGATTTATGACTTTCACAAGTTCTAATGGTACAATTATGACCACAATTTGACACCATTCATGATGTGCTACCCATCAAATTTCGGACAAATAAAAATAAAATCAATAACCCTTGAGAACTCCCGCCTCAATTAAAACGGTAAGCGTTGCGTGCTAGCGTAGCTGAATTAAATCGGCTATTATATCACATAGAAACATCCTGTGTTGTGACTATCGCGTTCTTATCGTAGAAATCTGTTTCTATCTCATTTAAGATCTCTCCAATTAATTCCTTAACACCTCATTAGTGTCGAGTAGGGGCATCTTTTACAAACTTAATGCAAATTCAATTGAGTCGTGGCCGAGCATTCAGATTTAAGCGGTCTCACCGGACCCAATCAACATCTATAACGTCCTGTCCCACCGCTTCTCCACTAGATTTGGGGCCAAATTAAAGTCCAAATAAATTGTAGAGGCGCCTATTAGTCCGGCCGCTTTGTGTCAGGGGCGAGCACATCGTATATTTTAGTTGTAGTTCTCAACGGAATCACTTTTTATCCAGACAAACGTCTTAATTAACGGTCAATGGTTTATCCATAAAATATTGCATCGTATAGTTTCAAACTACGAATTTGGATGCCACGCCATTAAAACGTTCAATTTTCTGAACATAAAAGGATATATTAATCCCTTACGTTTTATTTGTTATTATAGCATGATAGCAAAAGGAGTTCTGGAGCAATTAAATAAAATATCAATGTGAATTCAGAATTTAATCGGCGAATACGAATCTGTATTAAATTTTATGGGTTTTATCTTAATTATTACGAGTACCACGCATGTACGAGTATGATATCAGAATCATCTACGCATTCCGAATGATTTGCAATAAATCGAATAAAAATTAACAAGTCCATTTACAAATCAATGACAAAGTTCCAATTAAGTAGCTCGTATTATAACGTGCTGGAAAGCAATTTCTCGCGTCCCAGTGATTATCATAAAATGAAATCTTCAACGAGCACACAGGGATTATATATATGACCTGATTTTGAGAAGTGTTGCCAGTATAAAAATCTGTCACACTGATTTTACACGAAGACATTCATGTTTTAACTCTGATTTTTGAACTATATCAGTTGATTTGAACTACGAAAGTGAACTGAAGATACATTAATTCAAACATTCTACCATACATTAACATTCCGTACTCTTTACTTCTTAAGAAATGGTTATGCAAACTACCAGTTTTTTCATCTTTAAAATGATTTGACATGAAACTTCATCCAGTTTAAATTGTTATCAAAATGGTAGTCTTTTTCGGTTGATTTATATTGCTTCCCTTCCCCATTCGTGTAGGTGTAAGTGCATGCCCTTCCTAATTCCTTATGCCTTAATTTACGACATAAATACAGGTCGATACGCCAATTTGTAAGCCAGTTTGAGCAATAATTGTAAAACTTTATAGAATACATGCACAGCGGTAGGCCAATAAAGGCTTGCGCCGATTTTCCCCGTGACGTGCGCCCAGAAACTTTAGCAATATTCGAAAGAAACAATTAATAAGTTGTCCAAGCGTCTCTATCATAAGCTCTCAGCTTACAACAACGCATAATTATATATCACAAAAACAATATAGTCATTAACTGTTTCAGAGGAGAATTTTTCTCGTAGCCGGTCATATAAAAATTTATTGCTGTTGTAGTCTTTTGTACATAGTTTTAGGGTATAATGGCGGTAATTGTCGGCAGTTTTCTTTAATATGTACTGACACGCGTCTAATTGTTCTTGAACAAGTAATTCGTGTAGGTACTAGGCTCAATTCTCACCCGGTACTGCTAATTTACGAAATCGGTTGGTTGCGATTCAGACTCATGCATCGAGGATTCCGTCCCGGTTTTTTATTATTTGTTGATTTGCAAGAAACCTTATACCTAGACAAACAATAAAAACAAAAATAATAAATTTGTTGTTTAGGGAACCCTCTTAATTTTTTATTTAATTTGTTATTTGTTGCAGCAGCTATTGTAATACATGTTATGTTTTAAAATTTCAGTTGTCTTCTACGGTTCTTGAGCCCTGTGGCGGACAGACATACAGCGTAGCGACAGAAATAGGTTTCTATTTATCCTTCGGATACGGAACCCTATAAAAGCGGTTGCACTTCTAGTGCACTTTAAATACAGGGATAATTTAACAATCTTCGTCATTAGTGACGCACTAAGGCGCGTTAGGCTGTAAACTAAAGGTTCCACTGGACATTTTTATTCGACTAAATTGGGTTAGTTTTATAAAGGGTTGTATGGCGCACATCCTTTGAAGCACAATCCCTACTAATTTTAACTAGATAATCACACAATCTAATTTTAACCTCGTCGAAAGCACCGACGTTTTGTCTTGCAAGCTCATATTAGTATACATTACTATTCATGACATAGTCCTTCGGGTTGCTGGCTTAATAATGATAGACATAATGACCTTTAATAGGGCTAATGGGTTGATTGGCGTCATAAAATCCGGAGAGAAGCTCGGCGGATTTAAAACGATCGGCATTGCCCTCGGCGTACTACAAGAGGGAAATAATTTAATCTGTTTAATATACTCTTAATCGGAAAGGTTGTAGGCAGATGTAGTCTTCTGAGTTAGAATAATCGTAGGGTTTCTTTACTCGAAACTCGATGACACATCGCGCTAGAAACTTTCCTTACTTAATGGTGGAATCTTGTACAGATCTGTTTTTCAAACTTACCTATATTTATTTAAAAAATGCTTTGTGACGTTCTGTAATAAATAAGAACAATCAAACTCGGACGCAAAACATTAAAAAAATACCGATACTCATATCTAACTACCAACTATTTAATCTAACCTCAGCCAAAAGAACTTAGACATCAGTTGAATAATGTTTAACACATAAAACATGATACATAAATGTAATATTTTTGAGAAAAAAAATCCTTTTACTTCCAAGTTTTAGTTTTACACGAAACCCTAATATTCTTAAACAGCTCTATTATCAAATTGAATATTTTGCATGTTTATTTTTACCTTGATAGGTTTTGATACGGTTCTGTCGGCAGTTCAAAGGCGGCACCTGTGCCCCCCTCGCTGTTAAACAAATAAGAAAAAATAATTGGCCGTTTAACTGCAACTATAAATATTAATAACGCGATTTGGTGCGATGAATGGCTATTTAGGGTGACCATGCTTGCTTTTAGGTTGTTTCTGAAAGATTTTTCATCTGTGAGAATTTTTAACGCTTATGAGACGAATGAGGGGTTTTATAAGTTTGACGTCAAAGTCGGTCTGTCTGTCTGTGGCATAGTAGCTTTCAAACAAAAAAGCCGATTTCGATGTGATTTTAACGTGAAAGCGAGTTTCCTTATGGTGGGTCTCTATGTTACATCAAAATAGGTTTAGCCATCAATAACGGGGATTTTCAACTTTTCTAAATTGATGATGATGGGGTTATTCAAACATAATTTTCATATAATTTCGGTTTCGGTTTAGTATTTTTTTAACTTCTCATTTACTATAAAAGTATTGGATTTTAATTGGCGTCTTATAAATATTTGAATGATTTATCTACAAATTAATGCAAATGTGGCTGTAAGGCATCCCGAGGCACTGTAGACGGACGACCTCAAGAGGGTCGTGGGCGGCGGATGGATGCGAGGGGCTGAAGACAGAATGTTCTGGCGCACCATGGAAAAGGCTTATGTCCAGCAGTGGACTGATCTGCTGTAGGCTGATGATGATAAAATTTACGTCACAAAACTTAAATTTCAAATATTCATCCTGAACTGGATGTTACCTATATGTCACTAGAACAAAGGTCCCAAAAATGTATTTCTTTCACTCTGCTTAAAAAAATACGTTTCTCAAAATAATGTTTGTATTTTCAATTGTGCAAATCGAGCTTACAGCCTTCTTACAGCATACAACTGCAAGTTTTATTTTTCTTTAAGCACCTACATACTTATAAGTTTTTCTAAAAGTCAGGCGTACTTAACGTAGTTACTTGAGCAAAATTTCATGTTATTTTTTTGTCTAATTTGCCTTATAGTCACCCTACCATAAGCGAGATGCCAGCGTTAATTTTGACAATTCTCAGCGCCAATTTCGGCCCTCGCCCAAAACTAATCAGCACGCCCTTTTTTCGTACCTGTTTGTTTTAATCGCCATATTTGCTCTCCTATCCTTTTACTCACCGCTGATTAAGATTTTATTCATAAGCTTACCTTTTTGCCAAATCGATTTCGACTTTATAGCGTTTTTATGTGTGTTTTTACGACTATCCAAAGTATGGAGTGCATTGTTTTTATAAGTTTTCTGTTACAAGGGATCTCATCTGCAATCTGATCTGATTGGCAAATGGCACTCTATAAACAATGCACCCAAACAAGAAGCTTATAGGGCAGCTGTCTCTGACCACAAGGACAGCATCCAGATACTATCAGGTCAAATTACATTTGGCCAGCGCCAAGGACCTTCATATGGCGGGTAAAAAAAAGTAAGCCGCCGCTACGTGTTTAAGGAAGTTCGCGGATTTGCGGACAATGTTTACATTTAGTCTAGTCAGTGTGGAGTGGCTTGTTTGACTTAAAGCTTTTCGTTGAGGTACGTAATGTAATTTTTACGGATTTGGATACTTTGAACGTGCCGACTGCTTACTAATGAACAGAGAATGAAAACTATGTATATTGTACCCTGAGAATTAAACTGACTTAATTCGTTATTATTCTCCTTTCAATAATAAACTTTTACAAGAAAATAACCAGAAAAAAAAGAGATTATGTCGAATTAATTTAGTTTAATTCTGAAGGTGCAATATTGTTTACAGTATTATTCAGATATACCAGGAATATTATGGTGGTACCTTAGTATTAGCGGTTTTCTTATTGATCATTTGAGAAGTCTTCTTACTTTTCGCTACGAGTTGATACTATGGAACCTTTTTGATTTATTTGGACATCTATCTCGTAATATAAATCGTATAGTTCCATTTCACATTAACCAGCGGCCAGCGTATCTAAAGTCGTCCGTTGATTTTCAACGGTTTTTCAGAAGCCAGTCTCGGCTATGATGCACTTCGTATACGCCATAATACGAATCTAATTTCGCCACCGATTCTGCACCGTGAACAATACGCGTTTCTCTACGGCTTTTAAACTTCAATAGAATGGTATTTAGATGAAGGTTTTTCTGCATCGTACTGTTCTCTTATTTGCCTTTTGTGAGGTTGTGGGCGCGACAAAGCCACAACCGACCCCGCTGGGCGACAGACAGATTTTTTCTGCAAAATTCGTATTTTATTCCGTTTATTGACGCTGTGTGCGTAGAAAAATGCGGTTTGAGACGAAAAAAATGTAATAGAAGATGCATCGCGATAATATATCGTTTCGTAGGTACCTATTATTTCGGGGAGCTTTGTGCGCGATTCTATTCATGGACATGGGTTCGTGGTCAGTGTCGAAATCGCTAAACGTCCGTGCTGTAATAAAATATTCAATGTGGCAAAAAATATCAGTATATTTATAAAATAATCCGTACTTAATATTACAAATGCGAAAGTGTATGTATTTGCATGTTTGTGTGTTTGTCCGTCTTTCACCCCGTAACGGAGCAACGGATCGACGTAATTTTTGGCATAGATTTATGGGCCCGAGAGTGACATAGGCTACTTTTTATCTCGAAAATATGCACAGTTCCCGAGGGAATAGCGCGCGATAACCGAATACCTCGCGGGCGGAGCCGCGGGCAAAAGCTAGTATCAGTATATTTATAAAATAATACTTAATAAATATTATCTTTTGTCTCCGTGAGTATATGTTCCTAAATGAAATATTACTAGAAAACATATTAAAGTTTGATGGGCTAAAATATTCATTAGAAGTAACTCTTCACACATTTCCTTCAACACCAAGCCCTATAGTTGGATGATCCGGTTAAAGCCGCGGGTTCACGGTGGCAACTGGAAGTCTATAGGGAAGACCTATTTCCAGCACTGGACGTCCTACGGCTAATATGACGATGATGATGATGATACCTTAGTACTCTTTTGGTTTGTTGTTTTCTTTTTGTATTACTTTGTGTTTTATGTACAATAAAGTATTTACATACATACATACATACATACATATACCTGTTAACTTTTCTGCTGGGCTACTCCAAAACTCGAAACTCAAAGTTCGTGTCGTGCGGTCCCTCTCGTTCTCGTATTAAATAGTATAGTTTCAGAGTAGCCCTGCTGCAGACAATCGTAATCAAGTATACTCAGCTACACTCTATCATAACCTTGTCACAGAGGGCACATGCAACTTACTTTTGGAATTCTAACAAAGTACTGTTACTATGGCGATTCTGAAAATAGACGTAATTTTCAACAGCAAGGCTTTCGCGGGCCCTCCGCCGTCTGGCGCAAACGTTCCGGCCACGTGCAACTTCGCACAATGCCAGTTTGCATTTCCGCCCGCCATGCACTTCCTTTACTCAGATTTTACTTTTTATTACGCTTTTATTACGTTCTGGACGCTTTTGTAGAGACGTATTGTGAACAGGACATTCAGACGTATAACGCATCGTAGGTTTCGATTTCGTTAATGATATCGATTTTTATCGCGGTCGAAATCGAAAGGGAAGGAAATAATGAGCTGAGAAAAAGTACGAGTGATGGGACAAAAGATCATGGGGTTTGTTCGTACGTTGGCGAACACGAATTGTGACGTCAAATGGACTGCTAGTGCAGGACTAACTATAGAAGAAATAATTAGTAGTAGTTTTCTATACGTTCCACTGCTGGGCATAGGCCTCCTCTCAGAATGAGATGGCTTGTGCCATAGTTCCCATGCGGGCCCAGTTTGGATTGCGAACTTCACACACACCACTGAATTGCTTCGCAGGCTTGTACAGGTTTCATCACGATGTTTTGCTTCACCGTTAAGCTCGTGCGAAATTTCAAGTGTAATTTCGCACATGAATTTCGAAATACTCAGAGGTGCGAGCCGGGGTTTGAACAAGCGATCCTTCGCTATAGTGAAATCCCGCATGGATTTTTATCAAAACAAAAAATCTACAAAAATTTTACACCTCTAATCTTAATGACCACTGTCACATGTCAAGATAAGGATGGGAAACGAGCCACCGAGATCGACTTTTCATGCCAAAGTCTATTTGCACGAAGGCTTTGGAATAAAACAAAAAGCCAAACCATTATTCACCCACAAGAAACAATGCGGGTGAAAAAAAGTAAGTAGATCAGATAGTACCTACAAAAAATTGGGTGAGAGATATACAGTTTTTTTTGGAGTTGCGAAATTTCGAAAGCTCTGTTGAGCGAAATTAGGTACCATGCGGAGTTAACATAAAGCTGAGTTTTCTCCGTCAAGTGTTTAGTACCGTTTGAAATCACCCGACGTGTGTCCATTGTGGCCAAACTCTGATTATTTTTATCTTTTCACTATCTCTAATGGCGTCAAAACTTATGTCCGGTGCGCCGCGTGATACAGGAAGGTAGCCATAGCCCACACATTGTGACATCTCATTTTCCACTACGTAAATAAGGGTTGATGAAACTGACAAATAGAGACGTTTCCAGTAAAAATTCAATGCGTTCGCGGGAGGTCTGCAATTGATCAAAAGTTTATTGGATATTGGTACATTACTAAAATTGGGAAAAAAAAATGGCTAGTAATTCGTGTGGGTTTTGTCATGTAGGTAATAGTGATTCGTGATCGGAAGTAATCATTTGAAATGGGTCTGTCCCTTCATTTTGTGGTTACAAAGGTGTGACAAACACTGCCCTGCACATAACTATTTAAATTTGGAATTCGAGTTTTTTTTATTCAATCATTCGTCTGCTCTGCACACACTGGCGGAGTAATTCAAAAATATGCAAGTCCGACTCGCACTTGGCTGCTTTTTTTAATTAAATTACTAAGGTACCAAATATGGCGCGCGTTGTTTTCGCGAGGCGTCGACTTTACCCCGGGGGGCAAATTGAATAAATCTTTTAATAGGCCTCTTTACTATAGTCCAGTGAAAAATTGCGGGTATTTTTCACGCTGTACAATTATGCTAATTATTTGAGGGCACCGCGGGCGGGTCCTCAGTCAATGTTTGGCTAGCTGTGTACAAGCATCTCCGTTTAATATTTCCCGTAATTGTCAACGACGGCTTAATGGCTTCTTATATTTTAAGAGGTTTTAAATAAATGTCTACTGGAATATTGAAATAAATGAACGACCACCGTGAGATGGAACATCTGTAAGCGGCGTATCTATAATAAAAGAGCAACAAATAGCAGATACATTAAAGTATTAAGGTGATGTCTGCACTCAACAAAATATTGGCATAATAAATGGCTACGGGCTGTTTTCATCGCTAATAAAAAAAAACATTTAAGTATTAATCATTTCGACGCAAAATAAATAATTATTTTAAACGTTTATAATTGTCTTTCGCTTCGAAAACGAAGTAAGTAATCATCCTTTACCGGATAATTGTCTTGCTCATACATTCTTAAAAACTACATTGCTTTTTTACACACGGCCTTTAAAATAAATTTCAATTATTATTTGCGGGGTGACTCCTGATTTGTGAACAGAATAAAATTAATCGTACCCCGCAACTTAAGTAAAAAGACTTGACAATGTTTTTTTTTATTTATTTCGTGAATAAAATAATATTTTTTTAATCCCTACTAATATTATAAATGCGAAAGTAACTCTGTCTGTCTGTCTGTCTGTCTGTTACGCTTTCACGTCGAAACCGCTTTTGATGAAATTTGGTATATAGATAGTTTAAGCCCCAAGGGTCAACACAGGATACTTTTTATTCCGGTAGAGGGCGCCACCGCGCGATAACCTAGGTCCGCACAGACGTAGTCGCGGGCATAAGCTAGTATAAACTAATTTAAACACGAATAGTGGCCACTTTACTTTCACTGTTGAAGTTGGCTGAAATATTCCAAAAAGACCTGTCAAAAGTTTACACTGAAAATTACAAAGATGGGTTGTGGACTTGTAATCGTGTGACGGCGTGACCTAACGATTGTTTATTTTAATTTTTAAGGTCTCAGTCCCGCAAGGAATCCTTTTAGTTTCACCATTTGGCTTAGCTTAGATTAAGCTAATAAGCTTAGCTTATTAGAGCTCAAATTTTGCATGGATAAGCTTTGTTTATTTTATTATCTATTCACGGGGACAATGTGGTAAAATAACATTATGAAAAAAAAAGGCTTAGACTTAGGGTGTTTGTTTTTATCGTCTAAACCCATAGTGTGTATTATTTTATTAGATAGGTGTTTCAAAAATATTGTAGGTTGGCGTTATAGATTGATTTGGTTATACAATAGTCAATTAAAAATTAAATCTATCGTAGCTTAGTAGGTTTACAAGGTAATGAGTAGACGATCAAAATGTAATACATACTGAATGTTAATTGTCGCGTATTACTACGAAAGAACTGTGCGTGACGAAACTTTGCCGGTTGCGATGTACCTATGTCTTCAATTAGCTAACAGCTATAAAGTCAAAGAACTATAGAATTACAATTTATATTGAAACAAATACACAATTACGAGTACGCTCACTCGTTCGCGCTCACTAACATTAAAAAGCCTTACGTACACACATGTATATAGAGGTCCTTAATTCGATTAAATAACAAGCCTTTTTAGTTTGTATTAAAACACGTCCTTATTGAAACAGCGGTACAAAAAGAAACATGAAGCACAATCAATAGCAATTTACAAACGATTTTAATAACACATGAATTTTATGTCACCACATTTGGTAAAGCCAATTTGTCAAACTTTGGCGTCAACTCAGCGTTATGAATTGTTGTTCGCCCAAACGAAAACTGATTATATTGATGATACTTTCAGTATCAAAAAGCAGAATGACGAAGAGGATCTAACTGGAATTAATATTTGCAGTGCAGTAGCTAGGTAACCCAAGACTCCGGTGTGAAAAAGAAATGGACTCCCAAATTACTGCTTACCTACTATTTTTTCTTGGCCGTTGTTTGCAATAAGCTTTACGCATTTACTGCCACCTAACTTCCACTGGTGCCACCGACGCACATGTGTGTTCAAAATGTATGAATAATTATGACAGCGGCACTGGGCGAAGTTCCGAAAACGCATATGTGCGTCGGTGGCTGTGAATGCGTTAATTAACCAAACCAACAAATTAGTCGAAATTTTTATTTGATCTGTAGTTGCAATGTTAACAATAACACTTTGAAAACAGTGTTTTTGAATGATGTCATTTCAAAAATCGTTCACTCGTTGTATTCAAGTAGGTATGAGTTGGCCAGAATTTTGTATGATTTTACTAAGTTTACCGTTGGCTTAATCTGAACTTTGATAATAAATATATGGAAGAAATATACTGTAACTACAACTTAGTCGCTATACTCGCTTTAATCTCCGTATCGAGATATTCATCTAAGGCGGATACGGAGTACTAGTAGCCATGTTACACCGTAACCAGACTTGTGTGAAATTGACGCAAAGAAATACGGCGAAGGATGTTAGAGATACGACCGATACGTCTTATTTCGCTAAGCGGATGGGGAAATAACTATAGCTAATCGATACTTAGATCTAATTCATCAATCTTGTTAGTAAGTTTTAATTAGAATGATCAATATTAGTACCGGTTATGTGCGATTCGTAATGTAAATATTGTTGTTGCTACTCGCAACTTTTGAGTTTGTTCGTTATCCTGTTGAATCGTTCATGCCTGTCGGTATATAAAACATAAAACATTGTTTATAAAGCTTGCTAGTTTGGCTGTTTACACGCGAAATTTCGTAAGTTCAATAAAATATATTTATATATTCTCTCTAGTATGAGTTAGTACCTATCAAAAGGCATAAGAATCAACTAGGTAGTTATATGACTCTGTCCAGAAATCAACTAATTTATATTATATGGGCCCACGTAAAATGTTATCGGCATTTTAAGATCCAATATAAGTTGACAATTAAATTCCCAAAGACTGTCCAGCTCTACTCCCAGTGACATTGCGTAAAATGCGCACTTATCCACTTCAACTCATAGGCTAAACAAAATAATCAAGAACACTGCCCGAAACAGCCTTAAAGCTTATGTAATTAAAGTTCACAGAAAATGCACGTCATTACTTTGTAAGTACATAATGCGTGTAATAAGGCCCTGATTGGTTTGAATTAATCGTGGCGCATGCGTGACTCCCGCCACTCGAGTCATTGTTCAATGTTCAAGAGGCTGCCTTTATGAAAAATCATCCGGGAGCCCAGACTGAATTAAAAGTAATGATGTAATTAAAACTCATATCGCTCTCTGCTCGCGTTAAAAATTAAAATTGAATAACGCTACTCTAAGCGGAGTATCGTAATTATTGAGGCTATAAAACTTTGATATTGCTAGGTGCTTTAAAAATTCTGTGTAATCAAAATCTAAACGCCACTTAATGGAGGTAGTAAATTCAGGCTTTTCTGTTATGTCGAGCTATAAATCCATTAAAATTAATAGATGTGGGCGGCAGAAGCTGCGATTCGTCACCGTCATTAGATTGATCTCGGTGAGTTTGGGAGCCACTCGGCAGCACCTCTGGACCACCGGAATGCTTTCATCTAATGTTTCAATCGCAGTACTCTCTCATCATCAGACAATTTAGGAATAAATTCAATTGGTTTTTTTATGACGCTGAGAGCAAGCGATCCGACGTGTTAGGGCTACCGGCAAATTCTTGAAAGTTTTCATTGAGGCGGAAATAGCTTTCAGTGAGCTTTTGTACACAATCAATTAAGATCACCGCTCCCATCGTACACCATTGTCGCTCTTTTTCTTCGACATTAGTTAATAATGTCATTAAATAAAAAAGAAACATCTATTTTGAAAATTAAAGTATAATAAACCTAATAAGTGGTAATATACCAAGGGGGTCGACTGAAAACCAGTGCTTCGCAGATGCAGGTTTGAGCTTCTAAAGCTGAGTCTGCTCCTTTTGCCATTGCCACAAATTGTTTTTTTTTATGTGGCAATAACAAAGTATTTTTTTTATTTTTTTTATCATAATAAAATTCAAATTAATTAAGACATAAGTAACAGAATAAATAAAATAATGATTTTTTAAGCGTCCAAAACAATATGAAATTGTCTCTCGGCTCATTTAAAAGCGTTTTTTTAGTAGTAATTAATAACGGAAGCAAAACCACACCAATTAAAGCTCAGATAGCATCTGCATTAGTGTAGAAGTTAAAAAATTAAAGTTTTGATAAAGCTTATCAGCAGCATTTCCCTATCGAACGAGTTAATCGACTAATCAACTAAATCGATCGAATAATCTCGATGGTAGCGCAGATCGTATCAACAGGTTGGTCGATTGGTTCCATGGACTCCGCTGGCTGTGATTGTTCCATTCGTTATGCGACTACCGACCATTAGCTACCGCTACCGCTTCTGATTACTCTCTCTACACCTCATTCGCTATGGTCTACCTTTAGCTGACACTATCGACTTAACGACAATTATAATCATTATCATTGGTCACGAATCATTTAATAATTAAGACGTCGGAGCTGTCGGATTCTTGAATTTTGTATTGAAGGTCGAGCAACATCTTCTCCTCTTCTCCTGAGCGACTAATCATAGTATCAAAAGCAAAAACTTTCGGTTGAAATTCTCCTTTAACTTTGCACAACCGTGTCTGTTACTAGATCACTAATACATCTCAAAGGTGACTCATGTGATATCTAGAAGCGCGGCAGTGCCCCCACCAAGACTATCAAAAAAAACTGCCTCACTACCTACATCCTTTTTTTCGAATTACAGGACTTCTTTGACTGTACTACTTAACAAAAGCACACTTACATACACTCAACTGCTAAAATTATAACCGTTTTTCTGCTTTGTATTAGTTGGACAAAAATTTAATGCAAGAGAACCAGAATTACAACCAGAGGCCGTATTGCCTAATGTTTCTGACACTCGCGATCGCAATCAAATGACATATTTCGCATACAAAAACTGTCATTTGATTGCGATCGCGAGTGTCAGAAACGTTAGGCAATAAGGCCTCAGGACGACTGTAGACGAGTGGACGCCGGTTTGCACTAATTCTAGTATTAAATTTAAGGCAAAACTTGGAGAAATAAAAACAGCCATGAGGTGAGCTGTAAAAGAATGCATATTGTGAAAAGGACGACCGGAAAAAGAGTCAGGATCTTAGGTACATAAATATTACCAACACAATTGTATTACCTACTCTAGTTGGTGTTGCTAACAACAACAACTAGAACACTATACTTTACCATTTTTTAAACTGCCATGGAAGACAGTAAGTATATTCACAGCTTTCGAAAATGTGTAATCACGCATCAACACCGGAACTACGGAGGTAGCTTTTGTTTCTAACCTTTAATTACCGCATAAACTTACAAAGGCTCACGCGGCCAAAACGCCGGTGGTCTCCTTTAAACGTCCATTCCATGCTGCCACCATTCATCGAACTCCTACATAATTTAAGATTGACCGTTTCCTCAAAATGTAAAAGAAGATATTATCAGGCAGTTCTTTGTTATTAAGGTTAAGCTTTTTAACTGACTTGAACAGTGACTGATCTTGAACTTGATGACATAATCGCGAATTATTGCTTAATGGCATAATTTCTGGTTAAAAAAAGGGCAACGATCGAGGTAATGATGATACGTCTCACTTGAGTGATGACGACTCGTGCCGTACCGTAATCTTGATTTATTCAATGAAACGGAAAATTGACGAGAAAATGAATGCGGTCAGGATTATCTTTGGATTCAAATAGTTGATAAGCAGTTTTAGGAACTGAAATGCCAATGACATCGGTCTAAATCTATTGAAGTGGTTATGGTTTGTAATAGAAATGCGGTTTTAATCAGAAGTCTAGAGGAGCGCTGAGGCTTGAAATTAGAAACAGATTTTCTCAGAACATGTAAATATCCTTTACGTGTTTTACCGCCATTAATTACACTAAATCCCATGAAAAACCCTCAATTTAAAGATTAATGGCGATAACATTATCTAAGTAGAAAAAGATATAAATGACGATGTATCCGAAATATAGATTTACTAAATATTCTGAACGTTATCTGGACAATTATTTAAGATGTACCCTTTATCCGATTTAAAGTCCAAAGAGACATTTATAAATTGAAATGAGTTGACCAAGTAGCTATGATGAGGCGCTACCTTTTATAACTAGCATTAACAAATTACTTTGGGACAGATATTTTTGTAATGTTACTTGTTTGTGAATGGTTTTATCTTCCGTGATCAATTTATCGGCTTGTTAGAGACAGATAAATGAGTTCCGATTGCTCTATGATTATAACCCTATTTATCAAGATAGTAGTTTTGATTAGTATTGTACAACTGTCATGTTGTATTTTATCATTAAAAGCTTTTACTTCGAGCCGCGGTATGGGAATAGCCTCGCTGCTTATTGGTACGCATTACACACCATAAGTTTCATATGATTAGTCGATTGCGGAAACGGTTCTCGCCCTGAGATTACCTACTATCTGATGTACCCGCTTTATAATCGAGTATTTCATCGCAAAGGCCAGAATTCTGGGCGGTGTTACCCGTAATGAATGCCTACCGCCACGTTAGCGCGCACTGTACATTTAAGTACCGTAGCACCGTGAAATCGCTCCCGACGCCAGCACAATATTAGCAAATTTTGATTCTCATACGTTAATTAAACTAATAACCGTGAAGGAGGAAATTAAGGTAAGATATCGATTACTGGTTGTTAGGTGAAGCGTATATGACACGATCGCAGACTTGCATGCTAATTGAGAGCAATCCGATTTAAATTGAGGCTAATCGGAAACCGCAGATGCCCTCTTATTACAGTGGTCTCACGTAGGACTCGCTATATTACCAAATCGACTTCCGCCCATGATTTTGCGTCGCATCTTTGTATTACGAATGATAGCATGTTGTTATTTACAATTTATTGTTCTTATGTCGTTGCGAAGTAATTCACGACACTATTTGTTGCATAATGACGAGCTGAGCCGCGGTGGCAGCGAGTTGCAGTGACAGCATCGGACCACCGGCGGCGAGCTCGGTTTTTTGAACACACCTTCATTAGAGTGAAACAACTGGATGACATGTTACCTGCCAACGCTACGGAGTTTTCCCTTACAATTGAAATTGGAATATAAGACAGGAATTTTCTGTAAAAAGCTCCAGTGAATGTTTAATAAGGGGCTAGTTATGGTATAATTCATGCCACAATACGATTAAAAGGTTTATTGACACCATCTCTCAATCGCGATGCACTGTCGACTTTCATAATAACCAAATCATCTTCAGATATCATTATCAAGCACCTCGACAGCTGTCCAACCTAAATACGCCGATAAAGCTAAGCTCTTTGAATAATATATTAAATTCAAACATAATCTGAATCGTATTATGAGAGGTCAGTTCAATATTGTGTCGACTGACAACGAGGCGACGTAATTTCTTCCGTTTATAGATAAGTCATAATATTGACTGATTCTTCGCACCTGGCTAGGTCAGTGAACTGCGATGTGATACAAAAGAATGTTGTCAATTTCATTTGTGATTTCGGCCTTATTCGGTTTTCATCAAAATTGGGAAAGTATAAAGACGTAATGACGCCGCTGAAGTTAAGGTGCATTCCGACAGGCGTGCGATAATCGCGAGGCAGCATTATAACATTTAGTATTGTATAAGGTTTTATTGAAACAAGTATAAATGATGGCAGAGTTGTGCGGAGGCTCGATATATCACTGAAGGCGCACGTTTTTGTGGCGAGCGGTTCGACGACGATTTTTATGTGGTTTAATTCGATCGAGCCGGTGGCGGTATCGGTCCTAATTATTTGAATAGCACGACACGACATCGCTTTGAGCGGTGCCGATGATGCACGGAATAAGGCGTGGATAGGAGAGTCTTGCTTTTTGCGATATATCTGTTTATACATAAAACATTATCTTGCACTACGCCTATTATTTATATCTCTTACAACTATGTAACGTTGTTAAATTTTTTTGAGGTATTTCAAATGTTTTTTGAGCCATCTATCTTTAATTTTCATATTCAATAGTTATTATTGTTAATACTGTTCTTTTGTTTGGTTAAGTTTACATACCAAGTAAGGACTTATTTCTCCTTTTAAGTGAAGATTTTTCTTTTATATAATTCAAGCTGTTCCAAACTATATGGAACATGAAATTATTGTTTATGGTATTTTTTATTCTTTTTTCTATCCTTCAAATGAAATGTCTTGACTGTTACAATTCTACATTGATACGTTCAATAAACGTGATTTGTTTTCTATAAAAACTAAATTTTCTTTATTTGTTCCGCATATCCAATAAGTGCCCATAGCACAAGGTCTATAACCAACCATCGTGCAGAACATTTAAAAGTGGTCCTTCAACCCTAAAGAATTTCAGCTATATCATTGATACTATATCGAAGAAGTATATAAAGCAAATAAACTGAATGTAAGACAGCTTTGAAGATTAATCGGACGCCCGCCAGGAGGTGGATGAAAATATTTCGTTTTCGTCAGAACGAAAGTCCTCAGAACAAATGCAGCAGAAAGCACGTCAATTTGGATTGACGTGTGAACTGTGAAAATTTTTGTTATATATATGTACAATTTGTATAATAGTTATTGTTTTAGCATTATATTATTTATATAATCTTGTAAAAATGGAAGTCAAAGAATTGGTAGCCAGCAGGGGTTACGTAAAGGGGGCTATCACCCGTATCGTAAATTTTTGTTCCTCGGAGCAATTTGAAACCACCTCGCCGGAGATTCTTCGTGAAAAAAGGGCGCGGTTGGAAAATTCCTTTGCTGATTATGTCAAATATAACAAAAACATCCTTGCGGTCAACCCTACGGACGAGGAGGACTACGGGTCCGTAGAGGACAGCGTGGATGACTGCATGAGTCGCATTAGTTTTCAATTAAAACAGGTGGCTGGTGGTGACCTTTCCGCGTCAACTTCGATGGCTGTAGCAGGCTCATGTCAGTCTGGTGAGTTTAAGAAATTACCGCCTATAAATATTAAAACATTCAACGGCTCAGATATAGTGGATTACTATCCGTTCATTAATATGTTTAGGGCTGTTATTGACTCAGATCGGAAACTGAGCCTTTGTGCTAAACTGTATTATTTGCGATCATTGCTAACAGGTGAAGCCTTAGATATTATCAAAAATTTAATGCTTGTTGACGAAAATTATGACAAAGCACTTGAGTTGTTAGATAAGCGATACAACAACATTCCTAAAATTATAAATTATCATATAAACTGCATTCTTGATTTACCGGTCTTCACAAAATGTACAGCTCAAGCAATGAGGCAAATTGTCTCGACTGTAAATATGCACCTTGCTGCACTAAAAAATTTAGGGCAAAAAGGTCGATGAGTGGGACACACTATTAGTAAATATATTGTACAAAAAAATTGATGTATATAGTTATAGGGGCTTTCATATGGAGCAGGATATTAAACAGGTCCCGACGTTAAAGGCGTTTCTCGGGTACCTCGAAAAAAGGGCTGGAGTCTTGGAGACAACTGCAGAGGAAAAACCAATGCGGGCTCCTTCATATTTTCATGCAGTTTCTCAAAGTTCTCATGTAGCTTCTTGTAAATTCTGCCAGAAGCCTCACAAAATGTATCAATGCGCCCAGTTTAAAATGCTTGCAACTGATGAAAGGCTAAGTTTTGTAAATAAAAATAATTTGTGTAAATTATGTTTAAATGCGCATCAGGGCAAATGTCTAATGAATCTTAAATGTCTGACGTGCCGTGGACCTCATAATAGTCTATTACATTTGTCTAATAAAAATATAGTCGCCAATGTTTCTATAAATGATTCTTCGAATCAAAATGTAAATAATGAAATTAGCTCCAATGTAAATAAGAAAAATGAGAGCATGGTTTCTAACCACACTGCTAATGTGCCAGACATCTTGCCATCTCAAGGTGTTCTGTTGCCAACTGCAATAGTCAGGTTGCTGAAAAAAGACGGCACTTACATTTATGTAAGAGCTTTATTAGATTCTGGAAGTCAGGTCTCCTTTATTTCCGAAAAACTAGTAAATATAATAAATTGTAAAATATATGAAACTGATGAATTGGTAATAGGAGTGGGAAATGGCAGCAATAGTGTCTCGAAAAAGGCAGAGATTTTTGTCGGGTCTTCTGTCAATGATTTTGAAATACGGGTTTCATGTTGTGTAACTCAAAATATTACATGCCCACTACCACAGCAAACCTTTGATAGAAATTTATTAAAAATTCCGTCCTATATTAAATTGGCTGATAAATGTTTCAACGAAACAAATGAAATATCAATTTTACTTGGCTGCGACATATTCTTTCAGGTGTTGCAGCGCGAATCGCTGCCATTGACGCCTCAGGGTCCATTTCTGGTAAATACGTCATTTGGATACATTGTAGCGGGAAGCCTACCAGTGTCTGCTAGCGCAATCGCCGCAAGCAATCATTGTTGTATTATTGAAGGTAATGCTTGCATTGATAATACTATTTCAAAATTTTGGGATTGTGAAAAAGTACCTAACCTGATTAAGGAGGAAAGTTCCGAGCAGCAATTAGCTGAACAAGTTTTTCAACAAACTGTTAAGTTAGAAAATAATAGATTCACTGTGGGCTTGCCATTAAAAATTCAATTGGAAGAATTAAATTTGGGTGATTCTTTTGATCGCGCCTTGCAAAGATTATTCAATTTAGAAAAGCGATTTTTAAAAGACACTGAATTGTATAAAAAATTTATTCACGATTATATTGAACAAGGGCATGCAAAATATTTTGATATTTCTAACTATGATTTACAGTCGGGTAGTGTATATTTTTTGCCCCATCATCCCGTGATTAATCTTAATAGTAAAACGACACCTGTTCGCGCGGTTTTTGATGGTGGTGCTACCACTAAAAATAATATTTCTTTAAATGACATATTGTCTAACGGCCCAGTTGTACAAAATGATTTGTTTAGCATTCTTATTCTGTTTCGAACGTTTAAGTTTGTACTTTTATGCGATATAAAGGATATGTACCGTCAAGTGATGATTGAGGATAAATATTGTTGTTTGCAAAATATTTTGTGGCGCGACTCTCCAGGGGAGTCAGTTAAATGCGTTCAACTGCGAACAGTCACTTATGGCTTAAAAAGTTCAGCATTTTTAGCTACTAGGTGCTTAGTAGAGCTCGCGGAAAGATATAAGGATCAATATCCGTTAGCCGCATTTGCACTACTACACACAAGTTATGTCGATGACGTACAATGTGGATCCAATGATCTTTCTGAGCTTATTCAGACCAAAAAAGAATTAATAGAGCTTATGGAAAAAGCTAGTTTCTCACTTCATAAGTGGTGCTCAAATCATTATGAGATTCTTAATGACATCCCAACTACATTGCATCAATTAGGCGATAAACTATTTGATAAAAATGAATACATCATAACTCTCGGTGTAACTTATGATGTCATTGAAGACACATTAAATATAAAATGTACCGAAAAAGAAGTGAAGGAGCAATATACAAAAAGAGATATGTTAAGCTTCATCAGTAAATTTTTTGATCCTTAAGGTCTTGTAGGTCCTATTTTAGTACAGGCCAAGATTTTAATGCAGCAAGTGTGGTTTGAGGACATTAAATGGGATGAAGTTTTGCCAGAGGTTTTAAATAAAAGATGGGTAAATTTTGCTAAAAGTCTAGTTCAAATGTCTTGTGTTACGGTACCAAGAAATATTAATATGACGCTAATAAAACCGTTTGAGCTTAAAGGATACTGTGACGCTTCTAATGTAGCGCATGGTTGCTGTCTCTACTTAAGAACTATTGACAGCGAAAACAAGGTGTCAGTGAATCTCTTATGTTCCAAGTCGCGTATTAATCCTAAAAACAAAGTTTTAACTATACCAAGATTAGAGTTGAATGGGGCGTTATTGCTGTCGATGTTGGCTAAGAAAGTTCACTCCACTCTGTCATTAAAATATACAGTAAAAACTTACCTGTACACTGATTCATTGATCGTATTATCTTGGCTTAAAACTCAATCTGTAAAACTTAATATGTATGTTGGCAATAGGGTCGATAAAATACAAAAGCTAACTACTAATTTTGAATGGAACTATGTAAATACTATTGATAATCCCGCGGACTGCTTGTCTCGAGGAGTCGAACCTCACGCCTTGTCAAAGTGTGAGTTATGGTGGCATGGTCCACAATGTATACAAAGCCTTAGTTATTCTCATGAAAGTTCTAACCATGAAATTTTGAATAACTTACCAGAGTTAAAAAACATGTCTAAACCCTGTAGTGTATGTACTGATGTAAATACTGTATATAATTATATGATGAAGTATTCGAATTTTGATAAAATGATAAGGGTAATGTCATATGTATTAAGGTTCATAAAGGGTTGTAAAAAGGGAAATTTAATCAAACTGCCAATTAATCTGTGTCCAGAAGAGTTAAATAACTCTACATTATCTATTATTAAGCTGGATCAAGGCAAATATTTTATGGACAGTATTAAGAAAGTAAAGTCTAATATCCCTCTAAAGTGCAATCTGAGTTCTTTAAATCCGTTTTGTGATTCCTTTGGATTGTTAAGAGTTGGTGGAAGATTGCAAAATGCAGATTTGACATATTCCCAAAGACATCCTATAATTTTGCCTAAAGGCTCCCATCTAACAAAATTAATTATTTCAAATGAGCATTTACGGTTAAAGCATGCCGGACATACCTTAGTCAAGTACAGTCTGCATCAAAAATATTGGATTTTAAATGTTGACAGAGAAATAAAGTCTGTTTTACATAAATGTATAAAATGTTTAACATTAAAGGCGAAAACTGCTAATCAATTGATGGGCTCTTTACCTCTCGATCGGGTAAATATGTCACGCCCTTTCCAAATTGTGGGAACTGACTATGCCGGACCTTTTTACGTAAAGCAGACTAGGATAAGAAATCCAATTGTAACAAAGGCTTATGTCGTAATATTTATATGTTTCGTCACTAAAGCGATCCATATAGAGCTGGCCTCTGATATGACCACTAATACATTCTTAGGATGTTTAAAAAGATTTATTGCGCGTAGAAATAAACCAACAAAGATTTACTGTGACAATGCTGCATACTATAAGGGTGCTCAGAACGTGCTTAAGGAATTGTATGATTTGCAGAGTTCCTCAGGTCATCAAAATACTGTGATTGATTATGCTAATGCTGAGAGGATTTCATTTCATTTTATACCAGCATATTCTCCTGTATTTGCGGGATTATGGGAAGCCGGGATAAAAAATATTAAGTATCATATGAAGCGCGTTCTTGGCAACACAGTTCTCACCTATGAGGAACTGTACACAGTTGTGGTACAAATAGAAAGCATACTTAACTCTAGGCCATTAACCCCCATGTCAAGGGATCCTGACAGTATGTCTTACTTGACTCCTGGACACTTCCTCACAGGTGCACCCTTGTCTTCTTATCCCGAAGGGGATCTTACTAATGTAACTATAGGTAGATTGAGTTTTTGGAAACAATGTGTTCAATTACAACAAAGTTTCTGGAAGCAATGGCACAAACAATATTTAGTTATGTTACAAAGCAGGCCTAAATGGAAAAATGAATGTCCTAATTTAAAAATTGGCACATTAGTTTTGTTGAAGGAAGACAATGTTGCCCCATTAAATTGGCCTGTGGGCAGAATTGTTTCTGTGTATCCTGGTAGCGATGGCAAAGTTCGGGCATTAGATGTAAAAACTGCTAAAGGATCTATAATTAGGACAAGCATTTTAAAAGTATGCCCTTTGCCTATTGATTATGATTAGCTACTATTTATTTTAATTGTTACGTTATGCATTGCTGTGATATATTATGTTATATTTTGTTTTGTTTGCTATGCGATGCTATTTTATGTTATGCTATGCTATGCTTAGTTATGTTTTGTTTGTCATGCTATGCTATGTCTGCCATGCTATGCCATGCTATGCTATGTTTGCCATGCTACGCTATGTTATGCTATTTGTGTTATGTTGTGCCATACTAAGTTATGTTATTTTTTATTACCGATTTTAATCAATTAATGGATTTTGTTTTTAATTTGGCTTGGGCCCCCAATATGTTCCAAACTATATGGAACATGAAATTATTGTTTATGGTATTTTTTATTCTTTTTTCTATCCTTCAAATGAAATGTCTTGACTGTTACAATTCTACATTGATACGTTCAATAAACGTGATTTGTTTTCTATAAAAACTAAATTTTCTTTATTTGTTCCGCATATCCAATAAGTGCCCATAGCACAAGGTCTATAACCAACTATCGTGCAGAACACAAGCGTCACTACACTTTTAGAATTTTATTAAAGTAAATCACACTAGCATAACATTATATCATTTCAAATTATAACAATGAAATAAAAATTACAAAATTAAAATTAAATCAAACAATGAAACAAAATCAAGTTAAACCATAAAACAAAATATGATTTAAACTAAACACTGACATTAAGTTAACAAAATACTTATATAGTCCACAATTGTAAATTGTGTTAGTACTTTTCATACAAGCAATTCTCTACTATAATAATATTATAAATGCGAAAGTAACTCTGTCTGTTTGTCTGTCTGTTACGTTTTTACGCCTAAACCACTGAACCGATTTTGATGAAATTTGGTATACAGGGTGTGGCCTGTAATACGAGCAAAAAATTAAAACATAGATCGTCCTCGTTAAACTGGACAACATTAGTTCAGCGACTTTTAAAAATAATGGAGTCTTGAAAATTTCCTTTTTTCATACATATTAAATACTGCTATCAATGTACGCCATCCTAGAACACAACTGACGTCGCCTGTCACGCTACAAACATCAAGCATTTTGCTTTACATTGCTTCTTCGATTAAACTTAAAAATGTAATAAAAATTAAAAAACTAATTATTTTTGAAATTCGCTGAACTAATGTTGTTCAGTTTGAGAAGCATGATCTATGTTTTAATTTTTTGCTTATATTACAGGACACACCCGGTATAGGTAGTTTGAGACATAGTTTGCCACTGCGCGATAACCTAGACCCGCGCAGACGAAGTCGTGGGCATAAGCTGGTTTCATCATAAATAGTTGCATAAAAGTAGCACAGCGACATTCCACCAACTTGCATCTATCAGTCATGTATGAAATATTATTTAAAAGCGTCCATTTCTTTCTTCATTTCTAAAACAATGAACTTTTTCTAACGACGCTAAAGAATTCAGAAAACTTCCAAAGGGGATGGGTCATACAATTAAATTAGTAATTTAAAGGGTGTCCCAAAATCCCACCGTGTCATGTGTCGAAAACCTTTGCGACATAATTGTTATTTTAAAAGAATTTCGGTAAAGGTATTTCAGATATTTTAGAGGCTACCTGCTACCGATCTCCAATTCATTACGAGCCATTAATGAGGTTTACTGCGGGCTGACAATTTATGATATTGCCGCGGCGACCTGATTAATTGAATAGTAAATGAATAGGACATCCCATAGTCATTGTCGGTTTTAACTCTACTCGGACATTCTGTAAGGTCCACGGAGCATTTAGCATTCTTAAAAATCATTGTTCTGTAATAAATGAGAACAATTGGCGACGTTACAACACTGGCTGGTAATTAAAGGCGGCTTTCCACATTTTTATACTTGATGTTTTTTACGACGCACCAACTACACTACAAGTGAGACTACATATTTTTTTGTCTCGCTCATTTTTCTTCACCGACTGCAATTTCGATTTCGTTGCTTGAAACCGGTGAATTACTTGCACTTGAACTTGTTCGATATTCAAAAATAGCTTCGCTTGCGGCTGCGCCGATATTTGGGTCACACGCCCATTGGCAGCAACTTAACACTTGCGGCCAAGGACATGGGTCTTTGGGGTTGCAGACTGCAGTTAATGGTTGGTTTTGGTTACACGGGAATTTTATGGGCAGTAAAATGTGAGTTAGTGTGTATTTGTATGGTTCTATTGCCTTTTGAGATGGGCGGTCCAAAATAAACAAGAACACGTCAATTTTCGTTTTAATGTTCGTTTCAAAAAGATCAAAAAGGTCAAAATTGATCAAAGTAATTAAACGTGTGTCTGTATAATTGGGAAAAAAACCAGCAAATTGAGAACCACTCTTTTTTTATAGTCGGTTAAAAAACCGGAAGCATATTACGTAAATGATAAACATAGGTGGAATATTCACTTGTTCTTGCTAACCAATCATTCTCTAGTTGATTAACTTTAGGAAAGGTAAGAGTAAAAGGAGGGGGGCACTTGAGCTTCTTGTGCTATTTCTTATAAAAACCGGCCAAGAGCGTGTCGGACACGCCCAAAATAGGGTTCCGTAGCCATTACGAAAAAATTAAGTAATATTTTTCTAAGGATTTCGTATTTTATACGGAATCTTCCAAGTTTAGGTATATTTTATACCCTACGCTGCTATTTACTCATAAACTACTAATAGTTCTCAAGCAAACTTAGCCGTTATAGTTTTCCTTAAAAGTTTGATATACTGTCTACCATTCTGAATTTTTTCAAATTTTTCAACCCACCGGTTTAGATTTTAGAGGGGGGGGACGCTCGATTTTTATGAAAATTTGAACTTTAAAGTTGAATATTACGCAAAAAAATGACTGGATCGAAAAATCGTTTTAGCAAACCCCTAATGGTTTTACAATACCTATCCAACGATACCCCACACCATAGGGTTGGATGAGAAAAAAAAATTTGCCCCCACTTTACGTCTATGGGAGGTACCCCTAAAAAAAATTGTTTTTTAATTTTTAATTGTACTATTTTGTCGGCATAATCTACTTATATATCCGTGCAAAATTACAGCTTTCTAGCATTGATAGTCTCTGAGCAAAGCCCCGCGGACGGACAGACAGACAGACAGACAGACAGACAGACAGACAGACGGACAGACAGACAGACAGACAGACATGGCGAAACTATAAGGGTTCCGTTTTTGCCATTTTGGCTCCGGAACCCTAAAAAGGATAGAAACTACGGATATTTTTTTAGGTATCATAATGCTTTTAATCGGATAAGCTAAATTACTGAAATCTAGGAATGAGTTGTACTTACCAAGTTACTATAACGATTACCAATGTCAAAACCGTTGAAGTAAATTTCGGCATATAAAAATGACTTAGCCGAAGTTTTGATCAATGTCAATCAGCCCTCAAATCTATACCTACAAGCTGAGATTTACTTACAATACTTAACTTTGTAAAACTTTGTAGGTCCTACAAAGTAAATTTCGGCGTGCAGAAATTTAATTAACCGAAGATATGACAGCTGGTTTAACATAAAGTCAAACTTTATGACTTTTATAAGATTGAAATCTTTAAATACATGGACTTCCATAGGTCAGCTTGATTTGTTGAAAACACTTACTTTATTTCTCTGCCTTTGTTTCCCTGCAATCGGCAAGTGGCAGGGCAGCTGATGCGCGCGCCGGTCGCGTGCCCCGTAAACGCACGAGCGGGCCCGAGTGCGCACGAGTCGCCCGCGCTTTTGATGCCGCCGCGCCGATTATTGAGGAAAAGCTCAGGTTTTGGTGGATTTGGTATTGTTTCTTGTATTTTAATTCAGATTAAGTTCGGTCACTTCCTTTACGATGAATATATGTATATAAATTCTATTTTACATGTATCAAGTCAATTATAAAGATACGGCTCATGTTACAAAAACTTGTAAGTACAACCTATTAAGTTAATAAAGTCGTTTACATGTTTATGTAATGTAACTTCGGTCGGATCGATCTTTTTGTAGTTGATTGTACTACACCTAACTGAACAATATTGAAATATTATGTAGGTACAAAGACGAACTTATCTCTTTAAGGGAGCTCTACCAGCCAACCATCGAGTGGATGATTATTTATTATGATTCCTTCAATTTAAGTACGAAGTTAATTGAAGTTTTACTAATTTTAATTAATTCATATGAAATTAAATAGAGTGCAAGCGTAAGACAGCTTGCAAGCACATGTTTACATTACTTAAAAATAATAAATCACTTGTGGCTTAAGAAAGTATTAGTTTACAAACCAATATTTTCTTAGGCAACAAAAAATGTTCTATTAAGTAATTCAACAACGCTCATTCCACACCCTTGGACCTAGAAAGCTAATATTTTAGCAAAAAAGCATAAAACATTTAGTTCTAAACTAAGATAGACTCTATCTACCAATGTAATAAGAATGTGCAGTGCATTTCTAAATTATCTATGTCTAATTTGTCTTTATATTTTTTGTTAAATTACTAAATCGGTACAATTTGTTCCTAGTAAACCAATAACAATAACAAACATCTAATGTATTAACTAGATCACTAGTATTTTAAAACGGGATGCCGCAATTACAAAAACAGGTTATATTGTTAATAACGTATTTATTAATACATGGGTATTCATTATTCACCGCCAGCCTGTCCTATCCGGCGGACACAAACCTCATTTTGAAGCTATTTCTGTTCATCCGTCCTAATCGCATCTAGGTCTTATTACTAAGTTGATAACAAATAGTACAACAACCACGCAACCAGTTACAAGAGCTGTACAGACAACATAATTAGACGCAATTTCGTTGCAAACGGATGCAACGCGTAGTAACCGACAATTAATATAAAGGGTATTAATGAGACGAATGGCGGACGACAAAATACTTTGCGAACATCCACAGGTGTGCTGCTGATTCTAGTAGTCGATCTTGTTCCATAGAAGCTACAAGTTCAGAAAATTAATAGCCCCAACGGAAATATCCACCCATAATGGCACAAGCTTCCCCTCTATTATCAAAAATTACTATTGCAATATGATTTCGATGGGCGGGCACAGAACGTGATCGCCTTGCTTTACGGATTGTCTTTTTCAAATTAAATGCAGCAGTGAGTGTTTAGGTCTCCCCATATCGAAATTCGCGTATGTTATTCTTTCTTTTGCAGAATGTAATTTGAGTTGAGGCACGTGTAGAAAAAGTACCTACCTTTTGTTATTTTAATTTTTAAACCGGTGCTTATGGATTGTGGATGTACCTACCTATTTTTACTTGATTGGGCGCGTTTAATGCTGTTGGCAGGCTATACGTTCTTGGAGGAATGCTAATAATTTATGTGGTAAAAATATATGCCTCCGTCTTTTAAAGTTGCACCTCTGAGAATATATATGGTATTTTGAACATAAACGATCACTTCTATATAAATAAGAAATAAGAAGTTCATATCCCCCTTGAAAATAGATACTCTTAATACCCGATGACCCATTTAGATGTGTCAGTTATGGATAACTCTGAAACTACAAGACAACTATTTTTAGTATACGATTTAAATTCGGATTTTTATATGTATTTTACATATTAGTCATCATCATCATCATCACCCCAGCGTATATACGTTCCACTGCTGGGCACAAGCCTCCTCTCGTAACAAGAGGGCTTGAGTCATAATTCCCACGCGTTTTTACTCGTGCAGTCTGTGGGTCTCATTTTCGCAGCGGGCATACAGCGATCTACGTGTCCAATATAATAACGCGTTCAGGGTGCTGTTGGAGTTGCCGTGGCGGTGTTGTGCCTCGGATGCACAGACAGATGGGTTTGCGGCCATTATGAGGGAACGATGTGCATTCGCAATAGAACGCCTCCGCGGCAGCGCCAACGGCATCCTGCGCGTGTTCTCGGACCGGCGGGACTCTCCACTCTTGCGGAGATGGATACAACTCCATACCCACCTACAGCCAACTTCTTTTACTTTGAATGTACTAACACTGGCTTATAGGACATTGTTACTAACCCAATATGGATATGGAATAAATAAATTGAATTAAATAAATTCAATTGATGCTGACCGTACCTACTCGTTACACCGTACTTACAAATTTTCTATCATCTGTATTCCAGGCTTTGGTTGAACTATTTTCAATGCTTAAGCCTTAATTGGAACCCTAAAACATCAGGCATGTTAGCAAATTAAACACTTTAATGCTCTGCTATAAACATACTAAGTTGCGGTGCAGTTCTATAAGCAGTCAGCTAATATTAAGTATGAGTTCTTCGATAGGAGAATAATGGCAATCATAATCATCATTATCATCATCAACTCACAGCAGTCCACTGGCTGCTGGACATAGGCCTCTTCCATGGCGCGCCACAACACTATCTTCAGCCCCTCGCGTTCATCAGCTGCGACCCTTTTAAAGTCGTTCGTCCACCGTGCCTTAGGAAAAAATGGCAATAACTTTATCAAAATACCAGGTAGATAACTATACATAATAACTATCAGGTACAGAGTTTGGGAAAATAACTTTTTTTTTTCAGATGTAACATTGCTGCTAGCCTCTAATGGCTTTTGATGCAGCTTAAACGAGAGATTGAGCTGCTAGACGGTGCTTGGCAAAGAGATAGACCACTCGGTAATTGATTAACAATAATACCTTCGACACCATTGTGTCAATTATTTGAAAATTTAGTTTTATATCGAAATCAATAATCATAGTTCCACTATACGAACAAGTTTTTGTTAAAAGTGATTGTATTTATATTGTTTTCTTCTAGCTGTGCCTCTTCCCATTATTTGCGGTCGGCCCTCCTCGTTCTCATGCCAGGTCGGTTGATCCTGGGTGACAATCTCGAGACCAGGAGATATCCTCGTTCAACTGGCCCTGTTTCAAATCCTTTGATATGGTGGACCACCACGTAGCAAGCGAGCGACCTCAGCCTCTCTTGTTGTCCGGTAGTGCGAGATCTCGAAGGCGAGAGCTTTATATTGTTATGTTGCTTGTATTCATATTGTTATGTAACTTTTATATGTATACCAAATTTCAAGTCAATCCGACCACTGAAAGTGGATCAAAACTAATTTTCAAAATTTGAAGCAAACAAACAAATGTAAGAATATGAGGTGAAGTTAAATAAAAACTCGTAGATAAATAACTGAGTTTCAAGTATTTCCGTCATTTATCTTTATTTTTTAATATAAATTGTTAAATTTCTATTTAACCATGAATTATATTTTAAAAGTAAATCCTCGACATAATCCCTATCTAGTTGTGGACATGACTAGGAAATAAAATATATAGTTTAGTTTCAAAATTGATTTTATTACAGAAACAACCTTACTGGTTAGAAACTGGTAATTTTTATAATAACTATAAACAATATTGTATCACTTAATTAGCGTACAACTTAACATATTAGGAATCTCTCTTAGGGTGCTAAAATTATTTATACGAGAAGTCTTGTGTCTCAATAAGTTTAAAATTTATTTAAAGAATTATTTCGTTTTCATACTGTTTTTACAAAGCTATGGTCATCTACTACTAATAGTAAGATCCTGAACGATGTAAAATATAAAACTATGCTTAAAACTAATGACTAGATAGCAATAATAATTACTTAACAAAACTAAGCCTTACTGGAAGTAACGTAACTTTAAGGCTAAGCTAAGGCACAGCGATCACTTATACGAGATACTAAATGCTTTATGTGGAACAAATGATCGAATCAGTCTTGGTTGCTATTCCATGGAGGTATGAAAAGCAGTAAGGTATTCGGGCGGTACGCCGCGCGGCGGAATGCATCGATGGGGTCGTTATAGTCCACCATTATCCCCTCTCATTAGGAATATACTGATTGCGCTTAATTAGAGGTTCTCTCGAAGTCCCTCGCGCTCCAGCGTTCGAGTCCTGCTGCCAGCGAATACTCTTTTTTTTTCACAATCTTCGAGCCGCTCAATGGCCATACTTTGATCACCGTAGTATACGGTTCCTGGGAAAAAGGAAAAACAATATTTAATTAAAGTTTGATTAACATTGTCCTACAGATTGGAATATATGTACCTCAGAGCTTTGAATTAAATCCTGTTTTTGGCGAGATATGGCAATGACGTACGATTCCCATGAATACTAAACTGGTATCACCAGATGTTTGCTTAGAACTTAGCAAATATTGTAACACGTGTGCTTCGCTCACCGCCCTTTTATTTCCTCTTGAGATTTCGTCTTCCGGCACTATAAATTAATAGACGGTGAAGCGAAGCGGCTCGACAGGTTTTTTGCCGACTAAGTTTACTAATTTGAGATATGGCGCTACCTTTGCTAAATCCATCGAGCGTGTAAGTGCCATATGGCTATAATGATTTTTTTGTCTTACGATGACCGGATGCAGCATATTGAAATTAAAAACAGTCAACAATCTGCTACCACATGCGCGAAATTAGTCTACAAGGCACCTATTATTAGAATAGTACACTTTTATGATCAATTTTCTCACTACATGCGGGGTAAACCACAAGATTGTTAGAAATAATTGCTGTTCGGCTTTCAAGTAAAATAGGATGGTAGAATGCGGGTCCCTTCTCGTTTATAGAACCTGATTTTGCAGAATAGCCATTTTACTATGAGATGAAATAAAAAACGTCTACCTAGCGGCTAAGCTTTTATAAAACGACATATTTCATGATTCGCCATTGTCGAAGACGGTTCTTTTGTGTCGTCCTAATTTAACAATGAGACCCACCTACACATAGATAAAGTCTATCCGACGGTTCAATGCGCAGTCATAATAGGAAGTGTATGTTTACTTTTTTTGCTCAAAGGACGAAGCCCGTGAATCTCCATTTAAATTGCGTAACATAAAAGACGTAGGGTCGATCCAGTAGGTAACCGTGACTAACGGATCAGAAATGAAAAAAAGTCAATCCTAAAACGTATTGAAATAGGTAAGGTGAGGTACCTACCTGATTCCCGTTTTTTGCAAAGTAGGAACCTTGAAAATTCTTATTTGATCAATGTAGCCGCGAACCTTCACGAATAAAAAGATTATAAAAATAACTCTAGTCTCGATGGCATAAGTATTACCTACACTGTAAATATATGTGACGGGTTTTTTATATTAATTCCTATTTTATCAACGCACGTCGCGTCAAATGTAAACACACGTGATAAGAAATTATCAAAGCTCTGAAGTTTATGTACACAAATTTTAAGGATTCATTCATAAATAAAATACTGTTGTAACAAGAAGGTTATCAAATGTTTTCAAAGGAAGTTAACTTTGGGCAAAGTTTTAGGAAAGATAATTTATGAAAACAAATAACATTTACCTGTTATCACTGCTGCTGCCACCATGATATGACATCGAGTAATTCTTCATCTTCAGGGCTCATAGGTTCGTAATTATCGTAAGCGTCATGACAGTGCGGGCCCGCTGAGCTCTCGGAGACCAGGGAGGGGGCCGGGGAGTGCGACTCTTCAGATGAAGGCGGTGTCTGTGCTCCACTGCTGGTCAGTCCCAGACCAATCTGCATTTCTGAACACCCTTCTTCACCTTCCTCCAATAATCGTTTCAAACTCTTGATATACTCAACAGCCAGTCTTAATGTGTCAACTTTGCTCAATTTCCTTGAAGATCCTCTACCACCAGCCAGAGCGGCCGAAACAGCTGAAGGAATGTGCTGACGGAGGGCAGCAAATCCATTGTTAACTTGCTTCACTCTGTTCCGTTCGCGAGCGTTTCTCCGAGCCACTGATGCTGGCTGGGACGGGTACTGCTGATGCAGATAAGATTTTTTCTTGCATCGGCCAGGATCTACAGGAGCGGGTGCTAATCTCCTAGGTGCAGCAGTTTGCAGCTGCGTGAGCTTCTGGTTGACACCGAGATTTTGGTAAGTGTGAATGGCAGCCATCGGCATCGCGTGAGTCGTGTCGTAGTGCGTGGATCGAGAGCGGGAGCACGTGTGCGTGCGGCGCGGAGGTAGCCGGTGGATTGGCGGAGGCGGCGCGCACCCCCGACGCTAAGTAGCGCGCGCGCCGGGCGGCGAGCGGCGGTGGGGCGCGTGCCCGGCGCGCGCGGCGCACGGGCCGCGACCCTCTCCCCTCCCCGCCCGCCCTGCTACAAGTAGCGCTCTGATCAAAATACGCCGGCGCTTATTATGCCATAGAGCGAGCAGTAAGCTCGCGCCGCTATTGTTGCACATCGTTGCGCATAATTATCCTGTCCATTACCTTGTTCGGAAGACAAGATCTTCTTGTATGATCTATTTAGGATCGAAGAGAATAGGCACTGCGCCATGCCAGCGCGACGTCGATATTGTGTTATTAATGTCTTAGAGCTTTTGTTTTATTAATAGGCTACGTGAAGTTTTTGCGACAATGTTTTAGTGCGCAAAAAAGTATAATTGGCTTCATCATAACCCACCGCCTCCTCGTTCATTATATTCACCACCGGTCCATAATTGGTGTGTCGTCGTTCTATGCGACAGGTGCGCAGGTTGCCATCCTCACACAGACCTAGGCTTTAAAAATTACCAATCGCAATTTTAGTTGCAGACTAACTTTATGTTAATGAGAAATTAAGGAACATTGTTTGCATCCCCAAGAAGAACAATTTGGTTTTTAAAACCAACTCCTTAGCGAAAAAAACATAATAATTTGTTTCATGGCATAGAAATTACATTAAATTAAATGGTTAAAGCATTTCCATCAACTATAGTTTAAGTAAATAAATCAGTTCATACATACAAGGTTCTTCCAAGGCACTAATTAGGTATTACCTACGTAATGCGTATTCCATATACTTACATTAATAAGAGCTAACATTTAGTCAGCATCGCAAGTAACACCTTTATACAGTACCACGTGCACAAATCTTTTTTTAAGTCTGTGGGAACAATTCTTAGCTATAAATATATCGGCGCAGTGTGTGTGGGGCAGCTAGCAGGTTGGCAGGTGCGGCGACACCGGCCGAGAGGACCGTGCCTCCAAATTGTCAATCACGAATCTGACCGAGTCGACTATTTCTAGTTTGCTCTAGGTTCCAAGGACAGATGTGTTGGAATTTTGGAACGTCCAACAATAGAAGAATACAATACAATAACCTTTATTGTACATTAGAAATAGTAAGCGATATAATAAGCGATATAGAAAACAGGTAGACAGGCTAGCCTAGTTAGCCGGTGAAATTACTGACACTTGAGGTATCCCATCTTAGGCCTCTAGGTTGGCAACGCATCTGCAATACCCCTGGTGTTGCAGATGTTTACGGGCGGTGGCGATCTCTTACTATCAGGAGACCCACTTGCTCGTTTGCCATCCAGTCGAATAAAAAAAAAACAAGGTAAACAATAGGCCTTATCGCTTAACGCATTTCACAGCCACCGACGCACATATGCGTTTTCGGAACTTCGCCCAGTGCCGCTGTCATAATTATTCATACATTTTGACGCACATGTGCGTCGGTGGCACCTACGGAAGTCAGGAGGCAGTGAATGCGTTAAGAATGGAATTCTTCAATGGTTAATGTCATCGAATTGAAAGTTTGTAGGTATGCAAATGTAGTTTGGGTAAAATGCAAGTAAAGTTGACAAAAAAGTACAGCTAGCAAAAAAGTTTGTATTATTTTTTTTACCAAAATGTTATTTTAAACTTGTCATTGTGGTTAGTTACGTACCCATAGGAAAGTATAAAGCCTCATAGTTATGGTATACCTACATTTTGTTGAGCAACTTAATCTCATTGACAAATAAAAATAACTCTACATCAATTAATAAAATTACAAGATTAAAAAAAAGTCTCGATCAAAGCTCCGATTAGAAAGAATCAAATTGGCCTTCATCCCTTAAACGAGCTCACAGTCGCCATCTATTTACAACCCCTAACGCAGAGAAACTAAAATCAAAGGTTGGGTAGCGTCACCCTTACCTATCGCTTCCGCGTGACGCGAATAGATGGCGCTTCTACTTTAACTATGTACTAATGTGGCATATTTTTGGGAAATATACGCACCTAACGGTGTTAGCTAATGTTTTTAGTATTATTTATTTGCATCGATACTCTTCTGAGTCGATCTGATTTTGCACTTATCTAATATAAAATAGTTTGAAATGTACAAATTCACTATGTTGTAACACGCTGCTTACCTACTATTATAACAAGCTAGTTAATTATCCAAGAATAATAAAAAGCTTTGCGTACTTTAAAGAAAAAAAAAACTTTAGGTACAAAACCATTAAAAGGCGAGCTTTCCCTCTCTGTTTGTTAAGCGAGATCGATTTATTTTTATATTACCAATCCACACCCTGTTATGATATCGTCAATATTGACTGCTGAAGTCCATGATAGATGGAGTACTAAAAGTTGATGGTACAATTTTCTCCCTCGAAGCGACGATTACCTTTTATATACGGCCAGTAGCAAACAACCAATTAGTGAAAGGGCGAAATCGAGGTGCAGAACTTTATGCCCACACCTAACGGTAAAGCCATTAATTAAAAATATAATAAAATGGAAATCTAGAACGACGATAATCTCACCCTTGATTGTACATAATATATCTTTGAGACATTGGCACTGTGTAAAATATTACGTAGGTTGTAGTACAATACCGGAATTCGTACGACACTTGGAAATCAATTAATTGCAGCCACGCATTCTAATGCGACCATGTCATATTTTTCGCACTGTGCCGATAAAGCTTTAGACTGTCTGATGATTAGTATGGCCATAGCGTTGTAAATGACGAACAGTTGTAATGTAATTCAGGTAGAATAGGCATGAAGTTGATTTATTGGGTGAGATTTCCAACCACTGAAACAAATACTGCGCAGAATTTATGATAGCATAGATACCTACCTGCAGATTATGACACAAAACCATTAGCGCTTTTCTACAAAAACCTAGACTATCGTTAAAGATGTGTTTAACACATGTCATTTCATAGAAAAATTATATTTCTTTCATAGTAAAGCCTTTATAGTTGTGTAACAACGGTTTTTAAACAAATTTATTTCCATGACTTACTACAGAGCATTATGACAATCATGTCCTACCGGGCACTTACTTTGAACAGTAGGAGATGGTTCGAGAGTATCAATTACCCCAATAATTAGTAGATTGAGATCTTGATTCTTAATTGAATTATAAATGGATCATAAAAGGTTCCAGGCATCGGTGAGAACTGGCCATATTCAATGCACATTATGGCGTGACACTTTTACGATAATGGCTATTCGCAAATTATATCGTCACTGAAATGACTTTATTGACATGTCGGATTTTAACTACTTCGTTCTGAGACTTCAATCATTTAATTGACAGTGTTAATAGACCTTAATGAAGTAATAAATATACCGAATAAAATGCATACTGATTTTATTTTTGTTGGAGAAATTTTATAAATAAGACTGCTTTTTAACCATAAAGGTGTTGAGGTGAGACCTCAAGTCCGTGAGATTCCAATGCCTATATTTTATTAAGGCTTGTCAAAATGGCTTAAGGGCACCACTGGGGACCAATGTGCTGGCAGCTTCTTCGCACTGCACAACGTATTCAACATTGCGATAGTTGAATGCCAGCATCTTTGGCTCCATGCCGCGCGTTCCATTCCAGTTTCAATTTAGTTCTTAGCTAGATTTTCCGTCAAGTACATATATTTAACTGTAAGTGTATTAATCGTAGATTATTTTTTTAAATATCCTTGTACTTCTCTGAACTTAACAAACATGCAATGTACCTATCGCATTAGTGCAAAAGGGACTTAAAAATTAAAGCTAACTTTATATGTTACACTTAACATATACCGGGTGTGGCCTGTAATACGAGCAAAAAATTAAAGCATAGATCGTCCTCGTTAAACTGAACAACATTAATTGAGCGACTTTTAAAAATAATATAGTCTTTGAATTTTCCTTTTTTCATACAAATTAAATACTTACTGCCATCAATGTACGCCATCCTAGAACACAACTGACGTCGCCTGTCACACTACAAACATCAAGCATTTTGCTTTACATTGCAGAAGCAAATAAACTTAAAAGTGTAATAAAAAATAAAAAACTAATTATTTTTAAAATTCGCTGAACTAATGTTGTTCAGTTTCAGAAGTATGATCTATGTTTTAATTTTTTGCTTATATTACAGGCCACACCCGGTATTTCAATATCAAAAATTATATCGGCTTTAAGAATTTAAGTAAATCTAATCATAATTTTTTGTAAAAGCGACGACAATGATTTTGATGATATCTGACATTATTAATATTAAAATTAAAAATCTGACTAGAAGTCGCTACTGTATCCTTTATGAAATAAATTTTTTTCTTTCTTTCTATTTTATTTTTATTTGTCTTGCAGAGTTACAAAAATAAATTGCATTGCTTCTTGACACTATTTCATATACTATGGGTTTACGAGAGACATATTAAGACCCTTTAAGTAGAATCTATGTTTAAGGGCCTATTCTGTTGCTGTTATTATTTTAGAAAAGCCTTAGTAAATTGTGGTAATAAGTATCTAGGTACATCTAGATTCAAATTAAAATGAACTATCCTTAAGTTATTGTAAACTTCAAAGCCCATCACTTATTTTGTAACGTACTCAGGTACAAACGCAGAAACCTAAGTACTTTAAATGATTTGAAAACCTTGTGTAACTTTCTTTCGAATTGGGTTTTAATTTAATTTAAATTAAATATTTTACAAAAAATTCTCGTTTATCCAACAGCAATAAATACGAAAAGTAAAATTATCTCATCTTAGGTATTATATTATCCCTGACCACTATTTTTTCAAATCATCACGAAACTTTATCTCATCAGATAAATACTTTGCCTATCTTAAGCGCGTCACAAATACCTACAACTTTGCCTAAGTCTCAGTAATTCAGCTTGTAGAGAAAAGTACAAATGATTTAACTAAGCGCGTAGACAGAGACAGATATCACTTGTCATCGGAACAAACGCTGTCCAACACTGTGTCTCTCTAAATAACGCTAGTTGTCGGCTATAACTCCTCTAACGACCGCAAACTACACCTCAGGATCCCTATCATTTAATAACAATCACAAATAAAAAGCGCCACGGTAATGTATGTTGTAGAGATAATGCAAAATTCGTATTAATTTACATGCGACTATGCATCATGTATGCATGCGAATTCCGACTCCGTATGGATTATTCGAGTATTTCTTTCACACTACTTGTTCGTCATAAATCACGGAACACTACCGATTACGGTTATAAAACCCTTAGCTTGCCAGTAAAGTTTTATGGAATTATTTTATTTGACGTTTCGAAGCGTGAAAATATTGCATGCTTTTTTTATTAATCCCACGTTTATTGTGCTCTTACGTTGGATTTTTAAGCAAGTAATCAACAGGTTTTGTCAAGTACGTACATACAAAAGCTTCTCAATATAAGCAAAGGTTTCCTCAATATCAAGGGAATATTTTGTCGATGATACCTACTGCAATTTTGTGTAACCAACAACAACCAACCTACAAATACAGCAAATGTGTGTTTTTGCGGCTGGTTTTATGTAAACCGTGGACAGCAAAGAGAACCAACACATCCATTCTCGATCAGCTGAGTGTCAGAACCAGATTGTCCACGACCTACTACCAGCGAATACTCGGCTATTTTGGCTATATCGCTCGAAGGAAGTCAGACAACTTCGAGAAACTTATAGTGCTAGGCAAAATAGAAGGGAATAGGCCCAGAAGACGGTCGCCAACCCGAAGTTACAATCAAATTAAGGCGATCACGGGGCTCACTTTGCCTGAAACGGGCCGAGGCCAGAGTGGTGTGGAAGCAGTTCGTCAACGTTCCCGTAAAGGCTTTTAAAGACGGGTACGACTTTCAGGAATGAAGAACACGAAAAAGAAGATATGTAAACCAAAACAACAAATTATAACGCGATCCTGTAAAATGTTCCCCTAGTCAGATACGCGGTATTGCGGTAACAACGACGAATCGAATCGAATTGCATCCAAATCCGTCCAGCCGTTTCAGCGTGAAAGAGTAACAAACATACTCATTCACTTACAAACTTTCGCATTTATAATCTAAGTACACACAAACATCACGCCTGTATTCCCAAATGGGGTAGGCAGAGCACTCGAAACGTTACCGCTTCGGAGTCACTTTCAGCAATTTCAGGTTTTAAGTTTGACAAAACCTCTACAATAGTGTCAGGTAATATAAGTAGGATTAGTAAAATCCTGGAATTTCAATGCAACTGGCAAAAGCAACGGTTTAAGAGTGAAGCTGCGAGTAAGGTTAAATAAAAACCTAGTTTATTTGTAGAAAGAGCTACAACTGGCAGTGACCGCAGCATAGTGCGTATTATTAGTAGTGCCGGAGCAAACACCGCGGTTGGTGTATAATTTCGCGTTTGCTGACACGAAGGTTCCTCGGCGCGGTTGCCATTCCACAATATATCACAGGCGTACGCTACAGTGTAATTCGTGTAATTTATAGGGTACTGAGGACTAGTAGCGAGGCGCCCGACACAGTTAATAGTGGGTAACCACGCGACAGGCCTTTCGAATACGTAGGAGTACATTCGCGCACGCTTTTCTAACAAACGGCTCTATAAACCTATTATTTTATGTAAATTATTTAATGAATTGTTATTGAAGTCGCGTGGCAACTGTTTTTCATTATATCATGGTAAAAACAGTCATAAGATTATTAATAATCTTATGACATTTCCGGTAGTAAACCATTTTTACTGTTTATATTACTTTGCCTTCAACTTTTTTCTACTGTTTTGTATAAATCTCAGTGTAAGTAGGTAGACATTAGTAATGGCTTCTGGCTGTGGCTACTGGCTCCTAGGTTTACGCAAGCTTAGAAATTAATGCTTAGTACCTACCTACTTATCACTTTTACGTTTTACATGTGTGTTAATATATTGATATCAACTATAATTATATTAATTTCAAAAATAAGTCAAGATAGCCCGTGCTTTGAACTGTGGTCTCTCAAGCAGAAGATTCTGGGTTCAAACCCGGGGCGCCTCTCAGTTTTTTGGAACTTATGTGCAAAGTTACATTTAAAATCTACCATAAGCATTTCGGTGCAGATAATTCAATGATAGGTATGTTTCAGTTCCCGACCGCACAGGGCCCACATGAGAACTATGTACAGTCTATAGGCTGAGAGGACTGCAACTGCTAGTTCAAGGGGATAGAAATCGATCCTGTTTACTAAGCGACAAGTAAAACTCCAACTGGTTAAATCAGTTATGATAGTAAAATAACTCTGATTCTGATTCAAAACCTATTACTTATTCGTCATTTGTTGAGCGGTGTGAAAAGCCAAGTAAAGATTGATGTACGAAGATTACGAGTAGTAGGTACTGATATCATTCTCTTACACTGATGTTGTGAACAGGTAGGTACTTATCACTCCACAGAACAGACCATAGTCAGAACCAATGACAAATACCAAGTTCATGTAATTCTAGCAGAAGTTAGAAGTACGAAAGAGTAACTATGGCATGAATAATTTCCATTGGCACCGATCAAAATATCTGTAACAGATTTTACATCTTATGATATTGGTCCTTATTTAAATAGGGTCCAAAGTGACATCTTACAACAAGTATGTATTAAATTATATAACAGAGTGCTGAGTCATGTAATTAACCCTTTTCTAGGCATGGTGCATATAGCAACCACATAAATGTAGGTACACAAATATTCGACCTTACCATGTATACAATATGGTACAAAATAATTTGAATTCGCTAAAAATATTATTAATTTTTAAATTAATCCCTCTTAAGTAAACAACATAAAACTATCATTTCTTTTCTGATAGCACATCTAAACTCGCGGGGCCTGGAAAAGGATTAAAGGATTTGATTGGCATACTAATAAGTACCAATGATTACGCAAACGCACTTATATCCTCTTTATTTATTTTGTTTTAAAATTCTAAAAGAGTTATGCTGGGTAATTATAGCACCGTTTAAGTACCTATGGTGTAAGCTGCCGTGATCTCCTCTCAAGTAGACACGAGATTAGCTACACTTGTTTCTATCTTGTTAAGCTTCACATAGAGCCTACGTTAATATTATCTTGAGATTAAAATAAAATACTTAGTTATCTATTAAATACATAACGGGTGTGGCCTATAACACGGGCAAATAATTAAAAGAGATCGTTCTCGTCAAACTGAATAACATTAGTTCAGCGACTTCTAAAAATAATTCGTTTTTTTATTTTCTTTAAGTACCTACACTATAAAGTTTTTTCGAAGAAGCAATATAAAGAAAAATGTTTGATATTTGTAGCTTGACAGGCGACGTCAGTTATGTTCGAATAAGTTTGTCAGAAAAAAAAATGTTAAGTTTTGATTTTAATTAAGTGGGACCATGGTGATCTATAGAGCCTCTGTTTTTAATATTATCCTCGATTCTGGGTCACACACTGTATATTAACAAACACAGTATATCTGATATTTTATTTTCCTGTCGCATCGTTTTCAGTCGACATGACTTAACCGTGTTTCAGCTATTTGAGAAAAAAAAATAGAGATAGACATTTTTATTACGTTTTGTTGCCTAGCGCAAACGCCTGTTGGCATTTTCTTTACAGGCACAAGCCAAATGAAAAACCAATATCTAAAACAATATACATTACATTCACTTGTTCGTACTGCATATTACAAGAACCTAGTGACAACAAGGTATCATTTATCTCTTCCGTAAGTATGAATTTCACACACTAGAATATTTTGCACATTTCGCATAAAACAACAAATTGGATAACTCCAAATAGTAAAACACTCCAATATGATCCTTAACATGTGATTACCAAAGTTGAAAATAAAGTGTAACCTGTTCTCGTTTGACAGTTGTATACAGCCAATAGTCATTTATCGCTGAGGGTCGTCAAATTAATATCTTTTGATCTTACAATGTATCGTATTTAAAATTAATTGTAGAATTTATGTTTAAGGTGTGGATGGCGTCTATTTGTAGTTTGCTATTCGTTTAAACGAGCAATTAACAAGAGTATAAGAGGAGAGGACACATTTTTAAAATACCTGTACAAAAAATAAGGGTTACAAAAAATTATCAACATTCAAACAACTGCGATTAATTCCAATTGGAATTTTACCTACTGCTTGATTCTAATAAGAATACACATTAAAAAAAATTAATCTACTTGGGAAACTAACCTAAAATTTTCTAAAAAAATATAAAAAATATATAGATTTTACCACTTAGTCCGCGTTATTAACAAAAAGTTGTTCATGGAAAATTACAGCTTTCTAGCAAAATCAATAAGCTGAGCCGGTGACAGGTTTTCATTTTAACGTCATATTTGAAAAGCCGTACGAAATCATGTACCTACTGACTGAAAGCGATAAGGTACAATAGTAGATTGATAACCAAGGGTGGAAAGTGACCCATTTCACCCGAGATATTTCTGGCGCTCGAACGAAGTGAGAGCGCCAATAGTTCGAGGGGAAATGGGTTATTTCACCCGAGTTAGACACTCTACTTTTCATTTCGACTGTGAGGAAACTGAAAAACTCCAAAAAAACGAGAATAATAATATTAATAAAAAATTGAATTTACTTGTACCTATCCAACCTCCATCGGTACCTTTTCGACTGGCCACTTGCCATGCCAAAACGTGAAAAAAAAATGTCGTTGACGTAACTCAATTATCTTTGATGTCATGGCTAGCCGAAAAATTAAAAAAAATATACTTTCCACCCTAGAGGAGGAAAAGCAATTTTCCACCCGGCTATCTACCCATGAAAATTAAACTTTCCGAACAGGAGAGATGAAAAATTAATAGCTTATTTCTGACGTTGACTATACTAAACATTGCAAACACCAACACCAATTCTAAGCACGAATTACAAGCACCGTTACCAGGCGTACCAAAACATACCTATTGTTTCGACACGGCTTGCCATTGGTTAGCTCTATGCCTCTCTCGTAGCGCTCGCCCAATCACAGCCGAGAGGTTCTAGCAATAGATTTGCCGCTAGACAAAGTCAGGCCTAGTGCGCATGCTCTGGATTTATAGGCAACCAATACAAACTGGCTAAGCTGTAGGTATAGGTATGAAATACGAACTTCAAATAGATGTTTTTCTTATAAGACTCGTGTAGTATTGTCATGTTAGGCAAATATTCTTATTGGAAAGCTCTTATAAGATTTAGTTTGACCTAAAAAAGAATTTAAAAATTTTTAGAAAGTGAGTTAGGTGGGTGGATCATCTAAAAATTCCAATAAACAGAAAATTGTCTTAGTGGGTAGAAATATCAGATTTTTTCAGAGATTTTAAGTATATTAAGATTTTGAGTTAGGAATTGAAATTGATGAATTTTTGTATGTAATTTTATTGCAAAATTTTAAATAATTCATCAAAACTATTTTATTGTAACAAAATATAGGTAAATAATTATGAACAATTTACCTACTCAAATATTTAGATACCATAATCATTACTTTTTATTTTGAATCAGGGATAAGGTCTAAGAAGAATCTAAGAAGTAAAAATTCTGAATGTATAATAATTCCAGTAAAATTTCACTTTTGTGATGATTTCTATTACAATTCAAATTTAAAACTTATAAGAATCCTATAAGAATCTTATAGAACCATCATGGACATACTAAGCAAAGTAGAACTAATTAATGGACAGCAAAACCTGAATGCCGCCGCCATTCATAGACTTTATATTTGGACGACCGGATGGCCGAGTTGTTAGAGAACCTGACTACGAAGCTTGAGGTCCCGGGTTCGAATCCCGGCCGGGGCAGATATTTGTATGAATAATACGAATGTTTGTTCTCGGTTCTTGGATGTTTAATATGCATTTAAGTATGTATTTATCTATATAAGTATGTTTATCCGTTGCCTAGTACCCATAGTACAAGCTTTGCTTAGTTTGGGATTAGGTCAATTGGTGTCAAGTGTCCCATGATGTTATTTATATATTATGAAAATCAGTTATTTATAGTTATGACATTGGTAGTTCTGAAAAAATGCAGTAGGTACGTATCCGTTTTTAAAACAGGATTTGGGCTTATGGTAAAAAAATAGAATTATTGTTTCTTATCCGTAACTAGTGCTAGATGAATGAAATAAAAAATTCCAATACGAAGTTAAACCCTTCAAACGCTAATATTTCGTAATGACAAAGTGTCTCGTATTCGGACGCTTAAAAAAATAACTTTCCCTTATATAATTTTAATTCGAATTTTTTGCCATCTCTAAACACTTGACGACAAATACGTAAGAGGTAGAAAGACAATAGAATCTTTATTTGGGGTCTCTTTCACTACTCTTTGGAAAGTCCATGTTATTTCATATGACATTACATTATATATTATGGTGACTTCTGTGTTTAATCGAAACAAAAAATTTATAACAAAAAATGGAACCGACTACAAAAAACCCTGAAATAATTTTCTACCAGTCTATAGTGGTAACTATGGCCCAAGCCCTCTCATTATGAGTGGAGGCCTGTGCCCAGCAGTGGGACGTATATAGGCTGGGACGAAACTGAAGTCGGTGCCTCAGCACGAGCCAGCAGGAGTGGACCTATAGTCGTCTACTTCACCTACATACCTACTTTATATATTAGACTTCAATTACTCCTGCTGTCTCGTGCTGAGGCACCGACTTCAGTTTCGTCCCAGCCTATATACGTCCCACTGCATTGGGCACAGGCCTCCACTCATAATGAGAGGGCTTGGGCCATAGTTACCACTTTAGACTGGTAGAAAATTATTTCAGGGTTTTTTGTAGTCGGTTCCATTTTTTGTTATAATTTTTTTTTTTCACGCTTTTTAGTGTTAATGATCTAAGATACAATACTTTAATGTCAACTGCTCGACACCTTTTACGAAAGATTACTTTTTCTGATGCAGAGACGTTCATTATTGAGGAGTCCTGGTGCTTCACCACCCATTCCATTTTACCATATGCATTACGACGAGCATAAATTGCTTACCTACTCTGTTAAAGTAATTGAAATTCAACTCGTGAACTACTTGTTATTGAGTAGTAGCTCTGTTGGTCAAATGTGGTCATCATCATCAGTTCCACTTCACCAAATTATGATTTTCATGAGCAAATGCACAAGTTACTGCAAAATATATCCAAATTACCACAGGTGTCCCTACAACATTTGAAGAGTTCCCTCGATTTCCTTAGGATCCAATCATCAGATCCTGATTTGGTGCTTATGGGACCTAATTGAAAGCATTCCTAGACGAACGCAAAAAATTTTTTTCAAATCGGTTCACAAACGACGGAGTTCTGAGGTAACAAACATAAAAAAAAAAATTAAAAAAAAATACAATCGAATAGATAACCTCCTCCTTTTTTTGAAGTCGGTTAAAAATAACAAGAACTTAGCAGAAAATGATAGAAATATGTAGGTACAAGCGCCAGGAGCCTTCCACCGCATATCAGTGCAAATTTTTTTTGTAATAAGTCTACAATTATAACCAAAAAATTTGTCTAGATACGAGTAACTCTCACTTTTCATGTCTTTGTGGTGTGTCACAGTAAGTTACAATTTAGATTTTATCATTTGTACGAAATAGTAATTTTGTATTCTAAAAATTCGTGGCATGAACATAAAACTTTACAATAATTCAGCTAAACCCATTCACCTCATGTCGCCCATTTGACTTCCGAACACTATCACATAGAATGCGACTTTTACTTTTGTCACAAAAACAAAAGGCTGCCATGACGGATCGTCACGTAGCGACAATTTCACGTCATTAGCGAGACGTGTTATAATCTGTGATTGGCGCCAGATTTAATTCGTTGTGTTGGCAGCACTGCTTTCCTTTCATATTCGTATGATATGGTGTGAACGTGACGTGATTTGTAATATCGTATCAATGAGGGTGTCCGCGGGGGCTATTTTGTTTTCCGTTTACGTAGTAAAGTAGCGTCTACGTGTTCTACCGTAATTATGAATGGGTTGTTTTTTTATGATATAACATAAAAAAATTAAAGCTTAAAAAAGGGTTGTTCTAATGTGAGAAACACAGATTCTCATGAAGTTTATACAAAAGACATCAACGAAGCGATCATAAACATACAACGGGCATTTTGTATTTGAAACACTACGTAGGTACATACATTTTGAATGACTATTCATTCAAATTAATCCGTTACCTACTTTTTTATGCAGTTAGTATGGAAAAAAATATTGCAAAAGATTATTTAATTACAAACCCTAATTTTTAGTGAACCTGAGAGCCGCGAATTTACAACAAAAGTACTTTTTTGCAATAAACTGATTATTATTCTAACCTCATAACAAAACGATTACAAACAATCACTCAACTCAATTGATATGTCGTAATTGTCCGTAATTGTACGACATTACTTTCGGCAAAGCATCAATTTGAAGATGACAATGAGCCGCGTTCGTTCATTCATTGTGCTTTGGCTTAAAAAATACGGCAAGTATTGGTCCACTTTGGTGCAAATCCGATTTGATTAGTTTAAAATTATTGTAACTAAATAATTTAAAACTAATCAAGTGAGAGAGAGAGAGAGAGAGAGAGAGAAAGAGAGAGAAACATTTATTTATACATATTCGATACACTAAAAATACATTAGAAGGAAAGAAAAAAAAAAACATCGAATAGTATAAAGTGGGCCCCACTCAGCATAATGCTAAGGCGTTGCAGCTTGCAACGCTGATTTCCAGTGGGACCCATTTAAAAACTAAAATATATAAAACCATACAACACACAATGACGACACTAACGCCAGCGGAAAGAAGTTCGCAAAGAAACTGTCAATCCGGAAGCATGTATGGCAATACTACACGTGTAAGTCATTAGATCCAGCCGTTGAATTTCAATTCCTGGATTTTAACTGAATCCTCCCAAAAATTATATCATGCTCTTTATAGACATTGCATTATAAAAAACAGTGCCATATTTCATGACTCTATACTCGTGCCCAGCGGATGAGATTTCGATATTTTATTCAAGATTTTACCAGTGGTCGGATTGACTTGTTTACTTTATCTACATTATGTAAGTTGGATGATAATGCAAGTACAGTGAATAAAAAGTACAGTCTGCAAAAAAAAACCTGGATTAAAAATGAAATTTTTAACAGAAACTTTTATTTTACTGTCTTATTGGAAGTGTGCAATGTGGCCAAACCCAGGTCTTTGGCCCAACGCTGCGATTATGTAGTTTGAAATGATTGCCTCTCGTTTAATAAGTGGCTTCTTAATTCTTGATTCAAAGACAATATTTTAAATAATGACACGTTGCTACTTCCTTCTTGCTCTAAATTCTAAATAATGACAGGCATTAAAGAGTTTGCAAACATAAAACTCTTCTGCAAAAAAATACCTGTGATACAATGTTTGTGTTGGTGTTTATGTTGGTGTGCAATAAAGAGTTATTGTATTGTATTGTATTGTATTGTGTTTAGGATAAGGATCTTCTAAAATGGTGTGGCTGTGTTATTTTTATATCACAAGACACTTGCCACCGTATAACCTAGTCTCAAAATACTAGTAAGCGAGCTCTTGTTATGGTCATGGGTAACGGATAAACATACTTAAATAGATACATATATACATAAATATAATACAAAACATCGATGACTCTAGCTTAGACATTTGTTTTTATAACACAAATATTTGCTCCATATATTTTTAGTGTTGTAGCACACATAGCTTTGTAGTCACAGTCAGGTTCCTTAATAACTAGGCTATCTGGTCGGCGATTTTTTAGACGGAGCGAATCCGAAGCGCCAGCAGATTCGTTTGTCTCCATTTCAGCTTGGGCAACAATGTCTATTCTCTATTCTGTTGTTGTTATTCTGTATTATATTGTCTATTCGATTGTCATACGAAATCTAAACCTATTTTTGGGTATTTTTTTTTTTTCAATTTACTGTCTGCTTATTTTTCGTAATGGTGAAGCTATGGGGTTAAGAAATGTCAAAGTATCATATTCCAAACATTTAAATAAACTCGTGAAGTTTACACGACGCTTCACAAAGTCAATAGTAATGTCATGTTTTAAAGTTACGTTTATAAATATTATATTACATATAATATAATATATAAAAGAGAGTTAACCAAAGGTCGCTGTTCTCCATAGGAGCGAAATAAGACTGGGAGATTATAATATGCGTAGTAAAAAAAGTACTATGTACTTTGAACATAAGGCACAGAAGTCAACTTACAATAAACGAAAAGCCTATAAGCTGAAATAAAATAATAAAACTAATTAAAAAACCTTTTATGGTACAATAAATAAATAAAATGAGTTGAATGGCGGCGGGACCTTTTTGTCCCAGTCCGTTGATGAAGATATCTAATTAAAACACTGAACTGTTAAAGTTTTCGGAACATCCATATGTATGAGTGTGGATTAGCTCTGGAGAGTAAATTTGTGTTTTTTATGATCAGATGGGCGCCCGAATTTGCTGCTTGGAGTCACAATGTTTATACGCTTTTACAATGTAAGAGGATTAAATCACGCCACGTAAGGATTCAATTTCATTCGGCTAATATTTAACACGAAAGTCCTTTAGTGTAAAGATGAAATAAATAGCCTTAACTTGGGATAGCAATATTTTAATAACTTGACATGTATAATTTGTATTGACAAATTAAAATATCGAAGGAATAGCAATTTGGTGCATTGAAAAAAGTAAGTTTATATTTGACAGGTATATTTTTATACAGCCGATGTCAAATGTACCATGTACCTATACACTTTTAACTACCTTGTCACTGTCACCTTCATGACTGAATTTTTGTAGCAAATCGTCAGATGGAATACAATGACAGAGTACCAAAGTGTAAAGATATCTTTGACCTCGACTGTTAAACCACCAGAAACACATGGTTATAGTGAATTAGTCATACATTTATATAATGCCAAAAAAAAACTCTTTTATTTAAAGTTAGAAACCTGTTATTTCAGTTAAGCCAAATACACAAAAAGTATTCAACTAACTTACCTTAACTTATACAAGTGCTTATAGGATGTCTGCTTGAAAAAGCATTACAAATTTTCTTGCAAGGTCATGGTTTCATAGCGTTCACATATATATTTTTTCCTCAATATGCATTTAACAACATTCCGAGCACTTGCCTCGTACTTCACATTATCTTTAACAAATACGCATAATTACATTACTATGAGTATAAAGTCCATACCGAAGTTACTCTTGTTCTATTAAACAAGTTTTAAATTTTTATCGACGCTACTACAGCACCTATAAAAAGTAAAACTCTTCTAGAGAACAAGGAGTCGATGAAATGTGGATCAATTAACATGATGCCGCAGTAGGGTGCCATCTACGAGTGATGCATAAAATAACTGATTTTACTTAATTACAATAAATTGTTGAGTTATGCTGTAAAAAGCTATTTTGCCGCTTCTAAAGCGCCGCGTGAAGTCGGCATTGTCGGCGGGTAGCGGTAATAGTCAACAGAAACATTTATTTTGAATTAAATTTATACAAAATCGAGTTTTTAACGCAATTTTATAGCTTAGATAAATTGATCTAATTGGAACTGTTAACTTCGCACTTCGCATGCTTAAACCATTTAGATCCTGCAGTTTATTTGAAACCCTGAGATTTCACTTATTAATTCGTGTTCGCTGTCCAAATTATTAAATGGCGGCGTTTTTAATGTCTAGGAATGTAATGATTTGGCGAATTCTGTGATCAAGTGACGAAATATACAAAACAGGGATTCGATTTGTGGCATTCGAACGTGGAGGACGTAGACAATGTTCAATTTTGCTATTTCTGTTTCTTTGGCTAGTTGAAGTATAATTTTGATAGTGTTTTATGCGGCGATTAACCTTAACAGTGAACAGTGATCACAATATTCAATATTGCTCTCGTGTCTGACATTTTTTAATGCGCAAGTTGTCTCCACGTGGTTTCTGGAATTTTGCTACCAAGTTGCAAAAACTACAATCACCGTACAACGTTGCCTCTCGAAAGAGAATACTTTAACATTGGCGAAATTGTCTTATTAATTAGGACAGAAGCCATATTTTAAAAAAGAATAAGAATAAGAAATATACAAAACAGAGTGTTACAAACTCGCACTTTACACGGCTTCTTCTTCGCAGTCTTACACTCTTATTTATTGGGTCATCGACATACGTTGTGTGTACCAATGTTCGACTCAATCGAAACACTAGCCTGTAATTGACTTAGTTAGTTAGGGTTGGCCTGGTCCATATCTCCAGAATCATTCTGTATAAAAAAATGCCATTGCCAAGAGTTCCATGTCCACCTGCCATTAAGGAATAACGAGCGCTATCGCGTGCAGTCATTCAGAATATCATTTTTCTAAGCCTAGAGGCCATTGAGATATCTTGTATCCCTCACGGCCTATTAAAAACGTAATAGTTTTTTTAATTAAAACCACTTTTACTTGATAATCGTTAGTCAGCTCCAGGTATAATATCAGCAGGAGATGAGCACTTAGAAGAGATATCAATTATTCGCGGTATCTCTCTTTACGGCTCACCGAATAAAGTGGCAGTGAAATTACCTGAGTGCTATGTGAGGATGCTAACATTACACAAGTAATGTATTTTACCAGGTAGATTTTATACACGAACCTGATATGTAAGATGGTCAAATCCAGTTCCAAAATAATCGCCTGTAGGAATTTAAATAAGGTGCCAATTAGAAGCGGGCAGCGAATGTGCTGACATTCTTGCGGGCCGATTACGGGATTAAGGTTGTAGATAAGCGAGACGGCCGGGAGATCACTGGGCTGTCGTTTTATGGTTTCATTAAAGTATTCCTTCGATAGACCCATTTCTGTGCTTTTGGGGCTAAAACTGTCAATAATTTTGCTATCGAATCCAGTAATTCAATAATATTTGTTTTAAGCCCCGGCTCGCACCTCTGAGTTTTTTAAAATTCATGTGCGCGATTACATTTGAAATTTATCACGATCTTTGCGGTGAAGGAAAACATCGTGAGAAAACCTGCACAAACCTGCGAAGCAATTCAATGGTGCGTGTGAAGTTCCCAATCCGCACTGGGTCCGCGTGGGAACTAATGGCCCAAGCCCTCTTGTTCTGAAAGGAGGCCTGTGCCCAGCAGTGGGACGTATATAGGCTGGAATGGAAAATGGATATCACCATCCCAAGACAATATTGCGTGTCTCTGGGTTTTGCCGCTGTGCGGTAAAAATCTAGAAAACGAAATATAGAGGAAATGGTGGATGAACGTTGACAAGACGAAACCAAATACTTGACATTATTTATATTATTTGTTTAACCTTAATTTTAGTTGTCATTTTTCTTTAATAGACAAGCCGCTGAAAAATGTATCCAAATATTTATTTGAACACTTACACATACATAAAACGTAATTGCGATGTAGATATATTACACAGAGCAATTTAAATAGCGTCATTATTTTTACAGTTCGCAACATTGTAGATGTGAAATATTATTTCTACAGTTCCAAGATACAAGAACGAACGTCACAAATCACCTATTCTGCATTTGTTATTAAAATATGGCCACTGTTAATATTAAATGAATTAACAATATGAATCACAAGCAAAGAAGTATAACCTTGAACATTTTCGTAAAGTATTAAATTGTCTGGAATAAAATGTAAATGTTGGGGGAGGCCTATGTCCAACAGTGGACGTCTTTCCGCTGACATGATGATGATGACGACGATGAAAATTTAAATCGAGCATAATATGATTTTTAAGTGAGGAAACCTGCACAAACCTGCGAAGCAATTCTCTATGGTGCGTATGAAGTTCCAAATCCGCACTGGGCAAGCGTGGGAACTATGGCCCAAGCCCTTTTGTTTTGAGAGGAGGCCTGTGCCCAGCAGTGGAATGTATACGTAGCCTGGAATGGATAAAATTAATTTAATGAAAAATGTTATGAATACAATGCACTATTGAAAGAAAAAAAATCAAATTAATGCCAATTAGAAAGTTTAATTGCTTTTTATTGAATTAAATGGAAAGAAAAAAAAATACCAAATCATCAATTTGCGGTAGTTTTATTTTATTTTTAGATTATTTACTAAACAATTTTTTCTTGTTTATTTTTAAGCAATCTTTTGTCTTACACATCGTTTTATTTATTTCCCTTAAACCATATTTTATAAAACAGTCATTTTCTTCATTAACCCCCGACGCAAAAAAGGGGTGTTATAAGTTTGACCGCTATGTGTGTCTGTGTGTCTGTCTGTGTGTCTGTCTGTCTGTGTGTCTGTCTGTGGCACCGTAGCTCTTAAGCGGGTGGACTGATTTGAATGCGGTTTTTTTTATTTGAAAGCTGGTTTTTTGGCGATGGTTCTTAGACATGTTTCATCAAAATCGGTTTAGCGGTTTTTGAGATATTGAACTTTGAAGTGACAAAAGTCGGGGGTATTCCAACTTTTTGTTGGTTAGGTTATGTTGCCTTTTACCTACGATTTGATTAATATTTTTAGGATTCCGTACCTCAAAAGTAAAAAACGGAATCTTTACAGGATCACTGTTGTCCGTCTGTCTGTCTGTCAAGACCCTTTTTTTCAGGAACGCGTGGAGATATCAAGCTGAAATTCATATCAAATAGGTACTCAGGTCTACAGTCCTTTGGAGCTGTGAAAAAATCAAACTTTTAAATTAACGCAATCAAAAGATACAGCTGTTTTTGCTGAAAATTTTTTGCCTTGTACCTTCGTAGCGTAAATAAAACTTCAATAAACTCAGCAAGCAATGGACACTGGACCTTAACGCCCTCTTCATCATTATTGTATTACAAGATACTAAATCAATTGAGTGGACATTCAAGAATAATGTACGCGACCATGTATTGATTATTCCGGCAATTCACTTGATTATTTTATTTACATAATTTGCATGTTCCGACGACCACCGCACAATGCCTGTGTGTGGCGCGAAGCAAAAACCAACTTTTGAAACATGAAACAATAAATCAAAGCACAAAAAATACGTGTTACCGCGCTCTGTTGTTTACACACGCATGATATTGTCGTGAAACAAAATAAACCGGACAAGTGTGAATCGGACTCGTGCACCGAGTAAAAATATAGATAAACCGCAAATTTAAAAAAAACATTCTAACTTCTTACAAAAAAGTAAAAAAGTAAAAAGTGGGAAGTACAAAGTGGTTTCATAAAGCCGCTGATAGGCAAAGTGACCTTGTTATTTTTATGGCACACTTTTTCTTTATTTCATGTTTAAATAATAAATTCATATAACTAGGTAAATAATTATTTTGAGGCAATTTATTGCATCCAGATCCGTATAAAGTTTTAGCCTTAAATACCATATTCAGGGGACAATAGTTATTTGTGTTACAAGGGAGCAAAATGATGTTTTTATGGCGAGGGCAATTAGGGTAATGAGGGATTTACCTGTTAACGCTCAAGATGAAAATAATTTTGCTCCCGAGTGACTCTTACAACTTATTACACCAAGTATGACGAAAACTTAAATAAAACAATTCTTAATACAACTAAAGACCAACCAGCATAGAAAACGACATGGTTTTACAATTATCAACTTCAAAAAATTGCATTTGCAAAAAACACTTAGAAATGCCAACAGAAAAGTTGTACTTTGATCCCTCTCGTCAGGGAGGAAAAGTTACTTTTCTGAATGAAAGTTGTGAAAACTACTATTTTCCATACTAAACTATAAACGTAACATACAAACCACAAACCGAACGATAAAAGAGGTAAAAACCGGTCAAGCATGAGTCGCCATTAGGGTATAAATTAAAACTTACAAAATAAAAATAATCGTAGCACGCTTCTTTTATGGGGATTCTCCTTAATTTTATTTTTATTACTGTAGCCATAATAATAATAAAAATGGTATTTTCAGCTAAGTATTTATCTATTACAACAATTGAAGGACAGTATGGTGACACTGACATTGTTCCGTTTATAATCCTTAGCCCTTAAAATAAGCAAATCCTGGAGAAGATTTTCCGTGGTCCTTCATATTCTGTACAACATTTGATCTAAAAATTAAAATACCCGATATTTGCTTATCTTATCGAAGGAGCAGCGTTATTGATTTTTAATAACTTTGTTGTTTACTAATGTTTCGGCGAAAAACGTTTGGCAACCTGGTTCATTTGACCACTTTTCATTTCCCAACTGTTTAATATTTCTGAATTTCTGAAACTGTAAATATTTCATGATTTTTATAAAACTAATCTACACGATGGCCCAGAAATAAATACTGAAATATTTACAGTTGTGTAGTATGTAGAGTTGCGAAATGAAAAGTTGCGAAAAGGCAGTACCCGGAACTCAAATGGTTCGACTAAAGGTTCCCCTGTACTATGGAGTGTTTTGTAAATATCGTAATCTACGCAGACGAAGTCGCGGGCAAAAGCTAGTACTTTATAATATCGTAATGTGCTTGCCCTTAAAAGGTTTGCGCCGTAATAAATACGTCTCTCTCATTACCCTACCGCCCAAACCGACGACACGGAGCTACAAAAACGCCAAATGACATACGCAACGAATTCACTTAACGAAATTGAGAGGTAAAGAGATTTTTTGTACAAAAAACCGCCTAATTGGTATTACATTCAACGCTTTGCTCTTTGGGTGGCGCGATATTCAAATTCCTTAATATACGCCCCACCGCGGTAATATTGTATGTAATTATTGTTATTGTACACCTACTTACTAGTTTCGCAATACGGCAAAATTAAGTTCGCATAGTTTAGGATCTGCTGGGGTGGCCGTGTATTATGATTTGGCAATCATAATATCGTTTTAATCGACGGGAACAAAATAAAGGTTTTTTTAAACAAAAAAAGTTTTCAGGTACTTACGTCGTCTTAAACCTGCATTACCTGGCTATTTGCACCAAGCGTCTTTCCAACTGAACCACGGGTCTCCTAATTAACTCACTATTTCGTGAATTTTCTTACAAAAAAATGCAAATCAATCATTGACAACAGCTCCAATCATTATTCCTTAAAATAATTATAATGTAATTAGACCAATTACATAATTATTCAAATTACCTGCTACCACAAAAATTTTCTGAAGCAGATGTTACGTCAAATGCTCAATTAAAAATAATAACATGATTGAATCATACACAAACAAACCCTTTTCATCAAAACAATTGATTTGATGTCTTATTAGAAATTCCAAATTATACGTTTTGTAGGTTATAGACATTTTGATAGGAGTCGATAGTCGTGTGTGGCGTAGGGCCTAATTGTTATTAATTAGTTTCAAACTGATTTCGAAATAGCTTAGTATTGTAAGTCATTAGTTTTATAAAAAAAAAGAATCTCTTATGATAGAAATTAAGATTAGAGCGCTACTATTAAACTTTCGGGAAGAAAAATCGTTAGGCTCCATTTATTTCATTGCTTCTGCCTATAAAATCACTAAGAGAAGATTACTACTGACTAATAATAGAGATTTTTTAAAATACTATTAAGTTATTTGATATTACAAGTAATTCTTATATTCGATATTATACTTTGGCGTATGTTTTAGTTATTTGTTAAGTTTTATTCTGTTTAGTAGATGCTTCATTTTAGTATCAATAAAATTATAGAAAAAAATTGTATAGGTATTTATACTCTGAAAAATTCCTACTTGATTAACTTTATTGAATGAAATGCTGCAGGCTACTTTGAATTAATTTTCAAAGTAATCTGTTTGATTCGAAAATTTCCATGAATATTATGTAAATAAGATGACATAAATCTCGTAATGTAGTTTAAAAAATATCACTATAAACTTAGCAATAATTCTAATATTTTCCCGTCAGTTTATGACGATTTTTTTTAATGATGTCTCATATTAGGTATCTAAATGTTCATTGGGTACTTTTTCATTTCCTGCTTATATTTACTTTGTTTCTATCAATGCATCCTGCTCCTGTCCTCTAAGGTTTTACCCGCTCTTAATAGAGATGTATTGATACCGGAATGAAATTTGTTAAACATTTTTGATCATTTTTTGTTACATTGTTTGTAGGGCTAGCACTGATTGGATCAGTAACAGTGACAAAATACTCGAGGCACTGTTCCTTTGTCGAGACTTTCGGTTTTGTTCCCGAGATGTGTCTCACGATATTAAAACCTCATGTCATTATTAAGACATCACTTACCCGGTGGCTGTAGAGATTTATCTGATGATAAAATTTCGGTCATTTTTACAAAGTCCTTAGATAAAGAAATGAAATACGTGTTCATTGATAGTACAATGGGAAAGTATTTTAATATGTGATGATGATCTATATACGTTGATATTTTTTGTTATTTTATTTCGATGCAACGGATGTTGTATACAACTAGGTATGCACAACACATTGTTAGTGGAAGCCAGTAATAAATTGTAACACAAAACAATTTTTATAATTAAAAACACTTGTTTTATTATCTACTATGAACATCGCAATAAATTTGTTAGTGTGGCACAAATTACCACCCACGCCCTCTAAATTTGCGACGTAATTATATAGACAGTTCTTTGGAAATGAAGAAAGACTTGTTGACCTCAACACTTCAAGCTCGATTAGTCCTTTTCTTTAATTTTGTCACATAAGAAATCAACCATAAAAAGAACAAGGAAACAACCCGGTCTTAATTAAAATGTAACGTCTGAGCGAATTTCCTTCATAACATCACGCCCGGTGGTCGGAGCCCAGGTTGGCACCGATGCCGTCTTACTTGACGACATTATTCGTAAATGGCTCGTGATACCCGTAATGTAGCTAACTATACTTGGTTCGGATAGATATTTATATAATTGTAAACAAAACAATGCCAATTGGTGTCTTAAATATTGAAATTCTTCCATTAAACTATCTAAACATTTACATTTCTGTATTGAAATACACTAGTCTAGTTTGTATTTTAATAATAGTCAAGTAAAATGTTTAAAATCCTTGAATGTACCAAATCTGGCAGCTGAAATTTGTTTACATTTTAGTTAAATACCTATCCGAACCAAGTATAATTTGTATTTCAGTTTGCCGTAGAAACTTTCCGCAGTGTGTGATCGTTGAAACTGTTAAGTGCCAGATAAATAACACTTAATAGTAAGTACGTCGTACGTCTACGTATAGGTATCGACCTATTTGTTGACCTAATTACAAGAGCTGGTACGAATTAATTGAATAAAGTAGTGTCATTTGTCACTGTGTGAGGCCGTTCATAAACAGGGGCCTTCTAATATTTTGCAAACAGGTACGTAATTATTAATACGTACGTAATTCTTCTTCTAGCACGATTATCACTTATCAGATCAACCTGTATTTCATCATCATCATCATCATCATCATCAGCTGGAAGGCGTCCACTGCTGAATAAAGACGTTACCTCCCCCTTAGAACGCCACAATGAACGAAAACTCACCACTTGCATCCACTGGTTACCCGAAATTCTCACGATGTCGTCAGTCCACCTAGTGAACTTTTCACTCGAGAACTTTTCTGCCCCAACGGTTACCTATACCCTGTGTTTTGTGACATTATCATTCATTCATTCAATTCATTCACGCCTGTTTTTGTAGGTATCCTATACAAGTAAATTCGCGAACTTGTGGCGCGGCGATGTTTTTCGCTCGCTTGTTGTTGTGTTTGGTCAAGTTCGCTATTTTAGGTGACATAATATGAACGAAACAACTCGCCGAGTCATATATAGGTACGTGAAATTGCTCGTATGTGTATTTTACCCATTAAAAAAACTGATGACAAAACTGACATAAGGACAACAGCACTTGGATTTAAAAAGGTTGTTCTATGAATATACCTAATGGAAGAAGTCGGTTCGTTGCTCACTTAAAATACCATTTAGCTTTAATTTTACTATTGCAAAAGACTTATGGAATAAGAATCCTTCTTTTATAACTAGATAAATAGTCGTTTTAATTTAAAAAGTAACTCTTTATAGCTCCGATTAGACTTAACTTTGTTAAACACTTTTTATGTCAACGCGGCTAAAACGCAATTCATGTTAGTTTTCTTTTGTCGGTGTAGTAAAATTTAGATGAAGTAAATACTTGACTGAAATAATTTGCATAGTTCGGCTTTATGGTCATAGAAGGTTAGTATTAAGTAGCCTCCCGTCATAACTTCCATAGCTCTATAAAAGAGGGTATAAAAACTAGATTATTACACATCAAAAATAAGTTATTAAATTGATGAGCGGCAGTAAGCTTTAACAAAAAAGGCGTTAACTACGAAGAATGGATTTATATTTGTGTTTAATTAAAGGATTTTCATGCTATAAAGGGCACCATCTAATAATGAGAGCGATGGAAAAAACTATCCCAGTAACCCAAGGGCGGAGCAACAGACGAGAGAACAAAAATAAAAGAATTCGGAAGCCTAACGAATAAAATTAAAAATAGTCCTATTTGTAGGGTACGGTACCTCTATTACAAATACGGTATGGTTTCATAAGGAAAAATGTTTTGCTTTAAGGTGCTGCTAGGCAAGAAGTCAATTTAGAGCATACGAAAAGACACAGAGTGCAAAAATAACTTTGTTTTTCATAGAAATTGGAAGAACTTTGGTCGAGTCCTACTCAATCTTGGTGGGTTTTTCTCAAAAATTAATAATGAAAAGAACTTCAATGTATCCACGTATTTTGTTTCTTGTTTACTTTTGAAAAAAAAAATCATACGTATTTATAAATGGTTCTCCAAATAAAAAACATCAATTTGTAAGCGTAAAAATTGCTATTTTCTTACGGCCCCAGAACCAATACTGTAAGCTGGCCGGTTACCGTTAGACATCACGTCATTCACAATGATATATTTTAATCATCTTTTTTTCGGATGCCTCCCTGTGTCTAATTTACTCAGCAAGTGGTCTGTCATGCTGAGCTTTTGTCAATACTAAAATCATTAATCAAGAGCAAATTATGGATTAAATTCTGAAGATACGCCGAACGCTTTGTTCAAGATTTGATGTGCTTTTTGATTTAATCTATATCATTGGATTGAAAACAAAGTGCGAAAAAGTCGTTGTTTGGATAATCAAAGCCTAAGGGATAACAATTATTTATGAGAATAGAAGTTGCTATATGTATGTATATTCATGTCCAATTTGTAATTTATTTAAAGAGTACATAAATATCTGTGTTCCCAAGTACATACAATCTAGAACTCTTCAATGCTAGGAGTGATAAGCTGTTACTGAACAAGTAAGATACACTTTTGGCCTCATGATCAGTTTTCGTTAGGTGGGATACGGGTCAGTTTAATGTAAAAAAATAAGTATATTTATTTTTAACATGATTACAACATCCAACTTTTTTTTTACTTCTTTCAAGAACCTTCGTCCTTGCATGTACAATGAACTAACACACATACCACGCAATTCCATTTCGATTCCCAAGGAATGAAAATAAACAATGTCAGCAAGACAATGCTAGGCGCCGAGTGATGAGACATACTTTTGAGACTCCAGACATGCCCATTTAAAATACTGGTAGTCTCGACGAAGTTCCCAAACATGTCCGAGCGTTCTACATGGTCATAGACATGCTCACAGAATACTAATAGACCAGAACTATTTTAGATCATGTCATTAAGAAACAGGTCACATAATATAAAAACCAGCGGTTCCAATCTGAGTATGGGAATTAAAAGTACACACTGAGGGAAAGGGATGGTAATTTGATTTTGTTTGGGTGAGAGAGAGATTTCCGACTGTCGAGGCAGGTGTCGCGGTACATCTGCGCGTACGCACTAAGCGGCACGTGCTCCCCCACCGCTTCAGTTTGAAACCGCCGCGTACTGTGAACAAATTTGTTTTTCTTAGAAGAAAGGAAAAGTCTTATGCAAATTATAAAGCCTTCTCATAGAATTTTATTTGTTAATTACTTCGATCATATCAATTAAATTATTAGCGACTTCGAAAAGTGTAATAATATTTAAACGCCACAATTGTCCACATGGAGAGCCCGTTTAAAAACTTCACAATATATTAGATACATCCTTTTTACCTATTCATAAATAATTCCAAATTTCAAATAAACATAGCAATAATAGTAAACTACATCAAAAAATTCAACCTATTTTTTCTTCTAAAATATGAAACAAATTTATCAAAACGAGACAATAGCAATTACAGCTTAACGGTAGTAAAGATTAAACTCCTTCATCCATCATTCTTAGTTTATAATTGAAAAATTAAGTCATGCCCACTTTTTCGAAACCATAAACAATGTCGCGCGCGCAATCGGTGGCCAATTTTGTAGCCAATTTCGGGAACAGCAGCTCTTGCGCGCGTGCTACAGGCCGCTTTTAATAATAAATCGAAGACTTCACAATCACCGGTGGACAGCTTTTGCCCGAAGACTAGCCTGGAATTATCGACATTGGCACAAAACGCCTGGGCGGAGCCAACGGTTCCTTCAAGGCGCAACGAATTTTTATAGCGGTAGCAAGACCCGTCGATCAGACCGCTATTAAGCTTTGGCACTTTGAGCATTAACCGAAGTGCGTGATTGTACGATGTCAGACCTGCGCAAGCCATCTCCGTGTCAGTTTTGTATAATCCCTTATTATAAATTTATCATTCACACGCGTCTCAGGGTGTTTCCGAGAAGAGTTAAGGTTGTTATGACTGAAATGCTGCCGTATTTATTTTGCTTAAAATAATTTGACAGGAGATAATCTTGATGCAAAGATGACGGACGTGGTAAATTCAATCAGAGCGGCGCATCAGTGCGGAATAAATTTATCTGCTCGGTTTTCCAAAATTGCTTCCTCGTCGTGGTAGCCGACGGTATGTACATAATAAGCGCCAATGCTTATGCAGCGGTCACTTTATAGTGCGTTGACGCCGAACTCATAAAATTGGCTCAACGGACACCTTGTCCTGCTACTGAGACACGTATTGTAATGGGATATTACGCGTAATTGATCCAGTTTCATATTTTTTTTATTTTATATTGACATTCACACGTCAAGTGCTGCGTTGGTTTTTGTTATTAAAAGTTAGGCGGTTGAAATATTATCTTACAGCATCATAAAAAAAATCATTTAGCTTTACGATTTTGCGTAAGTACCATAGGTGCCTTATTGAAATGTCTATTAAAAAAAATGCTATCAGAAATATAAATGTTGTGTTATAGGTAGTGATGCTTGAGTTTATTTTTAATTTTATTCCATGCTTTTTATTTTGTTTTTCTATCAATAATTAATATTACAAATCTTATTTTTTAATTAACTTTGTATCAAAGACACCGAAAGAAATGTGGTTAATAATTGAATTAAAGGCTGGTTTTGGTTTAAGACTCGGAGAGCGTTAAAACTTTTTGTGATCTAAATCAAGATTGGGATAGTTTAACACCTAAAATGAGGCGTCGGCTTGTTAAAAAACCATTAATAAAATTTTAGACGTATTCCAATAAATGTTTTAACACCTTTTCTCCAAAGGTATTATTAGGGTTGTTATTGCCTCGGTCCCCTGAACCGCTCACAGCGATCGATTTAATTTAAATCGAGAGATAATCGGTAAGACATTTTCGCGTGTCAATAATTATCCTGAATCAGTCAATAGCTGTTTTTAAATGCCAATTATCTGTTTGGTTTTGTATATTAAAGCATCTACTTGCAAATAGGTAGAGCATAAATAAAAACCGAATAGGTTAGTGCCAGGAACACGTTATTCTTTTGTTTCGGCTTAAATATCAGCTCTATGTGAGGGTCCCTAAACCGGCGAAATATCGCTAGATGGCGTTAGTATCGAGAGGGCCGTTTGACATTACAGTCTTACCTATGATTGGCTTATTTAGTTATTTAACGGATTCGATTTGTAGCATTCGAACATGGCGGATGTAGACGATGTCTAATTTTGGTATTTCTGCTTCTTTGGCTAGTTGAAGTATAATTTTGATAGTGTTTTATGCGGCGATTAACCTTAATATTGAACAGTGATCACAAAACTCGATATTTCTCTCGTGTCTGACATTTTTTAACCGACTTCAAAAAAAGGACGAGGTTATCAATTCGGTTGTATTTTTTTTTTAATGTTTGTTACCTCAGAACTACATCATTTATGAACCGATTTGAAAAATTTTTTTTGCGTTCGTCTAAGAATGCTTTCAATTAGGTCCCATAAGCACCAAATCAGGATCTGATGATTGGATCTTAAGGAAATCGAGGGAACTCTTCAAATGTTGTAGGGGCACCTATGGTAATTTTGATATATTTAGTAGTAACTCGAGCATTTGCTCTTGAAAATCATCATTTGGTGAAGTGGAACTGATCATGAAGACCACAGTTAACCATCGGAGTTGCTACTCAGTAACAAGTATTTCATGGGTTGAATTTCAATTGTTTTAGCACAGTTTCTAAGCAATTTATGCTCCTCGGAACGGATATGGTGAAACGGAATGAGTGGTGAAGCACCAGGACTCCTCAATAATGAACATCTCTACATCGGAAAAAGCAATTTTTCGTAAAATGTGACGAGCAGTTGACATTACACTATTGTATCTGAGATGTTTTACACTAAAAAGCGTGAAAAAAAAAATTTATAACAAAAAATAGAACCGACTACAAAAAAACCATGAAAATAATCTACCAGCCTGAAGTCGGTGCCTCAACACGAGCCAGCAGGAGTGATTGAAGCCATTAACTCGTATAGTTGTAGGTGAGGTAGACGATTATAGGTCCACTCCTGCTGGCTCGTGCTGAGGCACCGACTTCAGGCTGATAGATAATTATTTTCATGGTTTTTTTGTAGTCGGTTCTATTTTTTGTTATAAAATTTTTTTTAATGCGCAATTTGTCTCCGCGTGGTTTTTGGAATTTTGCTGTGAAGTTGCAAAAACTACAATCACCGTACTACGTGAAGAAGGAGAATAATATTGAGGAGAATAATAATAATAATAATAGTAATTTAACCAATCAAAAACAAAACGTCAATGTCAAAATTGACGAATGCACCTCAAAATACTAGCGCCACCTAGTCTGTCAAAGAAATCATAGAACAGTTTTGGATAATATATCAGACAGTGGGGTATTATGAAGACTTTTAGGAGTTAAGTAACTTAAAAATGGCAGTTTAACAAACGGATCAGTATTTATTTATCTCGGGAGTTAATAAAGCAATCTGGGAGTTCATTAAGGGATTTAAATTTTATCTGTGCAGTTTATGTTAACCACTGTACGCGGAGCGGCGGTCCCGGCGCGCCGATAACCAATCGTACTAATTGGAACTCCGTAAGAACTAATTAGAATAAGATGTGACTTCGGGTAGATATTTATTTTGGGATTCTTCCGAAGTGAAAGTGTCCGTACATCTGCTAATTAACGACTTTCAAAGAAACTGTTCTTGCTGTAGCTGTTGGTTCGATTAAGCTGGGTTTATTTTGATATTAATTTTATCATTTTACACTAGTATTAAATATATTGACCCGGATAACTCACGTCTTAAATCGAGTTTAGCTCGGCATGTTTCGGGCTAATCCGTAGCCCTTTGGGTCAATATATTTAATATGAGTGAGTCTCACGGTAGTTTTGTGTTCAAAATTTCGCGCTAGTATTTCAGCTTAAACCATCGTCGTACTTAGCAAACATAGGTGTGTGCTTTGAATACATACCTAGTTCAAACTAAAAACTAAATACTAAAACTAAATGTAATCAAAGCGTTTATCGAGAATTACTCTTTTCATTTTTTTTTATTCCATTTGATGGCAATCGAGCAAGTGGGTCTCCTGATGGTAAGAGATCACCACCGCCCATAAACATCTGCAACACCAGGGGTATTGCAGATGCGTTGCCAACCTAGAGGCCTAAGATGGGATACCTCAAGAGCCAGTAATTTCACCGGCTGTCTTACTCTCCGCGCCGTAACACAACAATGCAAGCACTGCTGCTTCATGGCAAGATTAGCGACCAAGACGGTGGTAGCAATCCGGGCGGACCTTACACAAGGTCCTACCACCTGCAAAATCCTCTCAAAATTCTCGCACCTTCATATCTCTTTGTGAGACTAACAACATTTTTTATAACTTCAGAAACGTAACATATTTATAATAAACAATAAGAAGTATAATGAAATATATCTGATATATTTAAATACTTAAACAAATAAAAAGGCCAACCTGTAATTTCTTTTCACTTTCACTATGAATTTTATTTCAATTATTTATGTAGATACATAAAAATACGCCGTTTTAAAATTGCAGTCACGTCTGCCCTAAGCTAAATCAGCAAAATATTACTAGGCTTCAGGGCATATGGTATTAGCTAGTCAGATTGCCAATACCATTCAAAAACACCTTTGCTCAGGCTGAAAAGAGTGCCAATAATTTTTAAAAAATCATTTACCTTCCCGTGGGCTTTTTCAATTTAATAGTAATAAAATATACGACCTTTAAACAGAGTAAACAGTAAGTCATTCATGGAGGGGACAATAAATAAACATAACGACAATCCGAATGCACTTTGCGTGCTAACTCACCACTCTCACGTACGTATTTATACTATTAAGTCCATGATCTGAATGAAAAATCTGCCATTTTAAATATCGACGACTGCTCCGCGGTTATAAACGTAAATCAATGGATTTACAATCTCATTGTTATTTTATAGTCCTGTTTGGAAATTCATTTGCGGAAATGATGGTTAAATATGATAGTTTCTCACGCGTCTATATTGCTTGGTGTGACAATGTGACAACTTCAACCCTAATGTGTTGTAGAGGTCAAAGGGTTCCAACGAACTTTGGTTCCTGTGATCATTAACTATTGACACCCAAGCGTGGCTGTGACAAGGAACGATTAGTTTACTACATTACGAGTACGAGCACTAGTACAATAAAATTTTGCTTGTTCTTATTATTGTTATGCCACTAATATCAGATATAGTTATTTAGTTTGCCAATGCAGGGGACGGCACTTTTTATAATAAGGTGAAGATATTTTTGTGTTTTTTTTTTATTGATATCGTAACCAAGTTTATAAACTTTCAATGGATATTTATAGATGTAGATGTGTCAAAATTTTATTAGAAAATCATTTGAAGATATTGACATACCTAAATAAAATGTGAGCCATATCATCGTATCCACTCACTGAGTGACGGTAGAAAATACTGAAACACGATGGAAATTAGTTTTAGCTTTGTTATTTTTTCTGTGCCATGAGTTTATGGTAGTTCGTTCTTCTTACAAAAGAACAGAAATATTCTTTATTGAACACCTCAACCGGTGGACTGATTATGTATGTGTTTACGTGTAAGTACTCGTACTATAATACTTTTAAATATAGCTATAATAAATTAACACAGGGTTACTGTGCACAGTTTTGATTGTCATATGACAAATGACACTTTCCCACGAACTTGAAAGCGGTACATGCACAGGACACAGTGATTTGCCACACTGATACTGCGCGTCATTACCAGCGAAACGGAAATGTGATTATGCGCAATGTTTAGTGTCCGGTACAGGGATCGCTTTAAAGTTAGATTTAGAGGGTTTAAGTGGGCTTCGTGTGAATTCCCACACCTGACGTGATTGCGTTATTGACAGGAATTGAATTGTTATTACATATAGTGTGAAGAAAATAAATAATAAATGATGCCGGCTGGAAATAAATAAATAAATAAAGCAGAAATATTAGCATATGGCAAATAATGTCTAACGAGGCAAAATTGCATAAATGTCCAGCCTTTACCGGTACATAATAGTTCTAAATCCCTCCAGAGTGACGCTACAGTAGCAAGAGATGTCTGAAATAATTCAGTCAACATCCTTAAATAACCGCTGTGAGTGAATTTCTGTTAAAACAGTATTCAGTACGTTTATTGAGCAAAGACAATTTCCTTCTTGCACGGTCACCATCAAAAGTAGCTGCATGCTTTTGTACTTTGTCGTTTTCCAGCAACGTACTTGCACCATACAAATTTGACAAATGTGTTACAATGACAAAGTAAAAAAGTGATCCGTTACTTTTGATGCTGGCTGTACCACCGGTGGAATAAGTTGGTGGTACTACGAGGAAAAAGGGAAAAATCCCTTGTTACCGTAGCAACGCCTTTCGAACACCTTTCGATGGACACTTTTGCATACAGAGAGAGATTGTTCTATTTCGCTCTACCAGCGGCACGAATAAAAGACATCTAAATTCAAAGATTAAAGAGTTGCAGACACGTTATACGAAACGGTAACATGGCATGATGAAGGCACTGAGGACCACCGCGCGCGGTTTTGTTACCAATCGCAATTTGCCTTTGAAACTGCCGGCAATCAGCTTATCAGCTCATAGATACGATAAAATCTGCGCTGGCGACGATACCATCATTGTCCCGCCCATTAACGCCCATTAAATCCCATCGACACGCACTTATTCATCTGTCGCAGAAGATGTGCCGACAACAACTGACGTCACATGTCGTGTTGGGTGTCGTGCCATGAGAAATTACCTGTTTAATTGCAGGAACTCAACTCGTGACAATAAGGAGTCATCTTGTCAATTGGTGCACCCGGAATTTTAAATTAAATTAATTGATGGTCACGACGGTGACAAATGTTAATTAAGGCGATTGTGAGTTTATCCGGTGTAGAACGAGCATTGGCCCACTGTGTTGCTTTTATTTTTTACCATAAGTTCATTACAAATACACTTAAAGCTATTAGTACCTACTGCTGCTGTAAAAAATCCTACAATTTCAATTTTTTTATTTTATATATATTTCTTCTGCATCTTCTTCAAGATATGACGAGTTATACAACAACATAAGTACAACAACGAAAATATAAAAAAAAAACGTATAAACCTATAAATACTGTATTTGTATGTAAAACGGTCTTAGGGTCGGCTACACACTTAATCAAACTTGGGCAAATTCCAATTTGCAAAAGCAAGCATTATGTGCGTTAAGAAGACTGCAAAACTGTATGTCGCACAAATGGCTTTTGGACGCCAACGTCATACAGATTTGCACGAATTTTTGCATAAGCCATTTCCGCATGCAAGTCGCTACGTGTAGCAGAGCCTTTAAATTGAGTAAATTACAAATTTTATCTTGTAATTTAGTCAATACGGTTAAATCCCAAAAAAAAAACTATTCACAAAGTTATACACACCTATCAAGAGACCTATTAGACCATGACCATATCCGTATCCAAGCACCTTGACCATATTTAAACTTCTCGTCGAGTCTACGGTGACCCCATAAAACACCCTGTTGTTTTGTTTTGACTGTGACTAATTTTGTTAGTTTTATATCGCCCACTGGCGCCAGTTATAGTGAAAAAAAAAAACAAATATCCGTAGAACTAATTAGTGTGTAATTTCGTTAGGAAGGCTCCTTGTAGGCGGTCCTGGATGATGAAGAACGCGTAGGAAACGAAATTGAATTTAAATTAACTCACGATTTTTTAATTATTTATGTGCACTATGTTTAGAAGAGTTATTACTCTATGTAGTTCACTTGCGTCATGTTATTAACTGTTTATGGGCTGAGCTGTGCTCTCATACACGCATTAGCTTTTGTTAATCTGTGAGAGTTAATACAAAGTGATACACCTTCAGTAATTTTTAACAATCCATCAACTAATAATTCACGATAATTTCAAGTAGGTACCTTCCTATTACAATTCCCATTATATAGCAATGCTGACTCGCGCTGAAGGATCAAATTTAAACCAGTAGAATTTACACGGTTTTTTTTGGAATCTTTGGAATCGGTAAATTTTTTTGTTATAATTTTATTAATCACAGTAGTACTCTCAAAGATATTTTCACTTCCAAAAATAACACTGAGTGGACTAGTGGTGCCAATAAATTGGCACCTTTTAGATATTACAGAACCTGTAAAAATAGTTAAGTTTGAGTCGGACACAAGTATTGAGAGTTTCGTACAAATTTGTACCTACGTATCTATAAATATCCAATGTTGGTAGAGCCGTGCTCCTTAGAAAAATCTACGCAGAGTGGGTTCATTTTAAACAATTTACTAGATCGACAGATCGACATGAAAAAATAAGATTTTCAGACTTTTCTAATAAACTTTTTATTCATTCATTGGTTGTGCTATAAGATCTACCTTCACACCAAAATTCAAGTCTCAATGACAACTCGATTCCCAGGAATATCAACTTTGATAGCGTTGATTTAGAGTCTAAAATCTTAGACGTTTGTTTTTTCCGGCTCAGAGTAGTGGTCAGCTAAACTGAGTATTTGATATTAACTTCAGCTTGATATAAAGTACAATTCAATAGAATCTGACAATTTTCTACACATTTAACACACCCTAACGTGGGAACGCTTGATTATATTATGTCCCTGTTGTTGCAATTATCATCTAAAAGGAATCAAAAAAGAATAATAGTCACATCTTCACACATTCATACATTTATACATACACACATACTTACAACGCATATGTGTAACCACGCCTATCTTCAATAAGTCTCTCTGTTTAGTGTTATCTAATTATTTTTTTAATTATGTCAGTCTGATTTCTGGTTTGGTAATCGCAGATATATTATTATAACCTAGACTGTGCGAGTACAAACATAATACTATACTCCATTTGGTTTGGAATTTGGATTAACGGTCAAATTGTAACACACGCTTCTCGGTATTTTGAACACAAATTGACTAAAAATACCTACATGTACATTTATTAGCGGCATTTATTATATTTTAGTATAGAAGTTAACACATTTTAAATAGTTTAATTGTTTCATTTAAAAACGTTTGCAATTTTCACCGTTAATTTTCGAATGATAGGATAAATGGAGTATAGTCAAATATATTTAGATAAGAGCCCGTTAGTTTTACCTAGTTTTAGTTTTTTAGTTTTAGGATATAGGACCCACTGAAAATCAGCGTCATGGCCCCCTGCCTCGACTTATGCTGAGTGGACTCCATTTTTGAGACAACTGCCACAATATATTTTTAGATTTAAGATATTTGTAAGCTGTTTCTTTTTTGTTGTTGTTGTTGTTTCAAAATAAATTTTATTCATTCATTCATTCATTCATTCATTCATTCACATCGCAAAGCCTTAGGCAGGCCGGTGTTCATATTAGTAGGCTGGAAGTGTCTACAGGATTGTCAGATTCTATTGAATTGGAGTATACCCTCGCGTTCTTGATAAAAAGGGGTTTGACAGACGGACGGGTGGACGACAAAGTGCCCTATAAAGATTTAATTTTCGCCAACTGAGGTTAGGAACCCTAAATACTACTTTTGTTTTCCAATTATCAGTACTTAAATGCTTCTAAATGTGCAAAAGACTTTTAAAAAATCCGACTTACTATTTAAATGGTGAAAGGTTAATGCAGACAGTTTACTATCGCACTTAATCGACGATTTTTATAGGCCGCCTTCAAATTATTTACGAACACTAAATTAAATAAAGATACGGACATCAGAGTTGCCATTTGTCAGTCGTCGTTAAATTACGAAACGATTTGTCAATAAACGGTTTAAGTACCACTAAATAGGCTAGACTATTAACAGGGGTTTAAGAACTGTGCCGTTTCGTCGTGGATCCGCTTATCTACAAAGTGTTCGTAAAATTGCGTGTCTGCCCTTCATAACTTTTTGTTATTTAATATTTGTTTTATTTCAATAAACTTAAAGTATGAATTAGAAATACTTCATTTGTTAAATACGCGGAATTATTCAGTACTAGTTACGCGTGAACAATTAGTTCTCGATTCGCCGGATTTTTGTTTCGTCGGATTCTTACTTGTTTTATGTTTTGCACAATAGGACATGACTTGAATTGCCTAGACATCGGTTAGATTGATATTTTTAAAGAAATACTAATTTTCCAGGAAAAATACCACCTTATTCCTCAATAATGTGCCATGCCACGACGTCCATAGTAGGGTGAAGACCAAAAAGTTGTTCACCGTTAAAGCTGCGTTAGCACGTAATTTTAATTTCCATGAATTTCCAAATCCATAACATAGTTTAATCATACAAAAATCATAATCATAGAATAAAAAAATAAATTAATTAATTTAAAAAAATCATAGTTAATAAAATCATAGTATTAATCCATACAAATGTATGATTAATTTTCGTGTCACAGTGGAAAAATTAATGGAAATTAAAACTACTGACTACCTAGTAGATTATGGAAGGCGGCAAGATGTAACCTAGTTCCATTGTTCTAGTAATAGTAGTACACTAGAATGATTATGGTTACGACTTGCTTTCTACTAGTCAAATTATCGTAGACTTGCCCGTTTGCCATCCAGTCGAATAAAAAAAAAATAGTGCAAGCGTAATTTTTTTTATTCTTATTCTTTAACCCCGCTCAAATCTCCATCATTTTGACTTGAAGTAAGAAACTCTTTAGAAAATAATACGAGTAGCTGCAAATATCGGGCATTTATTAACAGGAAATTGAACATTTATATAGCTAGCAATCGGAAAATTCACATTTTAGCGAGTGACGTTTGAGCAAACCCCATTCTAATAGCAGTTGAATCGCATAGTACCTACATTGCGTTGCACGATATAATAACTTTCAAGTTACGGCCGCGCAGTATAAAGCCAGACGCACAATTTTATTTTGCTTGCGAGTGTGAGCTGGGTTTTATTTCGCCCGCTCCGCTCGCAGTGAGAACCCTGCTTAATTAAGGGCAAAATGAAGGCAGACTTAAAAGAAGTGACTGGCAATGAAATGTTTATCGACTGATGATGGCTCCGATACTCGTTCGCGCCCTGAGCGTGGATAACGACCGCTAAATGACGTTTGCAGACATTCAATCAAACCGGTGATTGGACAACGTTCCCAGCACCAACTGAATGGTTTTTCGCGTAACTGTAGGTAGTTAAACTTCATTCTGTCATTTCGAAAATTCGAGGTTTTTATTGCTTTCAATTGAATTCAATTCGAACCGTTTATAAGACTAGCATTTTGGCCGTGGCTTCGCTCAGTGAATCATTGAATACGGCAATTGAACTGAATTTCCGAAATTTTAACTGCCTACCAAATCCCCATGGAAATTTGTGATGTATGGAAATCATCATGCTAAATTACACTTCTCTACTCTACCCATAGCAGTTAAAGTTTTGGAATTTTATTTGTAGGTATAAAACTCAACGCGGCTGAATATTTGGAAAAACGTAAAATTGATTGAACGGCTGAAAAAGTTATTATGTTTATGTCGTCCAGATTTTAAAACTATTCTTTAAAATTTTCAAAATGAAACAATTTTACGAGCTTGTACTGAATTCCAGTTTAAGAACACTTAAACAGACTTTTTGCTCTCACGCTTTATTCATTGTAATGTAATGGGGCTCGAAACAATGAAAATTGCGGCACTTCAAGTCCCTTGTTTGTAGGTAGGCTGGAACAATCAGCGTGCTCGAACGCGTGTCACGCGCGTCAGAGATGTCACCCGCGTCACCCGCGTCACAGGCGTCACACGCGTCATTCGGGCAATGCGTTAACGAGCGCATGCAAATACTTATAGTGCTGCGCCTGGGCAATGCTAACAATATTCTTGTGGGTAAGACGAACTTTAGGGATGCACTTTTACGTGCTTCGGTGTGCTGTAACTAAGAGGCAATTTTAATAAGTAACTAAATAGGTAAGTATAAGTAAATTGTGTATGTTCTATGTTGTTATAACTGAGAATTATATGCATGATTAACGTGTTAAAGAAATGAAAAATAAAACGAATGACGCAGAAAATCCGATTAATGTTTATGTTGTTGTTGGTGTTCTACACCCTGGGCTATAGCCAAATAATATTTTTCCTAAAAATCATTTATCTAAGTAACAATACGAGTACTAGTGTACTATTACTTACTCTGTGGTACTAGCAATAGATTGACTGACAATTTGCTTCAGCATTTATTATGGTCTACCTTAGGTCGATGGTGGTGGATAGGCTTGCCTACATCATAAAAGGCGCTAATTAGCTGACTCAATGTAGCACAATATATTCAATATGGCGAAAAGACATGCGTGACGTACGAATTAGATGGTGTAGGAATATCTGATTTAACTTGCCGTATTTTTAGTCTAAAAAAGAACTCTAAGCCATGTTCAATAGTACCTAGACAAAGACAAGTAAAACGCACATAAAGGAAGTAAGTCCGAGACATTGTGAAGGTAGTTCGGATCAAGATAATCGTCTCTTGGAACCGGACTACTCTACAAATTTGCAGTCGCACGGTGCGCTCGGAAATTTAAATTTGATAGTAGAATACGCAAATCCTTGCAAATTGTTCTCGCGTTGCTAGACCGACGTGAGTGACGGCCGTCAACGTGTAACAAGGGACAGACAACGCTGCGAACGAACTCGGTAACGAATCGAATAGTCGCCAAACATGCTTTGGATTGACCTTTCGTTTCAACTGTTCCATTGGACCATTTACGTCCGCTGCCACTGTCATTGAATTGGAATTTATTAGTGCGAAAACTGTCACCTTATTTTACTAATGAAGATAACACGCTAGAAGCAGGCATTCGAGACGTTTAATGTCTCGACATCTCGGTGTTAACTGATATTTCCTTTTTAGGATTCCGTACCCAAAATGGGAAAACAGGACCTCTATAGTTCCGTCATGTCTCTCCATCTGTTTATCTCTCAGAGGTCTTTAGTATTAGAAAACTTTAATTTGGCGTGATTGAATAATAATTACACTAATAAAATGGTAATATAAAAATAAAGGTATTCCCAGAGACACGTAAAATAGGGTTGATTTTTTTCTTATCTACATATCCCTTGGTGTGCTAAATTTTAGGGACATTAACAAAATTAAGGTGAAAACGCGGCTTTTATATTTAAAAATTAGCCAAAGAAACTTAGATAGTTCAGAATGCCAAAGGAACTGGTTAGTTTTTAATCTATTATTGTTTTCAGCTTATAAGTAAATAATCAACATTTTAAAACAGATTTCTCCCTGCGGTCCGTTCAAAGGCACGTAAAACAAATATGGTGTTTTAACACGACTGATTTACTATGCTCTACAATCTATAAAACCAAATTACATTTTACGATTAATGCGATAGTTGCCGTGGAAGTTTAATACTTTTGACTTGGAATTAAGGATTATGTTACCTAAAAATAAAGAAAGATATACGTTTGTTGTGTTATAATTCGATTTAGTTGGAGATGTGCACACCTCTGGGTGGTTCCGACCGCCCGCTAACACGAGACTAAGAGTTCAAATGCATCGCGTGGGCAATATACATTTATTAATCGTCGTTAGATATTTGTTTAACACCATTTTTTTAGTAGATTACGATATGTTACTACGTGTAGTTCAATGGTTAACATTCGGATTAGGTGTAAGACAAATCGTTTTTTTCATCTTATTTTAAGTTCCCACGAGACGGTAGTGTCATTCCATTTCATATGTGACTAGCTATAGCGGTGTCGATACATAAAACGTACTTATCACTCTATAGTGCTAACTAAAAAACCCATATAGACTATAGAGTCCATTGACAAATGAAAATCGATGTGTATGACTCCATGGCTTACGGCAAAAAATTAATTAATTAAATAAAACCAAATAAAAAAAAAATTACAGACTTGCAAAAAGTACTAAAATCCCATTAATTTCGATTTATACCAACAACGGCCAAGCCAATTGGAATCACACAACAAATTTCGGGTTCAAGATACTTTACAGAATCATTCATATTCTCAACAGAATTATATTAAATTCACTTATATGAGATGAGAACGCTACTTTTATTACATCTATCTCTTAGGATTGGCTATTTACGAGATTTCACTACTCTTTACAAATAAATCATTAAAATTTCGACTTGGCACGTTTTTTACAGCACGTTTTGTTGGTAGTAACTAGTTAAGTTGTATTCAGCATTTATATAAAAATAAAATACTTTATTATATGTTGCAATTAAGTAGACATATCAAAATGATAATTATGGTTGCGTTCCCGGGCACCGCGGCAGAGGCATGAGCCCGGCTGTCAATGTGTTAATGTAATAATTTATTGCGAAAAAAATGATTTATAGTAACAACCATGACATGTATCCATTCATTCTCAGTTGTCCAACGTAAATTTATAGCCGATATAATGTCGACAATCACGTATAACCACGAAGTTTTTACCATAAAGCGAATAGAGTCGGCATTTCCAACGGTAGCGCAAAGCTATTTGTAGTAAGATAAAGTAAAAACTTTCGCGATCGACTGTATAATTTCGCACACGGGGATATAGGGAACGATAAATATTTATAGAGCCCGTTTTCCATCTCGGGTAAATTGCGGTGTAATCGAGTCATGTTTATCACAACAATGTTTTCGGGGTTCCCTAGCCAAAAGGAATAAATAGAACCCTTAAACTCTTAGATTCATTACGTGTTTATCCGATGCATTTGTGAGTTACCTAAGAAATTCTTAGCACTAAAAATCATTTGTCTTAGATATAGGGTACATAATATTGTACCCTTTATTATAATTACACAGACAGTAGAATAAAATACTAAAATTAGTATTTACGAGTAAATATTTCTACGTGAAATGAGGATGCTTTTTAGTATCGTCTATTTCATGGTGTGTGGTGCCGTTGGATATGTTTTTCAAAAAAAATCTTTTTAATCCGGAATTTTTATTTACCCATAGGTTAGGCTAGCTTGTATATTTTTTTGTACATAGTCATTTTTTTATTGTGTTTTATTGCTTATTGTTATAAATAAAAGTACCCAATAGATATTTAAATTTAGTATTAAAATTTGCCGCAAATATAAATGTGGAACCCTACGCAGAGCGTGGCCGACGCCATTGGCCGGTTTTACATGAATTGGCGCGGCTCGTCGAGAGCACACTTTTGCAGCTACAAAGTACCCAAAGCAGTATTCCAGACAATGTCCGCAGTGTGTAGAGGACGAATTAACTCACAATAAATTGTTTTATTGTATACCTGTTATAAAAATTTAAAGAGCTGCAGAAGCTATATTGAGGGCAATCTGATCAGCTCTTTCCCTACATGGTAACTCGCGTTTTGGAAACGATTGAATACAGGCTCTGAATCCGTAACAAATTTCTTACAATAAATTGTTTTTTTTTTTTCATCATTGAAATTGGCAGTTGCTTGCAACTTTGCCTACTTGCTGTTTGGAAGTTTATATATTCCCGCAATAAAATATGGCCTATGTTTCTTCGTCGATAGCTTTCACACATTTTTTTTTTTATTAATAATTGTAAGCATTAAAAAAATCTTACATTACATGTAAAAACCCAAGTCATTGCATAATATTAATAACTAACTTAATACCTATTTATCATAATTTTATAAGGCAAACACGTCGTCAAGAGAAGTCGCTGGCATGGACCCTAGAACGCAGACCGCATTACCTCTTTGAATACATAGCAATCCCTATTCTTTGCGCGAGGTAACCGCCAGCTCTAGAGTCCCCCGAGGCCAAAACTAACCTCCTAGACAAGTCTTAATTATTTGAACAAGTACTATTTTTATAATAAAAATAAAATATATATGTCAGGATGTAGTAATGATACACTCATACTTAAAATATTAAACCGATTTTAAAAAACATTCACAAATAGAAAGCTAAACCTAAACAAATACATGATTTATTCTTTTCTCTTTTTATCATTAAATTAGATAACATGAACGAATTAATAAATTCATATTTAAAATTAGTAATTAAGCAACAACCTGCTATTCTTGATCTTAATAAAACATTCACGCATTCTGTTTGCATGTTCCAGCAAAAAAAAATACAAGAATGCTTAGAGATAGAAATCTATGCCATAAAATAAATTCACTTCACACGTGGTGAATCCGCAGCTACATCTACGAGAGAGATAAATTAAAAGTTATGATCATTAATGAACCAGTTTTAAAATACGATCAAAACGTAGATAAATAATCAAGTTCAGTCCGATGTATGAAAAAATGAATCGGATAAAGTTGGCTGCGACATTCTTGTAGATCCAGTTCAAGTGGCATTACTAACTATATCGGTTCTGCATCACACTGCATTCATATGCCGACTAGGAAAGGTTATACTTTAATGGGTAGTAATTGCTTTATTAATACAAAGTGTTACGTAACAAATGAGATTGCTTTCAGAATAAAAATATATAAAAATTTAGAAGCTTCGATACGCCGAAATGAGCAAGCTCATTATAATTTCGAATCCAAACAGAGATAGTAATCGCTCACCATCAGGCGATCCGTCTGCTCGTTTGCCCCCTATACCATAAAAAGTAGTGTTGGCAATTATCGTAAAAAAGAAAGACATGGCACTAATTTGTCAGTACCTAATTGTTACTAAGTTTTTGGGTGGAAAGCAATGTTCGTGAAACTCGTGTACCTACGGATCTATATGTGTAAGTACACACTAAACTCTCTCCCCTTCAGTGTCTGACTGTTACGTGAAGCTTACAAACGGCAAACGAATATAAACGCTTAGATCTTGTTTGTAGGTCTCGCTGTCCAAGTTCTATTTAAATTAAAAGTACGAAAGCTCGACTTGCCGCCGTCACTAGTACCAGTTACATTGTTGATAACACGCGCAAGTAAGTTAATAAGCACTATAAGCAGTACAGTTTGATTACTTCTGTTGATAAACTCAAAGGGCAATAGGACTTGAGAATATTCCGTAATGATAATATTGATGGGCAACGTACGACTAACCAGGAGTTAAAGAGAATAAAAGATTTCATACGATTCCCGATTTTAACAAAACAAATTAAATTGTTTTAATTATCTCGGCGAGTGTACTGTGTGAACTTATTTCAAAACAAAATACAGGGGTTAATTACAATAAACTTAACTACGAAAGCTAACGTAGTAAAGTTAATTAAAAATATGTGAATTAAAAATGAAAATTACATAAAAAAATACAGGGATATATGGGGTAATTTAACTTAATTTGGTACGTAATACTGCTGTGAGAAAACGTGGATGGCATTTGAATATTTTTTTTGGTCCATTAAAAGCACTATTGAGTGTTTTTTTTTTTCGAGTGATTAACGCTATAAAGCTAGCCTTATGTCAGATGTCACTTTATTAATTCTACGAACAATAGGTACCGGAGTATTTTTCACACCTAGTCCAAAACGAAATATGATTGTAGGTATGGTAATTATATTTAAAAGTAATTTTAATTACATTTAGTTTTGGGCTTAGAAATTTAATTATGTAAATTGTACTTCATTTTACATAAATAATTATGTAAAATAAAATTCATCATCCCGCAGCAAAAATCCGAAATGCCATCAATAAATAAAAGCTGACGTTATTTATGTTTAACTTGAATAATTTATACTACTAAAAGATGTAAATCTACAATGATTTGTCAAATCGGGACTTTATCATGTCTGGGACACAAAAGTCGGCGGGGCTATTCATCAAAGTTGCCGCTATCGGCCGATGCGTCAACACTCTGTCATTTCGGATGTAGTATGACAGCGATGAAGACGATTATGATCGTCGTGAGCCGCGGACCCACGGGGGGGATCGAGACATTAGGTAATGTAATCGAGATTTGTTACTGCATAATTTGAGTGGGCTTTTGTTGATGTTTGAATGAAGGTCGGAACCTGCTTCAGTCGATGCCTTAACATAAGAGCATGGGCGCCGGGATGAGGGTGCAAGAGTACACTTCCCCTGGAGTAAAAAAATACATAGAACAAGACTACGATACAGAATGAAATTTATAAATGCACCTCCTTATTAACTTATTACCGATTTTTATAAGTTGATCAATTTTATTTGAATATTTGGAATATTACTTTTTCTACATAACACTCAATTATTAATAAATCTTAACATAGTTTTTATGACGCAGTAGGGCTTGCTTTCTCGGCTTCCTTCTGTTGAGCTAACTCCTCGGCCTGGCGGTTCCGCTATTATCAATTATATCATTCAATTATTTTGTTATTTTACGAGTGAATTCTATGACTTTTATATTATACTCTTTGTGAAAGATGAATCTTTTCGATTAAAACTAAGACATCCCGAGTGCCTTAGTGGAAGTAATCGCAGTATATATTTATTAGCTCATTAATAGCAAAAGTGGAAAAATTCACTCTGAAAAGAAAGAAAATACACGTGAATCTTACACTCATTTTTCTCGTAGTATTAGTTATGTGGTTACATAAAGGAGCGGCCACACCGCTGCTTAAAAAATGGTGACGGTACGGAATCGCTGTGACGTGCCGTAAACGTTACGACTTTTGGTAGAGAGCATGCGGTAAAGTTGCGTATTTTAAGCAGCCGTGTGGAAAGCATGCAAAAAACGGTGCGCATACGATGCAACACTGCGATTCGTACCATCACCGTTTTTTAAGCAGCGGTGTGATCGCACCTTTAAGCAAACGGTTGAGGTTAGATACGTCAAAAAAATGTTCAGTATACTGAGTCTCACGGTAGTTTTATTAATATAATCTGCACATTTGTCACCTTTTAACATGTCAATGTATTCGATGAAGTGATAGCAAGCCTGTTTATTGATCGTGTCCGTCCGCATTAACAATCATCATCGTATCAGTGTTTACGGTCGAATGGGCTGGAGTCCAGATTTGCGGTGTACCTAGTAGGTACCTACTTACCTAGGGTTGGCCAGCTTTCAAATATTACAACAATAAAATTACCACAGGCCTAGAATCACATTGAATATACTAGCAATAGAGCCAGGATATTATTGACAGCACCGAACTTTTTTGAACACATCATTAAAATGCACATATTTTTGTGAGCTGCCGTAATGCGATTCTTCCGTAGATTTTGTATGAAATGGTAAATGTTCATGTTACGAGTACATACATTGCTGGTGTTGCAAGTGTCTAAGGGCGGTGGTGATCTCTTACCATCAGGAGACCCACTTGCTCGTTTTCCATCCAGTCGAATAAAAAAAACATATTTGCCAACTTATAGCTATTTATTAATTTCAAGGTAAGTAACTAAATATACAAATATTTATTGAGTTTTCGGGGTTAGAAGAAAATGTTATATTTTTGCCCGTGACTTCGGCCGCGCAGAATTAGTTTATCGCTATCCCTCGGGAATTATACAATTTTCCAGAATAAAAACTATCCTATGCCCTTGCCCGGGACTCAAACTATCTATAGGTATACTGAATTTCATCTAAATCAGTTCAGCGGTTTAGACGTGATGAGGTAACATACAAACCGATTTACAAACTTTCGCATTTATAATATCGGTAGGATTTCAAGGAAGGTTGTTAAACATATAAACATTTAAGTCAATAATATTTGTCTGGTTTTCGGGGCTAAAATAAAAAGTTTTATTTTTTATTATACCTAGTTGTGTCTTGGAATTATTGGATAACTAGCTTTTTCCCGCGGCTCCGTTCGCGTAGTATTCGGTTATCGCGCGATGTTCCCTCGGGAACTGTGCATTTTTCCGGGATAAAAAGTAGCCTATGTCACTTTTGAGCCCATAAACTATCTCTATTCTAAAAATCACGTCGATCCGTCGCTCCGTTACGGCGTGAAAGACGGACAAACACACAAACATACAAATACACTTTCGCATTTATAATATTAGTATGGATGGTACTAAAGTACCATTCAAAATGTTATATCTTAGTTAAGTCAGGCTAAAGGTCTTTGGCAGCCCTGTGTCTGAGTAAAATGCCATACAGATGCTTTGATCAATCGATGAGTTGGATCATTAAGCGCGTGGGAACCCGCGTTAACTTCGGACGCTTGCGAACTCTGCTGCTTTTACGATGCTTTTAATTCTTTATTAACAGTAAATAGTGCTTTTATTGTAAATTTATGATAATTTTTCGCTAGTTTCACGCACGGGAATTATTTTATGTGGATATTTATTTACCTATAGTAATTAAATTGGTATAAAAAAGAGAAGTATGAGCCACCGCAATGTAATTTCTTAAAAAAAGCCTATTAACTTTTAAGAAGTCATGTTAGTAGTTTTATATCTGTCTATTATATGCGCTCTAGTCTATTCCTTGATCGTTTTATTGAATTTAGTTAAATTGATACAATTAGGGTAGGCTTACACATGTGTAACAGTGGACGTCCTATGGCTGATATGATGATGATGACAAGAGAGAGAACTCTTGGACATCGTCGAAAGCTAATTAACGCCAACAACCCAATTGGACTTGTCATCTCGGCAACTACCTCTGGTTTTGTAAATATTATCTTTCTGAATGTTAACGATCGCCGGACAAATCAAACGTGGAGTTAACACATTCATCAACCTCACAAGCCGAAGGGAAATATGTTGATCAAAGGAGCGCATTCAAATCCAATGCACGACAAAAACTGAGTTTAAGTCTAATTTGACTGGCACGAGAGTCGCGCAAGTTACGCTACATTGCTGTGGCCGATCGGTTGCTTCGAAGTCCCTAGTTCCACAGGCAAGTAATGTAACGGTAATCGCAGAATATTTCTCGCAACGAGTAAATAAGGCTTTACTAACACGTCGCAACAAGCGTGGCTAATGTACCTTAGCATGCCTTAAGCCGCGGTATTGGGTTGAAGGCATACGAAATCAATAATTACACCAAAAAAGGGATGGATATACGCACGCCAAATTCTCCAATATTCTTACACCTGCAGTAACACCATAACTGTAGGCGCCGCATTAATTTTGTGCGCAATTCCTTTCTGCTAATAAACATTTTATGACTGTTATTTTATAATTGTTGTTAATCAATAATGTTAACGCGGAAAGGGGCGAAGTAGCCGAACGGTGTGACCTACTTCTTAAATTTTATGGTTTGGATATAAGTGTGGCTATTGTGGCTATATTCTGTGGCGCAAGTGCTTTTATGACGTATCATATGCACGTAAAATCGACTATTTGTAGTAGGTTCTCTAAAGACAAGATACATTATTCTAATTTCAAACTTCATGCGTCACTTTATTTGTAACTAATGTCAAAGTCTGATTGTGATTTGATTAAAGTCATATGTAGTTGCAATTAACTTCAAACTAACTAACATCAATTTTTTTTATAAACCTTTATTTTATGTACTCGTATAAAACGATGTTTTGGATTAATTACTGATCGCCAACATACCGAGTACCTACTGTTGTTACCACTAGTTATAATGATTATGATTAAATCATTGCAACTCCTTTGGTAATCTCCATTATAAGTCAGAACCTTCTTATGTCCTACCGTTGAATATAAACGAAGAAACAGTGCGTGGGCATGAATCCCCTTTTCATTTCCAATGAAATGGCAAAAAATATCTTCTCCTGTCTCACAATAACTTTAAATGCATTCGAAACCAGTTTTTATGGCAGAATAGTAAACAAACAAATTCCGCAAAATCATGGCTTAATTTTTCAAAGTGTTTTTAATCTACGATCGGTTTCCTCGTGTGTAATTTACAGTCCAGTAAGGTTGTTACGTAGCATTTATCTCTTAATACGAGCACATCTTCGACCAACTGCCATTAAGCTAAAATACGGCTTTTAGTCTACTTTAATCTCGTTGCTCGCATCTCATCAGATCAGTACAATTAAATGTTCCGAAAATCGAATTTGATTACACATTAAGCTTTCTTATGAGCGACATAAAATTGTTCTGACTTCGTTACGCTGACTGCCGAGATGAATAAAGGCACAATTAAAAATGACGCCCCGTGTCCTGCTTATCTAAGTATATAAACGATCGGAGTAACATCAATAAAGGAAACAATTATGGCGGTGTAACGTGGTCTATTAAAATATAATGTAGTTTATGACACGTAATTTTCAATTAGGTACATTTTATAGATGACAGTCGGGCCTATCTGAAAGTGTTTAACGGAAATTATTTACAATTTGTATAAAAACGGAAGTATGGAGTGTAAAGAAACATTTGGAGATATGGTGCATCACCTACGAGAGTAATAACTTTCTATAATTTGATTTTTTAAGACTTGATGTCCAGCTAACGGAAATAGTTAATTGAGCATTATTTTACAGGGGTTTATAGGTATGAATGAACTACAACTTGCTACAACCTTTAAACTTGCTTTTCCGTTGCATTGGCTGTGGTTGAGGAAGGTTGAAGTTCAAACATAGAAAAATAGATTACAATATTGTTTCTTTTGTACAACAAGAATGCCACAAATTTATAAATCTTTTATTATATTTATTTAATCCAAAAAAAGATGAGAAAGAGTTACAAGTAGGCATCATTTATATTTATAACAAAAAGTTAAAGGAAAACTTTACTTGCTGGTACTTAAAATATACTTACATCAAAGTGCGATTGATTTTTATAGCCCCCATCATAACTTGAATCTGTCTTGAACCGTGCTTCATGAAGCCTAAGTTAATAAGAAATTTCAACAATAACCGTCTCGCCCACGGAATTGCACATTATTGGCTTTTCGGTTTATTAACCTTTAATCATACTGATATAATAAATACGAAAGTTTGTGAGTGTGTGTGTACTTCACACTGTCTTGTTTCTTCGGCTAGATGAATTTGGACGAATTTGGTATATAAACACGTCTGGAATAACACATAGGCTACTTTTTATCCCGATATTCCCACGAAATTCACGTAAAATCCCCAAATCTTAACTGCTAATTTAAGATTAGTAACATCACAATTTGCGCTAGTGTACAGATGCAGTATACAATGTAAGTAAATAAAAGCCACGATATTGTAATTTCTTGGAATTTTGTAAAATTAATCAACCTACTTAAATAGATATTAAATATCCAAAATCCGAGAGCAAACATTCGTATTATTCACACAAATGTCTGCTCCGGCTGGGCATCGAACCTAGGACCTCAAGCTTCGTACTCAGGTCCTTTAGCCACTTGGTTGTCCGGTCGTTGTCAAAATCCCTAAATTTCATTTCAATTGCTATGTAGATCCTGGTATCCGCAAGTAAAGCTATACCATTATACTTATGTTGGTAAATAGGTACTGTCAACACAGATAATTTATGCCAAGAGTTACATTAGATTTTCTTTGCACAACATATTTTTTGGATTTTTTCGAGTCGTGTACTATACATTCCTACAAAATCAAACAAAAATTCGACTCGTACTCCATCCACTACCATTTCTCAAGACCAAAGTCGTCGTTGTCTGTCTTCTTTAGAGTTACTAATTTTTACGGGCAACTCCTAGTATTTTCTTTAATTTTGTAGGCTAAAGAATTACATTTGCCTTAGTTTTCTTTGGGCGGCTAAAGCCTTTGCTTTCACACTTGGTTACTGAGAAAGAGACGGATACGCTGAGATGGTCAGGCGCCGCCGAAACACGATCAAAGCGCCGCGTGCGCAGTCCATACTCGCGTTCTCACTAGAGAGCTTAGTTTCCGAAAGATCTTTAATCGTTTACAACATTACTTCAATTTCATACCTTATAGCTTTGAGATAAGGTAGAAAATAAGGTGTTATGAAAATGGATGTACACTTTTTTTTATTGAGAAGTTATTTCTTAATTGATGTCAGTTTTGAGAGCAATAAGCCGCCCTACGTCCATCCCGCACCTTTGATACTAAACGTATGGAATTTGTATTCAATAATTTAACGCGCGAACATGGCTGGAACAGTGTTAATATTTTAATAGTTACGACTATCGAGGCTTTCGATGTTGTATTGAGATCTCATCACCTTTCCGGTTTGAAGAATGGTTCAGGACGATTATTTAAGGTAATGCACGAGTTGCACGATTGAGAATGCACGACTATTTAACTTAGTGCGGATCTTTTTCTTTGAAGACCATAAACATTTTTCTTTAAAGTTATAATTAAATAAATTACAACACAAGATTGCTTAGCTTGTCATATAGTGTTTATTTAATGCAATGGCTCATACCAACAAACAGGGAATAAATAATAGATCGTAATTTACGCGGAACTATGTAATAAACATCTATTCATTCAAATGCTTAATTTATACAACTCGCGCACCTGTTAGCAAAAAATGCTACTATGTATCTCATTAGGTCGCTATTCTTGATGGATGATCGAGCGAGATCAACCCCAATCGATATTTTTTCCCACTTCCTCTCAAAAGGGGTGTACTCTGTATTGTCTTTGTCGTTTTACTTGGGCACTGCATAAATCAGATGTCAGAAGTCGTCAACGGACGCAGGTGGAGAGCTAGTGGTGGCTCCATATCAAATCGAGAGCAATTTCGGAAGTAAGATTTCGAATGGATTGTGTTTGCACAGTGATTTATAAGTTCATTGACCTGTTATGGCAATTGTTTTGCTAAAAGTTATTTATGGTTATATTTCTGCTATTTAGCCGTTACCTGTATCATGTATTACATAATCTGGGAGTGTTACGGTCTTCTACATGTAGAGTACGCGTGGAGGCAGAAAAGATGGCCGTCCACATACCTACTGCTGGAATGTTTTAACGTAGCAAACTACAGGCCACTACACTACAGTTTAGGTCACCGGGGTCTAGCCGGGGTCGCTCCAGGTCAGGTCAATTTCCCTACAGTGCCAACAGTGTCGCTTACCCAAAACAGATGCAATAAGTGGCCAAGTTGTGGAAAACAGCCCGCTTCTACTGTTTATTAAAACTTTAAAGCGGACGCAGGTGTCAAATGCGGATGTAGAGTACGGCCCACTTCCAAAACACAACAAAAATAACGACTGAAAAATTATTTAACAGGCATCAGACAGGCATGGTCACTTACGAAATTTACATCATAAAAATTAATTTTGTTATGTTTTTTTCGTAATATCTAGTTACATAATATTGTAAACATTCGTGATTTATACTCATAATACAATTAATACCCGAGTGTATATTACGAGTTACATAATATAAAATTTTGGCCTCATCTGCAATCAACTTCAGGTATTAGAGGTCTATCACGGTCAGTTTTATGTAAAAAAAGAGTACACTGCATCAAGTTGTGACCACAGACGCAATTAACAATAAATATAAGTAGTAATTCTTTTTGATTAAGTCCCAAATTTATTTATTAAACTTTGTACCGAAAAATTGTTATATACTAGCATTTATATCGCCGCTTAATACAAAAACCTCACAAAAAAAAGTTGTTTTATTGCAAAAATTTTATAAAACGCGATTTTTTTATTTGTGTAGCTTTTGTATTTAAGCAACGATATACTTACTGCAACATTTACATGTTAAAGAAATGCTCCAAAAAATCTTGTAAATAAAAAAAGGACTGAATTATTTGACCTTCAGTAAAGGGTGAAATAATAGTGTAGCGCAGTCATTATAGCTAGGTAATCAGATTACGGGATATCAAACTGATTTTATTAAAAAGAAATCTGAACCGCCGCCTTTTTCTACAAAAAATGTCTCACGAGCAAAAACTTAATTGTAATATAATCCGAACCTAATCGCCACAATTTCTTTTGGGTCAAAAACGTGAATTAATTTTAAATAGATCCCTTGGGACATGATGGATTTTTTCGATCCAGTAATGCTAACATTTCTGCTAGCATTTGTTTCTGGGACAACGTTGGATAAGTATTCGAATGTTTATAAAAAAACAAGGTAGCAAGGATTGGCCTTAAACCTTCCAAAAAACTTTAGCATTTATAGTATTAGTGGGATGTGGGATAGAAAAGAAACAAAAATAGTACCTAGAACTTAGAGATGCTTGTACAAAGGCGGACTTATCCCTATATGGGATCTCTACCAGTCAACCTTAGAGTAGATGAGAGGAGCAATCACCGGCAAAGAGTGAGTTTAAGAGTCAAAAATGTTGAGAGCTACAATACAGTGCTGATTATAATGAATTTAAAAGGAAAACTCAGTCAAAACTTGATATTGAAGCCGCATCTAATTACGGAACCCTACACTGGGCCAGTTTCAGACATTTTATAATGAAATAACCGACAAAAGCAATTCTTCCCACATTCCTACGAAAAACAATCCTAGCTCTCCTGACGCTGCAACTTAGGGAATCAAGGTACCTAGTGCTATCTTTGTAAAATACACACAAGTTGATTTAAGCAGGGTTTTCAAGTTACAAGTAAAACTATACCAATAGCAATACATTGCTGGTCTTGCATAATCCATCACATCATAGCAAGTTAGGTAGCCCAGCAGTCTAAAGCTACTCGGGTGATTTCACTCGTATTGTAGAAACCCGGCTTTAGCAAGAAACTGCGCACCTCATCATCCCGTTACAGAGATTTATTGTCGCGCAGATCCGATACGAAGGCGTAAATTAAAACATAAAATTAGCGATCCTGAGATAGGAGTTCTTGTTTCATTAAAAAGTAATGAAACTTCCTCAGAATATTAATTGGTCAAGCGGTGAAATAAAACATGGAGAAATTAGTTGCTACAGGTTAAGCTCTGATAAAGAGCTAATATGAATTCGTATTAGTATTAACTAATTAGTGATTAAATAATTTAAGATCCAGATAACTCAGATGTTTTAAGTTAAATGTAATTTAAAATGGTGTAGCAAGCAATTTGTATTGTTTTCTCTTCATTTTAGTAAATTAATACTTATTAAGTATTTCAATACATCAGTGCATGCCTTAATTACTGTTATTAATGGTCGTATGAACTGCTGATGGCATACCTGTACTTACACTTTTTTATATTATAATTAGTTAGTATACATTATAGCTACTTACTTACTTTTACCCGCGGCTTTGCTAGAGATAAATTACGTACGTACTTCGTGGTCTTCATTTACGTCGTATGACAAACAAACGTGCATTTTCATAATATATTTTTGAACTTAGCGGTTATGATTTTCGAATGTTATATGGATCCCGTGGGGATATCCGTGGGGGTAAACGTCCGTCTGTCTGGGCGTGAAGGCCTAAATGGAGACAACGATAAAATTTCCCAGTACGAAACCGTGGGTAAAAGATGCAAAAAGATACAATAAACTGTCAAAATAATAACGGTTTAAATCAAAGATTGATTAGCATTGTACTTGACTCAAGTTTAAGTTTAAATTCGCATATTTCCTCGTAGGTATATTTTGTCAATACTTATTCGACAAAAAGGCTGCTTGTAATAATATAAAGCGCTCTATGAAACACGACACATAATATACTGTAATTATTTTGATTGAATAGGCTCGTTAGTCATTTTAAAGTATTTTAACTATCACATATTATAGTGAGTGACTGTACTTAAAGCGACATAGGTTCCAGAGAAGCCTACAACGAAAGCCTCACCTAATTACAAAATTATTTGTTGTCATCCGTCACAAGGCCCGCCAGGCAACGACATTGCAGAATTATTTACATTTCTTTAACTACAGAACATAATTCTACATTGTAGTGAAGCTGACTTTTTATTGTATTGCGGGATAATATAATAGTAAACATTAACAGCGCGACACAAATCATTTGCACGACACACTGACAGCACTCCCCGTGCGACCAGAAGGGCTACTCCGAAACACAACGTTCGAAGTTCGTGTCGTGCGATCCCTCTCGCTCACGTATTAAATAGTATAAGTGTCAGAGAGATCGCACGATACGAACTTCGAACGTCGTGTTTCGGAGTAGCCCTTCAGTTCGATGCTCTCATGTCTTCCAACTTAACTAGCCAAGTAGCCCACATTTAAACCTATAATCGTTCACTCAAGCTCAAGTGCTCAAGATTATTATGCTAAAATTATCGACAATGGCGTGTGTCGGGGAAAATGACAACGATTTGTAAATATATGTTCTCGCAGAGTTATTAAGGATACGTTAACCTGTTTTAATATAGGTGTTATTGTGCATTTACAATATTAAGATTGTTTGGGTTTGGCTGTTATTTCAAGCTCCGGATTCGATTTTTAGCAGGCTTACGGGTGTAGGTAAGTTTTCAAGAAAAACTTAAATTACCCCGATATCATTAATTGTTGAGGCAACCAAAACTAATCATTTAATATTAAATATTAAACTAGTTCTATTGTGAGGAATCATAAATGGTTCAATGAGACTGGCCCAGCCACACAATATGCTGAAATGCCTAACCTCCATTCATTCTGCGGCACAGCCTATATTTTTGAGGCTGTTTTGGAATCACAGTTAGAAGCTAGGCACTTATAATGGGGTAGAAGCTGACCCGTTTTTTATCCCAAAAAATGATTTATACGGCCTCCCGCTATTCTTGTTTACGATGTGATCGCGAACACAAAGAGGAGAGATCCGTATCACTCCACCTAAATGCGTTCGGCATGATGCGAGAATTTTGACACCAAACATACGCGATAACATCTAAAACATCTAATGTTTTAAACAAACTCTTTTATGTGGGCTAACTTAATTTTGTGAGAATAAAAGATTTCTACCAACGGTTGATGTATTGATATGGACTATGAATTTGTTTTTTAACTGGTCGATGCGGGAGCTATAAACGACTGCGTCCCGTAGCGTTCGGCGTTTAGCTATAAAATAACCGCATTTTATAAAGAATTGATAAATAAGCACCGAGAGGCTTTTAATTTAATCGATTAATTGGAAAATTAATAATTTGTCTGAATTTTTATTCTGGAATAATAGTTACAAAAAGTCAATAGTTAATTATAAGTAATCACACGGAGATATTTAAAACTAGCCGTCCGTTCCGTCCGACTTCGTACAATATACGTAACTAATGACGAAAATACCACATCTACCTTGCAAACATTATACCCTGGTAGGGTATAGCTACGTTACACCCTGGTAGGGTATAGCCATAATTTGAAATGCGCAATACGCGCACTACGCGCCACCGCTCTGCTCACGCGTGAGTTATCCGGTACAATATCATTTAATATGAGCATGTGTTTTAGTAGCCGCTAGGAAACCAGCTTTAATAACACACTTACAAAGTTAGGTACACTACTTATTAGTTTTGCCAATTTACAACGTGTAATAACTTGTAGAGTTCTGACATCGGACAGGGAACGTGGCAGCGCCTTCAACCAGTTTGCTAAGCCCAACGAAATGGAAAGTGGTATACGATTATTATCACTTAGTCTTGTTTGTGCGCGTGTTGATAAATAAGTCCATTATTTATTTATTTGACTATGTTGTTGACTTGTTTTATGGTTAGTAACGAGTAATCTAAGGCCTAACTAAAGTAACCTTTTGATACTCAAAACTACTGATGTGTCATCTTTTTCTGTGCCCACATGAGTAAATATTTATCGATAAAAATATTTTTTTATCGATTTTCAAACCAACAAAATTATTAATCAAAATTCTGCATAAATCTTACGCACACGCACAGATACACACTGTGGCACACACAAAGGTACACCAAAAGACAATGAAAAACAGTTTTATGACCACACAAGTGCAACCACACTTCAAATAACAAATCCTAGAACCTAATATACCAGCTCCATAATAGCTTCAACTTCAAAATGATTATTCCGAACACCATAACACTAATCTATGCACGCAAGCAGGAATGCGGGTCCTAGAGTGTGCAAGTCCTACCTGCATACATTAGGATCTGCACGCCACTTATTAGCATAGCTCACCTACAGACCCGTTGCCCGTATTCACACTAGGACCATAAAAATAGAAGCTGTATTATACTGGGATCTAGTCCTGACTGACATTAGGGAAAGGCGTGGAGATGTCATTGTCTTAGGACAGAATAGTACCCCAACATATGTATCCACTCATTTATGCAACTAGGTGCATAGTGTGAAAAAGTACGAAGCACTTCTCAAAATGAGTTTCTTCTAAAAAAAGTCTGTTTTCTATGTCTGCAAAATTTTTAAGACATCTTGCTTCTAAGCCATCTTAAAGCATGTGAAGGTGTCTCCCAACTTAATGTTAGTTGAATCGCATAGTACAGATACAATTTGCATCGTTGGAGTTTACGTTTGAAAAGTTATATAAATAATTGCATCACTAAATATCATTCAATATGCAGCCAATGCCAATGGTATGTCAATAGGCAGCGAAACCTGCGTATACATGGCTTGAGGTTTACAAATGCCCAATAATGTGATGTGAATTGCTTTTAAATGAATCGGGCGTTTACTGTGTATTGTACAAAACCGAAATTCTGTTTAGAAATTAATATACATACCTAATACCTACATGTCTCATTGACGTAGCTATATTACCAAGGTATTTTTTAGTTCATGGAAACTCTAGAAATGATTAATAATGCCTTCGTCACTATTGCCTGTTATTTAACTTTCTGAACCGAAAAAATTTGGAAAAATATCGATTATATTTTTTAACAAAGAAATCAGATGAGTAGCTAGCAATAATATTGGACAAAACGTATGCGAATTTAGTTACGTTAGATATTTTTGAACGCATTGTTCTATCAGCTGTTTGTCGGTAAGAGTACTATAATTGAGTGCAACGTCCTTTAATAATGGTCAATTTACATCACTTAAGTTACTAACCAAGGTTAGATTGGGTCTTAGTAGCGATGGTAGGAAAAAAAAAACATCATGATAAGTTACCACAAATTAAACGTACCACTTTATATCTAATTTTCAGGTTCATTTCTTACTTTTTCACGTAACGTAACATACCAAAAACAAATGCAAACAAGGCAAATTTTAGTTGCTGTTTAGCTAGATATTTTTTGTTTTCATCATTTACTCGTATCTACGGTTAAGTGATTAAAGTCATAGTTGTACGATTTAATATTTTGTTGACCCTATGTAATAATTATTTTTATCAGTGCTCTGTTAATAAAATTCTACTTTTCCTGTTGTAGATAGAATATATTCTCTTAATAGACTATCTCCACATGTTTCTGTGATAGTTTGACAGCAATATGCGGTGCATATTAGTGGTAAGTGTGGTCGAACGTATGCAAAACCAACCAGTCGGCGCAGCTGACGCGATGTCTATTAGTCGTGACGCCATCTACATGCAAATTGTTTATCTTACCCTCTTACTGTTTATTAAGGCATTAGGATTATACGTACAAAAAATATTGCCGCATAAAACATGCGTTTGTAAAAACATAAACATATAGCAGCTTACGCAATTCTTGATTTACTAAAGGCTTATTGCGTGTAGAAACAGAACTTAAATATTAGTCGTTGATTATAGGTATAAAAATCCTGCTAATATAAAAAAAAATAAAAGTGTAAGTGTGAGTGCGTGCATACGGCGAGACGGATTTGGTAGAAATTTGATACGAAGATAGCAGGATATCCAGAATGACATATTTTATAAAGAGGCTACCTATTTCCTGATATTGCCTCGGGATTCGTGTATGACTCTAAAATCTTAACCACTAAGTATACAAACATTAAATTTCGAACTGGTACTAACATACCTACAACGTAAATGAAGACTACGATGTAATTTTCAGGAATTCCCAACTGAATTTAGTAGACTGCCGAAATTTCAATTGGACAAAATAAATCGTATTTACCAAAGTTTGTAATCTTTTTTGAAACACCAATTCTGAATAACCTATGTTTTCAAGTAGTTACCTTCGTTATACTCGTAGACTGAATTGAGAAAGTAAATACTAGGTATAGCTTTTTAGCTGCAAACTTAGCTCGCGTGGCAAATTAATTCCTCCGCTAATTTATTAGTTTTCCAGCCGTAGTGTATTTGTCTATTCCAATTAAAATGTTCTAAGTCTTTTTATTAGTGCATTTTGAACTAGTTCAACTAGCATTATCTCCATATTACAAGATGCTGTTTTTCTGAAGTGCAGTATAATGTGCAGGTATGGGTATGACGTCCCGTCTAGATACAATTAGCGCATCCACTAAAGGAGTTGCACCTGCTAAAACTTTGTAATTGTTAGCTTACAATGTTAATTATTTTGAAAACTAGTCTAATAGGCCTGTTTTATGTTAAAAATAACCGGCCAAGATTGTGTCGGATCCGGCTAGGATCGGTAGCCATTACGAAAAATCAAGTAATATTTTTCTAATGATTTCGTATTAACTAGGTACGGAATCTTCCAAGGTTAGGTTACCTTTAAACTGTTATTTACTGCTAAAGTACTAATAATTCTCAAGCAATTTTAGTCGTTATATTTGGCCTGTAACTTTGTTGTATGTACCTATCACCAATTCCAATTTTTTTTCACTTAACAGTTTATATTTTAGAGGAAAGGGAATTCTTAAAAAATCGCCCCCACTTTGACGGCGTGACTGGTATGTATATTCATTCCAAATTATAACTTTCTAGTACTAACGGTCTCTGAGCTTAGCCGCGGATGGACAGACAGACGGACCGCCTGACAGACACGGCAAAACTATAGGGGTTCCTAGTTTACGGAACACTAAAAACAAAGTGCAATGATAATGGAAAATTTGAAAAAAGTGGTTCTTGCATCGCTAAAAGATCACTTTTCGAGTAAGTTAGTTACTTACAATCTTCACTTCAATTTTTGTACACGCCATCAGATCTACAGTTATGGCCCGATTTTGATAAATGATATGCCATTAGATTCGTCTTATCATGTAGATTTGCATAATATTTTTTATTACTCAAGTCGACTACACATAATCATCAAACCTAAGTTAAGGACATTTATTTTGAACAAAACTAATTATTCATGACGACAATAAATAATTCGATATTGCTGAAAACGATATTACTGGTGTTCTGGTGTGGTGGTCACAGCTGTTTTTTTGTCTGTTATCTCAGACTTCAGACCTCAGTAATTTAGGTACAACCGATTAGGTCCTTCCAAGTTTCATAGTAATAGCCACTAAACCAGGAATCTATAATTGAAAAAAATGGTAACAATAAATTTAACAGACTACAAAAAAACACGAAAATAATTTTCTAACAGTTTGAAGTCGGTGCCTCAGCACGAGCCAGGAGGAGTGGACCTATAGCCACAGCTGTCTACCTTAGCTACTTAGGTAGTATCTATTGGCCTTGTATCACTCCTGGTGGCTCGTGAGGTACTAATCATAAAACTGGTAGAAAAATATTTTTCAATTTACATTTTTTTTATTACTAAGTGATAAAATTTTGTTTCTGACCTGCACAATTTGATTTTAATTTAAGACTAATTTTTCAACTTAAAAAAAAACGAAAGTTAATAAAGGTTCAAGTTTAGTACAGTTTCAAATACTTCATAGTAATCGATTGGATTAAGCAGCACAAACCACCGTCCTTGACGAAGGCCGCGCTGCGTGTGAGTGACCTGTCAACCGGGCGCACGCCGCGTGCGCTCGCGCCGCGCCGCACCACCATGTTAATTACTACGACCAATAAGGCGCCCCGTCAACATATTTGTTCTTTTTTTAATTTATGAATTGTTCGTTTCATTAAAACCAGCCAGCAACCAACCATCCATTTTTTTTTCAGCGGCCTTCAATAAAATGCCAAGATTAATTCGCTACCACCTAGCCTACAAACCGCACGAGACCATAGCCTTTTTCGGTGTTGCGCATGTTGGCATTCAATGAAATAAAAATCCTAGAAAGCTCGCCGAATTCCTGATCGTTATTATTGTAATGACGACTTTTAATAGCCCTTGAAAAAATATCGACACGCAGTCAAGGCATCTACAAACTAGTGTAGCTTTTCCTTATTGGTATACTTTTGATCGTTTGGAGAAACACGGTATTTTGCAGAGCAAACATTCTTAAAACGAGTTTTTTGTACCTAACCTTCGTTACTATCATAGGTAGGTAGTATAAAAATTGTTGCACCTGTTTGCAACTACCGACAAGTTTCTGCTAGGCATTTATTTCGTTTGCACGTTTGTTTAAGTAAAGTAGAAATTACTGTGGTTTAAAGTCAAGTTACGTGTGTTCGTCGGCGTTGTTTTGATTGGCCGTCGAGCTCGTCAATGAGATCAAAGCTGCGGCCGCGCGCGTCGTCCGCGCGTATCGTCGCCGATCTTTTTCTTTGGCGTTCACTCGGCGCAGCGACATCGTCCAAACAGGCGCCGCGCGCCGCCGCTGTTGGCAATTAATGTAACCAAAGATCATCAATAAACAACTTTATCACTTCATCGCCACTGACACCAGAGGTATTTAAACAACTACGAACCAGTATATTATAAAAGTTTTGAATATTCAGTCACGCACAGCTTTCAACATATTCCGAGCGCAGAAGTCGTTTTTTGCTTAAATTATTTTTTTTGTCATGCTACCACATGATATCTCGCGGCGTGAAGATAAAGTTATGCTTATATCCAAAAAAGAACACAAAGTGGGCTGCGTATTTCAAGGAGGCATAGCTTAGTCGAGGGAGGCTGCGTTTTGATAAGCGCTCGCCAAAGCAATGTTCTAATGACCGAGTGCTGTATTTTAAAGGCTGCTGGACCAATTATGACCATTTAAACGGATGGCCGGAGCGTATGACGAGCCGGTCGGTCTAGCTGTCAAGCCTTCTACGGTAATCCGATGGTCCGATCAATGCCGGTCCTTTGATATACTTTCATGGTAATTTAGACGCAATTCGACGGTTCCGAGCGCTTTAATGCTACACGCACGGGATAAAAGTGTTTGAATATGATAATGATCGACATCTTATAATAGCTACTGTCGATGTTTTACTAAATATTTATAGATAACTTCTTGCTAATGATGCTTGATATCAATACTAGTTTGTAGAAAAGGTATCTACGCATGAAATGTGATGATGGTTTAACAATACCTTCTTCCAGGCATATGCCAACACTGTGTTCTTACACTTGACTTATTGACGGCCACTTGCACATTCTAGAGTATAGAGTCATATTATTAACGCTATTTTAAACATTTTGATGCTACTTAACCCCGGGTTAGCAATTCAGTCTTACCTACTTAAAATTTAACTCTGGTCCGTAAAGACTCGCCTAAGTGACAACAGTGACAATTACAACACATGTTAGCCGACGGAAATCAGTACAATAAATAGATGAAACTTAGTAGTAAAACTATATTTGGCTTGTTTTGTGACTGCCGTTTATTTGGAAACTAAGAATGAATCATTAATAGTTTATCGCTTACAACGAGATCTCGGACGAACGAAGCGATTGCGGCGCGAGATTCGATCGAGTGCGCAGAAGCTTGCGTGCGACTCACGCGCCGATACAAAGAGATACGTTCCGGAGATCATGCGCATTGATACTAAATCACATACATATCAGTTACTAGCTGCATATCGTGGGATATTACTTCGAGAAAGAGTTATGTTTTGCGTTTCGCCTTGGGCCGCCTCAATCCTTAAGAATCGGGAGACTTAAACGAGGTTAAAACTGGATTAATTATTTAAGATTGTGATTTAATTTTGATATACAATCCAGCGATGATGAGGAAATCAGCATTTATTTATATAATATCAATGTTATAAATCGAATACTTCTGCGAATGGGATTTCTGAAATCGTATTAATGTTATAAAATGTGGATATTTTAATGTGTGTGTGTGTTTAAGTTTCTGTTTCTTTTTAATCACGCTTACACACACACACACACACACACACACACATTTCAAACACTAAATCTGGATGCATGAAATTTTCCATGGGTGTTCGTCATACACAACGTAAATGAAGACCATGATGTAAGTTTTGGAAATTCCTACTGGAATTAATTAAAATCCTTGAATTCTACTTACTTCGATTATCAGATCTAATGGTTAACCAAAGTAAAGCCGAGGTAAAGTCTTGTACAACAAGGAACAATACTTAAACCTTTAAACAAAAGCTCTTTAAAACCGCTCAACATTTAAGCACTCTCCAAAATTCAAGTACCTTTTCATACCAGTTTCACGGTAGTTCCTGAAACAGAGAGGTCATCTCGAGCCGATCGTTCGCCTTACGGCCAGGTTTTACTATGTGCGGAAGACGCACGATGGGAAGTTTCCATTGCGTAGTTAAAACGCTAACCACAGTCAGATATATTGTCTAAAAACGAAATGTATTATAAACCTGTCGCCATACCGCCATGCGGGCATAGTCTCGAGCGGTCCGTAAGGTTAGGCACGCGGCCGCAGGCAGTCCCTCCCACCATTGTGTGGATGCTGTAACTTTTCGTTAACAAGACCTAGGTATACCAACGTAAGCCACTAACTTCTTGCTATTTGAATATCCTCCAGCTCAAGTCGATTTACAAGAGTTCGCACCAATTTAAAAAAAAAAGAAAAGAAAAGAAAAGAATAAATTTATTTACCTGAAATCGGCACAACAAAAATAAATAAATAAAATTATGGCTAAAAAACAGACAATCTTAAATATTAGGCACCAAAAGAGGAAATGAATAAACATTGTGCCGAAAGAAGTAAAAAGGGCCATACCTACTCAGCATATTGCTACAGCAAGCCGCAGCGCTGTTTTTCAGTATGACCCTATACCCTAGATTTATTGAATAAGTGAATTTTATGGCTTTATGTGCATCACAAAAAGATTAAATACTGGTTTATTCAATAAGGGATAATAAGTACAAAAGTACTTGTTTACCTACAAAATATTAGGAGGCCTCTGAATAGGAACGGCACTCATACAATGACATTTTACTTTAGTTCATTCATTCAGTAATCTACACTGACCACAAGATAACGCATTCAAGTATAACGTATTTTATCGGTATTTGCATTAAAATCTAAATTAAACATTTAAAGGGATGTTACAGAAAGTAAGACATGTTTTACTTTAAAATTTATTGCAAAATAGAGACACGTACAAAATAGAATGCCAAAAGTAAAAAATCAAGAAGTATTATTTATATTACCTGTCAAACTGTAATATTAATGGCATAAGATAATGTTTGAGGAAACGTAACATGAGTACTAAGTGCATATACAAAAGATAACATAAACAAAGATGACCAAAAACATTAAATTAACAAAAAGCGTAAACTTTGGAGATGCAATATTAATTAAACAAAATTAATCATACACAAATCTCACCGAATACCTACATCATCAATATATACCAACCAACCGACCATGTGTTACTTTATACTCGTATGGCATTTCGTGTTTAAGGTTCTAATGAAAAGAACGTCTAAATTTAACAGTACGTTACTTGGTTATGCAATCAATTATAATTCTTATTGGACTTAATTCAAAAGTTTCAAAAAAAATGCCCTGCCGCTCATGAATTGTACCATATAGTCGGGTGTACAGTCGGAGCCCAAAGTGTGCTCAAATTTGTAACAACCCCGTTTTGGCACATTGTATTGACACACGATAAATATACACATTTGCGGGTTTTAGGATTGCGAGCGAGATCAGTGACTTATGTGCTCTTGTAGATGAGGCATTGTTACAAACATCAATATAATACCCGAAAAACGAGAGCGTCCAAAGCACTCATTCCTGTTGCTTTTGGAAACAAAAACTTGCATTGCAAAAAAAGAAGTCGTACGTAAAAAAATAAAATGTGCGGTAAATTATGAAAGAGACGAAATAAAAAATAGTTTTAGTTAAGTATGTAGTCAAAAGTATTTTTTTATCAAAATACACGCAAGAAATAGGTACATTAAGTATGTACTTAATTTTGATTTTAGTTTATTATTAACAATAAGTACTTCACTTGAGATTTAATTCAAAGTCAAAATATATTTATTCAATTTAGGCTATAACAAGCACTTATGAACGTCAAAAAACAATCTACTACCGGTTCGGAAAAAACCTCTGTTGAGAAGAATCCGGCAAGAAACTCAACAAGGTATTTTTTTTTAAGCAGATTCACAATGTGAATAAATTAAACTAAAATACAAATCTTTATGGGTCATTAATTAGTTTCGTTTAAATGACTTAATACATTTTATTTCTGTTATTATGGCATCGAATATACATACAAAACTTCAAGTCAATCAGGTTAGGTACATTGTTACGTAAAGTAGTTAGGGTATTACATAGTTTGCTATTTAGTTACAAGTTAGATACAATTGAAGCTAATAATAAAGATGATCTCTTAAACGTCTCAAGTGTCTGCTATAACATACATATATAAATATAGGTAGGTATACTTTCGTCGACTTATGAAAAGCATAAAAATAACTTTAAATTATTACTTACGTGTTTGAATAATCAATGAATGGTGAACTTTATGCTTAAATTTAGGGTTCACTGGGAAATTATAAGTGAATACTTAATACTTATTACAATTTTACATTTTACTTGCCTGTTCTATCAATTATTTCTTAATTACCATTACTTGTCCAATAGGCACTAGGAATGGCTAACTTTAATTTTAAGTTACGAGAAAATAGGTAATGAAATTCCTGATGAGTCTATTTTGATACCTGTATTTTGATGTGTACCCTTTGTGTACCTAAACAAAGTTATAAAACAGTTTGCTGAAATTACTTGGCGTCGCAATAGTTACACCACTAAATATTTATATATTACACAGTATTGTCCACCACAAATAAATACTTACAGTTCTAATACCAATGCAAAAGACATGGCAGACAATGTAGGCCTTACCGCAAAAAATTTAAGTCATCGTTCTTCATAGCCTAAAACTTGAAACGTAAACACATGATCAATGGTTTTTATGTTTTTGTGCCATTACAGTTAAAATGTTACCTTCATTTTACTGAACCCTGCTTTTTTAAGACTCATGCTACAATAAAACTTATACTCGTAACTTCAGTTAATACGAAGCAATGCAGAGGAATGCTGCACAGCGCCACCCTTAAAAAAGCCTAATTTAATTTAACAGGTAGGCACAGTTTCTTTAATCATAGCCTTACCTTTAAATTACATAGTCCGTAATAGCTTCCGAGCAATCAGCAATTCTTCATTTTTGCTACTGTTTTTTTGTGGCCGTAAAAAAGAAACTCACCCCCAACTTAAGCTTCGACTCAACTTTGTATTAAAATCAGACTCATCAACATTAATTCGGTAATTTAATAATTTTAGAGCAAAAAATATGAACATGTACCTATTAAGTACTGCTACTCCATTTGGAGATTAGAAAATTTTGAAACTCTGTAAAAAAATGTACTGTAATATTAAATTCACGGCACTCTGTTCGATAACATTAAATAACAACTTAAAAAAACGTAAAAATAAATTATCGGTTTAGTACCTTCTGGAAAGATAATGCGCAGCGTAATACACACACTACTGGAGGGTTTGTATAATGTCTGTCAGCACACGTCGGTGAAATTACAAGGGGCACGATCAAACTTAGCACTCTTAGGTGTCAAAATTGCCATAATTTCCACGGACGATGTGCGCCACGCCTCTTCTTAAAGCAAGCCGACGTTTTTGCTGGATTCGAAAACTTCAAACTCAATTTTTTTAATGATTTGTGGCCGCCACCGAACCGATATTCCAAAATTGGATGATCGGAAACCAAACCCCTATCGTGTGAAAATAATATCGGATGCTTCCTTGCGTTGAAATGATTAGTGGATTGAGCTTTGTTCTTATTTCACTCCTGATCGAAATTGGAGATACATTTGAACACGAAATATCAATAACCAATATAAGAATGCTATAACATCCGTTGATACGTCCACTATTGCTATCTAAATACTTGATGCCGGTTCAAATCGTGACTTTTGCTTTTACGGCATGTTAAAAACAATAACTAATGCTACTTAAACAAATAAAATACAGGAAACAAAGATATACGTATACGTAGATTAATTGGGCAGTGACGAAGCTGTTTATGATTTATTAACTCACAGATAATATTGATTCAATGAATGGGTAGGGTACTCGAAAGATCAAATTTATTCGGAGTGTGGCTACTTCTTCTCTTTTAAAACTTCAATATGCAATCTTACCGCACACACCACATACGCACTATTTCACGCTTGTTTACTTTTTCTAGTAATATTTTGATGTGTATTGATAGCAAAATTAGTTACAAGTATTCATGGGTCAACCAGACGTGAAATTGGTAACGTTTGGAGTGCGCCGGCAAGTCAAGTGTGGCGACAACAAACTGCGTTAGGCTTTGTTGCCCGTTACGCCGAATTGCGCAAAAGGGGTTCCTACCTGCGGCTGTACACCCAAGAAAAAGATTTCTAACCCCAAATATTCACTCTCAATGCTATTTAACCGAAACTTGCGTTGCCGTGTCTCGCCGTATTACACAATTCACAATAGAACCCTTCGTTCAATCTACTTAAGGCAAAGTTTTTTCGTATGTTTAATTTTGTTGCGCGCTGGAGTCAACAAGGTGGACTCTCAAGGGTCCTCGACAAACTGCTAAACAATTGTTGCGTCATGGTCAATAGAGCACGGTGAGTTTTTGCACACAGTTTTTTTCTCAAGCGATCCCGTATATTTTTACAGAGATCGTCATAGAACCGCCGGTCCTAATTTACGCGGCGTTTTGGAAAGGATTTGGAGATTACTGCAAGGGTTGCGTAAAGCTATCTACGCAATTTAATCTGATTAACTCAATAGAATTGCATTCCGTTGCGCGTCTTGAAAGTTACCTGGTAATTCGTAAGTATTTTCTACTTATCAGTTACCGTTTACGTGGTTATCTAGTTATTAAGGTGAACATAACTTCCGTAGTAAACTTTTTTTAAAATAATTTATTGAATCAGGCGTTACTTTGCGGAGGTCCATATCAATGAACTAAAATAATTTCTTTGCTCACCCGAGTTATTTGTTCGGAAATTATTTTAGTTCTTTTTTTTTTAATTCAACATTTAGGTTTAGCTGGCCCGAATTGAACATAAACATAAATAAAATTTCTGATAGATGCGGTATTATGTAATAACACAAGCCATATTATCTTATCTATAAAATTAATGATCTTTCGCATCGAAACGTGAATTCGTTCAAAGTGTTTTTTTGCCAAATTTGATTTCCTATTTTAACGCCTATTGTGATATAACAGATTTTTACAAAAGATTATTAACACGGATGTTTCAACCGTTTAGCTGTTTTTGCGACTGCCAATTTCACAGTAGCTTTTCTTGCAAATTAAATCAAAGCAGCAGCATGTCCAAGGGATCTCATTGTATTTGAGTCATGTTTGTCTGTGGGTACTAGGAATGTGAGTTTTGCGTGAACAAATCACAATATACAGCAATAATCGTAAAGCAACATGAATCACGCCTGTAATTCAAATTTAAGAATTGGTGACACGCCACTTCTCACAATAAAAGAATTGATAAAGAGCTATTAGAAATCACTCACGTCACCAAACGTAATTGTAGAACATACAGCGGACGCTCGTGCTTTTGAGAGAGATTTATATCTGAACACAAAAGTGGTCGTAAATTTGTATCCGACTTTACAAATTTCACACAAAAATATACAATTCCCGGAGAAGGAAATAAATGGCGTACCAATTATTCACAAAGCATCCAACCGGAAGTTTTCAAGCATTTTATCGGTTCTCTTTTGAACGCGCCCCTGCGTTTAAACTAATGCAAAACACACTGGCCTCACCTAAGCCGAGGAGTAAAGAGGATTACACCTAAATCCTGTTTTTGTTTGTTTTCTTAGGCCTAATTCTATTGTATGTTTTTGGGTTTGATTTGCCAGTTACTACGTATAGCACGTAGCCCGGAATTTGTCAACAACTTTGTAATTTTTAGATGAAATATGAAATAGGCACATGTAAGGTAATTTACAATTTGCGTTCGAACAAGCCACCAAATAATATTGGCCGTTTTTTTGCTGTATCACCCTGATTTAAATTGGCCTTATCCTTCAATTCTTAGGTATATTTTGTTCTTAATACCTATACCTTACCTATTATACCCGCCCATTTTGAAGGTCAAATAATTTATTTGGTATTTTACGTCTCCAATGGATGTACGCAATTAAAAATACAACAAAATTCTGGATCTTAGGTATTAATAATTAAAAAAAATCCTCCGAATTCTGTATCGGAACTAAAGTGTGACGCCACAGCCGCTCCACTATCGACAGTATTTAGTTGCAAGCAACACCTTTTCCCACTAGAATTATCATCAAACTAGACGGTTCATTTGTCAATATTTCTTAGACTGGGATAAATATTATCGAAGGTTACGAGATAGTGGCTAAAAGCATCGGCTTCTGTATCTGAGACTAGGCGTCATGGTTATCAAAATTAATTCTGTGAATGATTGCTATTGGTATAATGACGGCAGATAAGCAGTGGCTTCGAAATACTTAGCTCCTTGCGGCGTCGTTTAATTGCTACCAAGTAAATAAAAAAGCATTAACACAGGTATGCCATTTTTGAATACTTGTTTTGGCTTGCTTTTAATAGATATCAGTTGTCACATAACGTCTTTTTAACGCTGTCTTTGATTAGTTTGTACGATCAGCGGCATGTCTCTTGTTAACAGATAATTTACTAAGGAAATCGTCTTTATCGACGACATGTTAAGTAACGTCTACACTTCAATCAAACAACTTCATTTTAATTGATATTCCCTTGAGGGAAATCTCAAGTTCAATTAATAAGACGAAATCAACTGGAGCAACGGCCGAGTCGCTTCCGTACTGATCGATATATGTAATTATATTTTTTACCCGTGCCTACTAATTAGTTATCTCTGTTAATTTTTCTTCGACTATAAATTCGATTTATGTAAGAGACTATCAACATGAAATATTATTGTCAACGGCGGGAATTAACTTAGTTGTAATTAAAAAGATTTATATAGAGCTGCTCATAATAACGCTGTTTTTGATAAAAAATTTACGTTGTAGGGATTTAGGGTTGCGGTCAGACAATGTCCGTTCAAGTGGCCGGATTTACACCTGAATAAGGATTTCTCCGCTAAATTATGGCTTAGCTATTGTCCAAACCGACGTCTTTTGCAGCCACATCAAAGAAGAGGCCGACAATGTTCCCGGATCTCACCGTCAGTGGAGCGAAGTCGCGTGCCTCTAATCTCTATTGATATAACGGAATAAGCGAAACGTTGTATGAACACCTTACGTGTTTTTTTAGTCGCCCCTTTCAATAAGACGTCCCTATAAAACGATGGACCGCTACTGATTGTATGGTTTTATATTATAGAAACGGTACTTTAATATGCCCCGTTACAGCAAAAAATGCATACACTTGAAGTGTTACAGTTTTTCGAGGTAGGTGCCTAACTGTATCACCAGTCCCGATCTCTTCCGAAACTCGAGCGTTTGATAGTTCAAGGTGGAAGGAAGCAATACATTATTTTTTCTCGCACCATCAACATTATGTTATTGAATTACTTTTGAAATTGATTTGGTAGAGGTGGTACTGCGGCGTTTGCAGAAGGTTTGCATCTGCTAGGGGCATACATGTGTTTTTTTTACGGCAGATATTACAGACGACTGTCTCGATGTGGGCGCTTAATTACCGAGCACATTCATAAAGATAGCGTAATGTAATCCTCCTTGCAAACAATCGCGACACTGCAAGGTGTGGAGCCTTGGATTTAACTCAAAAATGTGTTCGAAACGTGATCTTCTATTCATCGGAAAGGTGATTCCAGGTGAATGCAACTCGCTTTGGCACGTTCCTAATCAATTGCCAACGCGTTGCTATGGGTGCGGTACACCTTTGCCCTGTATTTTAAGCACTTTATCTTTTTGTAAATGGAAGGTAATACTTGTTTGTTTTCATTCTTTTGTTTTTTTAATTACGGTTACTGATAAAGTTTTCTTTTGCACGTTTTGGCCGTACGTGAGACTCGTAGCATTCCGTTATTGTGGCTGGTTTTGATCCAAATTACTCTGTACTTGAGCAGTAATCAAGTAGTGAATCGCGGATTATACAATTATTGACAGTGCCAGTGACATTTACACGGTAGTTATCAATGTCTTGTTTGAAAAAGTAATTACTGCTTTCAGTCGATAATGGCATGTTTTTATTAATGAATAATATCGTTCCTGAGTGCGTGTGGTCACTAGTTACTGCACGTCCAAAATAAACTCAAGCTTTTCCATATTTTATGGTACCAGTTAAGATAAGTCAATTTACGAGTATGATCAAAACTATAAACTATTGCAATTAAAATAGAAGCTTTAGCATGTCAAAGTATGCACAAATTAATTAAACGTACAAATTAATTTATTTTATTACGATTACAGGAATAGCTGTTAGGATTTGTCTTTATCTTGTTCAAGTTGCAAACTAAACTTAATTAATAACCTAACCAGCAAAAAGTTGGAAAACTCCCGACTTTGTCACTTCAAAGTTCAATAAATCAAAAATGGTTGAACTGATTTTGATAAAACATGTCTAAAAAATTGCATTCATATCGGTCTACCCGTTTAAGAGCTACGGTGTCACAGACAGACACGCAGACACACAGATACACAGACTTTTTGTGTCGGGGGTTAAAAAAGAAAGCAAAGCATTTAAACACACCAACGTTATTTAATACCTACTTTTCTTTTTCGCAGTTCATAAAATCAGTGAGAAGAAATAGATGACGTATGTTTTGTTGTCATTGCCAACACATTTTAGCTGCTCGACGAGACGGTCGGCATACTCAAAGGGCGTTTAGACGCCGTGAGCAGATGACGTTTCGTTGCACAATGCAAACCGATGAAAGGGTGAATGCATTGCAATTTATAGGGGCACTACACGGTCAGATTCGTAACCCTACACTTGGCAAAAACCCTTCTCCGTGTCAGCACGTGTGCCATTGAACTATGACAAATGATTGATCGATTTGACAATTTTAGCAATGAGTAATTAAACAAAATTTGGTCACGCTACTTGAGTTTTTTCCAATATTTGCGAAGAAAAACACGACTTTACTATAAAAGTTCTATGTGTACATTTATCAGACAATGACCTAAACAAATATTGCAGTTTGCCCACTGGCGCCTGCAATTCGATACCTACCTATGGTCCCACCCAGCGACATTAATTGCTGGGAATGTCAATATTCGTAATTCCTTCTTTAACTGCATGCAGACTTTTAATATCTGATTTTACACACCGATAGGTAACATCGTTGACTTTAATATTGAATCCTTTATTTCTCTTTCTGGGAACGTATTTACTGATAAATTTTAATGCATGCCAACATTTTAATCGACGTTACTTTGTTGCCTTTTCATAGACTTTTCATAAAAAAGTCATTAAATCGATTATTTGTCATAAATATGATGTATATTTGCTTCCTCTATTCTACTCGGTAGAAGACTGTGGTACTGGAAACTGCTTTCTGTGGACAGATTTGGCTGGCTATTGTCGCCGTAGCAGAGGATCAGAAACAGCGGTTATATTTTTTTCAGGCCCTTTAAAGGAGCCAGAAAGAACAAAGGATCTCACAAGTTTCAGGACAGTAGTACAATTCTAAGGGATGGTATTGCTTCCGAAAGATTTAATTTCTATAATAACAAATTTCAATATCTGATATGATAATGCATGAATTGCATTAACTTCAAGACGTTGATCAATTTATTTGAAAGTAGTGTGATCAATGAAACTATGCGGTATGCGAGCTATCAAAGGGATTGGGCCCGACGATGAAATTTAGAGCCAGGTACAAATTGCTGGAACCCGTCACTCCAGAGATGGTGAGTCTCGATAGCGACGTATAGAGACATAATTTAGTTTCGAAACAAAAAGCATAACAGACAGAATGTACGATGCAGAGTACGCATTTTAATTAGGAATCGAGTGATGTATCCTGCAAAGCTTGTGCGGCGTATTGTTTCAATGTCGTATCGCTGTTATTGGGTGTTTTTTTAGTGAATAACTTAATTAATACTTTGGTATCAGAGATTTCGAATGTATTAACTGTACTTTAAAAGTAATCAATAAGAACCCCCCTACTGCATAGAAGTGTTTATCAGTATTTGTCACCAAACACAATACTATCTATTGTGGTTACAATCAAAATTGCATTGATCATCTCTGTCTAAAGCCTTCTTACACCATTTGACAAATATGTTCAAATGGTGATTGTGAATATGAGCATCAGCACGTCAGATCATGAAGTAATCCTCTAATGATACGTCTAAAGTCCCTATATGGGGCCAAATAAAATTAAAAACCAGAAGAAGGGTTCAACAAATTAACTCTAAAATTTTATCTATGAACCATTTCATCCTATGACACGTTTAGGTACCCGAGACGAATCTTTTCCATTCTTGCAATAAAGATACGCTATTAACCGTACTGTCGGTAAAAGTAAAAGCAATCATATAGCAAATTTACTCTTATAGTATGCCTAATGAAGCGTCAGAACTTCCTGTGCCGACTGATTGAGTCGCATTCGCAACCCGGAAACCTCTTTGTGCCATTCGATACAAAATGAAAGGATGAATGCTGTAGATTCGCTTTACGAGGATGTGTAATTTCACGATCTCAGAGGTATTGTGTGCTTCATAAAATGACAACTGAATGCAAGAGGTGTGCCATTTGAAGTGAAATAACTTCATCGAGCTCTCTGTTTGTATGAAGTTGATATAAAGTTAAACCAAGGAAAAAGCACTTGGTAAACACTTTATATCAACGAAATCGAAATTGTATGTATAGGTATTATTAGGATTAATCCCAATTAAGTTATAATCAGATTTTTAATTAAGTTGGAGCAGCAAATGCGCCTAAAGCATTACATTGATTGCGCTTTAATGTTTAGTTATCTATTGACAAATACTGCACAGAATTGCAAGGGATTATATGTATGTAAACTCTTTGTTGCACAAAAAATACAAATGGAGAACAAAGGCGAGCTCAGCCCTAAAAAGCGATCTCTTCCAGCTAACCTTATATATATATTGGTTAGTAGATACTTTCGCACCAGTACTAAAAGAAATAAATTTGCAAAATAATACAATTATAAAGGCAATCAGCCCTCCGCCGCGGCGGCTTTGCATCTCGTTCCCAGATTAATCTAGATGCTATTTACATTTCCGTTCAGTTCCAACTCGTAAATAATCTTCGATAATGCTTATGACAGCTATTTAACCGTGGAGCTAGTTTTTGATCGTATGCTGGCGGGAGATCGCCCACCCAAAGGCGTGGACAGCTAGGCTAAATCGAGTTAGCCTTGCCGTCACCACTAAATCAAATAAACGTGTTATTTGTTTAGTGTCTGATGCTGCCGCCATAACAAGATTTTTTTTAAATGTAGAAACAACAGATTAAACTACACATCAACGTGTCTCTAGAAGATTCACTTAAGTGTCAGAAATGTGCGAGTACGAGCGCTGGCTTAGAGCTCCGATCAAATTTAGATAATGAACTAATACGAATGTATTGTTCGAATCACGTCAGTATTTTGTGTACCTATTTGTGACAGTTGAGCCTCTATGACACATTTGTATTGTTTGGTGTGTAAGAGAAGAAGGACGGTTTTGCATGTTTACATAAATGTGTCGCACAGACGTAGCATGATGCTGAGTTTGTAGCGGATAAGCAAGGTAAATTAGTGTAGCAACCTGAATCAATTAATTATTATACAAAGAAATCAACTGATCCAATCCAATTTATTTTGCAAATAGATTTATTAAACAATATTTATGTCATCAAAAATACTCTACATAGTATCGGTTGCAAAACACTCAAATAATCTTATAAAAATACAGTTTGAGTAGTTTTTATTGATAATGAAGTAGCAAACAAAACCAGCCTTACCATTATTGAGATAAATAAATGATTCGTTCGTATCAAGTGGAAAGAACATTCTCTCATCGAAGACAGCTCTTGTAAATCTATCTTTGATAGGGATCTTGATGTACGAACGGATGCAAAACGGGAACTGGGCCCAACGCAGTTTGATTTAAGGATACACGGGCTGTCTCACGAAACCAAAGTACCTCGAATAATCTCCAATGTTTCGCTTATCCACAAGCAATCGCAATTGTTTAGTTCAATCACTCGCCGAACCAATAATATGTAGATTGACTGATATTTATCGAAGGTTTGACAAATTCAAATACTTGATGATCCGCGATCGGTTGCCATATCCAGGAAAGAGGCTTTAGCATGCAAACCGGATTTTCAACAAGGAAACTAAAGTACGCCTTCGCTGAAGAATCACTGTACCTACTGTTTATTACAATGTCATTTTTTTAACAGCCAGCGGGTAAGATACATGTGATACAATAATTCCTTTATTTAACAGACAACAAAAATCCATATCGTTTGTGGCCTGTAATACGAAAAAATAATTAAAACATAGGTGTTCGTCAACCTAAACAACTTTATGGAGTCTTTACATTTTCCCTTTTTCATTAAAAATTAAATGATGTAGGCATTAAATACTGGTATCAATGTACGCCATTCTAGAACCCAACTGACATCATTCTGTCATTCTACAAAGATCAAACATTTGTTCAATATTGCTTCTTCGAATAAACTTTAAAGTGTAATAAAAATAAAAAATCTTATTATTTTTAAAAGTCGCTGAACTAATGTTGTTCAGTTTGACGAATACGATCTATCTTTTAATTATTTGCTCGTGTTACAAGCCACACCCAGTATATTATTAGTGTTTTACTTATAACCCATGGTAGTACATATAGTATCTCCACTCATCTAGTTTTGAGTTCAAAAAATTGTCTTTTACTATGATAACTCTTCATAGTATCAAGAGAACAATAAAAATTATCATATTATAGTTAATCTAATTCAAATTTGGCCATGCTCAGTGGGTGTTTGTTTATTCTTATAATAGAAAGTATTCTCGCCTCATAAATATGAGGACTCCATGCGGTTAGGAATGTTCCCGATAAATTTATAGCGGTCTAAAACAAACAAGGGCACCGGCCCACTGGGACACGTAATGCAAATTTCGAACCCTTTCTTATATTTTATGCAATGAAATCATTGCGGCATTAAAATAAGTCGTAGGTGTTTGGAAGACTGAGTAGTTTACAAACACCGAATATTTAATTTTATCAAATTTTGACAAATTGCGACACAGCAGGATTTTGTTTCAAATATTCTTTTACTAAAAGACTCAGTCTTGGTGAGAAGTCTGTTGAATATTCGTGGTACCGGAGATATCCTTTTTTGATATCTTTTTTTGATCCTTTAGTTCTTGAAATTCCGTTTCCACCAGAAATGTGCGAGGATGTGTTGCGAAGAATACGAAGAAGAATATGTTTTTCGTGAACCAATATCAACGCTTATTTACCCATCCTGGCTCCGTTTAGCCGTTTCCACCAGAGATGCGCTGTGCGAGGATTTGTAAATGAAGCGTTTCTGTTGGCAAATGAAAAACATATTCCTCGCAACACATCTCTGGTGGAAACGCTGCTTTATCAGGGTCCAGTTTTTTGAAGCACATTAGTCTAATACTTAGTTCGTGTTTGGTTTCATTTTCTCGTTCGATTCATTTCATTCAAAAGCATTCAGCCGTTTTAGCTCGTAGGAGTACCTGACAAAAACAAACATACACATACTCACAAACTTTCGCATTTACCTATAGGATTTTTATTAGTAGAAGAATTAGTAGAAAAAAGTTATGACGTGTAAGTAGTTAGCGAATTTATGACAAGGCCACATTCCGATATTTTACGGAACATTAAAAATGGCGTTATGCTTCGTGCCTCTATGTGTAAAGACAAATTGATTTAGGCATTTTTTATCCATTCCGCACATTAGTTAACGACTGGTTCTGTTTCGGCAGATGCTATTTTTGGTCATTAGAGATAAAAAATCAATTAATAACCTCTCTGTTTGTATAAAATTGATTACTAAAGCTTCTGAAGCCAGCCGCCTGACCGCACCCGAGGCAACCGTGTGAACTCTGAAAATCATAATTGTATAACGTCTAATCAAGGCTCTTACATCCTTGTCTAACTAATAGTAGTTAACGTATAACAGAATGAGAGAGAATAAGGAGTAAATTGTTTTCGTGTATACATTTTGATTGATGAACAGAGAAAACGCCTCAACTGAGTTAATCTCGCCTAAATTTAATTTAGAAGAAATTTGGAGCAAAAAAGCCAAAATTCGTTACGTTTTGTTTGTTTTAGGGCATTTTTTTAATTGTCAACCAAAGAGAAAAAAAATTGCTACATGAAATTGCCTTGATGAATAATCAGTTAAAGTAAAAAATTACGTAATAAAACATTAAGTATATCGTCGTTGAAAAGGGTCACCCTAAATATTTAAGAGCTATTACGATCGCGTCAAACGTTTTGTGGAAGACTGAAATTAAGATAAACGTCTCCTATTAGATCCATTTAATGCTAGAGCTATTCCGGACTATAAACATAATGTTTTTGGTTATAAGACTTTAACTATTTGTAAAATTAGGAACAATGAAAGAAGTGGACACGTTCAAGCCAAAATTTCAAAAAATATTTTATTTTCCAAATTTTTTATACACAATATCACATTGTACGTTTTTTTAAGTCGTTATAGTAAGTAAAGTTAATTTTACTATATTGATTGTATAAAGGTATATATAAAATTTAATGACACTACGCCCTTGTGCGTTGTAGAAATTGACGATTATAATAATTAAGTCCAGTTCTTTAGATTTAATCTGTGTGAAAAATTATATACCTAGGTTAAACATCTGATAAATTAAAGTCTGTCAGGTTTATGTGTATTTACGATAATTTTGTACACTTGCGAGATTATTAGCATAGTTTTCTTAATTACTTCATAATTAAAATGTTTTGTTTTTTACCTGACATTAAATACATTAAGTTATTTAAGTATGGAACGCAGACTTGTAACTATTTAACGAAGCTCCATATCTTTCCTCAGTACATTTAGCTCAATAATCATCGTCCATCATTTCAAGTGATTACGAGCGCATAAATAAACAGATAATAAAGTAAATTGAAAATCTTCCCAAATAGCTACGAACGTTAGTGAGTCAAACAAACCTAATGACACCGGGATCCTTTGAATCAGACCCATCATAGTAACCTTTGTTTATTATTCTTTTATAAGGCTTCCTTTCGAGTAGAGATCATAGAGCCACTATTACACATGAGGTAGTTAACTTAAAATTTCAATAACCGAATACTGTAAAGAAGTCTGAAAAACATGTTTGTTTGGCAGAGCGAAAAAATCTGCGAAAGTTACAAAGCAAATGGCGACTGAGGTGTTCAGACTATAAACTTTTTGGATTTCATAACGTAACTCATCTGTGCAATATTATGCAAATAATTGTACCAGCAGTAAAAGTTACTACATATTGCCGAGATACTACCCTAAAGTAAGATTAAACAGCCTATAAATAGAAACGCAGATAAGCAACATAAAATGCCGCTTTAAAAAGAGCTTCTAAAACATGTTTGAATTTTATGCAAATCTTTGCACTCCATGTCAGAGCGCGTACTCACTTTGCTACTTAGATTTTATCAAATAGGCAGATGTGTACAACTTGTTATCTGGTGCGTGGGTGGACTGGGGAAGGTGTTGCCAATGAACTCATCTCAATGGGTCGCATTGTTGGCGACCCCTGCATTGCGATTACTAGATCGTGGTTGTTGCCAGGCACTTCCGTGTTTACATTTGCTGAGGTGAAGGGTGACGATGGCTCATTTGTTTTTTTTTTTCTTTATTTAGACACTTAGGTACCTATGCGTCGTAATACCAGGCTTCAGTGGTGACCTTTACACGCAAGAACATGGTAAATAAATATAAACGATTATGACAGCGGCAACGGAAGGTTTATGACATGAAATGTAATTAAGGTTTGTGTGTTTCTCATGTAGACGTTGAACTAATTTTTACAACTTATCAAAGTAAAATCCTAACTATCTAAGTAATTTTAATAGGCACCTCAAACACAAACTCAAAGGTTGACTGGAAGAGATCCCTTTAAGGGACAATTTCGCCTTTGTACATATTTGTTTTTCTGTCAACTGTATTTTACTTATTTTTTACAATAAAGAGTTTACATACATACATACATACCTTCCTTAGAGAGCTGAAAGTTTATGGAAGCTTCTTTTATGATATAGAGATGGGATAAGAGAATTGATCGAAATCGCCACAGGATAGGGAATTTTGCAACAAAAGCGAAGCGGCGGACGTAAACTAGTAACTTTACAAACTTGATTTTACACACATGTGTACTCTACCCTGTTAAATGTAATACCCACTATCGATGTTTAATATCGACGTGGATCTTTAGGGGAAAATTATTGATGAATCACAAACGTTTGGTTTGCGCTCCCCTAGACATTTAACTAAATTGTTGGCGGCATCTGGAGGTAATAAATCACAAGTAAATATTACCAAGTGAACATGGTAAGTAACCCTAATCGAAGTCAAACGTTCCCTTCTTAAAATCCCTGTAGAAGTAAATTAATTTTATTTTCTCATACAAAGAAATACGAACTCGGACTTTCCTTCCTCACAAAATTTTAGTAGATAGACGCATAACTTGGTTATGATCCCAAGTTAATTCCGTTATGCCAATTCTATGAAAATTCGTTTTTAAACTATTTGGAAAAGTACTTATTTCATTACTTATGTTATTTTTAAGTTCTATTAAAATTAAGAAAAACAAAGGTAGGTAATTGCAGAACTACTTACTTATTAAGTTTTAATAAAATTAAGAAAACAAAGGGAATCAAACTGGAAAACTGCTCATTAAGTTCTATTAAAGTTAAGAAAAGTAAAGGGATTAAAATTATACATTGATTTTAGTAAAAGAGATTAAGAAAAATTAAAATTAGCAAACATAGATAAAATAATAAAATAAATTAAAAACATTATCAATTTATCTTTATTTCATTTTTTACCAAAGTAATAATTATCAACCTTAATTAAATGTGAAAGGATTAAAATTAGCATGTAAATAACTTAATCAAATTTTTTATAGTTTATGGTGGTAAAGATTTAGATTTATACACCAAAATACTTATTAGTAGTTTGTAAATGAGTACTTACATGAGATTCAGATCAGCGGGAGTCATCGTTCATCCACCATTACCTCTCATATTTCGTTTTTTAGATTTTTTACCGTACAACGGCAAAACCTACTAGACACTGGCAAAATTCTCCTCCAATGGACAGAGACATATTTTTCTAAAAAAACAAATAAGTACTTACATATACCTAGATGGCTATTACTATTGCGGGCTTGTACATAATTAAATGAGCCACCATGTTAATGATTATAGAGATTTTGATTAATGCCGCAGTAGTTTTCAATGCGGCCTAATGACGCACCCTTCCAGTAAGGGTTGACCGCCGGCCACGAACCACCCTCCACGCCTAACGAAATTACACACTCATTAGTTCTAACAAGTTTTATTTGTTTTTTCAACCACCTCCGTAGCGTCTCGGACGTCGCGTGTTTCACGTTCAGAAAATAAAATCAGTCAAACGCTTGCATTAAATCAGCTGACATTATCCTCACATAAACCGATGTGCTTCTAATATGACTGTTATTCCTTTCAATTTAAGAGTTGCTTGTGTTTTAAGTTGTCGTAAAATAAATTTGTTGGAATCACTCTCTTCGAGCTAATTTGGAGCCGAAAGGTCATGTTCTAAGCGTGGTAAATTTGTTTCCTGTTTGGAAGAATTAGTAGTGAAGATGTGTGAATGAGGCGCCATGTTGAAAATGATATGGACGGATAGGTAAACAAAATGTTACACCTCATAAAAGTACAAGAAAAAGTCCGATGGTGGTCCTTCGTAAAAAGTGTAGAATAAAAAATAATGATTAAATTCAATGTGCTTGGTAGGATTGGGTTGAACGCAATGTTTTACAGACCAAACAACTTATTGCAAGAACGTAATAGACTATATACCAAGACTAACTATCAATAGCACGGGTACACGAGTATCGACAAATAATGCGGGACGATATTGCTAGGTACGTTTCAAAAAGTTGATCCATTGGTGCGCTTGACAGCGACACGTATGAGAGATGAAAAATTGAACATCTTTGTTAACAATGAGATGGTATGAAATAAGTCGTGATCTTTTTGTTGCCATAATATTATTATCAAATCATTTTAAAATCATTGCACCTCTTACTATTTTAGTTCTTCCCTTCCCTACCCTTCCTCGCTAATTATATACCCGATATTTAACCTAACTTCACACATGAGCCTACTCTCAATGTTTTCAAAAATGGATCGACATTCTCCAACAAAAGTATTCAAGAAAGTATTCCCGCACCGATTTGCAATGTTCAGCCATAAGTCAGTACAGTATCGAGAGGCGGTTTTCTTTATCTAGATTAGACCTTATGAAATTAAATGGCTCAATCCAGGCTTGAGGGCTAAAGTAAACAAGGATTATCTTTGGGCTAAGCCAACTTGGACGTTTGGATATGAAAGCGGGAGAAGTTTATCTGCAATTAATTTGAAGGACAATATTTTTGCAGCTGATACTTTTGATTTAATATAAACGCTACGGCTTGGAGAACCTAAACTTGCATTAGGTTCTCAGGCATTTTTTCTCGGTGGTATTACTTAGAGTAGTTAGGTATTTACAGATGTCGGGTTCGATTGGTATCACTAGGAACGCAAAGCGGTTATTTCTTGTATGAAAATATCTATCAATTTTTATACGGACTCGCATGTAATATTTTCAGTGTATTATGACATAATATTTAAATGAAATTATGCAGACTGGTAGAAGAAGTAACATATATTAAAAGTAAAAATAAATAATAATACAAGCACGACGTGTGTCAGTTCGTGAGCACAACAAGAATAACAGTTTATTTGGTTGCTGTGTCAACCATTCTTTCTTTGAACATGTAATAGGATTACATCATTATTGAGCCAGTATTAATATAGGCGCTATACAGCCTCCAATATATTTACGTGTGTAAACCTTTTATTGTACAGAAGTAAAGAAACAAATGCAATCGTCAAACGTTGACATACATTATACATAGGTACACAAACTGATCCCTTTTTAGGCATCTCTACCGGTATTTGAAGATTATAAATGAATTGTTAGCTTAATTTTGTAATATTGGTCGAAGTCTAAACTCTTGTCCCAGAATCCGAACGCAATGCACCAACGCTTAAGGTGATGATATATCTGTTCACAGTTCGAAATATAAATCAGTGCATCGACGCCTGCGCCGGCCCCTCTTGAGCTTCATGCTACGGATACAATAATTAGCTCCTTATACTATAAAACAATTAATTGATTGTTACGTAGATGCTAGATAAAGAAATGGGTATTATTTTTGTGAGATTTACATAATAGACTTATGGCATTGGCTCAAATTATAGACTTGAGAATTTTAATGCAGTTCATTCGGTTCAAAGGAATAAAACGTTGTTGCAGCTGTTAGGCTTCCTATTTAACGCTTAATAGATATTTTGCTACTAGTTGTATAATTTTTTTGCATTGAAAACAACAAGATACGTAATTAGGTCTGAACAACTAAACTTTTTAGTTAAGTTTAGAAAACTTTAAGTTCTATTTTAAACCTAAACCAATGTTAAATTTTTGCAGCATCTTTTACCCAATTGCCCGAAGAAGTGACGACTGTGACAGACAAATCATAAAAGCAGGACAGTCAAAAGAAATTTAGAAGGTTGCAGTTATCTTTTTATTGCCATTACTTGAATTTTTACTTTGAAGTCTGACGTCGCGTGTTTTTAAATTAAACTTTTTGGGCTTATTTTTATTCAAAATTATGACCATTTATGTTCGTAAACAAAAGTCTAACACTTTGCTTTTTCAGTTTTGTAGTGAAGAATATAGAATAATTAGTGGTACAAGATTAGCTACAAAAATTTTTTTTGGGTCTCCCACTTAAATTTTTGGAAATCTCGGAATTTCAGTTCAAACTTTAAGTACTTAGGTGTAATAATTTTCTACCTTTAATAAAATTGCTCTAACGCAGCCATCGCCGTACCATAGGAAGGTTCTTAATTGAAACAATACACTGTCTAATTAGCAACCAGCATCCCAAGCAATCGCCTGCAGCAGCGACGGCCATCTTTAAAACAAACGCATGTAGCCTGGATTGAATTGCGAATTTTGATATCTCAATCTACCGGGTCAGAGATGCCGCGGTCACGACACCCTTCGGTGGTCACGAGCACGATCGCTTATTAATTATTATCCGTCCGACGAATTACTTGTGCTCACATTAAGGATGTGGAGTGAAGGAGTCATAGTCCAGATTTCATCATCATCATCATGTCAGCCGAAAGACGTCCACTGCTGGACATAGTTAGACCTCCGCCAAGGCTCTCCTCACTCAGACCGGTCTTGTGCTTTTCGCATCCACCGCGATCCCGCGATCTTAACCAGGTCGTCGCTCCATCTTGTTGGAGGCCTACCGACAGATCGTCTCCCGGTCCGCGGACGCCATCGAAAACCTTTTGACCCCATCGGCCATCAGTTCTGCGAGCAATGTGCCCCGCCCACTGCCCCTTCAGTTTCCAGAGTCCAGATTTGGCATAGGGCAAATCTTGGCTTATCTTACTTGCTAATTCGGTGATACTGCGGTAATAATCTTATATTAAACTGATTTACTGCTTTTTTGAACATGAAACTACTGTGAGACTCACTCATATTAAATATATTGACTAGGGTAACTCACGTCTTAAATCAAGTTTAGCCCGACATGTTTCGGTCTAATCCGTAGCCCGCGTACTCAAAGCGCGTGTTGCAGTAGCCGCCGAGTTGCGTTGCTCCGAAGAGGAAGGGCTACAGCCCGAGACATGTCGAGCTAAACTCGATTTAAGACGTGAGTTATCTGGGTCAATATATTTAATATGATTTACTGCTTTATCTAGATAATTAACCGTATCATTAAAAACTGCTACGTAGTTAATTACATACTGTATTAGGACTCTATTACTAACGACATTTTAGTTCACTTACCAAATAGCGTAGTTTTATCTACTTATCTATCCCTATCCCTACTATAATATTGTAAATGCGAAAGTAACTCTGTCTGTCTGTCTTTCTGTCTGTCTGCTCCACTTTCACTTCGAAACCACAGAACCAATTTTGATGAAATTTGGTATGTAGGTAGTTTGAACCCTAAGGATCAACATGGGATACCTTTTATTCCGGTATAGGTCGCCACCACGCGATAACCTAGATCCGCGCAGACGAAGTCGCGGGCATAAGCTAGTTGTACATATATAAATTTTCATGATGTTTTACAAGATGTAAATATTTTATGTATTAGGTATCTACATCATCGCACTAAACTATATTTTCTCTAGCAATTATTTTTGTACGTATGAAATTTTTTGTAAAAAAAAATTGTAAATTTTTGTAATATGCAAGGACTATGAATAAGACCACACATATGGAAAGGGCAAAAGGTCTCGCCACAGACACTCGGACCGCCGAAATTAAATATAAGACTCACTTGCTCAAGGCTCGGATGCAATCGATTTATGGCATAAGTGATTTCTGACCTGAACAAGCAGAGATATAAGTAGATCAAGATCAGAAAAGGCAACAATTATCATTATTACCTACTTCATTTATTTATAATATTATGAACCAGAATATTGTTATTTTATTAAATTTTTAATAGCCGTGTTAAGAATAACGCCAATTAAATTAAATTAAATTAAACTTTAATGCCTTTAAAAAGGTTAATTAATACATTGATAAGTTACTCTTTTACACATTTTTTTATTGATAATGTTTACAAATGTTATACATACTATATAATTAGTTAAGATTATTACGGTACCTAAATTTTTCTGTGGACAAAGCTTAACGATTCATTAAAATATGTTTTCTATAATAAAAGCTAAGTATGACCAAGCCCCAAACATGTGGATATTAATTTAACTAAATAATTTTAGCTGTAGGTGCCTCACTTTTGTTATGTCCAAAAGAAAGATGCGATGTTATGTACCTAACCTACCTATTTATCTATAAGTAGTTAAAAATATATGCAGTGGAACATTAGAACCTCCTCCTTTTTTTAAGTCGATTAATAATTTACGAGTATGACAGTTTGTTTAATTACAGTGAAATAAAGAATGTGGCTGCTTTCAAAGTCAAAGTCAAATCATTTATTCAGCAAATAGGCCGCAATGGGTACTTTTACACGTCATTTTTTTAATCTACCACTACTTTAACTTACAAAAACTAGTGAGTATCAAAATTAAAGACGAAAACTAGATAAATTTAAATTTATTAAGGGGATAAAAAAGGCGTTAGATATACTTTACAATTTTTACGCGGAACTAAAGTCATTGAACTGCGCACGCCTATAGGTAACATGGTATTACATTGTATAATCATTAACGTATTAAGTTTAATCTGCGGTCGTCATTTCTGAGAACAAAGGGATTTTAAACTTCGGACAAGGAAAACGTCTAATACCTATTAAGATTCCATACCTGTACCAGGTACTGTATTATTTTACGCGTACTGAGCTGCCAGGAATTAAATAGGTCCCTTATCTATCAGAAAAAAAGAAGAAAACCTTGAAGGCTCCTGCATTTTAATCTTTATTTAAAAAGGCTACATTCGTTGGATACTAATAAAGGTTTTAAATTCACGAATTCATTGGCGAGACAAGTGATATCGAACACCAGGATCATGCCTCCAAACATATACGATACTAAAGACTATAAATTAAGCGATCGCAAGAAAAAAATGTTGATTTCGGAATGCCATCGTCAGAATATATCAGTTTCGTAAGAAACACTACGTATTCCTTTACAACCAACAACTCCGTAACTTTTGGTTAGTTAACGCGCATAAACAACATCAACGGGAGCAGCGTTCAGAATTACAAAACCGACATACTACGCCCGCAGGTGAAACCAGAATGCCCTTATTCGTCGTAGACTTAAAAATATGTGAGTCAGGGCCAGGAATTAGCCTTTGTAAGTATTTTTGCGTCAAAGCTAGAACGGACAGGAGACGCTTTACTCTCGGCGCGGCGGGCGGCACATTTACACTCCCGCTTGCATAAACAGCGAACACAATCGCCTCATTCACAATAGCCGTCAACACCCCTGACACTCAGACGAAACCATTAATTAAAAGTGAAACAACCTTCGCCGCAAAAAGAGAAAAACCAGATGATAAAAGCAGTAGTTACAGGCATGTTCAGTTGTGTTCGCGTTTAGCTGCTTGCGTCTAGATCTTTATCCTTCGTACTTCTTCACTCTTAACAAAACATAAGTTGCAGTGCAAATGCCTCCCATTATAACCTTATACCCAATGAATTAAGATTGTAATTCAGTGCTCATGCTTTTCGCAGGTGTTGTTTAAAATGTTGGTTTGTGAACATGTTGAAACTTTTGTCGTGTTATCTCGATTGGATCTACTGCTCAGTTTTACGGTAATCGTAGTTCGAACATACTGTTACGTTCTGAAAGTATTTATGTTTATTATTTTTTCCTGCTAGACATACATTACTTGCTTTTGCAATGCTAAATTGTAAGTTTGACGTTTACTACTAGCTTGGCTCTTTCTATTTTTCTCCTATTTCCAATATTGCCTATAAATATCAAGGTTTTTGAAATAACCGGTAGCTTATAAAAACAGGAAGTCAACATTGTGATTCAATTAAACAAGGAGCAACATTTCAGTGAATGGAACTGTGCCTTGATCAAACCCGGGTCCAATTACTTTTTGCACGAAAATATTTGTATGGACATCGAACTCCGAACCAGTTCGATAGGCATTCACGGGCACATCGTCACATGATTATTAAAAATCCGTATACAGATGATGTCGCGTACTAAAAATTCAAGAGAGCGACTTGAAAACCGTTGCCCCCGCCCAGCCGCAGATGTTCGTCCAGGAGTCGCTAAGCCTCTGTTATGGAATCCTTTCGCATAAACACCGCGACCCATAAAAGCGGTTGGCGACGAGCGTCAATTTATTCTTGAAATTAACCTGTCGCATCGTCGTAAGGCGCCTTCGGACCTTCCAATTCAACGTATTTAAATACCAACTGAGCGAGCCATCCTTAAATTATAGTACTAGCAGCAATCCCACCTGAAAATAAACAGCTTTCAAACGTTTCTGTCACTGAGTACTTTAAACAAGGAACTTAAAATACATACTCATCAATTTTTTAAATAGGCATGAGTTATGACACACGTGTACTGCAATCGCTGTAAATTAAAGCAGGTGGTTTCTAATCTGATCACTTAAGTAATTATGAGATGTCATTATAAATTTTGAAACAAGCTAATATGTTTTAACGAATACACAAATGTTTCAAATAGTTATTACGACCTTTTTTATTGGTATTAAATGAAGCCACTGGCTCTACTACTACATAGGTACAAAAGCGTTAAAACCTGATACAAGTACACTTAACAGCGTCAGTTGGTATAATTTTAAAGAATTCATTATTGTGACTACGCTTAGTATCCCACTTGCGTACATTCGATAATGATATCAAAAAGTATATTACCCCGGCAGGAAACTATACTCTATATACAAAATTATAAGGACTTGTTTCTTTTGCTGCTGTTTTTCTTTTTTGATACAAATAATAAAACAAAAGGCGTGGAGTAGGCGCTGTTCATATTATACTATAAACCGAGCAGTAAGAGCACAGATAATATAATTTTTATCCATTTTACTGAGAAAATGAAATGTTAACCACAATCTTCACTTTTTTCTGTCGTAAGTGCGAACATAATTGAAGTACAATGAAAAATGTAATGATTTTTTTTGGTAAGGTAGGTATTTAAAAAAGGAGTAATTTAGATTGTGATCTGATTATTGTATACCTACGTATACATTTTTTTGTAAGAATAATTACATCACTAAATTTTATTTATAATAAAGATATAGAGCTTTAATCATGTAAAAATATATTATTATTTAAAAAAAGTTTTGGCTTCAATTTTCATTTTATTTCGTTCGCCTTCGTGAAAAAGCTAATTACTTTAGTATAAGTAATTTAGTATAATTACTTTAGTAATCTAAAAATTACTGAATATCTGAATGAAGCTGAATGAATCGATTTAGATGATAGATGAAAATTTAGATGATAGATGAAGACCCGGAAAGGACATAGAATAGTTTATCTCGAAAAATTTCAAAGCTCCTGCAGGATAACGATGAACGAATTCTACGCGAACGGGATCGTAATCTTGTAAGATCGAGGAATTCATTAAAAAAAAGAATTATTTTAATTTTTTTTAATCCGTCTCCACAGACGCCTCTGTCGCATAGTTTTCAGTAAACCGACGACTCGGGCAGGTGCTCTCCGGGCGCACACTTCTTTCATTAAAATTAATACCTATGTCGCGTGTGCACATTCTTACTCGATAACGCCTTGCCGTAATTAAGGTATGGTTTTAAACCAGCAAACGGGTCCTGGATCGGCGCACGCGGCGGCGCGCGACTGCCACGCGCCTCAACGGTACTTCAAGACATATTAAACGAGAATTTGGCTCCCATCTTTAATTCGCATATCATATCAGATTAAATAATGTAAAGATAAATGCAAACCCCGAACTCTTATTGGCAATCAACTTGAAAACACATTTATGCAGGCTGCTTATTTGAGTTTAAACGCTCTGCCGTCAACATACTAATAAATCAATGCGACCAAAAAAGTCAGTGAGAACTTAAAAAGGAAACAATACTAATTAGTTACCTATTTAGACCAGTCTGATGGCCGTTGCTAACGAGGGACCATAAACCTATAAACGAATCTTACAACTCTCGTTTGTCGGCAAACGAGCCGAATTTCCTAAACTAGCCTTATTTATTGACCTCCGTATAACATCCCCACCCGGGTCCTACGTAAAATATAACGTACCCACTAAAAGACAATTCACCTCGTTATGAAGTCGTTCTGCACGCTGTCAAATGGTAATAGAAAACATTTTTATGTTTGTTTGATTAATACTATAAAAACTGTACATATAAATACGACAGATACAGACATGAGAAGATTTCTTGTCTATTTTCTTTTCGTTCGTATTGTGTGTTGTTCGACTTACGAAGAATAGTCTGATCTCTGGCGATTGTCACAATGCAGAGCGGAATCAGAGGCGATATCTCGGTCGCGATCGGTGTCGGTGTGTCGACAAGTCGGATACGTCGCGTCGCCACGACGACACAGACGTCGAGTGACGTCCAGTGACGTCGGCCGTAGGTGGCGACGTACCACTGTCACAGATCCGATGTCCAGATTACTTTACTGTTTTACAAGCTACAAGACAACCTATTTGCATTTCGACCAACTCGCCGCATTTTGAAGAATTGATAGACAGACTTCTTTGGTACATTTAAATTCGAGTTAGACTTATTTAAGACAGAATCTATTTAATTATTATCATACCTTTTACAAATATATACCTCGATATTCTGATATTTGTGATGTTTCCCGCACCCAAGAACGTGCACTCGCAACGTTGTCGTTTAGAGGAATGCTTGCTTTATGATTCAGGCTTTTTATTGTACACATCCGTCCACTCATGAGGAGAAACGTAAAACATTCTCTTTATTAATACTTAATACGATCACCCTTTGACGTCGCGATGAATAGGAGTCACTCAACAAGTCGTTAATCAAACGATATTGGATAGGAATCAGGTAGTTCCATTGTGTTACCGGTGTCGGCTAGCTTTTCATTTATGATTTATAGAGCGGTTTAATTTTTAAACGTGGAATTAATAGGTCTTGTTGGTGCAGTCTTGAATGAACTATACGCTTAATGTTGTGGAAGCTACCGAGCCTCAACACGTGGTTGTTAATGACCTGTGAACAAGATGGGAGCTGCATGAAACGACAAATATCACACGGTGAAGGATTCAAGGAAATATTTTTATTGAAAAGCCAAAAGTATTTCCGTTAGAGGCGGTTTAGTTTAAGATTAATGTTGGTAAATGTTAATGTGGCCACGTCATCATACAATTGAGAGTATTTTAGATTTGTTAGAAATTAAATTAATGAACTAGAAAATAATAGACGTAACACATGAAAACGTTTAATTGATTTCTATTTCCGCCAGTATAGTGTGTTTGTTTTGTTTGAATGTTGTAATTTTGCTTTTGATTAAACATACAATAATTTTGAGCAATTATCTGGTGGATCCCACACCACTGAACCGTGTCGTGGCAGATGACACTGTTCCCATATTCGTCACCCCTACAATCCCACGAGCTCGCATCTCGTATTTGCTTAACATACATAATTGTTTTATTTACTGTAATTGGTTCAAATAATGCATAGGTGCGACTTACCTATATTACAGTACAAACGTGATAACAATATTTACTTCTGTTACAGTACAAGAAATACATTATGAATTGACCATAGTTTCACTAAGTATATAACAAGTTATCAAGTCATATTTCTTGAGTTCTACCATAGTATTATTACTTATTCTGTGGCTCTACTAGACAAATCTCCAGTGTTTTCGTTTATGACTATCTAAAATCATCTTATACAAATTAATTATGATCAAACATTATCGCTGAACTTCCGGCATTTACAACAGATGATTGATATGAAACTAAAATGACAGTAGGGTAAAATAATTTGTTTTGTCTTAATTGCTCAGCGGGGGTGTGTAACTGTCACTTATCATGAGAGCAATAACAACACTTTGGGACAAATTGCCGCGTCCAGTGTAAAACTGGGGGTGACAACCCTATAAACACAAGAATAATTACTTGTATGGAAATTTATTTGGATTAAAGTTTAAACGGGACCTTAGACTATTAACTGAAAATATTTTTACCAAACGATCCATTTCTTAATTGTTTCATCCGGACGAACGATTTTTTTCCGAAACTAGACTATTTTTCAGTATATATTTCAGGACTGTCTTATAGAACGATAGTTTAGTTTAGTTTATTTATTCACTCAACATAACAATTTACATTATATAAATACATTAAGTCAAATGGTACAAGAATTTATGCTGAGATCGTCAAAACTTATAAAAATAAACAAAGATAAAAATAATCAATAAAATACAATGTCAAAATAAATATAGGTTAGGTTAGTTTTATAACAATCCTGAACTAGTTACTTACAGTTTTAAAAAATCGTTCATCCACATGAAACAGTTGGAAAATGAATCATTTGGGAATAATATTTAGGGCAAAAAATTAGAAAATTGGTTTAAATTTATGTTTCACATTTTCACCTTTTTTGCTCTTTCAAAGTGAACGCCAAACATTATTTTTGCAGATATTTCTATGAAAAATACGAATGTTTGCTCTCGGGTCTTGGGTGTTTAATATGTATTTATTTAATATATATATTTATGTATATGTATTTATTTAATATGTATTTATTTAATTCACACCAAGTGACCTAGTCCCAAAGTAAGCTTAGCAAAGCTTGTGTTATGCAACACACACGCAAAAGCACATGCACAAGCTTTGCTAAGCTTACTTTGGGACTAGGTCACTTGGTGTGAATTGTCCCGTGATATTTATTTATTTATTCATTTATTTAGTATGTAGGTTTTTATAACAAAGTTTGATTATATAACTAAACGACTTTCGAATTCGTATATGTTATACTAATGCACTTTTGTAAAAACCGTGGTAGCCTAGTGGTAGTGGTGGCCTCTTAAGCAAAGGATGTCACCTGTTCACACCTGAAATGCAAGGTGTGTGTGAAGTTCCCAATCTGCACTGGACCCACTTGGGAACTACGGCGCAAGCCCTCTCATTCTGAATCCTGTGGGCCGCAGTAGAACGTCTTATACGCCAAGACGATGTGGTACTATGGTTTCACATTGTTGAATGATCTATCCAGGCCACTTTTCATCAATAGACACAAATAAAACACGCGCACGCGTCGCGTGGGTGGCATGATTTGTGACCCGACGAGTCCTCTCAATGCAATCGTTTAGTGTTATTCTTTTTGGGTAATCCCTTAATAGTATAAATGGACGTTAACAAGTCACTTTATAATAATTTGTATTTATTGTTTGTCGATAACGAATGTTATTATTTCGTTTTTATTGTAGGCTTATTTAACATCTCAACCATTGGTTTTAGTTTAAGTCGTTTAAGTTCGGATTTGGTTAAAGCTTATGTTTATTTTTGTTTTTTGTAAGTAACTCTTTTCACTTAATAGTGTCTATCTCAACTTAAAATTGACTATAATTAAAGTAATTAAGTTTTTCTATGTCAAAGTCTTTATGACATTGATATTAGATTGATTTTTACTTAGCCTGTGTAAAAACACTTTTCACTACATCTACATCTGTTTTGTTAAGCTGTAAAGCTGATAATATCGAAGAAGTTAAAAAAAAAGCTAAAATCAAGATCGCCTCCACTACAAGTACTAACCTACATAGAGGTATTAGAGGTAAATGGCGCTGGTTGCAATTGTAGGCGAAAGCCAGATTGTAATCATTAATATTTAAAAAAGTCAATTTAACCAAATCTGCAAAAGATCCTATAAAAATCATAAAAATAATTTAGTCCATCGTACATAAGTGGGTGAAGTTGAACTGTTAACATTCTACGGTCCTCAGTTCAAAAGACCCTAACGGAACCTTGACTAATGATTCATTATATAATTACATGAGACACTGGAGACAACGCAATATCTGTGAGTTTCATAGACAAATGTACCGGGTATAAACTATAGACGGCTTCTACTAGGAGTGTGTGGTGAAGGCCTAGCATAACTAGGAGCTAATTTTCATCAGAATATCATTCGAAAGTGGTCCAAATTTCTGGGTAGCTACACACTACAGGTCAAATTAATTTTTGTCCTATTGATGATATTACATAGCTGTATTTTTTACTATTTCGCCCCCAGGAAAAAGTTCATATTATCGACACCTCCCTGCAGGTCATATCCGGTGCAATCACGGGGTCGCAACCCCATAAAATGACTGGCTAAACTGATGCAATAAAGCTAATTTAAATTAAATGATAGATAAGCAGTCGCTTTTAATTGTATCCTAAATTTAGGCTATTACAGGATGGTCTTATACCATTGCCTCACTAGATAGCCTCAAATACGCCTAAGCAATAATAACAATAAGTTTTAATAAAATTATCATTCTTCATTCGTGTTTGGCATCTGGTTGCGTAAAAAAAATGTTCATTACTTTTCGTCAACTGGTTACCAAACTCAGTTGCCATCGCGGCCGGAGGGGTTTTTTTTTGCTGACTGTACATCTATTGTCATCTAAACTATGTACATATCCCTACGTACTAAGTTTCAAGTCGATACCAAGAACTGTTGAAAGTTTTCTCCTGACGAATATATAATTATCCTGGCCGGACCATCAGGTTTACAGTTTAAACATTAATGTATAATCTCAAAACTTACTAAAGTATGACAAATTCCAACTTGATTGGATGCTAAAAAGTAGTCAAAAATTTTTACACATTTTGAAATTACGGCTTAGAAACATACGAACATTGTAAATTTAATAAAAACTTAAAACAAAATGACAAGAATCGACAAAAAATTACTCAGTATATTTGTGTCAACGGCCTAAACCGCCTGCTCCGTAGGAGGGATTGATTAATATTTAGATACATAATAAAGATGTACATACAGGCATAAATCTAATGTCTTGAGGAGCGATCTTATCTTTTCGAAAAACCTTATTCGTTCAATTTATACTAGAGAGAAACTAGTTAAACTCATACATCTGAATAACTGTAAAATGTCAACTTTCATATTAATAGAAAACGTACAGGTACATAATATCTAAGGTTGTGTTCTGATAGCCATAACTTTTAATAAGGCATCCATACCTCGACGCTAACATAATACCGCTCAAGTGTTAACTAATGAAAACAAATACCACTTGCAGCAGTTTCGATTCAATTAGTAAAGCTAAACGAATCGAATGAGAGTTATTCGATTCACGCAATCGGATTGACAGTAGTCGGTTGCTTTGATCAAAGGGCCGACGAATAAAACAAACTATCGGTAAGAAGTGTAATTCATAGCGTGCTTGCCCGCGGTCTAATTGATGATGGCTGAGACCAACACTGTCACCGCGGCGGCTTCGCTCACACGCTGCAACTTTAACTTCAAATATTTTAATGAATTAAAAATATTTACGTTGACATTCATAAGCGTTATTAATATCGGTATTAGAGATATGTGAATTAATGTGGTGCTGTTCGTCGAGTTATCCGCCACTTGGAGAAGCGATTGAGAAAGCGTAGCACATGCTACGCTATCAAAAGCCCTATCAGACATAACCCGTGGACATAACTTACAAAGGTGGAATGTCATTAGGTTTGATTTCAAAAGTTGAACCTGTGGCACGCGTAAACTAACCCGCGAACCTTTGTGTTCAAGTTAGAAGTACGAACTCCTATAAATAATATTTTCAATTGAAACATTGTACACCTATTCAGTGGTCAACGTAGCAAAAACCGGGCACGCGTTATACACTCTCGGGATAGCTGCGGTCCCCTCACTACCCCAGGTACGGACCCGCACGTACCAAGGGAAGGGATGATCGAAAATAATAGGGGAAGAGAATTTTAAAATTTATATTTTTTGCAGCCGGCGCAGGTGATATAACTCGTGCGCGCGCGCCGGCGGCTCACTTAAACGCGAAGCTCCGTTCCCGCCACTCGCTTGCGCCCGTCCGAAGCTCCCACGCAACCTTTATCGCTCAGTGCTTTTCTGACCGCTGCGCGGACCGAGCGCACGCCCCTCTCGCCGCGAACGACCGCGTAATTACGATGCTCCAAGAAATACAACTCGCTCAGGGCCAAGCAAACTACGTAGTAGTCTCATCGGGCTACCCTTCCGGCACCTTACAGAAGAACACGATGGAGAAAAGAAATATTCCGATCGCACCAGCTCCTGAAAAAAATTATGTCACGCACGATACCCCACCGAATCTGCAGTACAGGAAGAAAGTGCATTTTAAAACGAATCCTTACACCGGACCTCAAGCCGTGTCGATCGCGCGCCGCAACGCCCGCGAGCGTAACCGAGTGAAGCAAGTGAATGATGGATTTAATGCTCTCCGCCGTCACCTGCCAGCTTCCGTAGTAGCGGCGCTTTCCGGTGGCGCTAGACGCGGTTCCGGGAAGAAACTTAGTAAAGTAGACACTTTAAGGATGGTAGTCGAGTATATTAGATATCTTCAGCAGTTGCTAGATGAAAGTGATGCGGCGCTGGGAATAACTCGGGACCAGGAAAATAGAGAAAATATTCCGAATGGTAGTGCACAGCCGATGACTTCAATGGAAATGGACGATGGCTTTTTCTATGGCAGTAGCTCTCCTTGTTCTGAAAAAGCGGATTCCCCGGCCCCTTCCGAGTGCTCCTCAGGCGTGTCTTCAGCCTATTCAACGGTGGACAGGTACGAGGTGGCAACGCAACAACAGTTAGGACCTATGGATGAAGACGAACTACTGGACGTCATTTCGTGGTGGCAACAAAAATAACAAATAGGTTAGTGTCACTTGTTACCTTATTTACCTTGATCTTTCTTTCCTAGGTTTATGAAGTTAGTTTAGGTTCTTTATTTCAAAGTAACATAGCGTAACTTGATGAATTAAGTATATTTTCATAGTATACAGTCAAACAATTTAATTTGATGGAACTTTTGTAAAAGTTTAGTTACGTTACTGTTACCTAACTAAAGTTAAATGTAATTTTTGAATTACAGATCTCCATTAGACCGTTGTCAAATTTTTTCCCAACTTTTGCTTATTATCGTGTTTCTTTGTCCTCAGGTCAATTGGTTGGTCGTGAGAAGTGATGCAAGGACGAATCCCTCCGGAATGTATGTGCATTATTTGTGCATTTAAGTGAATACGAAAAGACTTTTTGGATCTCTAGTCAAAGACAAGTGCCTTAAGAAATTAAGCCTTATCAACTACATTTAGTTTAGCATTAAGAATAGTCGCGTATCCAATGATAAAATAAAATTTTATGTCATAGTTGCAAAGCGGCGAGGCTCTCTGTGAAGAATGCTCACCGAAACTGATAAAAATGTAAATATTAGAATAAGTTTAGAAATAAAATATTTATTTGAAGTTGTTGTTTTTTAATACGTTCTTTTATCACATATGCCTGGTCAAAATCAAATTTTTAAGTGGCAGTTAAATTCACATTTAATTGGTAAGTATTAAAAAAAAATAGATGGGACATTTTCGATTATATAGTATCTCCGTTAATATTTTAGTAGAACTTTTGAATGCACAATCGAACCATTTAAATGTTGACGCACTGCTACTACCTAATGAGAAGCTTTTCGCAAGAGATGAATAATTACACTGTAAGACAAGAAAAAAATAGAGGCATTCACAGTGAGAAAGTCTTACCTACGGTCTTGTACCTAAAGTACTTGGTATAATATGGTAACATATCTCTATAACTTCGATGTCTTGGACAATTGATAAGATCAGCCGCTCATAATGTCAACATCCCAACAAGTAATCATCGACTATATTTTTGTTCAACGCCTTTTTACACCGCTTGTACTTGACTTTGAAAATATTTAAATAGAACTATGACTCAAAAAAAACAGATGCGGGTTGCTTGAGCTGTGTCATAGCGCTAAACAAAAGGTTCACATCGATTTATTTACAAGATTATTCCACAAGATTTATGACTGAAAAATTCCGAGGAAATGAGGTAATGTTTATTTGTTAAAGGAAGCCTATACGTATGATTATTTTTAGATCCGGTTCTGTGCATGTTCAAAAAATAATTCTACGTAGTTCGAAATAAATTGTTGTCAATTAGGTATTATCATAAAGGTTTTATACATAAGGTAGTCGATATGGTAACTTTTTTTTATATTCCTTGCAGGAATGTAGTCATAAGCAGCTGCAAAGAAGGCTAGCTACTACAAGAGCTAAATATAACTGATAGAGTATGACATACATAAGTAGAAATTAAAAATAGGCGCCACGCCACTACTGCGTAACTATAAAATTTTAGACGAAAAACACTAAACAATTTTAACAATATTTAACCTTTTTTAAATTTAGCTGTACCTATATGTTCGTAGTATCGTAGTATTCTCGATGTAAATAGGTAAACTTCGTACTAATCATGATAAAATCTTAATACAAAAAAAGTATTACTGTTTGCTCAAGCTTTAGGAGAGAAATATAATTACATTCCTAGACAGCAGAATCCAGTAACACGCTGACTTGAACCATGATTGTGCCTGGTACAATCTTTGAAAACTACTCAAGTTCAAATTCAATTTTGTTTATTGCGTGTTACATTACAGGCGTTATGGTGCTCCCACTTTGCGTGTCATAAATGTCATACAGGGTGTCTCATTTAGATCGGTCAGTCAGTATGGGAAAGCCTGATACTATAAGACATACGCATATCTGTTCTTAGGAACTATGTCATCGAACCCGGACGGTTATAAAATAAAACTTACATTATTCAAGAATAAGAAATACAATGCATTTTATTTATTCTATTAGATATAGTGTTTTACATAAACATTTTTTTTTGCGATTGAGATAATGTAAGTTTTTTTTTTTTTAAAAACAACAGTTTTCGATTCTCGTTCTGAGTATAGGTATTTGTTTCTTTAAGTCTATGAATGCAGTTTTTCTTGTCACTAAAATCGATGACATGGTTCTTATAGTTTCAGACTTTCCCATACTGGCCGATCTAAATGGGCCATCCTGTATAACGTTATAAAACACGATAACTTTGTGTAACACTTTATAACTTTTGTTATAACTTGATATGCTTTAAACATTCCCACATTGGTATAAAAATGTTATACATAATTACATATAACGCCATATAGGTAAAAATTTGCATTTGCAATTTTTTGTATAATATCATTTTAAAACTTATATAACATCATAATATGATAACAATGTATAACATTTGTTACAACTTGTTACATAATGTTATAAAACAAATGTTTTACAACGTTATAGAACACTTATAACAGCCAATGTGAGAGCACAACAGGATTTAAAATTACAAACCAGGTAAATATACATCGTGACGCCCTGAGAGATAAATAGGTAAACAAAGGGTGCTTATTCTAATTGGATCTATCTTCGATCAAAGATTAACTGTAAGGTTATTTTTTATAATTCGATTGTTAAATATTGAAACTAGTATGAGAAAATTACTACCTATTAAAAGTGTAGTGTTGGTCATTATTCAAGCAAAATGTTTTATTCCTATGTTAACAGAGGTTAATACTTAACAGACAGTTGATAAGTACTAATATAACTTTAACCAAATTGAGGGTTTTAACACGCAGCAGGAGTTAGTGCAAAAATAAATTACGCAATTAGGTTCATTTTTAATACGGTGTACAGCGATGCATTTTTCCCTTAAAGAAATCAAAATAAATTTGCCAGGTAGTATTAAATGCTGGTGTAAAAGACGTTATTTGAAGTGGTCATGTTTTGACTTTTATGTGTTATTTAATTTAAATTGTTATTTCATGTATTTTATCTTTTGGCCGCTCTTGGCTTGCCCAGAGTAACTTTTTCGATACAACCCTTACTAATTTTATTTAAATTACTTAACCGATTGTGACGAAATTTGGTACAAAAATAGTTTGGGTCCGAAAGAGTGATAGAGTCATGTGAAGTAAACGTACCTACGCAGTGGGTAAGTGTACGCAATTACATTCATTTTATACTGAAATGTATGGGATTGCGTACACTTACCCGCTGCGTACGTTTACCCCACATGACTCTATATACCTATTAATCACAAATTCGTACAACTGCAAAAAATATTCATATCAGGGCAGGTGCCTAATACTTTTTGATCTTTTAAAACCATTTCTTACGATAAATGGAAGTAAACCGATAAATCAACCATAGTCTAGCAAAAAGCTAAGTAACAAAATGAATGACCCACAACTTTGTCTTTGCTGCTTTAATAAACCAAACGTTAAAAAAATCGAACATGAATCACTTAAAATAATAAGAAATATCATTTGAAACGTATAAGTGATAATTACAGAACTTAAAACAATAACGTTGCTCTGAAGATGAGCTTTGGTTGAGTTCGAAACGGGTCAGTGTTGTGTTGTGGTGATGATAGTAGGGGCGTGTTTTTACAGTGCGGAGGTGGAGGAGCTGCATGAACACACATTTTTTGTGTAGACGTAGCTTTCTTAATGTGGGGGTGAGCAAAATACCCAATTGTTTTTAGTTCATTGATTCTCCACAAAATAACACCTGATTCCATAAATAATTGATAATTACTGTCCAGTTTCGAGCCAAAATCTGTAGTGAGTGCTAATTGTTATACACAGCGCGTACCTATCTTCTTAGCAGGAGGCTTTACCTTGAATTTTTGAATCATTAATAGTCAAGATGCCTTCGCGATGTGAACCAACGGGGTGAGATCAAACCAGATGGGGGCGCAAGGAAACGTTTCCTAAAAATAATAAAAAAATACCTCACACGAACCAAATCAACTATTATTATACGACACGAGGATGAGGGCAGATTCTATTAATTTATAACCAATGTGGGTGGATAAACTGACATTATTTTTTTATTAATCGCAACGTGGACACAACGGATAACTGTTATTTCGGGTTCTTATTAAGATATTCGACTAGTTAATAACGATACTGTGGCAGAATGAATGGAATTGTGTCGTTAAAAATTTTCTTAATTTTTAGGGATCCGCGTTAATAAGAATCTGTTGTAATTTATTGAATCAAGCGTTACTTTACGGAGGTCCGTATCGATGAACTAAAACAATTAATTTACTAATTTATTTTAAAGTCGCGGATGAGCAAAGTAATTGTTTTAGTTCAATAATATGTAAATCACTTAACATCAGGTGAATCGTCTACTTATTTGTATGCTACTACATAAAAAAAGTTGTAATTATTAATTTAGGAAGGAAACGGAACTAGAAGAAGCAATACATCATTTTTCTTTAAACAGTCGTATAAAAAATAATCTTAATAGAATCATTTCGTTTGCGTGTCGGTTCTTTATCTACCTGTATGACCGATAAGAGCATTTTTCTCAGGAACTCGCTGAAGTAGGCATATAGTTTTTTGAAAGTATACTGTGTTTTTTCATATCGAAAATACAAACTAAAACATAGATGCACAGAAAAAACCAGAAAAATAGACCAGCGCTGGGAATCGAGCCCAGGTCCTCAACATTCCATGCTTCGTGCTATAACGCTACGCCACCACTGAACAGGAGTACACACAGAATTTCTCCTATGCATCACATATCTCAGCTTGTTTGTTTCTTATTTAGTCACTTAAGCAGCGACATTGGCGACATCTATGCTATAGCCCTCATTGAGAAACTTTCAGCACTCCATTGGAATTTACCGCCTCACCCGGACAAGAGATGTCGCTATTAAGCAATCAAATTAAGATCAATTAATATGTTTCAGTTTGTATTTTTGATGTGGATTTTACGGGATGACCTTACGGTAACAAAATTTGGAATTGAAATAAAAATACTCCAAGAAACCAATCTTATTATTTTGCCGCAAACTTGTAAACGGAAACCTATAGCTTACTTCTCGCTGATATACTCGTAAAAATGGAATTTTGCAAACAAAAATAACTATTATAGGAGGCCAACGAGTGGAAATCAATCACCGCCACCCAAAGACATCCACAAGATAAGATGAATTAGAGCGTTTTCAGATTACCTGTCCGATCCGATATCGGTATCGGACGTCGATACGATATCGAGGCAAGTAAAATGTATGAAATATGATCCGATATAGGATCGGATAATTTGAAAGAAAGGTACTATTTCATATATTTTACTTGCCCCGATATCGGTATCGGCGTCGATACCGATATCGGATTGGATAATCTGAAAACGCTCTTACGCCCGCATGTGTTGCTGGCCCTTTATGAAAAGAGCAGGTAAGCTCGTTTAATGAAGATTTAAGACTGTATTATTGCAATAAATATTTTAGTTTATTATTTTTTGCTTACTAATTTGGCACGGAATCCTTAGTGGGTGACACTGACTCGCATTTTGCTGGTTTTTTTTAAAGTAGTTAGTATTTTTATTGAGTTATCATAATTTTATGACTTAATTAACTTTTCGCAATTAGTATCGTTCTTATTATACCCTGGAATATGCTCATTTGCCCAGTAGAATTAATGGTTCATTAAATTTAATAAGCTTCCTGAAATAACGTGCGATCGTTTATAGCATTTAATCAGTGAGTAGATGGTACTTCATGATAGTTTTATTTAAAGAGAATAAACTATTCAATTTTGACTTGAATTAAATTTGTCTCAATCAACTCAACTTATAACAACTTCGTGAACAAGCTAAGTGTAAAGTTGTATCAGAGGGATTACTCCAAAGTTCAAAAATCGAAATTCGTATCATATTCCCTCTCGCTCTCGTATTAAATAGTATAATTGTCAGAGGGACCGAACGACACGAACTTCGATTTTCAAATTTTGTAGTAGCCCTGCAACACTGGGCCCGCGTAGGACCTATCCAAACCCTTTCACTCTGGGCCTGTTAATGAAGTGATGATGAACTATGATATGGTATTTTCTTGAGTAAATATAATAATAAAAATAAAACAATATATAGAAATAAATATTATCATGTCAGCCGAAAGTCGTTCACTGCTGGACATAGGCCTCCCCCAAGGCTCTCCACACAGACCGATCTTGTACTTTCCGCATCCACCGCGATCCCGCGATCTTAACCAGGTCGTCGTATCCAACTTGTCGGAGGCCTACCGACAGCTCGTCTCCCGGACGCCATTCGAAATAAATATAGTTAGTGTATAAACGAACATACGTTACTAATACATGCAAAATGTCAATTATACTTAAGTTTTTAACCTAGGCGTATAAGATTTACTTCTCGTATGCCAATGCCCTGCAAAATTTTAAAACAATGGTGTAATTAAATCAAATGATGAATGTTTTCGTTGAACGAACAAACGTTCGATCTTTAGAGATGGGTAGTTTAGCCACTCGCCGAAAAAAGTCTTAACGTTTTCCTAAAAAAAGTTTTATGGCCAGATCTACGAGAGAGAGTTGCGACTTATTTGAGTAAATTTTTCGCCCTCCGTTTTTAGCCGAGCTGTTTTCGAGCTCTAAAAATATAATTTACTTGCAAATGTTAACGTACATTTTTATGTTGTATGTTTTTTGTATTTGTGTGTGTATTTTTAAATTATTTTTGACCAGTATTTATTGGTCATGAAATATCTGGTTCCTATAATATGATACAGATAGATTATTATTTTAGGATTTTAAATACCTAGGTGGTTAATTACTTTTCAGTTTTTTAAACTCTCACATATAATTGTACCTACCCTCGTCACTCTATTCATGTTTGGCATTTAAAACTAACAAATAAAGAATAGAAGAGATTAATATGCTGACGTAAATTACGTTTGAGTCGATTGTTAGAGCTTCTGACAAATTTCCCTATTATTTATGTTTTCGTGTGAGAGCGAACGTGCTACCCAACTATTTCTATAAAAAAGGTTATTGTTTTGATAAAAAATGACATGCCATGCTAGTATCTGATAATAAGCGTGGGTGGAGCCATAACAAAAGAGAATTGGTTAGCACCACAGAAACACAATACGGGCCAAGTTTTGATTTGAGTGTTAAATTAAGTTTTCTAACATCGGTCTCCCTTTGTTTGTTTGTTTTTTTGTTTTTTCTCGTCACGCTTCCCATACACGCGGTTAGATGTTTTGACAACCTACAATCATGTTAAACGACTGTTTGCTTTACAAAATGATGGATATATCAACAGGTTAATTTTTTTCACTTTAATCTCACGATGGAATAAGAAATTTTGTTACTAGTTACGTAATAATTTTTTAGGGTTCCTTGCCTCAAAAGGAAAAAATAATCTGTTATAGAATTATACGTTTGTGTCTGTTTGTCTATCATTCAAGATCTTTTTTTACACGGACATGGAGTTTGGGCTGTGACCTACGTTGAAACGAATAGGTATCAAATAATGTAGGTTTGCAATAACAATTTAATAATAATAATAATAAATTTGGTAATAATTTTAAGTAATTTTATTTATTTTAATTGCTCGGAATTGTAAAAATAATAAGTTCTCGCGATGAAAATACTAATTTTTAAAGTGTATTTTCATATAAAATCGTGGGAATTTAAACTTTATGTAGAGTAGTAATGCCTCTCATTGACATAGAATTATGAAGTGAGTAAACTAAAACGTCTTGTGCCACAAGTAAAGGAAAAGGAAATCCAATAATTTACAAAAAAATATAGTAACAATCAGAAAAAAACTATTTTCCTTGAATCCTCGGTGCGCGGCGTGAGTCCGACCCTCATTTAACCGATTTTTGACTGATAACCGTTTGCTAGGATAATGACGCTCTAAAATATTTGTGACCTTTATCTCTCTCTGCAATTAGCGGCAACTTTATATTCCCAGCTATTCACCAAAATCATTCGCAGATAAACCTCTAACAAAAGAGTTAGAATGTCGCACAAAAAGTTTACCTTTCACAGTCTCCTACCGCAATCATTCATTTAATTAAGTTTGATGAAGATATGAGATGCAGCAAAGAGACCGACGAAAAGATGATACCAAAATTAACCACCTAACTTATTCACGACGCCAATGAAGACCTTGAAGTAGTCGGTGATAAGGTATACTTTGTTACATCGCAGTAGATAGACAAAGGTTCGAGTAAAGACGGGAGCCCCACACGTTTGCTACTGTAGGCGACAACGAGCGATAACACGAGGCGATACAGGTACATCGTAAAACATCATTAGTTCGATAAGTTTCCTAAAAGCAGCTTTTACGTAACCGAATATGCAGGATGTCCCCGAGATACGCACACCATTGATTGGATTTCCCAAAAAACGGTGCGTCCTATTCTTTGATATTTAAATGTTTCAACATTATAATTCGAAGATACTCGTAGACTCTATTTGCATTTTGGTTTTGATTATTTGAAAAGTAAGTTTTAGCGTTAATTAACTACCTGTTATGCATTATAAAGTAATATGTCTAGATAAACTAGTATATGGATTTGTTCTATTCATTCATTACTCTTTCGGTACATAAATACAGAAGCGGCACACAGCGCACTTACGCGACAAGAGTAAGATGTCACCTGGATTAAGGATTTTGGTACGAAAATACACACTTTCTTTAACTGTAAGGTTTATTTCAATAATAATGCAAATGGCCGCGCTATAGTGTTAGACTAAGCAAGTGGCCAAATGTACAAACTTAACATCAACAATCTTAAAACTTTGGTGTACTTTCGTTAGCGATCGATAAGCAAAATGAACAATAAAACCTCGCCTCACTGAACTGCAGCATCATCGAAGACTCCAGTTAATAGTCGGTAATAATCCAATTGAATATTTCGGGGCACAGAGAACAAAGGCCGGCAATACGGCTGTCGGCCGCATTAACGCCCTACCACAATAAATCCAGGAGGTCCGTCGCCAAAGGGCTAATTACTCTGAATATCGGTTGATATACTGTCTACTTAGGAGCCGTGATGTATGGACCCAGTCAAAGGATCGGACGCCGCGGCCGCGGGCAACGCTACGATTATAAATAAGCATGTTTAGGATAACAACTACCAACGTTGCCTTTGCACCTAGGAAGCGCACTGAGCTGATTTGTAATTGATTTATATCGATGAAAGTGAACACTTTCACTGTAATCATTCAAAATTACTCTGATAATGGGAGCAGATGGGGTCATTAAATGTAAGAACTGTAATTAGTAGATACTGGTAGACCAAAGCAGCCCAACTGTTTGGCATTTCTCACATGGAGACGAAAGAAATTCTGATTAAGAAGTACGCTAAATAACAGAAGTTTTGTTTAGAAGCTATAACATGGAATTATTGACTTTTAGGGCCTGTTTCACCACTTGTCGACTAACTTTAAGTGTCAGATAAAAGTAATGCCGTCTTTGTTTATTCGGACAAAACAAACAGAGACGGCATCACTTATATCCGCCACTTAAAGGTAGTCGACAAGTGTGAAACAGGCCCTTAATGTGATAAATTAACCAGAACCTTATCACCACAAACATTTTATTTGTTTACTAATTCGCCTTTTTCAGGGTTTTATTCACACTTACTAGGGCCTAGATGGTTAAGATGGACATTTCGACTCAAACGAAAAACACGCTTGAACATTTCGCTTTTAAAATGTCATCGAATGAGATGTCCAAAACTGCAAGCGATGATGACGGGGAATAATGCATGATCTAGATTAGTGACGCGCATTGTGTCGCCAAAGGGTTGTGCTTTGTGCGCGCACATAATGCGGCACCGCAAACATCTCGATACTCAATTCGTACGGATTCTTTAAATTTCTAAAGAAAATAAATATCTTTTATGACAGCGGTCGTCCCGTGATTCTCTAAATTTTATTATTATTCTGAATTGGAATCGCTGGATCAAAAATTTTTGGTGTCTCTCAGTAGCAGTAATGTTATTTAGGGAGCACAGAGAGTTAGGTATGCCTTTGGATGCAACACCTCGCAGTTAATGTACGTAAATAATCTTTGCCATACAATTACGGGTTTCTGCAAATAACTTTGTTAGCAAGTTTTTTTTTTATTCTATTGGATGCAAACGAGCAAGTGGGTCTCCTGATGGTAAGAGATCACCACCGCCCATAAACATCTGCAGCACCAAGGGTATTGCAGATGCGTTACCAACCTAGAGGCATAAGATGGGGTACCTCAAGTGCCAGTAATTTCACCGGCTGTCTTACTCTCCACGCCGAAACACAACAGAGTAAGCACTGTTGCCTCACGGCAGGATTAGCGAGCAAGATGGTGGTAGCAATCCGGGCGGACCTTGCACAAGGTCCTACCACCTGCAAGTTAATCTAATCCTTAATAAGAAGATAGTTTATTTTTATTATTAAGATGTACCTACTCGAGTTGAGCAGCTAGCCAACCGCTCAATTGGTTTGCTGCGTAAGATAACATACACCTATAAGTAAAGATATCAATTGTTACCTATTAAGCTGACTTTTTACAAAATAACAAATTAAGAAATGAAATCAAAAGCGTAGGTCATAAAATCCTGTAAATAGCTACAGAAGAAAATATTGCCTCAAGTGATCTAAAAGGAAGAAAGTAGCACGTTTAAAGAGATGCAATCTACATTGTTGGGCGATCTGTGCCAATCTGCAACCAAACTCGACCACAATGGCCTGATAAGATCGCGACGATGGCTCGAATGGACAAATTGTTCGCATTCACTCGCTGTTAAATCTATGGTTGTTTACAAAACATGTCATTCACAGCATAATAGTAAACAATGTTTTGTACCGTGAAATTGATTCTCACATTTTACTGGGAATAACTAAGTTTCACGGTGGTCGATTTGCAACATTGCAGTAAATTTCTGCGCTGTTAAAATTGGCATGAAATTTTAGCAGTCGTTTTTGACGCCCGATGCAAAACCAGGAGTTTCAGTTTAATCTGTTGTTCTAAGTTTTTGCTTGTGGCATCGCCTCTTCGAAACGGATGGTCAAATTTTAACTTGGTCTTAATACGAAGCTAGTTTAATTATAAGTTGTAAGTTATTGTTTTTGTAAACATAATAAATTCTAACCTATTCTATTTTAAGTAAACCTAACCGTCTGCTATGTCCATCTGTAATATCAGCTTAAAATCAATAAATGTTAGAAAAAGTACTTATGTTTAATTAGTCAAAAACAAACTAATAGTTATATCATAATAAATACTCACACTCTTCACAAAGATCCTTCCGAAGTCAGAATCTTACATTAATCTCCACTTCTGTTTTCCCATTACTTAACCAAATGACATCGAAATTTTCATCAAGCGAGATAAATGAACGTCAACAGCAGTGATTAGCATCGGCATCGTCGCGGTCGGTTATGTTTGGGCAGATGTGACGGCAAGGTGTCCTGGCTTCAGGTGCTGAGAGTGGCACAAGCCACACAATCTGACAGAATTACAGTCGGTAGCGAAAATATTGTCGTGGAGGATCTTTGCTCGGTTTTGAAACACGTACGTAACTTTTGATGTGTCAGACACCAGTTCACTCATATCCGATAGAATATTATTCGTTTTGTTTGATCGTTGAGTGCGTAACATGACACAGTGCAAAGGACTATAATGAACAATAATAATGAAAGAAAAAAAATTATATGTAGTACAAAATCGAAGCAAAATAATTTATTTTCGGATAACTGAGTAGATCAAAGTATTGTTAGTCTGCCGTGTTTGTGCGCTTTACTTTTGCTGGTTTAACGATCCATGTATGAAGGAATGCGTTTTTTATATTATAAATTTGCCAACATGCAATATTACTTCAGTTGTGTAATCTATCTAGAAGATCGGATTATTTTGAAGGAAACATTTTCAGCCATTTATTTTGAAGAAGTATAAAAATGTTTATTCTTTTCATATAAATTTAAAACCGAACACTTACAACATGTAAGTACAATTCTGCCATGCAGACTGTACATCGCACGTTATTTTTTCGACATCCGGTCCCAGGAATCGCGATTATTGTCGAAAGTAGCACGAGACAATTAAAGTGCATGTTTCACTTGAATATGTTGTTAAAATGTTTAAATGTTTTCAGCATTCTCATTTTTTGTGCAGGTACGAAAAGTCAATCAATGTTCTTATAATACTGGAACTAAATACAAGTATTTTTTTACAAATAAAAGAACAAAATGGTGTGTTCTACTTAACAAAAATAGAACCTATTTCCAAACTAAAGCAGCCTCCCATGTTACGGCGAATTAAGCACCAAGCTCTGTCATTTATTACAATATCCCCGATAGTCTCAGTTCTGACACTGCTAACCTAACTCGTAAAAAAAAGCACACCTTTACTACCTTTCCACTCGGTGCATTCATACAAATATGACAAATGAATCGACATATGACTATCCCCGTGCTCTCCCCACATGCCAGCGAAAGCTGCATGTCAACGGGTGAAATCCACGTGGTTTCACGGTCAAATAGATAGAAGCGCCGCCCAAATATTGTGCAAAAACTAACTAACCCTTGCCTTTTATGCAATCCGAAACTTATGTCCCCATTCATCGATATTTGCACAATTGGAAATATTCGAGGACACGCGATGCTGCACCAGGTGGGTAAACTAAACAGTTATTTTTACATATTTCTAGTAGTTTCTACTCAATGCGAATATTGATTAAATTTTATCGCCACAGCTAATATAAACTTTAGAGTCTTACGAGTATTTAATAAATATAAATAAAGCGGATTGCAATAGTTGGTTACTGTTGTAGTATTTTAATTAAAATTTATGCTTCCTTTGCTAAAGCGTAGTTTCACAGAATAATAAGCTATGACCGCCATTTTTTATGTTTAAAGTTTAATAGTCGATACCGTCTCGAAATGATTAAAGCACGCCAGCTCTAGTCTCATATGAAGTAAAAATGTTAGGCTTTCTAATCAAAATATTTGTAGTTCCTTTATTATCATCTAACGTCTGATATTTGAATGACAATAGCTCGGGCGTAAAGCAAACAACACTGGCCACTGCTTCGGAAATATTTTATGCCACGACATTTACATCGGTGTTAACGAGGGAGCCCCCTATAAAAGTTTTGTATTCAGACATAAATCTCCATAACCAAACTCAGAAAAAGACGTTTCGATGCAAACGTATAAATATGCGTAATATAATGAAATACGTCATTTATTATCTAGTAAAAATGTAATTGGAGAAATTCACCATAAATGTCTTAAGAGAGGAGGGTTTGTAAGGATTACACTGTGATTTATGATACCGTTTTTAACCCGTATAATTCTCAGAGGATGTTATAAAAAATACTACGTGCTAATAATTCACAAAATGACTACAACCGTTACTTTGAACTTTTTAAAAAAGTATCCGTATCTATTACATCGTAAAGATAACTAAACTCCAAATCTGTCTAGCACTAAAAATTCCATTGTTTTGGGAGTGACTAGACGTAGTTTTTGTCAGTCTTGTCGTCCCCATAGCCGTGAGAGTCTCTTGGTATCAGAGCCATTATCATTTTGCGGTCAAGAATCTAATGAGTTTCCGATGTCGCACTCAAGTCGCTTTGGCTTTTAGATTTGATTGTTTATAGCTAGGATTCACCAACTTTTTATCTATTGCACACTCTTGTTTTGGAGATCGATTAAATCTCTTACGAAAAAAGATACCTTTTTACATCAAAATATGAATTCAAACGTGAATTTAAAGCACACTGTTACCTAAAATATTTGTATATTGTGTTCTTCCAAATTGCCATTGAATATCATTAATTGTATGGGTGGTTTTATTTATTTTCCTACTTGGCAATTTTCTTATACCTATCAATTATCTTATAGCGACAATGCAGCATATCAATAGAAGAATTTTCAGTATGTTAATGGTTCTTTTGCAATTAAAATTAATTGAAAATATTTTTAAATTCATTGTTATCAGAACATGATCATTATTCATCCCCACAATACTTTTAAAATTTCCTATAAAGGAAATATCAATGTTGATTGACTTATTACGCCGATCAAAAAAGCTTTTAATTTGACGCATCCGAAGTGTAAAAGAAGTGATAAAATATAATCGTCATTTACTTAAGTGGTTGATAAGACTCGTAAGGAAGAAAAGTTCTTCTTTAATTAACATGTTTAAGGTAGATATCTTAATCTGAGTGGCGCCAATTCTAAAAGGCCTCCATCCTTTGATAAGAGGTTGGCTTTATCAAATACTGCCTCGGGTTGTGTACATATAACTGTATTATGCAGTGCAAAAAATCTATCGGCCCGTAACATAATTAATGGGTTTCTAAAGTTGCTCAAAATTTGGACCACACGTTGAAGAGGTTTGGTTTAAGACATTAAAGGGTGATCTATGCATTTCAGTTTTTTCTTTTACTTTTTAAAGGTAGATTATTATAGAAACCCTTATTACTTTTACTTCCAACTTTTGCGCTTTTACTTTTTAAGTATCTTTAAATATTTGTTGTAACGAAAGTGCAATTTAGGGTTAAGAAAGTAACAGATATGCAATCTTAAACATTAAAGGTTCAAAAACTTAGCAGTTTTTGGAGTAAAACTATCTCAAAATTATTCAAGATTATGTAAATGCGCATTAATTAATTTAATTTAATTCCAACGCCTCCGCAGTCATTCTCCAAGGTTCACTACTGATAATTACAGACGTGGGAAACCGTTCGGCAGCGCCATAAGGCTCGCAGTAAATCACGGTGTAACAACCAGAGATTTATACGAGTTAAACGAATAATTATGCCTGAATATAATAACATCTACAATATCGTCTCTTGCCATAACCTAAATTACCGAGTAACAAAACATTATGTATTCTTATTAGAGTGAAGTTGGACTTCTATTTGGGCATTCCGAACCACCACTTTACCAACGTGACGTTAATAAATATTTTACAACTAGAATCGTGTTTGCAAAAATTGCAGGCACCCGGTCAACAATGGATGTATTTCGGTTAATGACGGTAGTAAGTAAATAAATAAATATCATGGGACACTTGACACCAATTGACCTAGTCCCGAACCACGCAAAATTTGTTATGGATACTACGCAACGGATAAACATACTTATATATATAAATACATTTTAAACATCCAAGACCCGAGAGCAAACATTCGTATTTATTCACACAAATATCTGCCCCGGCCGGGGATCGAACTCGTGACCTTAAGCTTCGTAGTCAGATTCTCTTACCACTTGACCATCCGCTTGCCAATGATGATGAAGGTATGCAAAAAAACTTATGTAAAAATTCAACCACTTCAAATCTTGAAAATTGAATTTTCTCTACTTAGGTATTTAGTAAGTAATCAGAATGACATGAATGTCAATACTTACTAGTTTAAAAAAATTACCCTCAGGAAAAGGATTGTTTTAAAATTTTAATTTTAGTCTCATTTTAAAACTTAATTTAACCGATGATTAAAAACATTCTAATTTACATAGGTAAACAATGACAATGACCAAAATCACGAAAATAAATATGGCCTATCTATCAACAAAGAAGTGTCATCAACCAATTCCGAACTAAGGATATTTTTACGCTTTTGAAAAATACGTTTAATTTTTAGAAAAATAAATGAAGACAAAAATGGTAAGCCCCGGGCATCGTGGCGGAGGGCCACTGTTTAGTCCTCGTTTAGATTTTTTGCTACATTTTATGAGGGAAACGCTATCCTGGGATCTTGTGATTTATTGGACGAACCATTCGACACCGCTGGTTAGAATTCATGTAAGATTTGCATCTAATTAGGGAATTAGAATATGAAATGTTTCGACCGGAACAAATTCATAAATTGCTAGCGTTGACATTACGTAGGTTTTTAGGCACTGCATGTTCAGCCCTTTTCAGTTTTTCCTACTTATAAGTAAAGCCAAATAAGAGATGCAAAAGTCATGCTTTTAAAACATAACATTGAACCCAATAGATAAATTATAACTTAATTATATTAGAGTACGACCCCAAAGAGTAGGTAGCTATCAAATTAAAGTTGAACTAAAATAATTGTTGGTGTATTCCCCGTCAAATTTCTACTTTTTATAACTCTAAATAATAGCACCATACGGCATACGCGTAGGTAATAGTGGATTTCTGTTACAAAGGCAAGCACTTATTTTTAAAACACAACAAAGTAACACTATAAGTATATGTATAATATTTACTATGTTTTTATGAAATCATTTTGTAGACCTGGCAATTGATGTTGGATTTATCTGATCTAATCAAAGGTAAACCCTGTTACGTAAGGTGAACCCTGTTGCGTTGAGCAACCTTGAGGAAGATTGGGTGAAAACCCCAGTGGGATCCAAGGTCAACAAACAAACGAGAGTAAGGGGGAGTCAACAGAGCAGCACTTTGGTCTGTTGACTTGGTGATCTTCAGAGAGGGAAGAATCATCTAGGGTTGGTAGCGGAAGAATCTCACGTAGATCAACGGTAGCGCCCACAGCTCTCTATAGTAGAGTTACTTCTCACTCATCAGGACTGTTTGAACTACGACATTTGAATATTGAAAATAATTAGCAAAACCGAATTGGGCAAGATATAGGTTTGACTTACAGTTTGTTCTGGCTCTTTTCTTCAGTCCCAGGGACACATTTAAGACACAATCACAGCACTTTCAGAGTTTTTTATGAATAATTTAAAAGAGCGCGCGCCGGCCGGCATTCATTTCGAGCTGTCAATTTTGCGCAACTGACTGGTGGCGCCGCCGTGCGGGAGAAAGCGGAAAGTTCATTCAGCCAGTATGTTTTTGATATGTGCAGGAGGTTTTAATGCACATATTACTAATTATATCTGCCCAATGTAACGTACATAAACCCCCCACCGGGAATCTACCCCAGATTCCCCAGTTTACAAACAAAACCAGGGATGGTATTGAATAAGGTAAGTGGACTGTATAGTGTAAGTATTTGTTGACTTAGTGAACTAAACACGTGTAGCTGTAAATTGAGTAAAATAAATGACTTATATCGAACCTAAAATTGTCGTAAACTTGACACCTTCTTGCGTCAAATTCATGCAAAGAAACAAAGGAAAATAAAAATTATGCTGAATCTAATTCCATTGGAAGTGGACTAAGCTTTACAACGGGTCGCGTGTATTCGCCATTCTGGATTTTTACTTTTACCACCCGTACAACTCCATCAGCTCCTGGATAAAGTTCCGTCACACGACCGAGATGCCATTGAAGCGGAGGAGCGTCAGCATGCATAAGAACGAGTTCATCAACTTGAATATTACGACAATTCCTATGCCATTTTTGTCGCTGCTGCAGCGTGTGCAAATAATCGTTTAATTGCAATGTACGCGGACCGATATGTAAATAAATTTTATGAAAATAGTCGATAAGAATTTTTGTAAAGTTGCACTTTTTAGGAAGCAATAATGGATACTTCTTTTGATACGGTAGTTCGGCGAAAGACAACCTACCCCCTACCCTGAGAAAACCGAGGGGGTCGACATAGGGTGCTAACCTTTTAAGTGAAGAACTACAGCTGTAACCATTGGAAATTGCTTGGATATCAGCTGCAAAATGCTCTCGCTGAACGGATTTAATGAGCACATCGTGTGCGTTCTTTAAATCTGATAGAGACGAAGGACCTGTGTTCCTATTAGACTTCGTCGATCTACAATTGTTAATAAATTGAAAACAACGCGCTAAGACCCTTTGAAGCTTGCTAAAACTCGAATATTTTTCGGTTAAATCATAAACAAGGTTTGAATCACGTGTTGTGTCTTGCACGCTAGTTTGAGCCAAAGTCGCGCATGGAATTTTAAGTTCTGGCACATTTGCCGATTTAAATTGATCAATTGATTTTACTGGCCAGTTCTCTCTTGGTGCGTGTAGCCAGTTCGGTCCCCCGAGCCACTCCGCTGTCGCTAGCAGCACGGAGGGCAGCGCTCCGCGCGAGCACACGTCAGCGGGGTTGGCCGCGCCGCTCACGTGAAACCAACAATCGCTTTGCACGGTCTCCAAGGTTTTGGAGACACGTGAAGCCACAAAGGTTTTGAGGTTGTAACTGGGTGTATTCAACCAACTCAGCACCACAGAGGAATCGGTAAACAAGAGTATTTCATGAACAGGAATTCGTTCAGACAATATTGACTTCGTATATTTGACTAACTTGACTAACAAATGCGCAGCCATTAGCTCGGGACGTGGAATGGTCACTGTCTTCAAGGGTGCAACCTTGGATTTTGCAATGACCAGACTGACCTTCGAATCACCTTGATTGTTAAAACTACGCAAATAGATGACCGCAGCTATTCCTTGAACTGAAGCATCGCAGAATCCTAGTATCTGGTAGTAGCAGTGCTGCTTGACAGTAACCTGGCGCTCGTGGCTAAAATTCGACAACAGCGGGAGCTCTGACATGTAGGTGAGCCACTCCTTTTCTAGTTCCGGAGGCAGCCGCTCATCCCAACCCAGCTGTTGGAGCCAGAGTTTCTGCATGAAGCATTTCGCGTAGAATATGCAGGGAGCCACGAAACCTAAGGGATCATATTGGCGACCTATCTGTGACAAGACACTGCGCTTGGTGATCGCCTGTGAAGCTGGAAGTGGATGGAATATGAAGGAAAACACATCTTCGGCGGGTCGCCACTGCAGACCTAAAACTTTTATGGACAGGTCCTTGTCATCCTCGAATGCAATGGGCGTTTCGCGGTGATCAGCTGGAACCCGAGCCAGTACCTGGGGACAGTTGCTGGCCCACTTACGAAGCAGAAATCCTCCTCCACTCAGCAACTCTAATAGTTCATCCTGTAGCATAGCTGCTTCATCATAGCTGCTCACTGACCACAGAAGGTCATCGACGAAGAAACCCTTTTTTAGAACCTTGCTCGCTAAAGGATACTTCTCGCAGTCGTCGTCAGCCAGTTGATGCAGGACTCTGATCGCTAGGTACGGACTGCTAGCAACGCCGTATGTGATCGTGTTTAACTCATACACCTTTAAAGGTTGATCAGGTTGAAACCTCCACAGGATGTGTTGGTAATTGCGTTGAGATTTTTCGATCAAGGTCATTCGAAACATTTTACAAATGTCACTTGACAAGCAAATTTCGTGTATACGAAAATTTATTAAAATCTCGTTAATATCTGCCTGAAGCTTAGGACCGGCGTAAACAACTGAATTCAAAGAATTATTATTTGTCGTTTTGCATGAGGCGTCAAAAATTACTCGGAGTTTTGTCGTGGTACTTGACGGTCGGAGAATACAAAAGTGAGGAATTATGTACTTAGAATCCACAGTACCAAAATCACCTACGCAAGTCATGTGACCAAGGCTTTCGTATTCGGACATGAATTTATTATATTCTTCCTTAAGTTCCGGAAGACGATTCAGCTTTGTTTCTAAATTGTTGAAACGGCGTAACGCTTGTGGAGTCGAATCACCGAGATCAAAACTGGGTTTGAACGGGTACTTCACTGTATAACGTCCCGTAGTATCGCGACTGTGTTCGTTATGAAACAATTGTTCGACATACAAATCTTCTGGTTTTTTAGTGACGTCATACGGCACGTTTTCAGTCTCCCAGAAAGAGTTCATTATTTTATCGATACTACTCGTTTTATTAGCAGAGAACAAGTTGAGCGAGGTTGTATTCGACTCACAATCGTCACTCAGTACTGTCTGACCAGTAATGACATATCCGAATATGGAATGCATCGCGACGGGCAAACCCGGGTCACGTGGTAGTATATTTTGACCGTCATAAATGTAGGGGAACAAGTCACCTGCGATCAACAAGTACACTGGAGCCGCCGAAAAGTAGTTCGGGTCAGCTAACTCGAGATTTTTGAAATTATTGATAACTTTGTTTGACAAGTTTACTGTAGGTAAGTTGCTAGTTATGTTACTTACGACAACAGTATCAGTGCTAAGCACCGGACCAGATGAGTTTCGTGGTTTAATTGAACATGTAACCAGACCGAAATCTTGCACTGGCGCACCTCCCAGACCCATGGGTTCAAACTGACACTTGCGTCGAGGCAAACCCAGGCGCTGGGCACACTCTTTTGTCATATAACCGGACATGGCACCGCTGTCAATGACTGCACGTACGGCGTGGTAAGTTCCCCATCGATCTGCGACGTGCACCATGGCAGTGCCTAACAGCACGGTTGAATTTGACGAACAAGTCAAGCCGACGTTTGGCATTGACTTTTGACTTTGATCTTGACCATTTGAAACGTTTTGAATACTTGAAATGTTTTGACCACTTGAAATGTTTTGACTACTTGAATCGTTTTGATTAATTGACGAATTTTGAACAGTTGGAACTGTATCTAAGTGAATACTGTGATGGTGCGGTTGTTTACACAGCACACAACGCACTTTTGACGTACACTCGGACAACGAATGCTGACGAAAGCAATTTTCGCATAATTGAAGCTGTTTCACTTTGTCAAGACGCTGCAACGGTGTTAAATCAAAAAACTCGAAACATCGATAAGTTGAATGCGGCTTGTCGCAAAATAGACATCTATTTGATCATTCGCTATTATTCTTACTCACAGCTGACAAGCACGGCTTTTGGAACTGCTTCAGTGCACTACTGTAATTAGCAGCATTATTATTATTTACTCGAACAAAATTCGGCTTTGCAGAGGTATTAGGAACACTCTTAGCCGTAAACTGAATTTTTGGTGTACTAATTTTAACCTCAGACATTTCCAAAACACGCGCCTGTTTCTCTACGAAATTAATCAGCTGTTCGTAAGTAGGTATATCGGTTTGATCTACAGATTGTTCGAATTCGCGCCTAGTGACGGGGTCTAAATTTCGCAATCCCATATAAAACAGTATGAAACTCGATAGGTTACTGATTTTCAAAAGTTTCAATGCTCTACACACTCTTGATACGTTTGTAAAAAGGTATTTAGACCAGTAGCCGACTCAGTTGACAAAGGCTTAAATTGAAACAGTCGATCTAAATAGCTTGTAGCTAAGGCACGCGTGTTCTCAAATTTTTTGACTAGCAAAGCCCATACTATCGGATAATTATCGGCCGTCACTGGCATCCCTTTGACCACAGTCAATGCCGAACCGCTGACTGCGGAGAGCAGGTAATAAAACTTCTCAATGTTCGTAATATCATTGTTATTATGAATTAAACTCGTAAACGTGTCATAGAATGTTTGCCAGTTTTCTAATTTGCTATCAAAATGGAACAATTCTAGTTTAGGCAGCCGCGGCTTAGCCGACCGCGAGTCTGGCCCGGCAGCGCCCGGGCCGCGGCCCGCGGAGCGCGACGAAGGTCCGCTACCGCTGCCGTCACACGATTGCCAAGTGTCGCTATTAGCCTCCGCTACACTCAGAATACGGAAATACATGTCGTCAAAGGTTTGAATTTCCTGATAATTTGGTTTAAATTTCGGGTTTTGTTTCTTATTATAAGAATTTAACTCGAATATGCATTGTTCGAAACATTCCCGAGTCGAATGAAGTTCTTTGAGTCGCAAATTAAATTCGGGTAAACGCTCTGGTGGAGTTGATTTGGATAGTTCAAATAACGTTTGACATCGTATAAAAAGCAGTTCTTTTTTGTTAATAAGTTGTTCGACATCAAATTCTTTCTCGTCCATTTCGAATTCAAAACAAAAGACGCGCGCGACGCGTTGCAAGAACGAAAATTGAAAACGTTTAATTTATATGTATTATTCTAGGTAAATAACTTAGATTAGAAATAAGCCTGTTACCTTAAAACTGCGTGAAATGTGTTTTTATGTGTATGAATGTATATATTTAGTTTGCAAACTGAGGATGCGGTTCGATTGACCAAAATGTTCGAACTACGACATTTGAATATTGAAAATAATTAGCAAAACCGAATTGGGCAAGATATAGGTTTGACTTACAGTTTGTTCTGGCTCTTTTCCTCAGTCCCAGGGACACATTTAAGACACAATCACAGCACTTTCAGAGTTTTTTATGAATAATTTAAAAGAGCGCGCGCCGGCCGGCATTCATTTCGAGCTGTCAATTTTGCGCAACTGACTGGTGGCGCCGCCGTGCGGGAGAAAGCGGAAAGTTCATTCAGCCAGTATGTTTTTGATATGTGCAGGAGGTTTTAATGCACATATTACTAATTATATCTGCCCAATGTAACGTACAAGGACGTCCTATGCAGGCGGATGAGTTAAACGTCTAAACCCTTCAGTAATAAACATGATAAAGCACAATAAAAAATGGCCCCGAGTTCCCAGCGGACAGGCAGTACCCAGCAATAGCAGCAGCGTGGGTTCCAGCCAGTTCAGGGGTGCGAAGAATCTCTGGGAGTTACATAGCTGCTACAATAAAACACAGAACAAGAAACATAAGCATGCCCATAATACCACGTTACACATTGGGTGTTGGAAGACCTCAAATGCGTTGGAGGGATGATATCGGGAGAGTTGCAGGCAGTAACTGGATGCAGACGGCTCAGAATAGAGCAACCTGGAGAAAGCTGAAGGAGGCCTACACCAAATTGGTTGAGAGAGGTTTGAGATGATGATGATGATGAATCAAAGGTACTTTTTTGTGAATTTGGTATTTAGAATGTAGAGAAATGCCTTGTGGCATTGCAAAGAAAAATAGCTTACTCAGCTCATAACTTTCGTATGTAAATATGTATATAAACTCTTTATTTGTACAGAATAACTAAACAAACACAATTGACAAACAATGAGATATATGTACAAAGGCGAACTTATCCTGTTAAGGGATCTCTAGCAAAATTTAAAATACAAACTGAAATATAGATTCACAGAAAATCCAGAAAAATAAGACCAGCACTGGGAATCGAACCCAGGTCCTCGAAATTCCGTGCCGCGTGCTATACCGCTACACCACTGCTGGACACTGTAGCCAACCAAATCCTAAAATGTGTTTTATGTTTGTACGGGCTTACGAGTATTGTCCATTTCCCTCCATGATGGTCAAGAAGAGAGGCCTTTGCCCAGCAGTGGGACACACATATAGGCCAATAAAAAAAAATGTTTGTACAGTTGTTGTTAAACCTTCTAGATTGCAAGTGGAAAATTCACAGTAACTCGAACATTATCAAAGGGCTCCTTGATGTGCCAATAGTAAGTTGAGCTTAACACACGGTAGACTAAAACGGGGAACAAAAGGTAAAATTAATTTTCGATAACGTTTTCAGTTTAATTAATTTAATAACCAAAATCTTTTACTACCGATAAAACTTTATAATAATTATTAAGTTTTTCCTTAAAAAAGACCATTTGGGAAGAAAAGTTCTATAGCGGCGAGCACGAACCGGAACACGAAACTTGTGGATGCAAGTGGCGAGTGATTCTTCATTATGGCGTTCTATTGGGGAAGCCTTTAAATGCCAAAATTAAATGATTCAACTTACGGTTATAGATCAGGGACAGTCCGTCTAGTTTCAACCTTTTTGTAAGATCTTCTTCATCCGGCCGGGGCAGATATTTGTATGATTGGATGGAATTGTCTGTATCTTGGTCTTTTATTTAATAAAACACGTTGACTTTCAAACATCGACTGACTTTATTTTTTTTTTTAATCTACCTCTACCATAAGCTAAAGTAAAGGGATCATGTATCATACATCCATTTTGTTACCAAATTAAATTAAACATTTTAACATCCCCACTTAACAAAATAAATGTAACACTTGAACAAAAAAAACTACTCCATATTCACTAATCCTAACATCTTCATAAACTTATAATGTTTAACAGACAATAGGCCTTTTGTAAGCAAGTCAGCAGGCATTTCTTGAGTTGAAATGTAATCTATTACAATCAATTTATTTTTAACTGCGTCTCTGACATAGTGATATTTGACATCAATATGTTTCGACCTATTATGTGACTTATGACTATATGACTTGTTGACAATTTCAAGGCACTTTGGTTATCACAATGCAACTGCACTATACATTGTTTACCAATAATCTCATACAATAAATTTTTTAGATAAACTGCTTCTCTAGAAGCCTCTGACAATGCAACATACTCTGCCTCTGTACTACTTAAAGAAACAGTCTTTTGTTTTCGGCTTTGCCAAGAAATTACAGAACCATTCATAATGAAACAGAAACCTGTGTAGGATTTTCTGTCCAGGCTATCGCTGGCCCAGTCAGCATCAACAAAACCCTGTAGTTCTGTATTTCCTTTGCTATATTTTAAACAGTAATGTTTAGTTTTCTGCAAATATTTTAATACCCTTTTTGCATAATTAAAATGAGTCTCATTGTAATAATTATTGAATTGGCTCAGATAGCTTAGTGCATAAGCAATATCGGGCCTAGTTAATATTGCCAGATACATGAGACTACCTATCAATCTCTGATATGGAACATTTTGAGCACAACTCTCAGACTTCTCAATGTTTAGTTTACATTCTATGGGAGTATCTGAAGTTTTACAATTTGACATATCAAATCTTGCCAATAACTGCTCTATGTATTCATGTTGATCTACTGTCAAAGTGTTAGATTCTTTGTTTACATTGATTCTCATACCTAAATAGCGTCTAACTGGACCTAAATCTTTCAATTTAAATGTAGAGCCTAGTACAGTCTTTAAATTCTCAGTCTCTTTTGCACAATTTGAGAATATCAAAAAATCATCGACATAGACAGTTACTATGATTTTGACATTTCCAGTATTTTTAGTAAATAAACATGGCTCATATTTACTAATTTTAAAACCTAAGTTACACAAACAATCTTTCACTTTTTGATACCATACTAAAGAAGATTGTTTTAAGCCGTAAATGGCTCTTTTAAGTTTTAAAACTTTTTGAGTACTCACATTTTCAAGGCCCTCAGGAATTGACATATAAATATCCTCTTTCAAATGTCCATTGAGGAAAGCTGTTGTCACATCAAGGTGTGTAATGTCCATGTTCCACTGTACACTCAGTGCAAATAACATTCTCAATGTAGAATGTTTCACAACCGGAGAAAAAGTGTCCTCATAATCGATACCACGTCGCTGTGTAAATCCTTTTGCTACGAGTCTGGCACGATAACGCACTTTATCACTGACATCTAGTTTTTTATTTAACACCCACTTACACTGCACAATTGGCCCTTTACTTGGAACATCAACAAGGTCCCAAGCATCATTTTCCGCGAACGACTGGAGCTCTTCACGCATCGCCTGTCGCCACTGCTCAGCCTCTGGACCCTTCAGTGCTTCAGAAAAATCAATCTGCTCGATATCTGGACTGGAACTGGTAGAGCATAAGTTACTGAACCCGTAACGCTCTGGAGCTTTCCGTATTCTCTTGTTCCTTTCAACTGGCTGGGTCTCTCTACTTGAAATGTCAGTCTCAACATGCGAAGTACTCAGGGTGTCACTATCAGGTTCATCAGGTTCATTTTCTGGATCAGTGTATGAAGATATTGATGTATTGGCACTTGAATCTTCATGCTGAGATTCACTAACTGATGTCTCCCCCCTTGAATCTCTGCCTTCATTATTAATGATAGGAGATTCAAGTGATTCTGGTTTCTCTTCAGTATTCTGTACCCAGACCATACTATCTTCATTCTGGCATAAATCTTCCTTTCTGTTGTCTTCCATCACTGTTATGTCTCTCTTTACAGTAACAATATTTTTCTTAGGGTCATATACTCGATAACCCTTCACCGTCTCTGAAAAACCCACAAGAATAAATTCTTCAGCTTTCTTATCCCATTTAAGTCTCCTCTCTTTTGGGATATGAGCCATGACACAACTACCAAACAGACGAATGTGACTTAAATCTGGTTTCTTTTTATACCATGCTTCATACGGTGTTTTATTGTCCAAACTTGACGTTGGAGACCGATTTTTTAGGTACACTGCTGTATTTGCTGCTTCGGCCCAAAATTTCTTCTCCAGCTTGGCGTCAAATAGTAAACACCTTGCCTTTTCCACCACTGTTCTGTTTGCCCTTTCGCAGACACCATTTTGCTCGGGTGTGTATGCATTGGTTTTCTGGTGGATAATTCCTTCCTTATTCAAATAATTATCCATCTCTGCATTACAAAACTCGCCTCCATTGTCTGTGCGGAGAATTTTTATCTTTTTGTCCTGCTGATTTTCAACCATGGCTTTAAAGTCTCTGAACTTCTTCATCACTTCATTCTTATGTTTCAGAAAGTATATGAAAGTCATGCGACTGTAGTCATCAACAAATAAGAGAAAGTATTGTGCTCCACCAATGGATTTGGTTTCCATAGCACCGCATACATCAGCATGAATGATCTGTAATGTCTCTGTGCTTCTCTGACCCACATGTGAAAATGGTAGTCTCATCTGTTTACCTTCACAACAGGTTACGCATTTCTTCTTCATCATGTCGCTGGTCACCGGGTAAGACACTCCATCTACAGCCCCATTCTTCATTTTATTCATATCACTGCAGTTAATATGTGCTAGACGTCTGTGCCACAAAACTGCACTTACTATTGCTGGAGCTGCTAACATACATTCTGCCACTTTAATTTGTAGCCTGTATACTCCATTATGCGACTTTGCCGTTGCCACCAAGTCATTCTCTTTGTTGTAAATGTAACAGTAATCCGCTTCAAATATGACATTGTTTCCATTTTTGATCAGCTGAGCTACAGACAACAAATTTGTTGTGAGACTTGGCACACATAGCACATCTTTAACTGTGATATCATAGTTACAATCAGTCGATATCTGTACGTCACCGGAACACACTACTGGCACCTTCATATTGTTCGCGACGGTGATCTCTGATAAACTCGGTGTGGAATTTACGTTGTTTACCCAATCTTTGTTTGCCGTCATGTGTGCACTTGCGCCGGAATCCACGTACCATTCAGTCTTACTATATTCTCCGTTTAAAAATACCACGCTAAAAGCATTAGATTGCTTATTTTGTTGCAATAATGGACACTTGTTCTTAAAATGACCGACTTGTTTACATTTAAAACATTTCACAGTTTTTTCTCCTGTCGTTGTCACTTTTGACATTGACACCCCGCCATTTTTACTCCTTGATTTTAGGTGAGTTCTATTCGCAGCGAATGCAGCGCCACTGGAATCCGTGTCGGTATTTTGAACTTCCATATCAATCAACTTCGATTTAATTGTGTCTGTGGTAATTTTTATTCCAGAATGTTCGATTGCCATAATCATAGGCGAAAATTTTTCCGGCAATCCTGCTAATAGTAAAGATCCTATCCATTCATCTGTGATTGCAAATCCTGTTCCTTTTAACCGCTGAGCAGTTTCAACCACTTGCGTCACATATGCAGTCATGGAATCACAGTTTTCTAGTCTTAATGAGATTAAATGTCGTAGTAGGGTTATTTTTCTTGAAAAACCTGAATCGTCGAACATGTTTCTCAGTTTTTCCCATAACTCGAATGAAGACTTTGTTTCTCTGATATGCACGTACAATGTAGGATCAATCAATAATACTAGCTTTGCCTTGGTTTTCTGATCGTCTGCTGCTTTAATTTCAACGCCTTCAACCGGCTTAATGTAATTAAGCATTCCTTCGAGCACCAATATATTTTCAACGGCATAACTCCAGTCGTCATAATTTTCTCTGCCTTTTAGCTTTGGAACACTCTGAATATAGTTCGTAGACATTTTTACACGAAAGTTCAACAATATTTTCAACTGTAATCACTTTTTCACTATGAATTACTTGAAAAATATGGATTTACGCCCATAACCTAATAAAACACGTTGACTTTCAAACATCGACTGACTTTATTTTTTTTTTAATCTACCTCTACCATAAGCTAAAGTAAAGGGATCATGTATCATACATCCATTTTGTTACCAAATTAAATTAAACATTTTAACATTATTTTATACATTATCTTGACTGAATTTTTATTCAAACGGTTCAAGTTCATGTCCTATTCGTCATAAATTAAAATCTGACAATTATATGCCAGGAATTCGTTGATCTAACAGTCGCTAGGTTATTGAAATATAAGTACACTTTTCTCCATGTTGATTGATTTTTGCGTTGATTGTTCGCCTACCCTCAACGCACGGTTCTATTATTAAGGGCTCATACGAGTATAAGGTGGGGATATATTACAGAGTGCAAGTGTATGGTTTTCTGACGTGCTTGCGTAAAACGCATAATCCCCTCTTGGACTCCCCTACTATAAGTAATATTTTTAGAGAAGTCTTTGTTCAGCAGTAGACGTCTTCTGGCTGACGATGATGAACAATCTAAAAAAGTCATACGTGGCTTTCTAAACCTCTCGGCCGTGTGTCGCTCGGCAGCCGGCGGCTATCGACAACCGCCCAGGAAGCCCAACTCAACGCGCGAATAAGAAATAAATTCCTGGCAGGCGTAACAAAGGTAAAGTAAAAAGGAAGCGTCCACCCCCTAGGCTACACAGATTTATACTGTGCAATATGCGCGTCTGAGAAACACTGAGAAATTGCGCGGTGAAACTGGACTTTAATGAAAATTTTGATTGTCTTTAAGCCACCACATAAACAACTTTAAATTTTGTTTATACAATGACTCTTTATTGAACACCAACATAAAATACCCACACACACAAATATCACGCTTATATTCCCAAATGGGGTAGGCCGATCACACGAAACGTTACCACTTCGGCGCCGCTTTTACCAATTTTTGGTTTCAAGTTTGACAGAAATGGTTCAACAGTGGCAGGTGCTAGCCTGTCTCCTACGGTACCTATACCTTAGCCTACCTCAGCGCCTCTTACGACATCCACGGAAAAAATGGAGGTATAGGTTGGATAGCTTTTACCGAAGGGAACATAGTGTCAGTTTTTCAAATAGTACAAAAAGGGTATCGTTAATATATCTGGGTTATTGCTTCATCGAGGAGACTAAAATGGAATTTTAAAATGCCAAATAAAAGGGCCAGTTCTACATAAGATGCGATACAATACACTTATTGAGAAATGCTGTTCAATGCGTTACCTATGAGTACTAGCATGTATTAAGTTCTCGTGGGAACTATGGCCCAAGCCCTCTCATTCTGAGAGGAGACCTGTGCCCAGCAGTGGGACGCATATAGGCTAGGATAATGACTAGCATGTACTAGGTAAAATATATATATTATCAATGTCACAAAGAAAAACTACCTTTTCTTAAACTGTACATTATTAGTTTATCTGTGTTTATCGAAAAAATCTACATTATACATACTTTAATCAACCGTATAAAAAACTGGCTAAACCTAAATGTGTTTGTAAATGAAGCAATTTGATGTTTTCACTCGTCTTTCGCTGTAATTTTTATGTCGCTACTTATGAATGATCGTAAAATTTTGGATTTAGACCTTAACTGTAATTTTATTAGAACTCTGCACCCAAATAACAACCTAATTATGTTAATCAAGGAAACATTTTAACGTCATTAATGCTATAATTGCTTGGAATTTATAATACAAAGCTGGCAACATTTTAATAATACTCATACTGTGAAAAAGAAAAAAAAACCATATGCGTTTTTTTACAAATAACAGAGATCGTAATTTTCTCAACCCTATCAGAAGCCTTGTACCCAATTAACATTAGTATTTTAGAAATAAATCAATTAAAAACGAAACACCATTCGATGTTCAGTGACACTGGTATACTCGGAACCGATTTGTCTTACATCGATAGATAACAATCAGCCTGATCACACCTCCCCTGACCTATGCTGTCCCAACCACTAGATACATCGAATGGGCTCCATATAACTGTATCTTTAATCTTAGGGCAGCGTGTGTCAATAATTAACAAACGGCGATGGAGCCATTGTTTTCAACAACCGTTCTTTGCCCAATTAGTTTCAGACTGCTTAATACCTCTAGAGATAGGTATAATCGTCTATAGAAATACAGAAAACGCTAGAGCAAGACAGACAGCTACTAGTTGGTATTATTAAACCTGCCGGCTTGGATGAGCACTGTAAAGACAAATATAAATTGTTTCGTTATCTTTAAATATTTTTAACATGTTTAATATCGATATTAAATATTGGAAGTCAATAAGTGAGAAGTCACTATGACAAATCAAAAATGCCGTGAAAATTCCGGGTTGGTTAATATGTACGTTGAAAATACCATATTAACATTCCATAATCTATACTAAAATTATAAATGCGAAAGTAACTCTGTCTGTCTGTCTGTCTGTCTGTTACGCTTTCACGTCGAAACCACTGAACCGATTTTGATGAAATTTGGTATATAGGTAGTTTAAACGCCAAAGATCAACAAAGGATACTTTTTATTCCGGTAGAGGGCGCCACCGCGCGATAACCTATGTTCGCGCGGACGTAGTCGCGGGCATAAGCTATATACATACTTAAAAGTAATCGTCTTGGAATTGATTGTGAGAATGTTCTCAGTGCCTTCAAACTTTTTCAAGACTTTTTTTATCGAAACAAATTTTGATAAAGAGAGACAACGATCACAATATTCAAAATCACACCTCCGAACATGTCGCTTCTTGCTAAAGGATTGAATGAGTACAAAGACGAGATCCCATCTGAATGAGATGGGGTTTAGATTACCGCTTATCGCAATTCGTTTGTTTGTACCAACATTTTATAATGCTTCAAGATGTAGGTAAACTAAGAAAAAACATTACAATAACATAGAATAAATATTTATAAACTTCTAAGCACGTGTTCTAGTTTTAACGTAAGTAGGTAACGAATTTTAAGAGTATCTTTCATACCTTTGCAGAAAAAAAAAATGATATGGGTCAATTTACTTAACACAACAGTTTCACAAACATCGTACGGCGAAAAACTCATACGCGTACAATATATTACAATTTACTGTTATTAAAGTCGGTAGTTACGGGAACGATATAAAATTATTGCTACCAATTAAGTTACGTTCAGACTGGGATGACACTCAAATGTCCTTTGGGCACACGTCGACTTGCAAATAGGAACAAGAGATGCATCGAATAGCTATTATTAAACAAACAGACTGGTGTTTTGATAACTTAATACACATCTACTTTTTATCGAAATTTAACAGGGCGGAAAAATTAGACCTTAATTAAATCTCTCATCATAAGAGGCTTGTTCACATCAGTAGAATGTTAGAAGGCTGGATGATAATAATATTTTACTATCTTCTACCTAATATCAATTCTTAAGGTAATTAATAATCATGAATGCTCTTCTTCTTCTTGGTGTAATGTATAATAAAAATTGCACAGAAGGAAAAACATGGCAAATCCACTTCACAGCACTGAATTTATCCGAATAAAAAGTTTTTTTGGACATCTAATAAAAATTGAATCGCGGATTGTACCTAATTCTTTCATTATTCTTGGAGGACAACTCCATGTGTTTGTTCCTTAAAATTATTGCACCGTTAGTCCAAGCCTGAGGATAAAAGTAATAAGCAGTTGAATACAGACAACTACTTCCAATATTTTACATAATCGTTGATGAAATTGTTGCGTACGCGATGATGACTGCGCGGTAGCCTAATCATCAAGCTTCGCTTTAAAAGCCACTGCGGACCCATTATTTGTAAACGGAGAAAGTTTTACAATTCGGAAGCACTTAAAAAAATATACATTTGAAAACTTCACAATAGGAAGCGCAGAAATAATATTTTTCATTTCCTGTTTGTGAAATTTTTGAAGTGCAAAGTTTTTGCATTGTGCATTTAGGTACGCATCCGTGGGACCAACTACCTGGCCCCTGGGGCGCAGTAATTTCTTATAAATCGACATCGAGTGAGATATCCCGCGCAGGCCGAACCCGCTGCGCGCGCGGCGCGGGTGCGCGGCCGACAATGCGCGCACAATAGCGCACATGATCTAGATTAGTGACGCGCATTGTGTCGCCAAAGGGTTGTGCTTTGTGCGCGCACATAATGCGGCACCGCAAACATCTCGATACTCATTTCGCACGGATTCTATGAATTTCTAAAGAAAATAAATATAACTTTTGACAGCCGTCCACGCATCGATGCTATCGTTATTTGGCAGTTGTGAAATGAAAATATCTACTGATATGAATGAAAAATAATGTTGCTCTTTTGTTGAAATTAAAAAACAACTGCAATCCGCTTTTACTTATTACTCCGCTGACCATTTTTATTTTAACAAAAACTAGATAACTACTTTTCTTAGTCTAGATATAAGTTATGTTTTATGTTAAATGCTTATTTAGTGCAAAGAAGGAACCTAAAGATAAAGTCCGCCATGCATTCCAATTAAATGACTACAAAATAATAACAATCATAATTAAAATCGTTTTAAAATTATTATAATTATTATTTAAAAATTAATTTCATAATAGAAAGTATGTATAATCATACTCTTAACTAAATTAGAACTCTGAGAGTGACAAGCCAGTATTAGGCAAAGCAGATTACTACAATGACGCAGACCGAAATATCCTAATAGTTTTTAATAACACGTTTTTGATTAACGTTAGACAACTGATAATTAAACCACCTGGAAAGGGTTGGAAGACGGTCTACGGAATGTGCTCTAACGTAGCTCATTTTTTATCTGGCAAGACTAAGTAGAATATTTTAAAATATACTTTAAAAAACTGAATGAAACTTGTCCAGCCAATGTCTAAGTCCCTAATAGAGAAGTCAAAATATTTTATGGATGTAAATGTTAGCACTTTTGTCAAACGGGATCACACGCAAGAAACACAAAGGAAACCGATGTTTTGCCGCTTAACCTCTTCGCCGCGGGCTCATAAAATATAGATATGAACAAAATACTAAATGCAATAAAACTGTTCAACGCTGTCCCCGTATAAAATTAGAAAAAAAAGGAATATGTGTTTCGTATTCAGTGGTAGCTTTTTTGTACACAGCCTGACCGCTGTCATTGTTAATTGTAAGTCGCGTGAGCTAAAAAATATAAAAATGGGTTCGAGCGCGGCCTTTTGAGCACCCAAGGGTTGACATAGTTGGAAGCGATTTGTCTTACATGTTCCGATTCGATCTTAATACGAGCGATCGTTTTTTCGCACCTCGTCTTAATTACGGGGGCCATATCTCTTCATCTATTTATAAATCCCCACAAAATAAACCAATAAGTTTTTGTCATCGTCAAGCCAAATTCAAAATGAGATTCGTTCGGAGAATCTTGGTCAACTTGCTTAATGGTTTTATTGCACTTCAGCCGTAGCCTCAAACAAAGATAGTAAATTCAGTATCAGTTCCCTTTTCATTTAAATTGTACCCTTTTAAATCAATGTATGGCCATTCATCACGGAGGTGACACTTCGTATATCAAACAAACGCCATGAGATTGCTTAAAATACAACCAGATGTGAACTTACGTCTGAACCACACAGAGTTTAACTTTGGGCTACATGGTGCCTCTTATTGTTTTACAAAACTTAATGGCCAAGTAAGCATTACAGTGTAACCTGTATCTAATTAGATAATGTAATTAAACAAAATTCCGTTCTCACCTTTGGGTGGTATAGAACTAATCAAATCGGTTTTTCTTATCGTAAAAGAATTCTCTAGCTCACTTTACCTTAACACTACATTTTTTGTACCTCCCTATGAACTTGATATTGGAGCTAAAAGCACATCAAATAAAGTAACTTTTTTCGTAAAATTAAATGCAGTGCATTGACGGGAAAAAACGGCGGAAGAGGATGGAACCTTTCAATATTAGTTTTATATCTGGCAGAAAAAAGGATGGTGGTGGGGACGGCGATTGTCATTCACGCTAATAATAATATGGGAACCCTTTGAGTCGGGAATTTATTTAAAGAACCTTTTCGTTGTAGAGCACCTGATGCGGAAGCTATTCGCACGTCGTGGGAACATTACTTGGGTTATTTTGAAAGAAATTGCCTTTTGCACTATTTGAAAGAACGTGAATTATTGATTATTTTAAAATTCCCACACACTTTCTTCTCATTTTATAAAGATTTGTCATTGTCAATGAAAAGGAAGAGATTTTTTAAGACAGATTGTTTTGTCTCTAGACCGTCTTACATGGATCAAATTAAGGCACGACAGCAAATTGCGACTTATTTTAAAGTGAGACAGTTTCAAAGTTTACTAGTATCTTAAAATAAATTAATCTCATCTTAAATTTGTTTGCTCTCTGTTATTATGAAATATTAATATTTAACGTATTTTTTATGTTATTATTATCTCTCGGCGAGTAGCTTCTACCTGTTATAAAATGGTCACGTTCTGAATATTGACAACAGTAAGAGGACTACCCGTTGTAGTTGGAATTTTATGCAAGGAATATTAAGCGTTTAGTCCCTTGACATACGATCTTCAGAAGGGTCTGGATGTATGTTATCGTAACCCGCATTTTATATCTTTGCGGATGTCGAGACACGCGCCAATGGATCTAAGATAGTGCTATCTGTAATTCCACTTGACTCTTATTTTGCCATGTGTACATAACTGTACTATGCTTTTTACTGTATGTGTTTTAATACAATAAACTTGACGCTACTTTTTTTTATGGTATAGGGGGCAAACGAGCAGACGGATCGCCTGATGGTGAGCGATTACCGTCGCCCACCTGCAACACCAGAAGAGTCACAAGTGCGTTGCCGGCCTTTAAGGTAGGAGTACGCTCTTTTCTTGAAAGATTGAAGGTTATATCGGTCCGGGAATACCGTAGTTCATTCCAGAGTTTTGCTGTGCGAGGCAAGAAATTTCTGGAGAAACGCACAGTTGAGGACCGTCAACCATCTAAATGCCATCTTAACTATACTTACGTAATTTTGATTTGACGTGAGTAAAAGCCTCGTAATTTTGAACAAAAACTCTACGGAAATCATTATTAGCCTCGTTTTTTAATAAAAATCAAGACTGCAATTTAAACATCGGGTTAATTTAACATATAGTTTGTCGCTCCTCTTTACCGCACTTAATACAACGGAAGCGTCTTAAGTTTTTGATAATTTGACTGCTGTCAAAACAGCGGATACTCTCCACTTAAGCTTATTTCACCTAATTGAATCCTAGAGCATTAAGCCTTCCAACCTATAATCCCTTTTATGGGATTCACGCCGTCATTTTTTAAGGAACACCCTTAAATGTCCCCTTAAGGTATTATTTTTTTGTCTGTTGGATATTTGAATCTAGAGCAAGGTGCAAACTCGACTTAGTTAAATGATGAATTTTTAATTGAGGTGGGTTTTTATTTCATTCGGTTAATTAAATTGAGCACATTACTAATAAAGTGGTAAAAGCGACCGTCAAAAAACTGAGGAAAATATTTTTACTCTAGGTGTCGTACGTACGAAATTCAAAATAATTTTGTAAGGTACAAACTTCTGTTGGTCAAAAAGAAGTCTTAATTCATCTAATGTATTACTTTTATTGTTCGTCTGTTTTATCAAAAAGTTTTCGTTATATAAAACCATTAATAACCAGTAATAGATATAAAAATATCCTTTCAGTGAGTAATTAGAGAGGTCATATGATAGTATGGAAAACCAATAATACCCATTAATTTATTTAATTCCGTTAGAAGTATATAAGTTTGCAGATTCCTTCGGAAAAAAAGGCACTGTACTGTGTCAGCGTAAAATATACCAGAACGACTGAAAATTTATGGATACGCAAAGCAAGTCAAACATGTGAGGTACTCGTAAGAGCTGAGCCACTTACTACAGAAATGTAGACGAAAATTGGTATAAAAAATATGTTTTATTCTAAAACATACGTTTGAAAACATCCGTTTTAGTTATTTTTTAAGTTATTCCGTTTTGGTAATCTGGTGGCTAGTATCTGCAGGGCTACTACGAAACTCGAAACTCGAAATTCGTGTCGTACCGTCCCTCTCGCTCTCGTATTAAAAAGTATAAGTGTCAGAGGGACCGCACGACACGAACTTCGAGTTTCGAGTTTCGTAGTAGCCCTGCTGGACGCGTAAGTTACGACTCTCATGCTGAGCACCGCAGCGGTGTTCTGAGTAAATCATTGGCCGCCGACTTAGTACTTGCTACAACTTATGTTTGTACAAGTTTGGTTCCAGGCTTATTTACTGTCATTTTATTATGATACATTTTCTCTTAAGATATTTTTCTCAGACGCGTGTTGCTCTACACTGTTGACAAAATGTAATGAATTTGTCAACAACCCACTGCAGTTTTATTCCTATGTTAATAAATAGTTACAAACCTGTTAAAATATATTTTTCACAATATTATATTAATAATATAATAAAAACTAAACATTACCTGCCTAGTACTTAGCCCAAACTCTACCAATCATCCCAGCAGTATTAATCCGCTGTATGGCCTGTAAGATCTACTGAACCAAGTTAGTACGACCCAAAACGAGGGTCAAATTATGTTTTATCTCTGTCTGGCATATGTAGGCGAATATGTCAAAATGAAAATGACATTCGGCCAAGTTTCTTGCAGCACATTATTCATGGTAATAATGATCTTTCTGATAGCACTGGTAGTAAGAATAAACGTTTTGTTGTTGTTTTTTTTAAACAGACAAAGACAAATGAATACTAAATTAGTAAAAGCACACAGAGTTTGAAACCGTTACGTAGATCATTTCATCAAATCATCCTTAATTATTGTTTTCATAAATACCTGGTACCTAATAAAAAAAATAAGTGAGACTTCTCGAATTCTTTTTAATTAAATTTGAACAATCCGCACTGGGCCCGCGTGGGAACTACGGCCCAAGTCCTCTAATTCTGAGAGGAGGCCTGTGCCTAGCAGTGGGATAAATAGGCTGGGTTGATGATGATGAGACTTCTCGACGTTTTGACGAACATATTGAAACATATTTTAAAAGCAAAACAGAGAAAATACATAAAAAAGATAAGTTCTCATACTTACGCCCCCAAACGCATCCCAATATTACAGCGACCGAAAAAAAGGTACCAATACGAATTGCAACAATTATTTTTATATCTGAAGTACCAGAACGCGTTGAACAATTCGAATCAGTCTTTACGTACAACCGCAACAGAGTGGCAAAAAAGTGCACCGAGGAAATGTAAAAAAAGAGGCACACTATGAGTGTTACTTATTTGATGCATTTCATGCGGAAACCAATCTCAAATTGCAGAAGGTTCTTCCGATTACGGACCTAACAGCTTGTGCAATTTAAATAAAAAAATAAGCAAAGTTATAACAAGACAGATAATTTTCGAAGAACATGAAAGGCATGAACATAAGCAACATAGTTATTTGACGGTTGTAAAACACGGATCCAATGTCCAAAATCATTCAAATATCATTCATAATTCTGAACTATGAAATTTGATATTTTGTGGATTTGCGGTCAAGTAGCTTTGGTTAATTGGAAGCATATATTTGTTGTAATTGATTTCTCACAACTGCTTCTGTTTGCCAGGTGTATAAATGTTTAAATAATTTGCTTTTCTGAGTAGGCATCTTTTCTGTACTTGCCAAAGACACTATAGTTATTATGATAAATTCTGTAAAATAATTCTTTTGTATCTATTCGTATCTTGGTTACGCAATCAACGCGAGTAAAAGTGGACCACGATAGAACAAGCTGGATTATAAAACGAACTGTTTTACAAACAGCCTCTTACCCATAAAAACGTCGGACCGACGGACACAGCGAAACAACGAGAGTTCCTTGTAGGTCCACGAAACCCTAAAATGGCAGCATATTGAACACTGCGCATGGTTCTAACACAAATATAACTTTGCATCGTGGAGCGATGTTTCGTTTTCAGTTAAGTAAGTAGTGAGAAACGAGAGCTCCCCTGACCCCTGTCGCATCTATCAGTGCGCCCGCGCCGCCGGCGGAGGAAGCCGATATCCGACAATTATTTATCGATCCGTCTGTAGCCTTATTTCTTCTACCTCTCTACTATAGCTGGATACGTTTAAATAATTACGAAATCTGAAAGTAGGGCGCAAATGTACCAAGCACCGTAAACCCGTAGGTACGTTGCATTGACATTTTTTTTTATTCGACTGGATGGCAAGCGAGATGGGTCTCCTGATGGTAAGAGATCACCACCGCCCATAAACATCTGGGCCATAAACACCAGGGGTATTCCTGATGCGTTGCCAACCTAGAGCCCTAAGAGATACCTCAAGTGCCAGTAATTTCACCGGCTGTCATATTCTACGAGTACCCATTTTCTTAAAAAGGTGCCTCATTCTGTAGACCGGCAAGGAGGTAAACTATTCTTGATTAACATAGCTTGCTTTTTACACTAGGATAACGCAAAGTTTCTACGGGACCCATGCGAAGTTAATGGTTTTTTAATATGAAATTAGTTCGACCTATTCAGCTTTCATCCCTAAAACTTTGATTTGATCTTTATTATTTAAATTATTGAATCAGGCGTTACTTTTCAGGGGTCCATATTAACAAACTAAAACAATTGCTCTGCTCACCTTATCCTCCCTTTTTTCGCTTTTTTTCCCTCTTTTTTGCTTTCCTTATCGTAAGGTCTCGGAAGAGAAAAGTAACTGTTTTAGTTTTATTTGTTGCCATACCAGCAATAGAAATACACAATGATGTGTATTTTCTGCTGTCTATTACAAATTCTGAGATATAGCCCCGTGACAAACAGACAGACGGACAGCATAGCGACCGAATAGAAAAATTCTAAGTTTATTATGAAATTTACTTTTTAGATATTATAGATGATAAAGAATACATAAATAATACATCAAATATATTCTCTTCCAGTACCTTTTACATTGAACGCGCGTGTGTTATAAATCTTAATGTTGGTAGTGACGTAGATGATCCGCGGTCCCCATCCGCTACACGGGGCTATAAACCATTTGCATAAGCGACGGCCTTATTTCATGTGGTGGTTTAATTATTTCTTTACATAATAAACTACGCAGAAGAAAATTACATCGGAACCCCTTATTATACACAAACAATTAATATAATTATAATTGAGACTAAAATAACTAAGTAATCAGAATTAATGCAATATTTTTAGCTTCTTAGACATAATTGACATGCAATTTTAACTATTTCAATATTATATTCATTTCTATATTATTTTTTCACAATTCGTTGTATATATTTTTTTAATAAAACCAAGTTTTCCGAAATAAATGTTTATTATTACTATTAAGCGAGTATTGATTGGATTGTAATGTAACTTAGTGAAAGTAGGTACTAGTTAATTTAAAAAATATTATATACCCAAAGCTGGCTGGTTGTGCTGGTTCGATTATAAAATAACTACAATCCGTGAGCTTTTAGAAAACCCTTCGGGTTTCGGGGGAAATCGGAAGAATTTGTTAGTAAAAAATGACAATTGTCTTTTTGACTCAGTAGCAATCCATCACGCGTAGAGTGCACTCGTTGTGTTTTCATTGATGTATATAGAGCAGTTAAAACCACCAATTGCATATATTTATTTAGGTAGTTTGTTATTTTTCGTAAATTGATTTCCATGGCGAGTCAACTTAAGCAGGGTATGTCTGTAAATAGCCAATCACTGGAAATTGATTACAATATATTTATAAATATTTTGTATATAAGTTGAATTTTTTAAGAAAAAAGTGGTCGTAAATATTTTAATAAGGTACTAGACCGTCTTATAGAAGCAACGCGGATTTCGAAAAGTGCATTAAAAAATATATAAAACAAAAGCAGACCAAAAAAATTCATTTGACGTACCCAAGAGAAGTAGATACAGTATAACAACAGCTCTATATAATTCCAAACAAAAGTACTGTGTTGAGGCGGGGTGTTCTCAATTTAAATTGACAATGGAAGAATTCGAAAATGCTGATTTTGTTTTATTTGTATCATGACAAAAAGTCATATTGTATTAAAATTAGAAAAAGATAAAGAAGCGTAATATTATTATAGTAAGGTTCATTTTGTACTGTTGGTTATTCTTTACATAACTTTTTACGGTAACTTTGAAAAGTTTTGCAAGTTGATAACAGAACAGAACCGCGTATCACGATCGCGTGTCATCGTCAATACCCGAAGCATGCTTCTAAAATCCGAAGGTTTTTTTAAGATCTCACGGACTGTAATTGTAACATCTATCTGTGATGTACCCACAATCTACAATAATAAAAATGGAATTTTGAATTTGAACATAAATAATATAAAAACGCCGTTTTCAGGGTATCTCTAAATTATCATCTTATACCGAATAGTATCAAATCAGTCATCTTATATAAAAATAGGTTTAGTTAGTTTAATAACAATTCCAAAATGATAACCCTCTAGAAGCTTTAGAAAATTGCGAGAATAATACCTACTCATGAATATAAGATCTCATTCTGGGAGGAGGCCTGTGCCCAGCAGTGGGACATGAATAGGCTGGGATGATGATGATGATGATGATGATGATGATGAATATGAATGTGTACATCTTAAAAGTAATTAAGTAAAATTAATAGTAACAATTAATTTAAAGATGTAATTTTAATCGCCCGTTCAAACCGCAATTAATTACAAACAAAACGCCTGATCGATACAATAATCAAAAAAATCAATTACAACCTCTGCCGGATCAACTAAACAAAAGAGTGAAAGCAAAAGATTGATCAAAGCTTTACAAATGAATGAGTCCATTGAAAGACCCTTTCGGACTTACTTTCGGAGGTAGAAATTTAGCATCAACAATCGCATTATAACAGATTAACCGGCAAGTTGAGCGAAATCTACAAACAATAGTCTACAGACTGACTGATAATGGAAACAGATACAATCTGTGCAGAAACGACAAGTTGGATCATTTAGGATTAGAAATCCCGTTCATTGTTCATTTAATTTACGCAGATAACTAAGGCAGTTTTTTGCAAAAGTGCACTCTTTCAAAATTGACAAGGGAAAATGAAGTGTGCCGAATTTCACATATTTCTGAATTTTACACTAAATTTACACTATACATACAATATAATAATAGTTTTGAATTTTACACTACAGCTAAAAAATATGTACCTACCTACTAACTACTTCAAAGTTCCTAACCTCTGAACTGAACCTATCAAGGTAGTAATTAACTCTATCAAACTTTACAGTGGAAACGTATATGGAATGGCAATAAAAATATACAACAAAGTGCCTAATGACATGAAACCGCTATGTAATAAGAAATTTCAAAAAACCTTGTTCGACTGGTTACTTGCCAAATGTTTTTATTCCGTTGCTGACTTTTTAAATTATGAAATTAGTTGATTGTTCCAGAATTTTTATACAAGAATTGTTTAATAAGCAATAATTTAATCAATAATGTCACTTTAAATCATTAATTTTAATTTATTTTAATTGTTTTATGAGATAATTATGTAAAATTTTAGTAATAATTTTAAGTTAAATTAATTTATATCATATTTATACCTAATGACAATTTTATTCGTATTTTTTGTGACATACCTACTTATTAATATTTCTACGCCAGATCTGGCAGAATATGCTGTTGACATTTATGATAATAACTACCTGTACCTACCATATTCTAAGAAATAAACGATTTCTATTTCTATTTCTATTTCTCTTTTTCACAGGTTTCGCATTAGATCCAGGCCACCTCCAATCAAAGCAACTTGAGGTCTATCAATTCAGTGGATGTGGACATTCACGTAGGATCGTCTGATATAATAATGATGACGATAATGACCATGAACAGTGTAAGAAATAAATAAAAATCATGTTTTTTCAGAGCTGTAAAATTATTTAACTATTATCCTAATGAAAGACACGATTTAACCGTGTCTGATTTGCTTTATACAATTTTATACTTAAAATTATCGTTTACTTTCCGCAAAAGGCACGATCGGCGAAGCTCACGTGCTCAGTAATAAGATTAACAGCACAAAGCCAAATCTGATGCGGTGTAATGGTTTCCGGAATTCACCAAAATAATTCTTTTGCGATACCTTAATGCATTTTTTGCAAACGGAAACATTTAGGTTCAATAAAACGCTGTGGAACTAATCTTGGCGAACGATAAGTGAACACGAAGATTTGTATTGAATGTCGATACATTTAAGCTTTGTAACTCACTTCACACTAGTAAAAAAAAAAAATTATACAGTGAGGTTCTAGAATTCAATATTTACAATATTTAGGTACCATAAATAATATCATATTAGATTAAGTTACAGTTAAATGACAACAACAAACTTTTGCTATACAAAACAATAATTAAACCTATTTGGACCTACGGCTTTCAGTTGTAGGGAACAGCTAGTAATAGTAACATCGCATTCTTGAAAGGTTCCAGAGCACTAAGGGCAATTTCTGGTGTCCCCCAGTGTATTAGCAACAATTACATGTACCTAGATCTAGGAATAAAGACTATCGGGCAAGAAATAGCCCAAACCAGCCTGAAGCACCAGGCGAAACTAACTAGCCACGTCAATAAGGTTACCCAAACTCTGAGTGGAACTGGAGGACTCCAACACACTTGATTAAAGAGACATGACATCCCTAATCTTATTAAAAGATTCGAGCAATAAGTCAGAAAGAGAGTCGTTGGAAAGAAATTTTCCAACAGTCTATAGCTCTCATTGATAACATTTTAACTGATATATCTATCAAATAAGAAAGTGCCTTAATTGTTCCTTGAAAAGATTGCCATGTAGCAGAATAAAATAAAAGATTAAGTTCTTATTTAATACCTATAAAAAATACGTTGACGGATTGAAATGCATCGGTTTTAAACTACATATTACGTATTTTTTCCACAAAACCTTCATGTAAACCTAACGTATAGTTTTTTTTCACTCGAGCACTGGATGGATAGTCGATAAAACTGAATCGCGTACTCATAGTGCCACATTTTCATAATCGATTTCATTAAATCATTTTAATTATCTAATGTCAATATGACATTTGCAGTGAAAAGATTCCACAATGACACGCAATTCAGTACAGTCTAACTAAATAAAGCTTTTTATCTTTACGTTTGGTATAATTCAATTCATTAGAATTGTTTTTGCGATTCATCTCCTTCATATAGACTTTATTTTATATTTCCGTGAAAACAATGAAACTGAAGTTGAAACAATGAAGACTGTTTGGAAGTTTTTATTTAATAATCCAACTACAAATTTAGCTTTTCTTCTCAATTCATTGCCATGACTGCGTCGCAGCCACAAACGTTCGCGTTAATTCAACACTCCTTGCCCCTTTATCAGCCCTTTTATTCGCACATGTAAATGCATTTAGCTCCCACCTCCTTATCGCCGTGAACACTATTAATCTTGTATAACAATGTGCCGCAGCGTCGCCTGCGCATCGACGACTTAATCAAGCCGATATGGACCCGTACCGCTTTTTCTTCAATTGCAGAGATACGTATTCGTATAACTTTGCTTTGTGTCCTCGCCGGAACATCCTCTAATTTAGGTTTATGGGTTTGAGATTAAAATACAATACGAATGAAAATATCGGGTGCGGGTCTTGAATTGAACCTTTAGTTTATTACTTGTATTTAATTGTCATTAAGATAAACTTGATAGCATAAAGAAGTTCATCGGACTTGTTTCAGTAGGTACACTAATTTATTATTCATGTTCATTTTAAACATCATAATGTATTTTTATTTTATTTAAATAGAATATTAAACGAATGATTGCATTTAATAATTACTTTCATTAATCAATTGACCTGGTATATTTACTTAACATAATTAGAACATACCTACAGGGAAGTAAGAAAAAATTCCATCAATTCAATTAATTCATTTTATTTCCAAAATCTCATAAATTATTATATTACAGGACGGCAAACACATCAGTCTTAGAGATTACAATTATAGCCCCTACAAGATATATCTATTAACAATAGATTCACAGCCTTACCATTTATAGGCAATAAATAACTACTTACAATTAAATACGTCTATGACTAGAAACAGTAAAATGTACAATATAACGTTACTTTTGTTGCCACCAGGTAATTGCGTCAAGGAGGTCGTCTTCTTCCATGGGACTCAGCTGTTCTGTCACAGTGTGGTAATTCGGGACGTAGCCGTTACCCGAGGAGTAAGATGATGACACACCCGAAGAGCACTCAGAAGCAGCTGGTGACGGCACTGACTCCGAATAAGGTGAGCTCCGACCGGCAAAAATACCTTCGTCCATCTCAAAAGGCATAGAAGTAACAGCCGACGTTTCCATATCCCTTTTGATTCCCAACGCGGCATCACTTTCATCAAGAATCTGCTGTAAATGCTTGATATATTCTACTACCATTTTCAGGGTATCCACTTTGCTTAATTTTTTTCCAGAGCCACGGCGCGCCCCTCCTGACAGCGCTGCGATGACGGCCGCCGGGAGTCTCTTCCGCAATGCATTAAATCCATCGTTCACTTGTTTCACACGGTTTCTCTCCCTCGCATTTCTTCTAGCGATCGAAGCAGCTTGAGCGCCAGTGTAAGGGTTGCTTTTATAGTTATATTTTTTCTGTTCCATATTCGAATGAGCGTCCGAATATTTTATCTCCGGGGCTGGGGCGATGCGAATCATCCTTGGCGCATCGCTCTTCATGTATGATGAATAAACTCCGTAATCCGATAGTTTGCTTTGTTGAATTTCGTGAACCATTTTAAGGTGACGTGCTATCCTTTCGACCGATAGTTGGGTACTGCGTAAGCGATACTCAAACAGGTATGGGGCTTGTAGGAGCTTCGATAGTTCGACGAGCGATCTAATGAATGAGCGCTCTGGGACCCACCGCCGCATTTTATGGACGCACCTTGGCCAAAAAAATGGATTGGGACCCCTCACTCCCCTAGGAAGATTTATTATAATGTTTTTTCCTGTCCATACCTGGAGTGCCCTTTCAAAAAATAAGAGTCTGAGTATGGACGTGGTACGCGTGCCATTGAATGTTAATGTTATATTTGATTGTACCTACTTACTTTTTTAGTTTAATTTATATAGGGAAGGTAATGGTAGTATTTATTTTGCAAAAAAAGTTAATGACTACTGGATATTTATTTATTATAGTGTAATGTATTTTTGTTTCCATGTAATAATTGTGTTTAACCATGTAGACTGTCAAGAATGGAAGGATATAATGTACCTACGTGTGTAAAACAGATGAATTATTCTCCTCGTTTAAAAAAAAGCTCTTTATTTTAAGATTTTTTTTGCTGGCAGGTTGTTGGTATACATGTTAATAAACAAAGCCCCTTCTGCATGTAATTTAATTTGCATTTACGCTGTGGCCTTTACCGACATCATGCTGAGTGTGGCCCTATTTGTTCTTTCGGCAATTTATTTTAAAATAAAAAATTCACGTTTTGGGGATAATTTTTTTTTTCATTGTTTGCTTTCAATCATATGAAGTAGTTATTGTGTGATTGGGATGAAGGATTTAGTGGGCTAAGGCGACTCTGAATATTTATAATTGAAAATTGGAAAGGAGAGCAAATCAGACACCAGCCATGTTCGACCAAAGACTATATTTATTTTTTTAATCTTTTCACACCACAGACAATGACACATGCCCCTTTTTAAGAAAAATAAATTGACAGATGGCTTTGGGCTATGTCAGTTGACAACCACTGACATTTGGGATTCGATTTGTGGCATTCGAAGATGGCGGATGTGGGCCATGTCCTATTTTGGTATTTCTGCTTCTTTGGCTAGTTGAAGTATAATTTTGATAGTGTTTTATGCGGCGATTAACCTTAACAGTGAACAGTGATCACAAAATTCGATATTGCTCTCGTGTCTGACATTTTTTAATGCGCAAGTTGTTTCCGCGTGGTTTTTGGAATTTTGCTATCAAGTTGCAAAAACTACAATCACCGTACTACGTGAAGAAGAATATATTTATCTTTTTTAACTGACATTGGCCCAAGCCTTAAAGGCCGCCATTAAGGAGAATAATAATAACACTGACATTTGACACAATATATGTAAACAATAGGTTAGTTACAAAAAATCTTAGTTTAACTTAATCATTATTTCTAAGAAACATTTTAGTGCCGTCATTTTAATATTAGAATTATTATCATTATCTTATTACAATTGTCAACATTTGAATTAGTATTAATTTCAGGTATGGAACATAAATAAATTTACATCAGTGGAAACCTCGTCACATTAATTATACAATTACAATATTTTTTTATGTCAACAGTTATTTAATAAAACCTTACAAATCAAATTTACTTGTTTTTCTTAACAATCTCCCTCTTGAACTGTATCGAGGTTCTTGGTTATTAATACTAGGTGTTGACCGACAAGGTAAGTTTACATTGTTATCATCATTATTAATTCTTTGATTGTTATCACCAGTTGTACTTAAGCTACCAGTTGGACTACTTGGACTTGACACATTAGATAAATTTTGTTCACTTGACTGACTAGATATGGATTCATTTTCTGAACTTGACTTGGAACAATCTTGACTTCTGTTTTGATTATTTATATTACTTGACTTTTGACACTGCTGTAAATAATCTGGTATATAATAATATGTACGAATATCATCCCTTTCATCATTGTTATGAGACTGACTCGACTCATATTTATTGTGTTGACTGTACTTATGACTTTGAGACTTTGACTGATAGTTTTTGTTAGTAAATATTCGACTAGAATGTGATGACTGAGACGACTGAGGCTTTGACACACTCTGACTGGGATTGTTTGATTGATTGCTCTTGTTTGACTCTTTGACTGACTTATCAACATGACTAGACATAGACTCTGACTTTGACATACATGATGTGTATAACTTGATATGTTGGGTGTTGCGCCTATATACAACTCCCTCCATATTTTTGACTAAATAAGATCTAGGAAATCTGGTTTTAGACACTATGGTACCTTTCGTCCAAAACTCATCCTTAGGGTTTTTCTTGAAAAATACTATATCATTTGGATGAAATTCCTCTGGGGGCTTAGCATTTTTATTATAGTATGCCTCTCTTTTTGAAATTATATTAGACTTATTTTCAAAATGTTCTGAAAATTTTACAACTTTCGGCTTTAGACTATCTAGATGTGTAGGTAATCTAGTTCTGAGTTTTCTAGACATAAGTAATTCTGCCGGTGACTTTAAATTTCCCCTTTGAGTTGTTCTATATTGTAACAAACCCAAATAAATATCTGTTTCTGACTCATGACATTTCTTTAATATATTCTTTATTATTCTTACAGATATTTCTGCTAACCCATTCGACCTGGAAAAGTGAGGACTAGATTGAATGTGTTCTATGTCCCACATATTCAAGAATTTTTGAAATTCCTGAGAATTATATGGCGGGCCTCCATCACTAACTAATTGCAATGGAATTCCATGTCTGGCGAAAATTGACTTAAGATGCTGAATTACTGTCTGACTTCTATGATCTGTGTTTAGTTGAGCTATTTCTATGTAATTAGAATAATAGTCTACTACCAATAAATATTTTTTGTTATTGTAATCGAATAAATCAGTAGCCACCCTTTGCCATGGTAGGCAAGGTTGATCATGTGACAATAAAGTTTCTTTTGTCTTATTCTGACTATATACCATACAAGTTTCACATTTTCTTACTTTCATTTCTATGTCATGGTATATGTTAGGCCAAAAAACTAATCCACGGGCTAGATTTTTTGTTTTCTCTATACCCATATGACCTTCATGTAATATATTTAATATTTCTGAACGCATGGACTTAGGTATCACTACTGACTGGTTTTTAAAAACAATACCATCAATAACATGAATCTCTTCCCGAATATTCCAGTAAGGCAAAGTTACAGGGTCACATTGAGTCTTGCTATTAGGCCACCCATTTAAATAATAATCCTGTAACTTTAGCAATATCGTATCTGACTTAGTATGACTTTTAATTTGTTCTAATTTATTCTGAGTTATTGCCAAATTGGAAGTAAGTAATTTTACCTGACAATCAATATTACTGTCCAATTCTTCAAAATTAAATTTCTCTATTGTCGTGTTAGAAGATATTGGAGCTCTGGAAAGGGTATCAGATACATACATTTCTGTGCCTTTTATGTATGAGACAATTAAATCATATGACTGTAAAGCAATCATCATACGTTGAAGACGAGCTGGGACATCTGACAAAGGTTTCTTGAACAAGGTAACTAAAGGTTGGTGGTCTGTTTCTACCTGTATAGTCTTTCCATATATATACTGATGGAATTTTCTACAACCAAAAAGTATAGCAAATAATTCTCGTTCGATTTGAGCATAATTTTGCTGTGAAGTTGTTAACGACTTTGATGCATAGGCTATAGGGTTTTTACCGTGAAATATGACTGCACCCACTGCACTCTTTGATGCATCTACAGACATTCTAATTGGTTTATTGTTATCATAATGAACTAGTACTGGTGACTGACTAATGAGGTTTTTTAATTGTATAAATTCTCTTTCATGATTTTCTGTCCATTGCCAAATGTTTTGTTTTTTGAGTAAGCTTCTAAGTAAATTTGTCTCATTTGCCAAATTTGGTATGTATGAACCAAGATAGTTCACCATTCCCATAAAACGTTGTAAACTTTTAATATTTTCTGGTCTTGGCATGTCAAGTATAGCTTCGACCTTTGTGGAATCTGCAGCAATACCATTCTTATTGAAAACATGACCTACATATGTTATTTCAGATTTGTCAAACATACATTTTGATTTATTAAATTTTAAATTGACTTCACGGGCTCGCTTAAAAACATTTTCTAATCTTTCATTGTGTTCAGCTTGGTTTGAACCATGGACTAAAATATCATCGACAAAAATAAGTACTCCTGGTAAGTCTCCAAATAAGTCTGTCATGGCCCTATGGAATATTTCCCCACTAGAGTTTATTCCGTAAGGAAGTCTCAAGAATTTATATCGGCCAAATTGAGTGTTAAATGTACATAATTTACTACTTTCATCATCTAACTGTATCATCCAATAACCTGAATTAGCGTCTAATTTTGAGAATACTGACGCTCCTGCTACTTTAGAACGTAAGTCGTCTAATGTTGGGTACGGAAAATGAGGTCTCTTAATGGCTTTGTTTAGACTTCTCGGATCAAGACAGATACGTAATTGCCCATTCGGTTTTTCTATTGGGACAATAGCATTAACCCAGTCTGTAGGATTTGTGACCTTTTCTATGACCTGCAACTTCTCCATACGGTCTAATTCGGCTTTAAGTTTTGGATGTAAAGCATATGGTATTCTACGGACTGGACATACTTTAGGTGTTACACTTGCATCTATATGCAAATGAGCCTTATGTGGTAGACAACCTAACCCTTCAAATGTGTCAGAGTAGGTATTAAGAAGTGAGTTTACTGACCTTTGATTTTGGGATGTCAATTCAAACAATCTTTTGACAATGCCACAGTCTTCGCATGTTTTCCACCCCAGTATCGTCGTACATTCACATTCGACAACCATGAATCGAATGTTAGCTTGTCTTTCACTGTCAAAAGTACATGTCAGCATCACGCTACCTAAATTATCTACAAGTTGTCCTGAAAATGTGAAAATTTTGTTATGTGATGTTTGGATGGGTATTCTTATTTTATTTGTATTCTCCAAAAATTTAATGGTTTTTATTGAAATAACATTTATATCAGCACCTGTGTCAATTTGACAGTTTAAAATTTGATTATGACATTTTAATTTTATTTTCCAATTATTTTGACTAGAATTGACATTATTGACGTTATAATTAATTGATCCAATTATAAATTCAAAATTATCACAGTTATTTTCTTCATTATGAACATTACCATATTCCTTTGGCGAGTAATTATTATGACTAGAACTTCTTACCGAACTTACTTTTTTGTCCTTATAAAAACAGTGCTGTGCGAAGTGGTTTGGCTTTCTGCAAATGGCACAAGTCTTGCCCTGCGCTGGACATCTGTAGCGGTGAACTTGTCCACACCTCTTGCACGTCGTGTTGTTGAAGCTGGTCCTGGCTGCTGAACTGGTTCTTCGGTCTTGACTTTTGGAATGGTTGGGTCTTGATCTTGACTGGTTTCTAAATTTATTTCTTGAATTGTGTATCGGTGTTGATGCACGATTAGTATTAAACTTCTTTACTTGCTGTACATGACTAGATTCTTCGTGTTCTTTAATTTGCTTCGATCGCTTTCCAGAAAGTTCTATCGTTTTAGCTATCGTGACGGCTTCATTAACGTCTTTAATGTTGTCTTGTTGTATTAATTTTTCTTTAATAGTCTCGTTTTTTATGCCTATGATGAACATGTCCTTTACAAGTGACTCTTTAAGATTTTCGAATTTGCAACTTGCTGCTAAGTTATTCAATATTGTCACATATTCATCAAGGGATTCTTCTTTTTGGTATCTCGTGAAGAAATTGTACCTTTCTACTGTGGTGTTCTTACAAGCGTTGAATTTATTGTCAAATTTTTCCAAAATTGTCGTTAAAGTTTCCGTTGACCTTTGAACGTTGAATGAGTCGTAGATCTCGAGTCCGTCATCTCCTATCGCGTTGAGCAATATTGCGATCTTCTTCTTTTCAGGAAGCTTCTCTAAATCGTTTGCCTCACAATATATTTCGAATTTCTGCTTCCATTTCCTCCATTTCTCGGAATTAGCGCACTCTGAAGATGAATCGCCATTTTGAATTCCCAGGCGTAACGGCTTCAATCCGTTAGCTAGGATGACATTTTGAGTTTTTTCGGTTTCTTTTTGCATTTTCTTATCTTCTTTCTTCGTTTTCTTTTTCTTCTGACACCATGTGTGATTGGGATGAAGGATTTAGTGGGCTAAGGCGACTCTGAATATTTATAATTGAAAATTGGAAAGGAGAGCAAATCAGACACCAGCCATGTTCGACCAAAGACTATATTTATTTTTTTAATCTTTTCACACCACAGACAATGACACAGTTATGTACCGAATTATACATTTTTTTATTTTTTTTAGCTGACTCCAAAAAAGAAAAAATATTTAAGTTCTGTACACTAACTACAACAAATATACAAGAAAAGGCTTTCTTAAGATTTTAACTACATATAATATAATTATACAAAAATAATTGCTATCTTAATTTAATACTTATTGAGCTTGTTTAAAATAAAAATAATTTGTTTGTCAAACATGAGTTCCTATATACAATTGTTAAATTAATTAATCTTAAAACCACAATTTTAATACACACTATAATAATAATTAATAAAAAAAATACAAAACATCAAAAATCTAAAGAAAAGAATTTAATTTTAGACAAGCTCAATAAGTATAAAATGGTATAAAATAATTTAACACTTAATTTCACATTTTCCATATTATTTAAAATCTTCTAAAATTAGAATGAGGTAAACATATTAATGATTAACACTCATAATCAACATAAAACAATTTCCGATATTTACATAATTTTGTTAATGTAACAAAAAAAATTAACTAGCCATAACAATAACTTAAAATTGTGAATTTTAAAGGCGACTTGATCGTGAGATATATTTTCGCGACATGTATTTAATTTGGATGCTGGCTGCTCAAAAATACATATATGTGTGTACGTATATTCAAATTAAATATCGCTAAGATATATCTTACGATCAAATAAATATACATAATTATGTGTACATACTTATATTATTTATTGAATTTCGCTCAGACATAACTTCACCAACATGATTTTTTATAATAACAGGTTACACAATTCTATTATCAACCAATCTAACTCACAGTAAACTGCAAAGCGTTAGAATCATCTGTCCCGCATCATGTTGTTTATAATGTGCACTTCGCATTAAAACCACAATTTACGATTCCACCTAAGAACAAGGGCAATAACAAACAGGAAAAAGAAAAACTATTATTATGCAGAAAGCATAGCTGACACTTGATGGTTATGAAGGTGAAAAAATCGCTAAGAAAAGAAGAAAAACGGAACAGATAAATACTTATAAATAATTTTAGGATAAAGATTTAGCTTAAAATTAATATAGTATTTTTCAAAGAATGATGAAACAAGTTTGACTGAACAGAGTTGTTAAAAATCCATTGAACCCTGCTGAAATATTTCAAATTAATTCTAAAATATCTCGAGTAATCGGAAAGCCAAGCAGCTGATCCAAGTTTCAGTAATAAACAATGAGAAAGCCAACTTGGCGCCATCATTTCTATTCTTTTCAAGTCAGTGACATTACCTTACGCAAGTAACAAGTGGAAACCCTGAGGTGGTTCATAATACACAGTTAGAAATTTATTACGGTCCTTCAAGTGAAAATGAAACAAGGGACAAGTTTTATGTATTGTATTTGCTCAAACAACAAAACCGTAGCCAATAGAAATGCCTACAACAAACTTAAGTCGCGACTACATCTTCTTGTTCGAAAAAGCTACTTAAATTGGTGACTTTAAGGTTTTTTTTAGGGGAGTGATTTGAAATAACTGGATCAGAATACATTAGAACTTGCGCTCTGGGCGGTACAGTCGTCCCTGAATTCTGTAAAGTTACATTAATTTAGAACGAAGCCAGTATTTTACACGGTCTTCAATGGTGAAGGGCTCTCCATTGTCCCCGGTATTGTCCTGTAAAAAGATTACACAAGGAATGTGGGCCATGCCATTGATGCTGTGGGAGCGAGCATTGTTTAGTGGCTCTCAATCATCTCCATTGAAGGAGGCGCTAAATGTGATTTTAATAGACTACGTGTCGCCTCCAAGAAGCTATTCAAAGTACATTTTCGCTCCATTGATTCCTTTAGACTTACTCGTACCTACCTACCTGCATTTGTTTTGTGCATTGTCTGCGAGGGCAAAAACTGGCACCATGAAAATTTAACTGCATTTAATATCACATTTAGATGTATTCTATTACAATATTAATAACAGTACATTTGAGCGATATTTGATAGAAGTGGATGACGTTTTAACTCTTTTTCTTTTTAATTTTACTGTATTATTATTTTAACATTTTAAAACAACATTTTGAAAATAGGTATTTCAAATATTTAAAATCTCGTATCCTGGATTTTACAATCATTTACAAAAAAAAGTTGTTAGCTTTATAGTGACTTACGATTTTTTTTCTTTTTGTAGTATTTTGTGTTATAAACTCTTCGTATTTCCCAAGGGTCATATAACTTCATTGCTTCACACATGAGAGAATTCATACTAAATCCAAATATGAATGTTACATCTATCGATCATCTTTTCAATCCACGTTTCTTGCAAGTGAATTCGCAAAATAATAAACAAAATTGTGGGAGTGATACATCTACGCACAATGTCAAGCACAAAAGCGCCACGGGCGAGCTCACAATGCCGTCGTCAAATAACATTTAGCCAGCCCACACCTTAGAGAATCGCAAAATAGAGACATCCACCAGACAAAGACTCATGAGGCAGCAAACGGAACCATAACCAATAATTACAGCCATTGTAATCTGTATATTTTACAGTCATACTAACAATGGTCTAAAAATCTCTTTGTTAACTGCAAAATCTGAAATGTTTCAGTGTTTCAAAACATTTATTCACCTTGCCATAGTTCATTATTCGAAATCAAGAATCTTAATTTAAATTTCTTGAGAGCAAAAATGCTTATCAAGAAGGTCCACATTAACACCGAATAAAAAGACGTTCTGTATTTATCTACATCGGCAAACGAATACGAAGAAATCCGCATTCTCTTAAACTCGTCGCCTTCTTTTAATGAAGCAGCAACCGTTCACAATCTTCGTTTACTTGTAAAATTAATGAATTATCCGTATTTGTCAGCCGCGCAGTAGTTTGGATCTGCATATAAGTGGGCAGTGCACTCGTAATGAACTCATTCGGTGGATTATAGACAAGAAGCGATCGGCTGACAGTTCCATTACCTCGCCAAAGCGCAGCTAATATTTATAAAACGCGCACTGCAATCCGCGCTGCCCGGTGGTCTCTGCATTGGTCAGGTCTTTGATCGATAAAGTTGTAACTTTAATTACTAAACTGGAACAGAGGCTTGTTTTAAAAGGCACCGCGCCACGCGTCGCGGGATGGGTCCCGACGGCGAGCTAATTCCGGTGCAAATGTCGCAGCAATAATCAAGTTTATTGCGAACAAACGACCGCTAATCACGTTAATATCTTAATGTTCGGTACATGGAAAACGAATTTTAGAAACTGATTAAAACTGGTCAGTATTTTTTTGTTGACTGCTGAAATAAGGGTCAGAGAATGCGTAACCTTCCAGATGTAAAACCTAATATTATTGACGATTGTTTGCTGAGTAAAGTGGTCTTTGGCGCAAGCCATAGTCTGCGCCGCGAGCGCACCTTGCCGACATGTGTGCAATCCTTTCGCATCTGCGCTGATCTTGCACTGATTTTATTTATGAATAATATGACGAATTATGCCGGGACTTTTATTTGCGTTAGCACCTTTCCGGATGTTCATTGACAGGATGTTACCTTTTCTATAAAATGGATGTGTTGCAAATTTAAGAACAATATTTTGCTGACTAAGGGGCTATATCGATTTTTAAAGACAAAAAACATTTAGTTCGGAAATATCGGTGCGAATTTTCTCCTTCATTCTATCTAAACTACATCAGAAGAAAAAATCTCTTTGAAAACCTTATGAAGAAGCTTAGTAAAGCAACCATTATAAAAGAAGGTCAATATCTTAAAATGACAATAAAGCAGCATTAAGATATCTTAATTTCAATAGCAGCACGCCACCGATCTATCCTCCACGGGCTACTCTATTTAATAAGGTTACACGCGTGACAGTGCGCACGGAATGGCACATTGTTGTGCAACATTATGTCCCCATATTGACATATTAGCTTTTTTAGTGGGCTCCTACCCATTGTGTGGGAACCACAAAGTAAACATCTTCCTTTTTTCAACTCCCGTCAACTCGTGTGGGTTCTTAAAATTGAATTAGAAAGCTTTTAATGTGGCTTTATTACCTGGGTAATTGTGACGAAAGGTCGTTTTAATAGGTAAATTAATAACGTCTGTCACTACCATCTATCCACGATCCGCGGTGAGTCCAGCAGCGTGACGCAAATTTGGATCCAATTAATAGCCCATAATCGTAAAACCGGCGTATGTGGTCAAAGGTTCAAACGTCTCTCGTTGTACGGCGCACTCTTAGAAACAGAGTGAAAACGCATTAACGACTTAATTATTGCTTTAATGAAATATAAAATGCCGTTTACCATAACTCATTGTTTAAAGATGGTCATTAGAGATGGACAGCGGCCGCGTTATGGTGTTCCAAGCTATTAAGGCTGTTTAAATGAGGTTATTTCACTAAAACATTCATTTAGACGTACGCCTGAGACTGCTGAAATATTGCTTTTGTCCTCGAGCTAGGATATCCTTACCTGGTAATACTCTAGCGGAGATTTAATTATTTTATAATTAGGTAGGTAAGCAAGTCAAAGGGGGAAATCTGTTCTTTAGTTTTAATAGAGTCAAATGCTTAAAGCCATATATCGACCATTCAATGTTCCAAAAACATTTAGTCATCTTGACTCCATTGCGAGAAAAAAATTAACCATGACGGTTATTTTTTTTTTGCAACCAGGTTCCAGGCGACACCAATCTGGAGTCAAGAAGTAGAAGAAGTAGGTCAAGATTCTTGACCTACCTATGTGGGGTTTAGTGGCCGAGTGGAATCGCCTTACCAAGTGTAAATTGGAAATGTTAACACGCTTTTTCAAAAAAATGTGCCTCATTATTTGCACCTCACTTGGTTATAGCATGTACTTAATTGTTTTTAGTTATTCCGGTACCGGAATAAAGTAAACAAACGTACAGGTAAACTACATTAAAAACTGGAACACCTTAGTTTTGTAATAATAGAATATCTACCGCATTTGTGTATAATTTATGTTTAATTTATATTTAATATATTTATTAGTATGTATGTGTATAATTTACTAACCCTTCTTAAGTGTATTTACTAATATATTATGTGTATTTTGTTACACGAAATAAATGATTTGAATTGAATTGAATTTGTAGTAGGTAAATAAAAAAGATATATCATGCAATTGAATAAAGTAAATCTAAACAGGAAATATCATAGAATTTTACCAGCCATTATTTATTTTGCCAATTTTTAAGAAAAACACAAGAATTCTAAATGTTATTTAACCTCCCATTCAGCCTTTTCCTAAAGTTTTTTTTTTTATAATTAGTCAATCATTGAATTAAAATGTAATGTAAAATCAAACCGCTGTGACGTTTTTATAGACACTCATTACCTAATTGACTGTAATGCCTTATAAATTCTAATTTTACTAATATTATTACACACAAATTCAAATGTGAATTCAGGGTGGTCCTAATACATATATAAAAAGGTTGTATCTCAAACTAGGAATGTGATGAAAAATGGTGCATTTAAAATTGCTATCGTTATAAAGGTCAACTCCTTCTGTACCAGTAGGAGAGTCGTAACTGTTGATGCACCGTGACAATTTATTACTAAAGAGTTACATTTTTAACGCTTGGGAACCATGTTTTTTTAATTGGTTAAAAATATTTGGTTGTTTCGAGTAAAAATGTTGTATTTATTTTAAAGATGTAACAAAACTTAGTATTGCTTTAGTTGAACTAATTAGTGATTGTTTTTGTATGTTTTTTTGCACTTATTTTATTGTTGTTCATATACTATACTTTATTATATTTATTTATTTATTTAAGGAACAGTTACAACCTACAAACAGATAATATTCTAATTGACAAATTTATAACACAAAATCCATATATTATTTGTAACTTAACTACAAATGTTCACAACAAGCATAATGTGGCTAAAGGAATAATGCATAACGTGATGAATCAATAGTACTTATCATAGAGGAATTAAGCAATAAATTGAGAGGAAATAACAATAGACATATCTACATATGTAATGAGAGCAGCTGTACAACTCTACAACATATTAGTGACTTTATTCGTACTAGCGATAGCTTTTTGCGATTATTAACCCCCGTCTTTAATCACCTTTGAGGACCAAAGCTTTTTGACTAATCATTTTAAATTAGGTATTAGTTAATTTTAGTACCTATCTTTATTCGTACAAAAAATATTGTATACAATCATTATTATTGGTCTTAAGTCTCGTACCTAAAGCCACGTGGGCTAATCACAGTATTCGACTAGTGGTCGACTTTTTAAAGCCTTATATATTACAATATAAATACGTATAAAATACTATCACAAAGTACAATAAATTCAGTATACAAATAACTTGTCAAAATGAGCACAACGTAAACCAACCTGGAAAGTGCCTATTATTAGTGTCTGAATTCCCACGATCGAGTATCGATTTTTTGAAAACTTTGATGTTTTAATTCTGGATATCGGTTACTTTCATAAATCTTACATGGTGTTGGTTTAGCACCAATTTATATAAACGCTTTCGCTATATGAAGAGTGCATTTTGCCTCATGTGACCTCGAATATGATAATTTCATTGTTTAATTTGATTGAATTGTAAAACTTGGTTCTTAAAAATTAAACCATTGCTGATTATCAACGATCCAAAGTTTTCGTAATTTGTCATTTGTAAAACAAGCCGTTTAACATTTTCTGTCTCAGGTAAATTCCAGCCATTCTGAGGCCAAAATTCGAAGCTCTCTTTAAATAAATGAATACATTTTCTAAATGTGAAAAAACCTTCTTTGTAATTAATTATTTGATCCAATTAGCTATTTACCAACTAGTCAAAGAAAGTTGTTTGGGTGCGTATTATTTCTCATAAAAAACTTGTAAACAAACAAAATCTAACATTTTAAAATACAAGCATGCCTGCGGTTATTTGAATAGCCAATGATGTATTCATTTTATTTGAGATCATCGCGCAGATTTCCGATACAGAATTAATATCTACTGTTTTACTCCGATAAAACAAACACATTTGCATATCTGAATCAAGCGTTTAAGTAAACTTGTGGTTAAATTTTCTCATGAAAGATTTTGATAGAATTTTGCCCAGGAGATGTCCGAACTTTTTAAAAACTCCGATAAATAAATAAAATTTGAACACTTAAGTATCTATTTAGGAAATAAAAAAAAAAATTACCATAATAATAAAAAAAAACATAAGACGAAGGTAGTCTGAAATTATTGTATGACCAGGCCACTGTACCACAAAAATTACGTGTGTGTGGTATATGCTAGGTAACAAATCTCCAAAAAATCGGAGATGTCTATTTCTGCAGCGATCAACAGCGCAGACAATATGACATCGTGATTGACGTACGATTATAGATTTGATGAAAAATATTTTAATTATTTCCTGTTCAGCACTCACTTTTAATATGGGTACAATAGATTAACCGTTTTATATATCAATAGAAAATAACACAATAAACTATCCACGCAACAAAAGAAATCCGCAAGTATCAAGACTACGTAGCAATCTTAACTCCTTTCCAAACTTTGTTGGTTAAAACAACCAACTTAAGACGGGATAAGTAATAGCTTAATACTACGGTTCGACGGCTAAGGTGGCTGGTTTCTCGGCTGAGCGGGATCTCCGTTTAGCGAAATATCTGTTATTAGATATATCTTCGGTAAGTTGCAGATAACAGTTGAGAGCGCTGATTTTGTTTGATATTCAAATTCAGTATTTACTCTGGTTCGGTAATGTTGGGCTACATAACTGAAGAAAATTAAATATTTCTTTGAATAAATTTCTTAAATATTTTCCGCTGGGAAATTGTAATAATTCTAGGACCTAATCCGTACAAAATTACTCTTAATCTTGCAGCTTTAAAAATTGTATATCTAATACCTTTAAACGAGCAATTCTTTTATAAGAGCTGGAAACCCTGTAGGTTTTGTTTTCCCGTCAATTATTTGTATAAAAACACTGTAACACTGTATCTTTTGATTGTGTTGACTTAGAAGAATAGAAATAGTAACGTTTATTTACTTTTTCACAAAAAATACAATAGTAATATAATTCAAACAAATAATAAAAATAAAAACTAGTTTTTGCGAAATCGCGAAGCGGTCCCAGCTCAACATAGTGTTCAGCAAAGTGGCCGTGTAGGCCAACGCTGGTTTTCCGCTGTGACCGCTTGGCCACTTCACGGAAGGCGACCAAAACAAATCATGTACTATGGAAAGAAACAAAAAAAAAATCAAAACAAAAAACACAAAATTCAAAACTAACAGGTAACAAAAATAAAAACAAACATGAAACCAAAACAAACAAATAGTAAATTAGAAAAAGCAGCAAACTGTGCCCCAATAACCAATATGATTTTTCACTACTCTAAGGGGTAGCAGACCTGCGTATCCACACCTCCACACATTCCCGAGGCAAAGGGTCTTGACAGACGAACACACAGTCAGACAGCAGACAGACAGCAAAGTGATCCTATAAGTTCTGTTTTTGCCAACAATGCCGAGATCGCTGCGAACACCTTTAGCTTGCTTGGAATTTTGAGTTGAACTCTAATTATAGTTACCAAAAGCAGTTGAGTGGATATATATGGTAGCTTCTTATTGCTATTGCGCCATTCTTCCAATAACCCCTGTAAGTACTTAAGTACGTAAGATGTCGAAGAAGCTACAGAGGCCACCCATCTAGCGCCCCACGCGGCGACGGCCACTGTGACGGATTCCCGCCACGCCCCTCATTTGTTATACAAATTTTATATACTACCCTCCGAGCGAATCCACCGAAAGGCTTCAAAGCTGCTGTGAAAAAGAACAATGGATAAAACTTGAATCTGCTACTCCTTAGGCGTTAGGGCACATTTGCAATTTGATACCTGAGATGCAGATTTTTCAGAAAGGAACTCTACATGATCTACATAAATTGCGAGCACTATTTAGCGTTTCAGAAAATGATTTGAATAGTTCGTTCATAAGGCGCCGGCACAATATTGATGGTTTTGCGTTCTCTCCGCTTTTTGTTTTGCTCCGAAGGGATTTCGACTATTTTCAAATCCTTTACGGTATGCAGAAAAAAAAATGTCTAATAATACTTAGGAGTACCTACATTCCTTATGTCTATTATGTAACCTGTATGCTTTCGATGGTAACTCCTGTTATACTATCACTGATCTGCCTTTGTTAATATTACGTTTTTTTTTTTATTTGACTGGAAGGCAAACGAGCAAGTGGGTCTCCTGGTGGTAAGAAATCTCCACCACCCATAAACATCTGCAACACCAAGGGTATTGCAGATGCGTTGCCAACCTAGAGGCCTAAGTTGGAATACCTCAAGTGCCAGTAATTTCACCGGCTGTCTTACTCTCCGCGCCGAAACACAACAGTGCAAGCACTGCTGTTTCATGGCAGGATTAGCGAGCAAGATGGTGGTAGCAATCCGGGCGAACCTTGCACAAGGTCCTACCACCTGCAAAACGTACTTAAATATACAAAGCCAGAAGTAAAATTACTTTCTTTTAAAAATTTGCAATCGCTCAACCACTTGAGCTGATAGGAATCATAAACAGATAAACAACTACTGAATCTGAACAGACAATGTAATAATCCGTGGATAGCCGTGAAGAAATTTCATTAAATTATTTAACCCGAGGACAATATGCAATTGCAAAGGTAGTTGTGATTGAGACGGTAGAAATGGGTTCCGTAGTGCACCCTCAAGGCTTTGCATGCACTAGTGGTGTAAGTAACAATAGCTTTTGAAAGTCGCGAATGCCAAAATTCCCGTCAGATTATTTTTTTCTTAGAGGTTGGACGATATCACCGGGTTAAAGGCAAAACCAACTATTACAGTGACTTTTTTGGACAAGATAGTTGGGTCTGCCCTTAACCTGGCGATATACTCATTTCTTGTCACATTGCTAAAAGACAAATTAAGTGATTTTGGAAATTGTTGCAAATTGTTAGCACTAAATTACAGTACAACTACCAGCACCAATATTGATACAAGAAAGCGTGCCTGAATCTGACACAACTCTATTTCTAGGGCCGATAGAACGTGTCAGATATTTTTACATGCTCCGCTGTGGCAGATATTATGCAGATGACAATATATTACACATTTCTTGCGGTTTTTTTTTTCAAAGCGAATGTGACCACTATATAAAACTTAATAAAGTTATATTGCGAATTTTCGTAGCATCCCTAGCATATACCGCTTTGATTAAATAAACCTTCAGCCCGTCACGCCGCCGGCAGCCGCCGGCATATCGCACAGATTCCATAGCCTTTTCAATCTTTCCGTTTAATTTGCCAAAAGAAAGAACACGTTGCATTTGTTGTTCGCCCGAAGTATGTTTTAATGCAAACTGTAGGGATTGACGTTTGTACGTAGTTTAAAGGTTGGTTGGACGGTGTGAACACCATTAAGGTTTCAGATGTTTTAACACATCTAGAATCAAAGAAACAAAAATTACTGTTTATCTGGTACTCGTTTTCATTTTCCGACTAACAATAGGTATTATATCATCAGGCCACAATCTTAGGGATCAGGATAATGATTCATCTATCCTACACAATTATATATAATTAAAAATAGGGGCTTTTTACTGCATAAGATGATGAAAATAAACAAGTCAGAAATATAAGGCGTAAAAAGTAGGATTTAACTTAGTTTAGTAAACCCTACTTTTTACGCTACAGCTAAGGGTATCCTATTAATATTCATTACATGAATCCTGTTTACATTTTACCTTATTGGCGAAGTTATTCTCTGCGACATTCAGTAATTTGTTAAGGACTAAGAGCTATTTGTTTACGCGAAGCAACATTTATCAATAGCATTCAATGGTTTTATTTCCTCAAAAAGATAAGCATTTTAGAGTTGGCAATTTCCCATTATGGTATCTGACGTCTGTCTAAAGGTCATTGCCGAGTCTACCAAGCAATATTATAAGCACTCGGTAACTTATAATGATTAGATGATAAAATCGATGAAACTTAAAACCATGACGATTGTCTACTATATAGTAAATCTCCATAAATTTCACATAGGCTCCCGGTCACTGCATACTTGACGGACATGGTGTTATCAAGGATCGAAACGCTATACCGTTACTGATTCAATGGCCACGATAATGTTATAGTTATGAAATAAAATACAGATAGTCGGGGAATTTAATAATTATATTAGTTGGCATTGAATTTTTAATTAGATATCCAGTGAGAATTCCACACGAAGTTACGAATGCCGCGTTTGGTTCCGCCTAAACTTATGACTTAATAAAACGTTACGTGTGCCGTATTTCACCAAGTGATAAAAGAATCAATGACAGCCTCGCTCTACCAATATAATTTAAAACCGAGAAATCTATTAACCACGCTCGCCCTGTCCCATGCCACGAATGGAAATCATAACCGGAGTTTCATATCTAATTAAATTACTCAGCTATCTCCATCGGAGTAATAGTTAATTTCGATTTTGGAATAGGCACACAAATTACGATGCTATATATTAGCTATGACGGAATTTACTGTGCTTTCATTGTTGATAAACGTTTCTAAATATGTTCACTTGAAACTGGACATCTAAATGTATTCAAAGACTTCTAACCACACACACGCACACACCTGTGTGTATGTTTGCGTGTATTTATTGCGCATATAACAAAGAGGTGTACCTTGTTTGTGCAAAGCGGCATTAATCTCTGGAATCATCGTCTATATTATCTAAGCTGGAATCACATATTACACTCGTTAAACATGATGATGATGATGGCCATCTCTAACTTTTCAGGAAATCATAGCTAATTTACAATGAGTTTAATGACAAGGCTTGTAATTTATAAGGTAATCATTAATTATTACCTACTGGCCTCGGTTGTGGTTTATTTTTATGAAAAGAGATGAACTGCAATTTATCCCATGCACAATATAATTATGCAATACAATCTTTAAATGAACAGCACCAAATGAAAAAAATTCAAATTAAATGACATTAAATTAAGAATATATAATTAATATGACCGTACTTCATAACACAGTCATCACACGTATGATAAAGTAACCACCGAACCAAAATAAATTTTAAATCGAACAATAACCTCGGCGCGTTTAAAGGAAACTCAGAAATCTCCCATACAAATACCTAATAAATTCAAAGGATTGACTCGAGGAGTAGTGAGAACTCGTCCATTTACAGAAGCCGCCATATTATGAGGGCATAAATCTAAGCGGAGTGTCGTCGGACGCTCGCTCGGCTCATGCGCCTCATGAATGGGCTTCGCAGATGAAGGATGGCCGAGCATTAAGCCGAAGGCTTCCGACTAAAGCCCGCTGTCAGCCACAACCTTAAATAGGCCGTTTTGACAACCAACGATACGTGAAATGAAATATCGAAGCAACTGACACGAATGACTCGACCTGGCTTTGTGCTCGAGGCGGTACAAATAATCTTCTGACAAAATAATCAGTAAATAGAAGTTTGTAAACAAACGTAATTATGATATCCGTTCGCGATGTACGTAAAATTTAAATGGACCACAATATAATGTAAATAAATTTATCATTCTTAAACCGTTTCCTCCGTTTTGACATCAATTTGGCGGCTTTGAATCTCGAGCTCAAAGCTGTATAAAAAGCACAATGGGATTATGCAGCCCTAATGGGCGACCGAACATGGGCATTAATCTCGTCATACAATATTGATGTTTCCACAATTTATGGTTCGCGCTCATAATCTCAAAGTCAAAACGCCCTATTAATGTGTGAAGAAACTCACCTCCTCCAAACAGTATCAAAGTGACATATTTTTATGAATTCCTCCGAGCTCGTTAGTAAAACATTTCGCTCTAATCCGCAGAATACAATTGAATTTGATCTTCAAAAACATGTTAAGATTTATAAATATTTGTAACATTACAAAAATTACAACAAATACGTCTGAACTTTTGCTTTATTAAAAAGCAAGAACAAACCATTCACAAATAACATCGCTAAAATTTTGAGAAATACTTTAAACAATATTGTGGACTTGACTTTTAAACACCGGTGCGCCATTGAGGTCTCCTCAAATTTGACTTTAATCTGTTTAGAATCAGGAGACATTCGCATCCAAAGCACGTTTTCTGATTGAATAAGATTTAATCTGTTCACTTCAAAAGCTCCGTGGTCTTAAAATTCCTAATCGTTGAATAATTTACTGGCGCATGCTTATTTTAGCTCGTATTAAATTAAGTATTGCTTTCTTATTTAACCATTGAGGCAGTGTAATACAATGGCATACATGCGAAAAGTAGTGCATTCTAGTCGGTTCCCATCAATATCTTTCACCGATCTTGTTGACTCCCAGGTTTCATGTTATGGCTGGATTCTTATTCAAAGTCAGCCGGTATCGGCAGGACAAGGGACATGAAGTGTGACACCGGGGACAACACGATCACCATGAGCGCCGTGAATTAATGTTGTGTTGTTCTGGCAGTCGTGTGTCTTTCGCCAAAGCACTAAATTATGTGCGATAGCAAAGTTCCCACATTCTCTCATGGGTACATTGATGTTAGATGTCAAGTGATTTTTTTGTTGAAATAATAGCATGATACATAGCACATACAAATGAAATGGAATTTTCAATGTATGCGATACAATACAAAATTGACGGCACATTGATAAATGTTTGTCTCGGCGATGTCAAATAAATTTTAATGTAAAAAAATGACCAAGTGACAGTAGCGATAACACCAGATAGACTGATTAATTAACAATTAAACTCAGAGGATCAATAAATGATTTAAATTTAAGTTTCTGTTGAAATGCACGTAATTCAACTAATTGAAAATGTTGCAAAACAAAAGTAGCTTAGTTTTGTGAGTAGAATCGAACCTTGGATTTAAAGCCCCGTGATGAGAAAAGCCCTGTATACTGAAGTTTAAGAAAGTGCATTTAAAAATTAAAAAAAAAACTTTTTTACTTCTCATTATCGTAAAATAGGTACTTATGGTGGATCTAGGTGACATAAAATTACTCTTTATGCTCTAGTGTATAAAGTAGAATCTTCCTCTAATACCAAGGTAAACAGGTGTCAACTCAACAGCCACAAACAAAATAGTTTCTTTATATTTTTTAATAATTTTTATTTTATGTAAAACTAAAACTCAATCAAAATAAATCAATAAAACTAAAAATGTGAAATTATATATGTAGCAATGCCTAAAAAATAACAGGTACTTAGGAAGAGGACTATTAATCTAAGTGAAAAGCTAAGTGTAAAACTCTAGCATTAAACCCATTTTCCCCTCGACGTGGATATCTACCCTCACCGGGTGGCTATATGAACGCCTCGGGTAATATAACTCGTTTTATGCTCTTGTTGTACAGTGTATCTACTATTTAATACCTAAATAAATTTGGTGGGCCGTACAATGTAAACACATTGTTATCCACACTAAATATCCGTACGTACAATACAATACAATAACTCTTTATTGCACACCAAAGCAGTACAGAAAATACAGGTATATATACATATACATAGAGACACCTACATACCTAATACTTATAGTGAGTGAAATTGGACGTAAGATACATCCAAAAATTGCAATCTAATTTATTTAGGCTTCTAAAAATATCAAGTACGTAATAATTACAATTGGTTTAGTTGCAAAAAATGTTTTAAAATATTTCAACACCTTCGGCGATCATAATTCGGGGCGTAACAAACAGCATTCGTTTTATTACCGTAGAATCGGTATGTTTCCTCGATAATAAAAGGTATTTAGACGGTAACACGTGACGACAGCCCCTGCAGCGGAGGCCGGGGACGCAAATTATGGCAATCCCGACACCTACGAGGCGCTAACTGCTGTTGCAACCTGCAATTTGCGGACGTGCAATGAACGGCGCTGCCGGCAACTCTGCACTGATTTACTCGTATATTCACAGTAAAGAACAGACAATATCTCGTATTAAGCGGGAAAAAATGGTTGTTTAAATATTAAGTCAGTTTTCGACTTCCCTAAAATAAAGATATCCCATTATCAACCAAAACACCTGGTAGACTGAGCTGCCGAACGCAACCGCGTGTAATACAGTCCGCGCGCCCTAGCCGGATGCCTACCGATCGCCTCCGCAAAACAATGGCCAAAAGGAAACAAGCGATCGGTTTTAAAATCAGCCTCGTAATCTCTGCGCCGTGTAATCTTGCAAATATTTATTATATGTCAAAACAATATGCCGAAATGGTACGCTTATTGCGATTTTTACAAATGCGTCTGGTTTGCTTGGAGCGCTCGTTAGCGTGAGGTACGAGGCATTGTGGGTGCCACAATGGGAGGCGGGTCGCGCCCGCGGCGCCCGCGCAGCGCGGGAATCGCTCGGCTTCGCGGTCAATATTTAAATCAATGTCCCTGTTAGTCTATCGACTGTGAACCACCATTAGGAACTATGAACTATAAACATACTTTGCTCACCCGCGACCCTTTGCTTTGCTATGTGTCGCGAATGAGCAAAGGAATTGTTTATAGTTCATTGGTATGGAGTATGGATCTCCGCAAAGTGACGCCTGATTCTATAAACTAAGTCAGTTTCATTGATAAAATAAGCTACGTATCTGATCGATAAAGACTATCGTACTTTTCAAAAACAGTTCCTAACATCCTTCATTATTATTTCATTATAAGCAATGACATTTAAACCAGGACGCACATTGCCGAACAAAATCCCCTTAAAAGAATGTCAGAACTATTGATTTGTTTGCGTGACAAATAAAATCATTCATAAATTCTATTCTATTCTATTCTATTCTATTCATCTCACAAAAAATAATTAAAATAATACTAGACGAAATTTGAACCTAGTCTTTTCTCTATTACGGGCGAATTTCGCTAGCGGCAAAACTCCACAACGCTTGACACTTGACAACAACGTACTAAGAAAAAAGAAGGCCAGTTTTACCAAAGTGGCAGGCGAGCATTCTACCAACCTACTATCGACCTACCGATCGACCTATCGACCAACCTATCGACCTAACCTATCCCGGTGATCTGAACCAGTGATTTTAGGCCAGTGATTCAAACTGGCGCTCATTTGGCTCGGACATATTTGGGCGCGCGATTGTGAATCTACAGGTATAATTCATCAAAGATTATAAGTATTGTTTATATCAATTATGGACGTAGTGGAGTAGCCTGATATAAATAAACTAACGTTGATTTGACGTTGTCCCTCACGTTTCTGAAAGACACAAAATATGTCAATATAGGTTTGTAACATTTATGAGAGCGGGGGGGGGGGGGGGGGGGAAAGAGAATAGCTAATTTGAATACTAAAAAAAGCAACAAACAAAATAAAATCTGCAATGCAAGCGTTAGGAACGATCCCGTTTTGAGATTAGAGTTGCTTCGAGGCGCTAACCTCAACTTAACAGTGCAGAAGCTCAATCGACTCAGTCTCGAAAATTTTATTTTTGGTTTGGTGAAATTTTCGTAAAATAGTAGTAGAATAGGTACAGAGGCGTATAACCACTTTTTGTGGCTCGTAAGGCTCAGCGTAATAAATTTAGGACACAATCACTAAAGAAGGTGCAGGTGGTAGGAGCTTGTGCAAGGTCAGCCCGGATTTCTACCACCATCTTGCTCGCTAATCCTGCCGTGAAGCAGCAGTGTTGTGTTTCGGCGTGGAGAGTAAGACAGCCGGTGAAATTACGGCGCTTGAGGTATTCCATCTTAGGCCTCTAGGTTGGCAACGCATCTGCAATACCCCTGGTGTTGCAGATGTTTATGGGCGGTGGTGATCTCTTACCACCAGAAGACTTACTTGCTCGTTTGTCTTCCAGTCGAATAAAAAAAAACAAAACAACTGCTCAACTTTTCTTTATTGACATTAAGTTTAAAGTTCTGATAATTCATTATTTAACAAGGATCATAATATGTGGCTATAGTGTCTCAATAAGAGTGCACTTTTTCAGATAAAAATAAAAACACGTAGGTACTTTTTGAGAAAGTTGTAATATTTTTATTGCACAATGCAATTAAGTGTGGAATAAAATATCCGGCAAATGGCCTACGCGGCTTTTATACCAGTTTGACAAAGATGTGAATGTGCGTGTGAATGTAACTTTGAGCAGAAATGTTTCAGGTTTATTCGCCTATACTAAAAGTTCACATAACCCCAAAGAAATAAATTGCTCTGCTTTGCTAATTTCGGTGGCCACTGAACACGAGAAAGACGATTTGCTCTCAAAATCGTTGCTGCAATAAACCCATTTTTGTAAAAGATTTTCTAAATCACTTATACAAGAATTTTAATATGCGGAAAAATCATAACGTGACAGCTGTCAAAATTAAATTTCAGTGGTGATACTTGAACAAGAGAAAGTATTACAAGAAATTTCAATACTGCGTTCTTATTTACTCATACGTAAAAAACGTTATATCATTTATACAGTACAATACAATACAATACAAATATTCTTTATTGATCACCAAAAACAGTACAGAGACATTACAAAAATAAATAACCGAACTAAAAAATAGAAAATAATTTTAATTTCAAGTTATTAACAAAAGAATTCAATTCAGAGTAAAAAGCGTGGGGTGCATTTTACTACTTTTCATAACTCTCCTCTCATAGATAGTTGCCAATAGAATGATTGTTACATTTACTTTATCAAGCACCCCACGCTTTTAACTCTGAATTGAATTATTTTGTTAATAACTTGAAATTAAAATTATTTTCTATTTTTTAGTTCGGTTAGCTATAAAAGCGTGTTTTTTTAATTTTTTTAAACTATTATTTATTTTCCATTTTTTAGTTCGATTTATTGCATTGTCATCGGTCCTTGATACGTATGCAAAGTTTCAAATTAATCAGACTTCTGGAAACTGGTGAAAATTAAGTTCAAAGATTCCGTTACATACATAGTTAGTTACAACCCAAGCTAATAAAAGCGTGTTAAAAATCAGGTAGACAATAGGCGGTCTTATCGCTAAAAAGCACTTCTCTACATTTATATTATTAGTAGTAGGTATTATTAGTAGTTTAAGCCTAAAGTATATAAAACCGACTCCAAAAAAATAAAAAAAATAAAAAATGGAACCGACTACAAAACCCCTGAAAATATTTTTCTAGGTACCTACTAGCTCGAAGTCGGTGCCTCAGCACGACCCAGCAGGAGTGGAGCAATAGGCGTCTATTTCACCTACAGACAATGGGTTTCAATCACTCCTGCTGGGTCGTGCTGAGTCACCGACTTCGAGCTAGTAGGTACCTAGAAAAATATTTTCAGGGGTTTTGTAGTCGGTTCCATTTTTTATTTTTTTTATTTTTTTGGAGTCGGTTTTACTTTTTTGTTAAAAAAAATTTTATTTCTCACTTTTTAGTGATTTGTAGCCAAAGTACGTCTCACAAAGATTGCATTAAGCCCAAACACGACTAACTTACGTTGTTTTATAACAGAGTTCCGTTGCCTACCTTCTGGCTTCAACATCAGATCAGTTCGAAAGAATTATTAATTTAAAGCTTCTTCTTACTCGCTTATCTACATATGTTAATCATGATCGTTTATAGATGAGCGAGTATTACTTAGCTTCGACGAGTTCCATTGGTCACCTATGGTCTTCTTCATCAGGTCCAGGTTACCAAATGATACTTTCTGAATGTAAATGCTTACCTTAACACTAAAAATTCCAAAATCGCCATAGGTGTGCCTATAAAATTTAAGCAACCTCGATTTCCCTAGGATCCCATCATCAGATCTTGACTTGGTGACAATGGGACCACCTCAGAAGAATACCCTTTCGAATAAAAAAAAAATTTTGAAAATCGGTCCACAATTGCCGGAGTAATCGGTGAACATACATAAAAAAAAAATACAAACATTGGAACATAGAACCTCCTCCTTTTTTTGAAGTCGGTTAAAAATATACCTCAACTTGGAATATTCCGTACAAATAATCCCTAGAAAAATATATTTTTTTCTTTTTTGTAATGACTACGGAACCTTATTTCAGGCGTGTCCGACACCCCCGGCCAGTTTTTCAAAATATACCCGCGCGAAGACAGGGCGGGACGCTGTTTAATTATAATAATAATGTAAAATTAGGCTTTGACGGCTAATTAAGTACCTACTGTCCGGTATTGATACTTGATTAATAAATCGCGGCGCAAAGTCCCGTTGGGGCAAGCGCGTGGCGGTCGCGAGCGATCTTCCTCTGTTTTACGACAAAATAATATTCTTTAATTATAATGGAGCGTGGTGAAGTAAAAAGGCGACGCACGCGACATCTGTATTAAATTTTAATGGTGCACCTGCATCGAGATCGGGTTTGCAGGAGATCACTTGGCATTCGACGGGGAATCTGCATCGTGGTAGCATAATTAAAAATAAATTATTAGTCGTAATATCGGCAAGTTATCTTTGTTAATACTGGGTGAAAAAAAATTAAATAGGCCGAAGCATAGCGATACCACCCAATTTTATGTAAAACCTGTAATACTAAATGTTCACAAACAAATGATATTGATTGATTGATTAATCGAAAAGTAACGTCCGGGTATTGGTCACTGTCCCAGTAGTTGTCATCTTTGATTATTTGTCATTAAACTACCTAGCCATCCCCGAATCAATATTTATTTCTGATAACAATAGGTAAGTACATGTCAAATTACAAAATTAAAATTAAAGCCATTATATTAGCCATTGTCCATTTTCGTCTACGAAGAATTTGTGTCTCGCTGTCCCGCGGGAACTATGTAATTATCCGAAGTAAAAACAATTTTTCATCCTTCCCAGGTTGTCAAACTATCTCTATGTAAAATTTTATCATTATTGGTCGAATACTTTAAGCGTGAAAGAGTCCTCGCATTCGCATTTGTGTGCTAGTGTTAGCTATGTTACTCGTTCATGATTATAGCTAATTTATTGAATCAGGCGTTACTTTGCGGAAATCCATATCAATGAACTAAACACTTACTTTGCTCGCCCGCGACCTTGCGATAGCTGCATCTATGCAAAAAACGTGTGTTCATACAGTTCCTCCACCTCTACACTGTAACGCTTTTTTCATTATCACGAAAATAAATATCTTAAGATAGTCGAGAGTTAAACGAGTGCTTGAGTGGAGATCGCGTCTTGGCAAGCGTAGTGTAGGACGCCCTCTAACCAGGTGGACTGACTATCTGCAAAAAGCTGCTGGTAGAAGCTGGGTGCGTCGAGCCGAGGACAAGGCGCTTTAGCCCTCATTGAGGGAGTCCTATGTCAGCAGTCAATGCTAGGGGCTGATGGTAATGAGTTAAGACTCGCTTAGCAATAGATTGTACAAGATTGTACAAAACGAGCATAAAACGAGCCATTTTTCACGGGTCGTTCATATATCCCAGCCGGTACGGCGAGGGTGAATAGACACGTCGAGGGGAAAATGGGTATACCTAATGCTCGAGTTTTACACACTGCTTTTCACTTCGATTGAGAGGAAATTAATTAGCAACAGTGGAAACAATTGTTCACTTACTAGGTACCTTTTATTTTTCATAAATTGCTATTAATTGTACATTTTTAGTTTAACATAAAATAAAAATTATTAAAAATATAGAAACTTTTTTGTTTATGGCTGTTGACAATGATTACCTTGGTCTTAGACGAAGATTTAATTTTATGCACTAGAGCATAAAAATGAATTTATGTCGCCTACATTCAGCATAAATACCAACTTTACGAGCATAAATGAAAAAAGCTCTGGTCGGTTTGCGAACCCACATTTCCTAAACTACTGTTGATAATAAAAATAATGAAGATTACGATTTGGAGTCTTTTTGTATTTTTTATTTCAACTCCAAATTTTTGTTTCTTTTACGGTCTTCCCGTGAAAGTTTATATAAATTTCACACGAAAACACATGCCGAAACATGAATGCACAGAAAAACCAGAAAAAATAGACCAGCGCTGGGAATCGAACCCAGGTCCTCAGCATTCCGTGCTGCGTGCTATTCCCCTACACCACCACTGGACAGGAAACTAGACACGAATTTTTCCTATGCACCCATATCTCGACATGGATTCTTTTCATTAGTCGCTTTAGCTTTTGTTTCTCAACGAGAAACATTTTTCACTCCCATGAAACTATCCGTTCACCAGGGACAAGAGATGTCGCTATTAAGCAATCAAATCAAGATTACGATTTGGAGTCTTTTTGTATTTTTTATTTCAACTCCAAATTTTTGTTTCTTTTACGGTCATCCCGTGAAAGTTTATATAAATTTCACACGAAAACACATGCCGAAACATGAATGCACAGAAAAACCAGAAAAAATAGACGAGCGCTGGGAATCGAACCCAGGTCCTCAGCATTCCGTGCTGCGTGCTATTCCCCTACACCACCACTGGACAGGAGACTAGACACGAATTTTTCCTATGCACCCATATCTCGACATGGATTCTTTTCATTAGTCACTTTAGCAGCGACACTAACGCAGCACGGAATGCTGAGGACCTGGGTTCGATTCCCAGCGCTGGTCTATTTTTTCTGGTTTTTCTGTGCATTCATGTTTCGGCATGTGTTTTCGTGTGAAATTTATATAAACTTTCACGGGAAGACCGTAAAAGAAACAAAAATTTGGAGTTGAAATAAAAAATACAAAAAGACTCCAAATCGTAATCTTGATTTGATTGCTTAATAGCGACATCTCTTGTCCCTGGTGAACGGATAGTTTCATGGGAGTGAAAAATGTTTCTCGTTGAGAACGTAGATCATAGATGGCGTTAGTGTCGCTGCTAAAGTGACTAATGAAAAGAATCCATGTCGAGATATGGGTGCATAGGAAAAATTCGTGTCTAGTCTCCTGTCCAGTGGTGGTGTAGGGGAATAGCACGCAGCACGGAATGCTGAGGACCTGGGTTCGATTCCCAGCGCTGGTCTATTTTTTCTGGTTTTTCTGTGCATTCATGTTTCGGCATGTGTTTTCGTGTGAAATTTATATAAACTTTCACGGGAAGACCGTAAAAGAAACAAAAATTTGGAGTTGAAATAAAAAATACAAAAAGACTCCAAATCGTAATCTTGATTTGATTGCTTAATAGCGACATCTCTTGTCCCTGGTGAACGGATAGTTTCATGGGAGTGAAAAATGTTTCTCGTTGAGAACGTAGATCATAGATGGCGTTAGTGTCGCTGCTAAAGTGACTAATGAAAAGAATCCATGTCGAGATATGGGTGCATAGGAAAAATTCGTGTCTAGTCTCCTGTCCAGTGGTGGTGTAGGGGAATAGCACGCAGCACGGAATGCTGAGGACCTGGGTTCGATTCCCAGCGCTGGTCTATTTTTTCTGGTTTTTCTGTGCATTCATGTTTCGGCATGTGTTTTCGTGTGAAATTTATATAAACTTTCACGGGAAGACCGTAAAAGAAACAAAAATTTGGAGTTGAAATAAAAAATACAAAAAGACTCCAAATCGTAATCTTGATTTGATTGCTTAATAGCGACATCTCTTGTCCCTGGTGAACGGATAGTTTCATGGGAGTGAAAAATGTTTCTCGTTGAGAACGTAGATCATAGATGGCGTTAGTGTCGCTGCTAAAGTGACTAATGAAAAGAATCCATGTCGAGATATGGGTGCATAGGAAAAATTCGTGTCTAGTCTCCTGTCCAGTGGTGGTGTAGGGGAATAGCACGCAGCACGGAATGCTGAGGACCTGGGTTCGATTCCCAGCGCTGGTCTATTTTTTCTGGTTTTTCTGTGCATTCATGTTTCGGCATGTGTTTTCGTGTGAAATTTATATAATAAAAATAATGCTCGATCTAATAAAATAATTAATAAAAAATTCGAATTTAAACTTCTACATATACCTAGTGTTCTTTTTTTTCAACACTCAATATTTCGACTTATCGGGTTTGACCAGGGAACCCTCGAATGCCAATCAAATATTAGTTTAATTAAATAGGCAGCACATATTATCTTCATTTGTCTACCAACGACACACTTTAACTTTCTTGGATACAATCACCAGCACCAATATCTGATACGACTCTATTTCTACAGCCGGAAGGATGGTGTGAGATATTTTTGCACACTCCGCTGTGGTAGATATTAATGCTGGTGACTGTACTAGTAAAAAGTCTGACCCTTCCACCTGCTTCAACCCCGATACACAACTTTCGTTTCCCTCCTTTATTCCTGATTTCACACTTACACAGTATAAATTCAGTAACTAAACTACAAACAATGTACAGAATTTGTACAGAATTTGCACTCATTTAAAGTAACAGCGAAATAGAATTAGTGGTTTTGAGTACGGCAAAATCTATTTTTGAGCAATCAAGTTGAGCAGCGCTTGCTTATAGTTTCCTTTCCTGTTAATTAGTTAATCCATTTATAGTTTTATCCATATAAATAAGCCGGCGAGAGCGGAGGCATGCTTTGAGTGCGAATTCGTGTGGTTGTTAGATTTGTTACTTTTTTACACTGTGACATTTCTCCTACCTACTTGATCATTCCCTTTGTTTATGTTCCACTGATCACATTTTAAGCCTGAGCACCTGGGCGACCGAGTTTTGCTCGGGCTAAAAATCGTTTTTTTTTTTTATTTGACTGGATGGCAAACGAGCAAGTGGGTTTCACAAGTGGGTGAAATTGCTGGCGCTTGAGGTATTCCATCTTAGGCCTCTAGTTGGCAACGCATTTGCAATACATTTACAATACCTGGTGTTGCAGACGTTTATGGGTGGTGGTGATCTCTTACCATCAGGAGACCCACTTGCTCGTTTTCAATCCAGTGGAATAAAAGAAATTGGAAGCTATGACAGTACAGCTTAGAATACATACACAAGCGGTCCTAAATACTCCTAAAATTTTAATTTTTGCGACAGTATGCGGCGGATAAAAATTCGTCTCTACTTTTAAAAAAAACTCGTAGTTTAAAATAGATAATTTGTCTGAGTGAACTTTATAGACATTATATCAAGGTTCAATTTTGTTGACATATTGATTTTAGATACGAGATTTTTTCAAAGTAGTGACGAATAGTTTCTTGTAGTTTTAGATCAGTAAATTAATAAATCTGTATAAATTAAATTAAACATAAAACCAAGCATTAGTCTCGAAGACAGGTGGTTAGGTACAGTGACTTCATATGGGCAATTAATAGGCAGCCAATGTACTGTCCATTATAACCGCCTCAAGGTTCATTCTAGTTACCGCCACTTTGTATAAATTACATAAAATAAGCACATCAAGAAAGGGATGGATTTATCTGATTAATATGGCGTAGACAGTGACGGGTGATGTGGGGGGCAGGTGTCGCGACACATCTGCTGGCCTGGTCGGCACGTGGCTCAACCCTCTAAGTCGACCTCGCTTGCTGACTACAGGAAAAAGTTGAAACCTTACCTTTAATTAGCGAGGATGACCTCAAAATCCTTAGGTCTCCCGTAGTTGTATTTCAGGATATCTAGGATATAATATAATTTTTAGGGTTTTGTAAATCAAAAGGAAAAAACGGAACTATGTTACACTTAATGTTTGCGGATTCTTTGTTGTCCGTCTGTCCATTTCTTAACCCCCGACGCAAAAAGAGGGGGTGTTATAAGTTTGACCGCTACGTGTCTGTGGCAACGTAGCTCTTAAAAGGGTGAACCGACTTGAGCACGGTCTTTTTATTTGAAATAAGGTTTTCTAGTGATGCTTTTTAGACATGTTCTATCAAAATCGATTAAGCTATTTTTGAGATATTGAACCCTGAAGTGACAATTTCGGGGGTTTTCCAACTGTTTTTTGGCTAGGTTATTTCAAGAACGTGTAAGTACGAAGAGTATGCAGCTGAAATTCAGATCCAATAGATTCCTACTCAAGTCTGCTGCCGCTTTAAGCTGTGATAATATCAAAATTCTAATTCAACACAATCAAGCAACGTGTTTTCGTGCAGATTATTGTTACCGAAAAACATAGGGAACTTTTGGTTGTTCCAGAAACTTGACATTTGGTACCTATGAAGTTACCTCTCAGAGTCATTTAGGGTAAACGTACGCAGAGGGTAAATCTACGGAATCCCATACATTTCAGTCCGAAATGTCTGAAATGTATATGTTTGCGTACCTACTGCGTACGTTTACCCCACATGACTCTATACTGAATCCAACAAGAAAAGCCAGAAAACCATATATTTATGTCTGTCCGTTAGGTCAGTACCCATCGAAAAATACGCCACACTGCGTACATTTTGCTTAGGCGAGAGGCTCTGCTAACACTGGAAATACCTACATAAATATCATTTTTTACTGAATTTATACTGTATAATTTGCACAAACCTGCGAAGCAATTCAATGGTGCGTGTGAAGTTCCCAATCCGCATTGGGCCCGCGTGGGAACTATGGCCCAAGCCCTCTCATTCCGAGAGGAGGCCTGTGCCCAGCAGTGGGACGTATATAGGCTGAGATGATGATACTGTAAAATTTATCCAGATATTCCCACAAAATTATTGGAATAAAATCTCGAACGACTGGGTTTACAGTCATGGAATTAGGCACAGTTGGTTTTAACGGAAACTAATTTGGAAAACAGTTGGAAAATACTTGTTTTCGAATCTTGGGTGTTTAATATGTATTTAAGTATGTTTATCTGTTGTTTAGAAGGTAAAACTTTATTTATAAACAAACAAACAATACAATACAATGATTAACAGAAATAAATAAAAAAAAACTAAAACTAACTTAACTACTCTAAACCTAAAAATCTATATTTGGGTAAGGCCGCGAATTTTGACCAATGTAACATAGAAATAACATAAAAAAAATAGGTAACGTTATCATAAAACGTAACGTAAATTTTGATAAAGCCTGGATCATACTGGCAAATATTCTCATTAGATAATGTGTCTATAAAAAAAATACATGTCATATAATAAAGTGAAGTTATTATTTTTACTAGAACTTTATTTTTGTTTTTTTTTTCGACAAAAGTTGTAGTTGATAGACATAACTTATTAAAAACACATTATACATTTCACTATCCTAAAATTAACACCATTGTTCCACACAGAAACATATACAAATTATCTATATAATATAGTTTCTGACCAGAGGCCGTATTGCCTAATGTTTTTGACACTCGTGATCGCAATCAAATGACATATTTCGCATACAAAAGCTGTCATTTTATTGCGATCGCAAGTTCCAGAAACGTTAGGCAAAAAGGCCTCTGATCCTAAACATGTCCTATATGGGATCTATAGAGTTAAAACTGAATGTGGAAGTACCCTCTAGTTGACAAAATATCTTTCCAAAAGTGTCTCTTTACATGCCTCTATAACAGTGACCATAAGGTGCACATTTATAAGCATAATGAATTTGGATAAGTGGTTGTGAGCATGCTTGTGACTTCGACTGTACAAGCTTAAACTTATTTAACTTCAAAATATCAATTTAACTAACTTACTGTGTAGTCATTGGAAACCTAATAATAAACTGGTGTAAGTTAGAATTTTTCTGTGTGCACTTCCCTTTACCACATTTTTTCGTTACGTTATGTAAAAAATACGTTGCATTTTGTAAAAATGTAACGTAATCGTAACGAAAGTGTAACGTATTTTAAACAAAAACACGTTTATCATGGTGAAATAACAACATTTTGAACATAATAATACATGCTACTTACATGGAAAAGATTACCCTATCTCAGGAAAAAACACCAGTTAAAAATAATCACTACTTACCCTTAAAATCGGACAAGCACTTTTGACGTTATTTCGAAAAACTTTCTCCGCGTCACGTTTGATGGCTGTTTGTAAACAAACTGATGACATTTATTTATCTCTTATGTGTTGCCCTATTAGAGTATTAGTTTCTAGTGCACAAAAACATATTTCTATCAAAATTGGCGTTAAAAATAGCTTTATAAAGCGTCACCAAAGTATTCGTAACGAAAACGTGGTTTTTTGGCACGTGAAAAGAAATAAATATAAAAAAAGAAAATTATTTGATTATCATGATTCCGAAATCGGTAGAGCTATCGCTATATCATTAAATTTCGTTTAAACAAAATCATGATCATGAGAAGTTAAAAACCATGAAAATAATAAGGTATTAAGTACTCCCGGCCGAAAAAAATAGTCAATTTTCGTTACGTTTTGGACGGAAATATATTTTTATTATTTTTTTAAAAGGGTTTAAATGAATTATCTCATTTGCGACCTTTATACTTCATATCGCGTAATATAATAAAAAAAAATGAAACCTCTAGGGGTTACCAGTTTTTTTTATCAGCTTTCCAAATTTGAAACGTCGAAATTGGTCAAAATTCGCGGCCTTACCCATTTACAAATATCACCCAAGTCGCTGCTATGGGCAGGGTGCCCATAAGGCTGGCTGCGTTTCCTCGTTGTATGGCAATGCCAATACGTTGGCCGAGGAAAGAGCCAGCCCTATGTTGTTTAGTATCTTCTCTCTAGTAGCTTTCCTTAGTTTGGGACTAGGTTAATTGGTGTCAAGTGTCTCAGGAAAAATAACAGGCTACTAATTTTGCGTCATATAGAGGAGAATTTTAATTCAACTGCCGGATATAATAGATTACGTGTGCAAAACCGAGGATAAAGTCTTGTAGTTTTTATACATACCTTTATATAAATAGCCTATTACCCCCACGGATATACGTGTTTATTTATTTTAGTTTACACGCGTCGTATTAATGTCAGACAGTGAACAATTACGCCTTATTAACTTACTTCTTAATCCCCATAGCTAAGTCATTTTAATTTACAATAACTGAATTAAAAAAAAGTAAACCGGTCAAGAGTATGTTAAATCTTACTCAGTGTCGGGTTCCGTAGACGTTACTAAAAAGAGTTTGCCAGCAAAAGAGCGTAGGTATCTCTATAAAACTCAGTATTCCGGTAATATCCCAAAAACGATACATTCGATCATGTTGAAACCAATTTTGGTTTTAAGTACCTAAATACCAATGTATTTATTCAGTTTTACCTCTGTGATTTTATTCATATTTTTAAAGATACAGTTTGGAAAAAAAAAGGAAGGGGGAAATTATTTTCTTATTTTTTTTAGAATCCTTAGTGTTTAAACGATCTGTCAAGATATGTTTTTAAATAAAAAGTCTGTAACACACAGGTGGACGGACGGAGGGACGGATAGAATGAAACTTTAAGGGTTCCGTTTTGGCGTTTTGACTACGGAACTCTCAGTAAATTTCAGCTTGATACGCCTTACCGAGAAAAAGGGTCTTGACAGACAGACAGATAGACGGACAAAAAGTGATCCTGTAAGGGTTCCGTTTATCCTTTTGAGGTACGGAATCCTAAAAATAATTTATTTCAATACTCAATACTCAATATTTTAGAGCTCTTTCACAATGGTTACAGATGTTATAAAAGGATATGCGATCATCATGGACCCTGTTGGGCACAGCAATATTTATAGGTACGAGTACAAGAGCTAGGGCAGCTTTTATATAATTAATAAATTTTATCATAAGCTATAAAGCTATTAGAATCACATTAAACTTTATACTTTTATGATATTCTTATTCAATTAATATGAGATCATGTCCCTTTTGTCTATAGGATTATTTTTATTAACCTTATATTAAATTTACTAGGTTTTACCCGCGGCTCCGCCCGTGTGGTATTCGGTTATCGCGCTGTTCCGGGATGAAAAGTAGCCTATGTCACTCTCGGGCCCATAAACTATCTCTATGCCAAAAACCACGTCGATCCGTCGCTCCGTTACGGCGTGAAAGACGGACAAACACACAAACGTACAAACACACACTTTCGCATTTATAATATTAGTAAGTAAGTAAGTATGGATTATCTATCGTCTGGGTATTCATTTATTGAGTAGTAAGTAGCATGCAGACCACATATAGGAACAAATACAACAGCGAATATCAACAGCTACTCATTCACGACTTCCATACTTTTTTTAGAGAAGAGTACGAGTATTATTAGTGTAATCCATACGTTAAATTAAATATTACCAATAAGGCTTAATTTGCACGAAAAATCATTTTACAATAATATACAATTTACTGCGACCGATTAATTTAAAATCAATTTATAATCATTTTATAGCTCGGCTGATATTTATATTGTCGTTGTTGTGCTACCAGTACGGTGCCAACGCCAGCAGGGAAACATTACTTACTTAACCTGTGAGTAATTAGGTATCGACTTGTTATATCACCTCGAGAAGTATAGCGCCATAATTAAACCCACCACTGCCTTTAGGGCTTGTGTACATTGTATCTTTTTTACGCGTAAACTGTGTCTGCCGTGCGTGTGTTCACGCGCAGTGTAGAGTTTCGCGCCAATTTCGTGCCCTTCTTCAACCACTGTCCACCTAATGCTGAATGTAATTCGCTTCTATTCAAATGCATGTCATTCCATTCGGTCTTATGCCTTTCATGTCCAATAATCTCCCCAGGCACTCTATTGAAATCGTCACCCCAATTATTATTTATTCAATTACAATTACCTCCTGGCTTACTGTTACTTAAAACTTGCTATACTGTGGTATTTTTTCTTTTATTTTTGTTATATGTACTACCAATTTCTGATTTTTCCAACCAGCCATTTAGCTTATGGAGGGGGCATGCCACTTTCAAGCTTACTTAATATTTTGCAAATGGATCCCTAAATCCGAAATGAATCTTCAAAAACCCATAATGTTTTTGAAAGACCTAAACTAAAACCATAACTTAATATTAAACAATACAAAGAGCACTATGAAAAAAATATTAAATATTCGTAGAAATAGCAAGAGTAACAATTGCCTGAACTAGAAATCTAAGATTCTGTTGTATTTGAGGCGACAATATTACTTAATTAAATTATCATCACCGACAAAAAACGTTTCCATTCTTAACACAATATTTCTACCTTGACGAGTTTTTACGCATGCAGCAGAAATCATCTAGGACAGAAATAGAATCCAAGAATAAGAAGGTTTATTAATATTTTAAAATATTCTAAAATAAACCTTGCCAACGGCACTTGATATTACCGCTTGGGGACAATCATGTCACGAAGCTCCTTCATTATTACAAGTAGCCTCATCAATTTATTAGCATACTAACAATTTTACCAATTGAGGCTGCGACGTACCTACCATAATAATAATTATATTTATAACATCTGAATACAAAGTAGCTTAATAATACAATATTAACGAAAATACTTAATGAGAACTTAAGTGTAAGTTGGTCCCGAGTTTACAGAGAAATGCAAGAAGGTACATGCATGTACATACATTTTTAACTTAGGTATGCATTTACATATAATCTGCGTTGTATTGGTAACGATAAGGTAACTAATTGCTTCTTTAACCAGGCGTACCTATGATTAGTAATCTCTATTAAAATGTTTATCGAAATTGTTAAAATCCAATTTAAATGCATGTACACCGCGAGATACTGCATAAACAACGGTCGGCAAAAATGGATTGGCTACGAAAAAAAATCATGGAGATTTATTGGGATAAGAAGAATTTTAACGAAACTCATGACGCGTCGCTGCGGGAAGTACCTAAGTGGATAAACAATTGCATATGCTAACTTTTATTTTCAAATATGTATATACCAAATAATTTTGTAGAACGTGAAATCGCTGGCACCGGCGAAAATAATGATAATCGCTAAAATACACTTCGCTAAAATAAACATGTTTTGATCAAATAGCAATTGATCGCCACTCTTGAGACTCTTGCTCTAGGTACTACTATATCTTGATCTTAATCTTGATTTGGAGCTGCTATTTACCTCCTATAGCTAGTAATTTTTGCAACTATTCCCCCATGAGATATTTTTTCGGCTTCACTCTAAATTGATAGGGAAAAAAGCAGCCCAGCATATATCTACCTAATTATTAAAAGATTTAACTTTCAACATTGATTCGTAGCACAAAAGATTAACTAATTCATGACCAACGCTAGGGGGTTCTATGGTCAATGCAATGAAGTTCCATAACTCAGTCTTATAAGATTACGTTTGGCAGCAGAATATTAATATAAATAAAATTAACCCTGTAACAAACCGTTAAATTGTGAACTCAAAGTTATATTTTGATTTTAAAAGATTTACGAGTAATTTATCAATAATGATTTATTTAAACGCTAGTGTTCAACTTGTGTGAACAAATCTTTATCCTTTTTAAAATTACATTCATTCACTCACTCAGTCATTCACTCTTGTCATTCGTAAAGCATAAATAAATTGATACAGTTACTAAACAAAAATAATATAGATACACTTATTTAGTTTGGAAAAAAATGTTTTGTAATACTACTAGCTAGCTACCAGATTAAAGTGCGTGAGTTGGCGCCAAAGCAGTCAAAACAACGAATCTGTAAATAACTACTAGGTACATACTATTCTATCTACTGATTGTACAACAAGAGCATAGAACGAGCCGTTTTACCTACCCGAGGCAGTTATTAAACCACCCGAGCCGATACCGCAAGGGTGGATAGATCAGTCGAGGGGAAAATGGGTTTAATGCTCGCGTTTTACACTCTGCTTTTCACTTCGATGGCGAGGAAATGAAATATCAACAGCGGAAACAATTGTCCACTTACTATCTACCTTTTATTGCTCATGCATTACTATACATTTTTTTTAGTTTTATTGATCTATTTTGATTGATTTGATTGATTTTTAGTTTTATATAAACTAAAAAAATTCAAACAAATATGTAGTAACTTCTTTGTTTGTGCCTGTTTACCATCTGTTTACACCTGATTGCCTTGGTCTTAGACGAAGATTTTACTTTATGCACTAGAGCCGAAAAATCATTTCATGCTGCCTAAATCCAGCATAAATACGAACTTTACCAGCATGAAAAGTGAAAACTAATTTACAGTATTCAGTTACATTTCATATTCATAAGGCAAATGCTGAAGCCTCCAAAATTGGTTTTCTGTGCATCCTGTACAATGTCTTGTTAGAAATCTGTCACAGATGGATTTGCTCATAAAATTATTACAGGCGTTTCGTATCGCCAGAATAATCTCCACTTGGCTGCAGCATTTTATAACGAAAAGTACAGTCAAATAAGAAGAAATTACATTTGAATAGATCAACAGACACTATAATATAAGATTGCACAACAAGTGCATAAAACGTGTCATTTTAACACAGACGTTTAAATCCACCCATGCCGTACGGAATTCGAGAAAAGAATGGGATTTATGAACAAATTATAAACCGAATTAGAAGCAATAGGAGTGCAACTAAATGTGTTCATTTATTACCTTTTAATTTTTAATGGATTGCCATTTCTATGATAGGTAGGTACCTAACTTGTAACAATTGAATAGATTTATTAATTTATTGACATAATAAATAAATACATCATTTTCAACAATTGACATTTCTTGTGGTTGTTTGTGCCCGATTGCTTTAGTCTTAGACAAAGATTTTATTTTATGCAATAGAGCATAAAAAGTAATTTCCATCCATCGAGCGTAATCAATACCTACCGCTACAAAGTTCTCGAGTAAAGGAAGTCGAAAAATAATTTTATATTGTTCATCAATCATAGATAAATTAAATAATGTATATATTGCGTGTCGAGAGCTCTATGTTCAACTGCATGTACTTTTTTTGTAAAATATATATTTATGATAATATAGATAAGATTAAATTAATTAAAACGAAATAGTTAAACGCTACGCGTGCTATCAAGGACTGCGCTTCGGGTCTTCGCGTGTTATAAAAATCTGTACAGTCAACAGAAGATATATCGGAGCCAAGGTACCAAGGATCTCAGTTACAAACATCACGCGTGGACGCGTTTTTACAATAGAGTCGGTGGAATTTGGAACACCTGATCCTGATTATCAAATGTTTTTAAAGCCAGCTAACTGTGCACTCATATGGGACGTTCATAGAGTACAACATTTAGGTAGACAAGATGGGAAATTGAGAGCCAAGTTGGGTAAACGAAATAATATGTGATTTCGTACACTTACCCAGTGCGTACGTTTACCCCGTTTTAACAAAAAAATATCCACTTTTCATGCAAATTAATTATTGCTGTATAAATTTTTGATATGTATCAAATACAACCTTGACTGGTAGGTACCTACATAAATCACTTTCAAACAAATAAAAAACCGAGGTGAGAAAAAATTTAACAAAACGAAATAATATTCCACTTGAATCCACATGAATAAGTATTTGGTTGTGTTATTGCGAACAATATTTAAGTAAATGGCTGGAAACCTGCACTAACCTGTAAAGCAATTCAACGGTGCGTGGGAACTATGGCATAGGCCCTCTTGTTCTGAGAGGAGGCCTGAGCCTAGCAGTGGGACGTATACAGGCTGGGATGAATGGATGGATATTAACAGAGGCGTCAACATAATTTAATTCCATTTTACTCTTGCTCTAGGTACTCTTTACTCTTTGCCTATATTTAATAACTAACCTACACATGGACTACAACGGGACCATTTCTAATAAAGTATGATTCCACAGGCAACCGCCAACCGCAAACTGCAGACCGCAGCGAAAGACCGCAAGTAACAGGATTTCTATAATTTTGTATGAAATACAATTGGCAAGCTGGCAGCAAGTTCAAGACGTGACAGTGACAGAACTATCCGAATGTATTTCATGCAAATTCATAGAAACCAGTACTATTGCCTGCGGTCTAAGTTGCAGTCAAAAGTTTGCGGTTTGCGGTCTACAGCCACTTTTAAAATCACACCTTTATAAAATATTATGCGACCTTGTCGCAATTAGCAAATGCCGCCGCGCCCTTGTCAAAAAGCTACTGTGACATTTATTATAGGTAGTGAATGTTTCTGATATGGGACGTAACTGGAATAAACTGTGGCCATAAACTGTGTCAAATAAAAATGCAAGACAAATAGCGACCTTACTACCAATTCGGTTACCTGTGACCAAAGTGTGACCACAGCCATTGCAATAGTTATGGTCGAAATTTCGAGGTACCTCCCAACTAGCAAATTGCTCTTGAGAAATGCATACTGAAATGCATATAGTCTTAAATAAGTCACAGGAAAGCTATTGATAATGTTTGTCGTCTTATAAACGCATTGGTAACCAAAAAATAATGCTAGGAGTAATAATCTGGAAAAACATATCTCGAAAGCGCATTGGAGATTACAATACATGGCTTATTCAAGTACAGTCCTACAGAAGCAAGATATGAGACTTTAACTCTCCGCTAAATACATTAGTTTCAATAAAGTCTTATCCAAGTCTAACACTTCTCTACAGAAATGCGATAATAGAACTTATATAGGACTAGTAGGCTTTAGAATGTCATTATTGTGTCACCTAAGACTAAAATCCTGTATCAGAATGATTCGTGACTCTTACAGGAGCAAAAGCAAAATGGGAAATTAATTGCTCTTATATGAAGCAAAAAGTTCTGAACCAACCTTTTTTTGCTTTTTTAGGACCTTGTTTTTAACAAATGGCGTCAGCGCCATATTGTTAATAACAATGTTTAATATAATATTAGCTACGAACAATTTTTACGATTTTACTGGATTGAACCATTATGGAAACAATAAATATTTCATTGTAAACAGGTCACATGGAGCGGCATTTAAATTACTTTCAGTTTATAATTTAAATCAGAGAGCAAAAGTTTCACAAAAGCATATTGTCAGATATCAGATCTTGTAACAGCAGGCACGTGAAATTGTTATATTGGAGTATATTTTAAATATAGGAAAATATAGGGGGGCATTAAAAATATACCACAAATACACATATATAACAACGAAGTAATCATCTTCGCACATAAAAAAGGTCGTAGCTAGTCACAATTAGTCCGCATAAATAACTCATGAGTCCTGCATTTTTTGTGTTGTCAAAGGTTGTCAAATATTATTAATTAAATTTAAATTCACACGAACTAAGACGAACGCTCCCAAATTTATTTTTAAACTGACTGATAGTCGCATATTGATTCTAGATTAGCAGTGTGCAAGATTTGTAGCACAATGCAGTGCGTTTTTAAGATCAACATGGGAGCAAATAGCATTTTCCATGACCAGCACAAATTCAAGAACAAAGATCCTGAATTTTGTGCCCAAAACCGGTCTTAAAGAGTATTACAAGAGTATTCTAAGACTATATCAAAATGCTTTAAGCTTTATTGAAAACGCATTCGTGGCTTATTCAAGACTACATTTTGCTAGTTGGGCTACTTTTAGCAGTCTAGATAGGTAGCTTAGATGTCGTTGAATCCAAGAGGATGTAGATTTAGAATGACAATAGCAAAAGTTTAAAAGATTAAATATTGATAACTGACACCCACCCCGATTTAGGCTACGTTTCAGATATGCAAGTGTATGTTGCAAGGAATGTGTTTTTCAAGAACCAATAGGAACGCTTCATTTACCTCGCCTAGATCCGCTCAGCCTGTTTCCACCAAAGCGGTACCAGTAGCGGTGTACGAGTACCTACCTACATAAACATACAAGGTTGTTATTTATTAAGGTACCTACCGTACCGTACCTATGTGAAGTGTTGCAAAAAATATGTTTTTTTGCGAACCAATAGAAACGCTTCACTTACTATCCTCGCACAGCACCGCTCTGTTGGAAACAACTGAGCGCAGCGATACACGGCACGATACCTTGTTAAATAACAATCTTAGTCTGTTTATTTAGGTTTACGCATCTGACAGTACTTAACTAGACAATAATTACTACTACATTATTTCCAAGGCAAAACTAGATTATAATTAAAATCTCAAATAGATTCACCCAGATCTTAACGCGCGTTGGCCGCTAAGCGTAACAAGAGTTCTTTTTTAAGTTTTTTTTTTGGTGCCAGTTCCAATGGATGGATTGGTATGTGAACATCCTCCGTATTTTGGTGGAGATACTCACTACAATGGATCAGTCTTCTTAAATGCAATGAACACGCTGATGGCTGCAGCCTGCGCCCTAACTACCCCTGAGCAGTGGCCACCCGACAGGAAAGGTGAAATTTTGAGAGGTAAAAATGGGCATATATTTCACATCGAAAATTTTAATATCGATAGTTAAAATATCAACTGTCAAAATATCGAACCTAACCTAACCTACTTTCGATGTTTTGACCCTCGACTTTTTAACATTAGATGTGTTAATTTTCAATTTTCAGATACCTACGTCCCCGTTAAAATGTCTCACTTTCTTTTCAGCTTAATTTAAAAAAATGGAATCATTTGCGGTTCTTAATCTGAAACTGTACCGTATCAATAAGGCCAACTTAGAAAAGTTGTTTAAAAAAACACCGCAAAGATACTCACTAACACGTAAAAAACCGCATCAAAATTGCTCCATGCATCTGAAAGCTACAATGCCACAGACAGACAAACAAACAGACATTAGTGCCTGTACCACCTCTCTTTTTGCATCGGGAGCTAATAATATCAAAACAAGACATTAAACTGCTATTAGTGTACCTTCTTACGACTAAGTTTGCTGTAGGAACCCGAATCATTTGAAAAAAAAAAAACGAAATCTAGTGCTGGGAACCAAGAAACGAACCTGGATCTTTGCTAATCCGTGGCTCTCACTTCACAGCGAAATTAAATTTTCCAATGTGCCCTCTAGACAACTATAAACAATTAATTGCACACAACAAACACAACAATAACATCAAGACAACAACACATCAGAAAGCGAAGTAATATATATTTTATACCTTCTTTACTGATATGGACCTCCATGTACTCGTAGTAACACCTGATTCAATAAATTATCCTCGACGCAGTATTTTCATAATTTGCTAATTACCTGTGCATTTATTTTCTGTTTCTTAAACCCTAAAAATCAAAAGTATATTTTTGAAATTTTATCTACCTATGTATAGTGACCTTAAACCAGTAAGTATAAAATCCAAGTAGAACCAAACAAGGCAATACGTAATGAATGCAACTATTCCAATAGTGTACAAAAAGCGATTATTTTCCGGAAGGTCTGATGAAAGTAGCTGCCAAACATTTGATGACCCGACTCCAATTAATTTCTTTTATTCACAGATAATTATGATGACTTCGACTTTATAGTGGTCGGTGCTGGTACAGCTGGGTCTGTAGTAGCGGGCAGGCTTAGTGAGAACCCCGATTGGAAGGTCCTCCTGGTTGAAGCTGGAGGAAACCCATCAATTGGAACAGAGGTAACTAAACAGAAATTCTTAAATGAATTTGAATATATTTGTGGTTTTTTTAAGTTAATTTGAACAATTTTTCAATGATATAAAGTACACACAGTTTTTTTTTTTTTTTGTAAATACAATTTCAGATAATCGGAGCTTCGCTGAATTTATTTCACTCCGACGTTGATTGGAAGTATAACTCAGTTCCTCAAAAACATGCGTGCCTAGGAGCCGTCAACAAGAAATGTTACTGGCCACGAGGCAAAATGCTTGGAGGAACCGGCAGCTTCAACAACATGGTCTACTTCAGGGGTAATCCAGCAGATTACAATAGATGGAGTGCTCTAGGCAACACAGGCTGGAGTTACGAGGAAGTACTACCTTATTTTAAGAAAAGTGAAAAACTTTTAGATCCTCATATTCCTGAAGAGGAACAAAGAATGTATCACAACCAATACGGTCCTCTTCCAGTTCTAAAACACAGGGGTCATAATCATCTTAGTGACGAACTTTTAGAAGCTTTTCGATATTTTGGCATTCCTACATATGAAGACCTCTCAGGGAAACACACCGTAGGAGCATTAAAAACATTAGCACTAGCCCTTCATGGTAGGCGAATGAGTACTGCTCGAGGGTTTTTAACACCAGCAAAAGGAAGAAAAAACCTTTATGTCGTTAAAAATGCTTTAACCTCTAGAATTATATTTGATGAGTTCAATAGCAGAGCTATTGGCATAGAAGTGAATAATGCCGAATATTTTTATGCTAAAAAAGAAGTTATATTGTCTGCAGGCACTATTGGTACTCCGCAAATACTAATGTTATCTGGCATCGGCCCTAAACGGCATCTACAGGACCTTAATATAAATGTTGTTAAAGATTTACCTGTAGGATACAACCTTCAAGATCCGATAACAGTTCATAATATTTTTTTGTTAAATAATTTGCCAGCTACAAACGTAGAGAATTATACTATTGCTGTGGCAGAAGATATTATGAAACAAGTCGGGCCCCTTTCCAACGTTGGGCCTAATGAAGTACACGCTTTTATTAACGTATTTGATTTCAATAACCCCATTGCTAATGTCGAATACACAATATCCCTATCAGCACAAAATTCACTGAAAATAACTAATGGATTCCAACTTTACAACTTCAAAGAAGAAATTGTAGAAATAATGGCAAAACTTAATGAAAATCACACTCTGCTTGATATTTACACAACATGCCTTTATCCTGAATCCAGAGGGAGGATAAAATTAAGAAGCAAGAATCCTTGGGACGATCCTTTAATAGACCCATTATATTTTAGTGACAGCCGAGACATAGAATTGTATGCTTACGCGATGCGAAAACTCTCCCGATTAGCTGAGGCACCGAATTTGCAAAAATACAACATAATGTTAAAACATTTGCCCATTAGGTCGTGTAAAAACTTTGCATTCAAAAGTTATGAGTATTATAAGTGCATCGCTCGATACCTGTCTACAAGTTCTCATCACCCAGTTGGAACTGCTAAAATGGGGCCACTTGAAGATAAAACTTCAGTCGTAAGTCCAGAATTAAAAGTTCATGGGATAAGAAACTTAAGAATTATAGATACTAGTATAATGCCTATTATAACGGGTGGAAATATCAATACACCAACAATAATGATAGCTGAAAAAGGTTCGGATATGATAACACAGGACTGGAGTTCGCAATGGAAGAAGTAAATGTTTGTTGTTAAACATTAATATGAGCACTTGCACACGATAATAGCACGCGAATGTCAAACTACTCGTAGTTTAGTCATAAATGGGCAAATAACCTCGTTGATGAAGTTGCAAATTTGCCAACTCTTTTATACAATTAGCTTTTCAATTATTCTTTACAGGGAAATGGTTACGATTGTGTCATTAAAATGCTTTGATCGCTGCTCGTTAGAATCATTATGTCACTACAGCAACTAGCTTAAGGCAAAATAAAACGTAATCCAAATGTGGTTCCAAATAAATATTCTCAAAAAGTTTTTTTTTTATATTCTGTTCTGTACATAGGTAGGAGTGAAATACCAAATGACTCTTATCTGTCTGTACGTTTATCACAACCAATGTGCTTCGAATGCACTGGGCCGATTTGATTGAAATTTGGTGTACTTTGGGCCGCTTGCACGATAAAGGGTTTAAAAATTAAATTATTAGGCCTGAGTTAGGATGACAGACAAGCCTCCTCTCAGAATGAGGACTTGAGCCGTATTTTCCACGCGGGCCTACTCAAATTTTCATCTTCATCAAAATTATGGTTCACCTATGAAAACAACCCTCAGAACAGGGTGAAACGTTTTTTAAAACTGATCTCCAAAATAATGAAGGAATGAGGAAATATTGTAAATGCACAAAAAAAACATAAATATCATGAATAAACGTTTTATATCTTTCTTTTAGAAGAAACTATGTGTCTGGTTTTCTGTCTGTCTGTCCTTTACCTTTCACATTGAAGCTGCTAAACTGATTCATAATTAAATTTGATATGGAGATAGTTTGGTACTCTACAAACAATATGGGATAGTTAATACCCTAAAAATTGCATACTTCCCGTGGCCATACCAATGTATGAATTCTTCGCAGAGCAACAGATAGTAAAAATATGTTTTCAAACTTTAGTTCAAGCTGAAAAATATCACAGTCAGAAAATTATGAAATGAAAAAATATATATGTTTAAAATTCCTATCTACAAACTTTAGAGAATATCAGTAAGCTCATATTTTTGCGAGATTTATTACAGCGAGTTCGATAATATTTTGGATAAGAATATATCGTCGTAAAAAACATAGTTATTAATATAATAGTCATAAAATACATCCGCCTGAAGAGAGATTTTTCTATTCTGGTATCCCCCACGCTATACAAGGTAAATCGTAAGTATATGGAACCATCTTGGCGTGTTTGATTCCACTGGCCTGAGTTTAAAAAAAATATATTTAGAATAATATGTGTCCTACCTTTGAAAGTTTTAGTTTTAGCACAAAAGGGAAGCTACCATTGCCAAACCATGAGATGACGCCACCAAAATAATAAGCAATTTGAAGAACAACAAGACCTTTTAACAAGCCGTCATGACCTTAACAATGAAATTGCGTACTGATTACATCATTAGGCACGGTCAATTTCACGACAGTATTACTCTCTTTATTATACATATATAGGTAGATAAATCATCACTTGCTGTTCTAGACGAGGTGAAGAGTAGAAGGGTGTTAGATAATAACAATATCTTCAATTATTGGTGATGGATTTTTGGCCATGCAACGAATCTCTACCTCTATTGGCAACTGAAGTCGTCCAAAGCAGTGGATCTGCATTTACTTTCGCCGTGAATACTATAATAGCAGCACATTGTGCCCTAACAACACCTCTGCAATGGCCACCAGACAAAAGAAACGAAATACTGTCAGGTGAATAGTTAATTTCTACGTTCTAGTTTACGGCATGAAATCACACATGAGTAGTATGATTTTTTGCATATTTTGGCCATTCCAGATCCAGAATTTGACTTCATTATAGTAGGAGCTGGCTCAGCGGGCTCCGTCATAGCAAATCGTCTAAGTGAGAACCCAGACTGGAAAATCCTTTTAGTGGAAGCTGGAGACGATCCAACCTTAGATACGGAGGTAAGTCCTTAATTTAAGACGTGAAATTACGAAATAACTAATTACGCTCTAGGATATGCTGTTATCAATATTTTAATATTATCTCAAATAAGTTTATAAAAATATCGGAACTGAATAATCTAAATTGTCTATAAACTTGTTTTAGTTGGTGGGCGCATTCTTCAATTTATTTCATTCACAAAATGATTGGCAATATCGCACTGAACCGGGGCAAAACTACTGTCTCAGTTCAAAGAACAGTCAATGCTACTGGCCGCGGGGCAAAACTTTGGGAGGAAGTAGCAGCATAAATGCTATGTTTTATGTACGCGGTCATAAAGAAGATTTCAATGAATGGAATGATATGGGAAACGAAGGTTGGAGTTACGATGAGGTGTTACCATACTTCAAGAAAAGTCAAGCTTTACATGATGATCTTATATCAAAAGATGAAAAAGAGAAATACCACAACGAAGACGGGCTGCTAAATATTGGAAGGCACACTGGGTCACATAATTTGAGCAACGTAATATTAAATGCTTATGAGGAGACTGGGGTACCAATTGTCCAAGATTTATCAGGAAAAGATACAGTAGGAGCCTTAAAAACATTGGCCACGGCTTACAACGGACGTCGCCAGAGCACAGCTCGTGCATTTTTAACACCCGCTAGAGAAAGAAGCAATTTATTTGTCTTAAAAAAAACTTTAGTCACTAAGATAATTTTTAAAGAAAATTCTAAAGTTGCTATGGGAATTGAAGTTCAGAAAGAAATGGAGGTTAATATTATCAAAGTGCGAAAAGAAATTATCGTCTCTGCCGGTGCTATTAACACACCACAATTATTAATGCTATCTGGAATTGGCCCACGAGAGCATCTTGAAGAGATGGGCATAGATATTGTTGAAGATTTACCTGTGGGACTTAATTTACAAGATCATGTAGTTGTTTCAAACTTGATAAACCTGAACATCGACATGTTACCACTTGACAAAGAAACTTACAGCATTTTTATGACAGAGTTTGTTACAAAACAAACCGGCTTTTTTACCAACCTTGGACCAACGGAAGTTATTTCCTTCATCAATGTATTTGATCTCAACGACACGATACCAAACATTCAGTTTCACCATATCCTTCTTCCACCGAAATCAAAAGAGATTTTGGACATTTACAAAGCACACGAATTTGATGATAACACACTGAATATTATATATGAGCTCAACGAGCAATATCCTTTGCTTTTGTTCTTGTCTGTTTTGCTTAAACCAAACTCTCTAGGAGTGATAAAATTGAAAAGTAAAGATCCGTATGAGAAACCTCTGATTAACGCTAATTACTTTGATGACGCTTTTGATGTGGAGACAATTGTACAAAGCATGGAATTTGTGTCTAATTTGACAGAAACTTTTACATTACAACAATATAACGCATCTTTAGTTCGCTTGCCTTTTACGAGCTGTGAGGATTTTGCCTTCAAGAGTAAGAAATATTTTGAATGCATTGCTCGTCATTTAACTTCAACTTTGTACCATCCAGTAGGTACTGTTAAAATGGGTCCCTATGAAGACGTCACGTCTGTCGTCAGCCCTGAGTTAAGAGTCCATGGACTGCTGAACTTGAGGGTGGCGGATGCAAGCGTTATGCCACGAATCGTGAGAGCAAATACAAATGCTGCTACAATTATGATTGGTGAAAAGGTTTCCGATATGATTAAGGATTATTGGGAATCGGATTGACACATCATTATTGATTAATATGGATAACATTCTAAAATACCAACGCTAAAAACATCTTAAAGTTTTCCTTAAAAAAATATGTTTTTTTTTTTGTGAATTTAACGTCAGTCTTTAGTTAATTAAGACAAATAAATAAATATCATGGGATACTTGACACCAATTTTATTGACCTAGTCCCAAACTTAACAATGCTTGTACCTACTGAGGATGGGTGCGTCTCACAAGATATAACTACATAATATATAATTTCATATTAATAACGTTCACAAGATATAATGAACGTTTGCTATAACATCAAAATCAATATTTTTATTAGGAATAACAGTTAATTAAAGTAATACTCATTTTGTATAAAGTTTTTTATATAACATTCAAATACTCTAAATTCAGTTTATATAACATGCATAACGTATATCGATCATAGTATATACTATCTTTTAGTATAATGATTATAAAATATAATAGCGTATGATATACAAAATAAATTTGTGCGAGCGAGCGAAGCGAGCGAGCAAGACGGTTGGGAGCAGAAGCGACTCGGATAGGTTAGGTTCAGAAGGCTAAGGCGGGAGCGAAGTGGAGCGTAGCTCCCGTCTTAGCCTTCGGTGTTAGGTTTTTTTTTTATAGCAGCGAGGAAAATAATTTCAGGCGGTTATTTTATACGAGCATTATGCATTATGGTGTTAGATGTATTGTATAGTATACATTATAAATGTGAGATATTATGAACGTTATACATAACGATGGTTATATACATTGATATTATACTTAAAAAACGTTATGCTTAACAAAAATAGATATTTTGATATTATATCAAACGTTCGTTATACACCTTGAACTGTATACAAAACAAGCTTATACAATATGAGCGTATATAATCTGAATATTATAGTATAAGTTCTTATATCTTTCATTTCATTACTTACCCACTGAGGATACTAGGCAATGGATAAACCTACTTATATAGAAAAATACATACTTAAATACAATATTAAACATTCAAGACCCGAATACAAACATTCGTATTATTCATACAAGTACCCCGGCCGAGAATTGAACCCGCGACCTCAAGCTTCGTAGTCAGATTCTCTAGATAGCCACTTGACCATCCAAACGCATACCTAAATTCTACTAATCCAAACAGACAAAGTCCTGGAGGCTTAGAAATATTACATAATTTTACACAGATCTGTTTTAGCACATTTTTATTGCTTGTTTTAACATAACGGGTATTTCTGTAGCGCTGCTTCTTGGTGCTCATGATCAATAAAAATATATCAGAAATATGTTCCTGGTCGTAATTGCTCGCAGATAATGGCTAGGAACATAAAATTTAGCTTTATACAATCCAAAGCAGTTAGTGAAACATGATATGGGTGGAGTTAACCATTGTCGGGAACACGTGACTACGCACAGTGCTCTTTATAAGGGAATATAAATCATATTTTTATTGATCCAATTAATTCATTTAATACCAACATACTAACAATGCTCCGCGAGCGATCTACTATAAATTGAAACGGCGCCTGTTTATGCAAATATGATGTAATTAATTTGTTTTTATTTCTTTATAAAAATTATTTACTGATAATAAGTAAGACGGCATCACATTTATCCGTCAAATAAATTTAATCAATGGATGGTGAAACGGGGGTGGGGGAAGTATTCTATGTTGTCTGTTAGTTAGATTATCAGAATAAATATTATGTAGACACGTAGGTATTTTTATATTTTGTCAATCAATCAAAAATGACAAATCTGAAGCGCGTCAAAGTTTGGGAGTGGGAGCCCATGACATCTTTCCTTATAAAGTGTACGTACGTGTGACGTCACACGGAACTTTATCCGGATATTTATGTCCAGTACCTGGGCGACCGAACTTTGCTCGGGCTAAAACTCGGCAATAATCGTTTTCCCAGAGATTAGACCAAGCTAGATCCATTTGTCATCCCCGAAAACCCCCACATACCAGATTTCATCGATTCCAAACTTTTATTGGATTTGTACCCCGATACGTTACCATGGCAACAAACTACAATAAAAAGTTGATTGGCCCATTTAAGTAAATTTCAATAACGATTGTAAAGCTTTTAAATATTTGGTAATTTAATGTAAAAGTTGTTCGTAAAAGTTCTTTTAGAGCGGCTGAAGCTAGTTAGTACGAAATACTGACCTTGACAATGTCCTCATAACCACGCATTATACTTGCGTTGCCTTCAAATAATAATGTTTTGGTCGTTAGTTCTGCCCAGTTTCACACAGATATTGATTGCCAGACGTAGGTAGTTGTCTAGAAGCACCATTCCATTAGTAAAGCGACATTTTTTTTTTAAATAAGAACTTACGTAACATAATCCTTTAGTTTAAGTTTCATTTTTAGGAATTAAAATTGATCGACTATTATTTTTAACAAATGGATTCCAGACGTCAGACGTCAGTCAGTTCCAGGCGTCAGTAAAGTCCTGATGGTAAGAAATCACCACCGCCCATATACACCTGCAACAACGGGGGGCATTGTGGTTTACTAATGTTTCGGCGAAAAACGGTTGGAAAAGTGTTTCATCTCGCAACTTTTCATTTTCCAACTGTTAAATATTTCTGAAACTGTAAATATTTCAGGATTTTTATAAAAGTAACCTAAACTAACCTAAAAGGTTGTACACGATGGCCCTGAAATGAATCCTGAAATATTTACAGTTAGAGTTTGCGAAATGAAACAGGTTGCCAAACGTTACGTTGCGAAAAGGCAGTACTCGGGCATTGTAGATGCGTTGCCAACATAGAGGCCTAACTAAGATGGGATACCTAAAGTGCCAGTAATTTCACCGGCTGTTTTACTCTCCACGCCGAAACACAACAGTGCATGCACTGCTGCTTCACGGCAGGATTAGCGAGCAAGATGGTGGAATAAATAATTTAAAAAAAAGAAAAATCTCGCGTTATCTGCCCCATCACTTAGGACTTTATAGTTCTGCCGCTGAAAACTTTCTATCACAGAAACCATTAATGCTTACATGATTATAAAATCGTTATTGATCTCATTAATTTTTTATTCGCATTTAGTATCCTACTGTCTTGATTTACGATGTTGTTAATTAGTCATTTGACTGGTTGCCGACCACAATAAATTCATATTTATTATCATTCAATAATAAAACCATAGCGATTCATTGTTTTTAGACGCCTATAAACGTCAATGAAGGGTCCACGGAAAGAACATGTCTAGTCACTTTTTTTTATTTAATTGAGATTTTAATCTCAAAATGTAGAGCTCGCAAAGTACTATGACTTACCATTGAATTAAATAATCTGAAAATATTATAAATTGTATTTTTTTTTTACTTTTAAAGAAATGGTAACCATAGTAATCGTTCGTGATGACTAACTTTCAAACCGCTACAACTCAAAAAGTTGCTTAGGTGACTAGACATGTTCTTTTCGTGAACCCTTTAAATGTTAAATTTCACTTTTAAATATCCATTCACTCATAACAATATAGCTAGCTAATTTATGCGAGGTTACTTCTGTAACTATAAAATAATCATTAATTTATTGATTACATTATAAATCATTTCAATCGTTATACAATCCAAATCGTTCTTAAATTGGCATAAAACAACTCTACACGTAGACTTAAAGCGGGTAAGAATTTATAGCGTGATTGAGTCTAAAGCAGAAATTTAATGACTATACATGAATTCAAAATTAATTGAGAAAACGCTAAACATATGATAATTTAACGATTTAATATAAGAGTCAATGCTGTAACATATAAAAGCACTGTCACATCGGAGGGAAATGTTAAATATTTCGCATCGTTATTTTAACTAGTGATTAGCTTAACAACAATCATAATAAAAAGTTTTAATTGGTGTCCGTTTATTTCGAGGGGACTTGGCTTGGTATTTCATTCATGCAGTTTTTCTGAAGTTCAAATCGATTATCTCGGATTAAATCGGATACTGGCAAAAAATATTAAATGTTTGATTAGAAAGCAGATGGTTTAGCTTAATGAGAGACCAAAGGATAAATGTTCAAATCAAGGCAAATACTGTAACAGTTTGTAATTATGTAGGTATTAATACGCTAAAAGAATCAATGCTATATTGAATAACGAACGAAACTTAAATTAACTTTAATTAATACGAACATTTGGTTGAAGAAATATTTATTTCATTAGCACCTTTTAGAAGATGAACTAAAAATCTGTTTCATAAATATAAAAAATACAGTTTAGGTGCATAATAAAGGAAGAATAATTAAAAACAACTTATTCAGCTAGACTTTTAATATTTCAACTTTTAAGTGTCGAAATTGTATACTTAAAACAACCTAACTGTATGATGTTTAAAAGTCAGATTGCTGACACGTGATGATGTGATGACATAACGATCTCATAATAGACACATGAAAACAAAAATTAAATCAGAAAAACTGGTCAAGTGCGAATCGGGCTCGTACATGAACAGTTCCGTACCTACAATTATTAAAAACATATCAGTAATAAGTTTTTGTTAAAAATTCGAATTGAAGATTTTTGCTGATTGTACTTTTTGCCCCTGGTTACCAAAGTACTCGTCAACATGAATCAATCGAGTCCAAAATAGTCCAAACTCGATGCAGCCGTGTCGTTTTATTACAGAGTTTCTATGGCCACCCTCTAGCTTCATCGTCAGATCAGCTCCACGTCATAATTACATTGCATTATCATTGGATTTATACATGCATGCAAAATTTCATTTCAATCGGTTGAAGATATCCACTTCAAATTTGAGTTGAAAGATTCTACCCGAACAAACAGTTACATTGCAAGTTAGTAAAAAGTCACCGAAATTTTAGCACTTGTGCAAGTATTTTGAATACTTATGTAAAGAACAATTTTGGATTCTCATTCTCTTTGGCTGTCGATGGCAAATGTTGCTAAACCGTGCTGCCGGCTGTCATCTTGGCTGCCTGGCAACGCCTGACAACACCTAGCAACCAAAAAAACGATGAAAAAACACGTTTCTTGTATGACCCCTTTAATTTTTTTACTTTATTTTATTTTTAGTATTTATTATTTATAGCGGCTACAGGAATACATACCTACCTTAACTGTGAAAATTTCAAGTATCTATTACGGCTCAAAAGATAGGAGATGTGACAAATGGACAGATAGAGAGACAGACAGACAGCGGAGTCTCAGTTATTACTGGCCCTTTGGGTATGGAACCCTAAAAAGGAATTTGATGCTCGATCTAGAAATATTCAAGATAGAGAGGAGAAATCCGCTAGTTCCATTTGGCTATCGAAACCGTAGATTAAGCACACCACAAGATCATGTCATATTTCCGTGCGAATCTGTTTAATCACTCGTCAGAAATTACCGCGATTCCAATTTGTTTCTGAACCACCGAGCCCACCACAGATTGCCCGGATACTGTAGATTCACATTCTGTAACATGCATACCTAATAATGGCACACGTAAGATTTTCCACGTAATATTACTCCATCAAAGTTTTAGGTCCAATTCCATTTGATTTGAATAAATCGGCAACATTCTATATTCATTATACATTGTGCAATGTGTTGATCTCCTTTGGTGCTAGTAAATATTATTGTTATTGGTCGCCTCCAGTCAAGCCTCCGCGGCCGCATGGCCTCCTTCAACTTCCACATAATTTCCTTTCCCATTACTACCTATTACATATTTGTTCAATCATAACACGTAAACATCATTAAGTAGTTATTAGATTACATTTTCAACAGGTTTAGCAATGTTCGGGGAAATTTGTGAAAAAACTGTCTACATTTAACAGTCTGACCGTGGTCTGACAGACCTACTAGTTCTAACTAAGTAATTAATTTGGCTCAGGGACCCAAAGAGGGTCATGGCCTCCGAAACGAGAGCATGCCTAGTTCAGTTCTCATAAAAAAAGGATAAGTAAAATAACTTTAGCTATGCCTGGGTAGTAGTGTCTTGCTTGCCTAAACGCGTATTTACAGCGAAAAAATAATATGTGGGCGCTATTCGTGCCTACATCCTTCCTTTGGAAAGGACACAAGAAATAATTATAATTGCACTGATGGCCTTTGTAAAGTAAAAATAGTGAAAAACTAGTAGGAAAATCCAGAGATTTTTTCCTTTATTTTTCCTGAACATCTTAAGTTCTAAGCAATATAATTTGAAAGTTTCAAAAAATTATTCCAAAAAAGTACCTTTGGTAGGCAGGAGGTACTCAGCGGCACAAAAATTGGCCCACTCTACATACAAAATTACCTATTCCTGCGTACATTTGAGAACCAGACTTTTTGCCACTCAGTGTATTAATATGTCGAAACCGAAATCAAGTTATACCTAGCTACAATAGTATTCTGTTATGGCTGTTATGCGTCATCCAACTGAAACCGGTATTGGAAACCGAAACCGTAACCGAATTTCGAGTTCTGTTTCGATCGAAATCGAAACTATATTTGAAGATTATCTTAAAGTAATCTGAAATGAAGCCAAAGGGGCTACTACGAAACTCTAAAATCGAAGTTCGTGTCGCACCATCCCTTTCACTCACGTATTAAATGACATAAGCGTCAGCGGGACGGCAACATACGAAGTTCGAGTTTTGCACCTCATAGTACAGGGTCCAGCACTGGAACTTCGTTATTTGATTCTAACTTTTAAATGTACCTATCTGTTTTCATTGAAGCGATGATAACCCGACAAATCATGGTAGCTGTAAAAAAGTTGTTAATCCATATACTTATATGTACTAACTAGCTTTTGCCCGCGACTTCGTCCGCGTATTCTTTAGTTTTCAGGGCATATGTTTCAACTAACCCCCGTTATAATTGTGACATCTATATATCTGTGTGCATAGCGAAGTACTGCCGTAAACGATAGGTGACAGTTTACTATAGTACTTATTTCGCTATAAACAATATTTTTAGGGTTCCGTACCCAAAGGGTGCCAACGGGACCCTATTACTGAGACTCCGCTGTCTGTCTGTCTGTCTGTCTGTCTGTCTGTCTGTCTGTCTGTCTGTCCGTCCGTCCGTCTGTCACAGGGCTCTATCTCTTAAGCCGTAAAAGTTAGACACTTGAAATTTTCACAGATTATGTGTTACTGTGGCCGCTATAACAACAAATACTAAAAATAAAATAAAGTTACAAATTAAAGGGGGTCTTCATACAAAAAACTTGTTTTTTGAGCGTTTTTTGGTTGCTAGGCTTTATTATCCGTTGCTATGTCGCCGAGCAACGGCTAGCTATGTCGTTTGAATATTTACCTTTAGGTTTGCGATTTTAATGATGTTTTATGAAAGTTTCGGTCATATAATTAGTGAATGTCTGGTTTATTCGTTTTTGTGCAAAATTAATAAAGCAATTTATAAAACCACGAACCTCAATGACGCAAGTTTGATAAAGCGTTCGTCAAATCCACACTGTACTAATATTGTTTACCTATTGTTTTTTTACACAAAAAAAACCATACTACGTATTTAACACTATTTACAAGGTTTATAATACGTTTTAAAATTTATTCACTCTAGTCGAGCTTTTTATTATTTAATTACACAACATACGAAGTCGCCGAATTTCCCGCGAATGTTTTTTTTTATTTTATTTTTTCTAGCCGCGCGCTTTTTTCACAGGCAAAGATTTCAGAAGCAAACAGCCAGATCCAAAGAGGTTGAGAATTCAAATTGTTTTTTATTCGAAATACTTGCACAAGTGCTTACATTTCGGCGATATTTTTAAATTATAAATCATATTTCATTTATTTGCATAAAAACATGGTACATATTTTGTGGTAAGAAAGAAAGAGAAGCTTTTCTTTAGCTTGCCCTGTTTGTTTATTTATTTATCGTTTTTTTGGGTCAGATCTTGGAAGCTAAATTTCATCCACTCCAATGGTCTGATTGACTTGAAATTTGGCATACTTATGTAAATTTGGAGACAATATAATAATCTGGTAGTGACATCTTGGTGGTCTTGTCAGGATCGCCTCTGCAGGAGGGAACTCCTCAATAGTTAATAGTACCGACTTGAAATTTGATACAAATATCTAGTTTTGATGACAATGCAAGTACAGTCAACAAAAAGTACATTCGGCAAAAAAGCTTGTATTAAAAATGAAATTTTAACAAAAACTTATTACAAGCATTATAATATTTATTTGCAGTGTGATGTAACTAGGTATGTATGCTCGGGTGGAATCTTTCAACTCGAATTTTACAAGCATGTATAAATCCGATGACAATGCAATATTATTATGCCGTAGAGCTGATCTGATGATGAAAATTTAGATGTTGGCCATAGGAACTCTGTAATAAAACGACACAACCGCATTGCACGGAGGTTCGGAACCCTACATGCGCGAGTCGTTCGCACTCGCACTTGACCGATTTTTTACCAGTTTTGAAGCTAGTTTATGAAAAGTTCTATGCAACGCGCGAGAGTAAATTAATTATTTCGTATGCTTCCGGCGAGAACCGAATCTAACTGTAGAACCCGAAGTATATGTTCGAAATTGCACTTAACATAATATTTTGTAAATTAGGTAAAAGATAAATAAGAACGGATAATAACACATAAATTACGCTTCCTTAATATTATTGATTTTATAATGCACAACCCGATGAGTAATTTTTAAGTTAGGTACTGCATAATTATTTGCAAATTTATTTAACACATCATTTTAAATATCAATTTAATTTCCACATTTTAGATGTACATTTTGCATAAAAAACTCCCTCACGTACTGAAGTCGCCAACACCATACGGATCATTTTAAATTGTGACCAGCCATATTTTTAGTGCAGAAATAAGTAAGTCCCATGGAAACTCCCCCCTAATAAATAGAACGCTACTTCTTCTTTCTTTATCTTTGCCTACGCAGATCATTTTTATTTGTTATCAGGACCATGTCAGTGCCAATTTTCACACTGCTAAGTCCAGAAACTACAATTTTTACCCCCATTTTACCCTTTTAGGGGGGAATTTTATCTATTTCACCTATACAGATAATTTTTGATTGTAATCGAAAACTTATACACTTATTTTCATACTTCTAAGTCCAGAAATGAGAAAATTTCCATACAATCTTTACCCCCCTATTTTACCCCATTAGGGGGGAATTTTATCCATTTGATATACGCAAATAATTTTTGATTGTAATCGAGAACTTATATACCTATTTTCATACTTCTAAGTTCAAAAATAAGAGAATGTCCATACAAACTTTATCCCCCATTTTACCCCTTTAGGGGGCAATTTTATCCATTTCACTCACACAGATAATTTTAATCGTAATCGAGAACTCATACACCTATTTTCATAGGTCTAAGTCCAGAAATAAGAAAATTTCCATACAAACTTTACCCCCCCCCCATTTCACCCCTTTAGAGGGGTATTTTATCCACTTCACCCAGACAGATCATTTCCAATTGTGATCAAAAACTTATACACCTATTTTCATAGTTCTAAGTCCATAAATGAGAAAATTGCATATAAACTTCATCCCCCTATTTCACCCCCTTAGGGGATGAATTTCCAAAAATCCTTTCTTAGTGCTCACTTAAATCATAAAAGTAACCCCTGTACCAAATTTCAAGTTTCTAGGCCCAGCGGTTTGGTCTGTGCGTTGATATATAACCCAGTGAGTCAGGTTTGCCTTTTATATATATAGATATTATAAATGCGAAAGTGTGTTTGTATGTTTGTGTGTTTGTCTGTCTTTCACGCCGTAACGACGTGATTTTTGACATAGAGATAGTTTATGGGCCCGAGAGTGATATAGGCTACTTTTTATCTCGGATAAATGTACAGTTCCCGAGGGAACAGCGCGCAATAACCGAATACCACGCGGGCGGAGCCGCGGGCAAAAGCTAGTATAATTAATTATATTCTATTTGATATAGAATAACAACGTAGCTGCAAAAAATTGGCAGATGCGTGGGTGGCGGAGATATTCCGCGACGCAGATTGCTTCAGAACATTGCACGTAAGCCAACAGACACACCCAATTTCGGTTACAGTTTTAGTTATTGCAAAATTTCTACAGAAACCGAAACTCCAATTTAAAACCGATACCAAAAGATACAAAAAATATCTTTACTTTTTTTACCATTGCAATCTACACAAATGTTCAATAGATTCTTAGCGCAAGCAAATAACATTATTTATTATTTATCTATTTATCAACGAAAATTTAGAGGATTAATAGTGATGTAAGGGGCTGTCCATTAATCATGTGAGGCTCGAAAGGGGGGGAGGGGTCCATAAAAAATCACGAAATATCACAAGGGGGGAGGGGGGTAAAGTAATATATCACGTGTACTTATTTTTTCGGCAAGCGCGCGATACTCAATCGAAAAGCGGCGTTACATGTATTTATTTTTAGTCAAACGCGTACAAAGTAGTATTTTTTTATAAATAAAAAAATAGATTCTTTGCAGGTACGAAAAAATACACGTGATATAGGGGGGAGGGGGGAGGGGTAGTCTTAAACCTCACCACGTATCACCAAGGGGGAGGTAAAAAAATTCCAAAAAAAACATCACGTGATTAATGGATAATAGCAATGCGCAAAATGTTGTAATACACCTAGGCCTCTTACACGATAAGCATGAGTGGTGTCTGATGGGTTATCTATTCATACTATTATATTATTGTCTCCCAGAGAGCTCCCTGTAGACGATGTTTCTATACTATTCTGTTGTTACAACACTGGCAATTTTGAAAATAAACTAAACACAATCCTCGACATAATAGTTGATTGGTTACAAACTGACTTGAGATTGAGAAATTCGTCAGCTTTTTTTTGGTTGGTTGAAAAGTGATGGACGGCTTTAAATACACGAAAACAGCTGTTTTGTAGTAAATAAAATATACAAGTTTATTCCTAGTTCATTACCTACATATATGGTACAGCAAGACGCCTGAATCAATAAATTAGGTAAAGAGACGAGAAAAATTTTATGCCGTGCTTAATGATAGGAGAGAAACTTCCCACAGAAAAGAAAATAATACTTTTTTTGGGCTGTAATAAAAAACGTATTCAGTGCTTTGCAATGTTCCTTTAATTAACATTAAATTCATTACTTCTGGTCCAATTAAATCAAGGGCGTGGCCCCGGCTGCGGTGAAGTCCAAAAAGTTTTTGACCTGTATGTATGAATGTGTAAGTATACTATATTTTTCAGTGGCGTGGCATCTTAACAAGTCCCCACTGAGTTGCTTAATTTTTTTACATTACCTACATCAGTGATGTTAAGTAAGGCAAATCTAATGTACACTAACTGCAAGTACTGTTTCGGAAGACATACTTAAATCACGCTTGTCTTATTCTCCGGGTTTCCTAAAGAAAATGTTCGCGCCACGCTTCTGATAGTATGCATGCATACATTTTTATATGTCTGTTCGTTCTTATATCCACTCGTATACTCATAACTACTCAACGCCTTAACCGATTTTAATAAATGATACGCCATTAGATTTGTCTCAATGGAGCGAGTATAGTGTACGTGATACATTTAATTGTTAAATAAACATGACAGATTAAATCCGCTTTCTAATGGGCAATTATTTTTTGTATCTACATAAAATGAATAACTATATACCATAGAAAAATTCCATGATCGATAATGTTCAATTATTTACTTATTAAATATTTGTTACTTAACAGACTTCAAGACTACTAGGCTTTTTTTTCTTTTAATTTTTTACACGCGGGTTTTTAATTGGCTGTCTTTTCGTAATAATTAGCATCACAAATAAATATGAGTACTATTAACACCAATAAGGCGTATATGCAATACAGAGCTCCTGTCACGCGATACAAACCTCATCCTAGGCCTAGTTCCGGTGGCCCTGTGGAAACGAAGATTTATAACTGAGTTGCATTATCATTATCATTACATTACACAGTTTTATCGGTACCATTCACTGTCCAACATCAAACAACTTTATGTTCTGCATTTGAAAATAAATAAGAAAAGATGAAAACCGCAGACATTGAACTAAAACAATAACTTTGTTTTAGTTCATTAATATAGACCTTCGCAAGGTAACGCCTGATTCAATAAATTACCCCCCGATATTGTCAAGTTCAATAGCTCAAAAACTCACATTAGCAAGGACATATTAAGTGCAGTTATTCACAGTTACTAGTGTGGTTAGTCATTTTATTTAAAAAAATCAGGTCACTTATTGGAAATCCATGAATTGATGAAACGTTTGGCTAAGTGGCTACTAGAGGTGAGACGTACCAGGTAAAACGCGGACTGAGTCTTGCGAGTAAGCGTCCACAAAAAGACTAGATCCAAAGACTAGGTCCACGAGTATCTACGAGTACTTAACTCAATTGACTCATTACGTAATCAATATGATTCCCGTAAATGCGCTCACGTGATTGTGTTACACCGTACTCATTTTAGTAGTTTTACAAATAACCAACTATCGAATTCCACGTCACAGTTTAGTCTTTACACTTCATATTTTTTTTATTTTAACTTAAATACAGACTAAAAATTTCCCTCATACTTTATACCTGTCACCATTTGTTTGGTTTTGGTTGGAACATTGTCAGCCGCCGTACTCCTAAATACTCGTACGCTAAAAGAATCGCGGGCGGGAATGCCTACTCATGCGTCCAAACCAAAACCTAGGTATTCCAAAAACCTGTTCCAGTAAATACGTCTCACCTCTAGTTACTATTTCTTGTTACAATTCAGTGATATATCAATTATTCAAGCCCCAAAAATATCCTGTATCTTGTTAGTAAGCGATTAAAGGGATGTTTACAAAAACAACAGAACTAACATTTTTGGCAGATTTGAGTTATTGGTATCATAGTGTTCGTCTAAAAAGGAGCTACGAGTACAAATAGTGCAAATGATATTGTCCAAAAATGACCCATATTTGGGTCCCACCTATTTCGTCGTATCCTACGATAAGAGCCACAATTACAAAATGCTTACTTTTCAGGAGAAGCATTTTTGTGTTTCTTTCAAAAGATAAGTAGCGAATTGATAGTTTTGCAATTAAATAATGTGTATTAGGGTTCTAGGGTTCTGTTAAAATAAAATTTATGTTTTTAATGATATATTATAGATCAATTTTGTCCTTTAAATCCTTTTTCGTCGGACTAAATGAATTTTAAAGGGCCATAAGCTACGTTGTGCCTTTTATCGTCGAAAAATTCGAGGCCACAACTGCCATTAGGACCAAATTATAGTTGTTAAAATATTTGCGTTTCAACATTTCTTTTAATTTCGGTATTTTTCTTGTAATACAGAAGTGGCAAATTAGATGTTTTATTTTCTAAGATCTTTTAAAGCATAAAGCGGAGGTACGTACCCACAGTTATTCTCTTAAATAAAATAAGTCCCATCTAAGAAAATAAGTGAAACTAAAAACTTTTTAATTTTTTATAAATTAAAAAAATATGTTTAACTTGTGAAAATCTAAATATTCTCAACGCTTTTAATATTTAAAAAATGCACATTATGTATATACATATGTATGTAAACTCTTTATTGTACAAAATAAGCAAAATGCACATTATTATTTACTAAGTCTTCAATATTCATTGGAAATCTTTCCCTATTCTTTCTCATCGCCTGTATCACCCGCAGCAGCAACACCTCCTTTCTCATGAAGTAGTTTTAGGGCCGACAACGCACTGGCATCGCTTAAAGCGTTGCGGGTGTCTATGGACAGTGGTGATCACTTAACATCAGGTGACCCACTAGTTCGTTTGTCTGGCCTCTCTAACATAAAAAAAAGTAACGTTATAAAAAAGTCATGAAATTCTTCATTTTTTTATTGACACAAAGATGCAAGAGACTTGTTTTTATATATTCACTTTTATAGTCTGTGCTTACTCTTTCAATATTTGTAATCACACTCCTTGTCCCTCTTTTCATCTTTCTTAAACTCATTATTGTTTTGTAGTCTTCGCGAACATCGTAATATAATATTAATTGATAATAGAGACCAAATATTGGACAGTTTAAGTTAAGAAAATAAAGATTAACTTACCTTTTTTAAAGACTTTGTTTCACTATATCTTAATATTTACAGACTGTTACCGACAATAATATGGGGCTTGATGTTTACACAAACCAATACCAACCAGGCAGTTTTTTGTCAGAGCTTCAACACATAAACAGGAGACAAATTTATGAAGACCGAATTTGAAATAAAACTTTGATACATTAAAAAACATTAGCCATCATTGTACAAATTAATCGAAAAAAATAAAATATTGGTGATATAAATTCGAAAACATCCCGAAGCCACACCGAAGTTTTTGTCAACTTGAAAACGTTTAACTTCCTGCTACTGCTGAATTAATTTCACATGATGACGTCAATGAAGAAAAACTGACGAAAATGTAGGATGCGTAATGATAGAGACTATTTTGAAGTCTACCTTAATTCCGTGTCGGAATGAAAATATTATCCTTCTGCATCTTCATGATTATCAATAGTTGATTTACTAGTAATTTCTTCTATCTGCTCTAGTTATCATCTAGAACTTCATTGGTTTCTTTTTGTTTTTCTACAAAGATAATATTTTCATTCTGACACGGAATTGAGCTAGACTCCAAAATTGTCTCTTAATCATTGCACATTCACATTATCGCCAGTTTTTTCTTCCGTGATGTCATCAGGCGAAAATATTTTAGCAGTAGCAGGAAGTTAAACGTTTTCAAGCTAACAAAAACTTAATCGGTGTGGCTCCAGGAAAGTTTCCGAAATTATATCAGCATTTTTTTTTCGTTTTATTTTGTACAATGATGACTACTTTTTGATGCATCTGAGTTTTATTTAAAATTCGGTCTTCATCAATTTGTCTTTTATTTATGTGTTATTGCTCTGACTGGCTGACTGACTGGTTTGTTTCAATATCAAGCCCGCTGTTGCTGTCGGTAACAGTCTGTAAATAATAAAAAATATTGAAACGATGTCTTTAAAAAAATATGCTTAGATAGGCTTTATCTTCTTAACTTACACTGTCAAAAATGTGGTCCCTATTACTAAACAAATAATCTAGATCTTGCTCGTTTTCAGGTTGTACGCGAGACTTTTCTAGTTTTATTTATAGAAAGAGAATTGAAAAAGCATAGAAAATCATTGTTAATATTAAATCAGTCACAGGAAACATCCCCAATTTTATAAGAAGCCATAACAGAATAATATTCTAGCCTATTAACCGATTGACAAGAAATTAGAAGGTAAATTAGATACAATAATGCCAAAATATACAGCGAAAAAGGCCTCAAGTGCCATAAGAACCCAAAAATCAGACGCGCAAAATCAGACGTTGAAAATAATTATTGTTATCAAAAAGTAAGTATGTTCCTTCCATGAAGCCGAAATGTTAATAAAACATCCAAATATATCTTTTAAAAGCGAATATTTAAGCAATAATTCAACAAAACATAATTCGAACATAGAATAAGGACACTACCGAAATTGTGGCCACACATTTGCCATACAAATAAAATTGAGCTATTCCGCGGTAGAAGACCGCTGTAGACGTTCGGGCTTTATTCTAGGTAATATTAACCACTTCATTAAATTGTGTGATGTTCTTCATTAAACTATGTAAATATATAAATACGTAAACTAAGAACATGTGTAATATAAAAGTAAACCTAAAATAAGTAATAAATAGGATCCGAATGATGCAAAAACTATTTAAATAAATTTTCTTGGTGTTTTCTTTTTTCGATCAGCGCCATTTTTTGTAACTATTTTTACAAATCTAAGTTCTCGAAGATTCGTTTTAGGTTTTTCATTGTTAATTAACGAAAAAAAAGACGATCTTACAAATTAAATAACCATTACAAATTCACGCCACTCTTACGGCGCTGTCCGCCGAGTACCGCAGAAATGGCGCTTGCGCCCCCTCCTCGCGCCCGCGTCGCTCCTTTTTGTACGGCGAATAAGGACAGCAGAGTACTTCTGGCTTTTCTCCGCGTTAGAAATGAGACATACGTAATTGTGGCTTTTCTTAAATATTTTTTTACTATTTAATAAAAAAATATTAAAATTATTATTTAAAGTTGTAAACATGTATCTTGACGTGTAGAATTCAATTTTACAATAAAAACTAAAAGCCCCTATGGTGATAGTGGCTCTTATCGTAGGATACGACGATTTTACAAAAACCACATAACTACATTATTTTTATTGGTAGCGATAACAATTCACAATAGCAGCGGATGTGAGGATTAAAAAAGATTAGGATTTGGATTAGGAAAGTTAGATTAAAATATTTCTTAAAATAAGAAGACAATTCCTTGACAACTTTGTTTTATTTTCGTACCAATCTGCCTAAGTGATGAACCTATTTCACTATTATTATTTTTTTTCAAAGAATACTGGTCTTTCAAAGACCAGTATTCTTTGAAAAGACCGGACTTTGAAAGACCAGTATTCTTTGAAAAAAATAATAATAGTGAAATAGGTTCATCACTTAGGCAGATTGGTACGAAAATAAAACAAAGTTGTCAAGGAATTTTCTTCTTATTCTAAGAAATATATATATTACATATTATTATAATTATATATATATCATTGCATATTATGTAATGAGATATATATAAGAACTATTGGCCACTTACTAAAATCACCTATAGAATATTTATCCTTAATAACTAGTATGTAAAAAGACATTTATTTTTTTTCGTTTCCTGTAAGATCATCAAACAAGGGGTATTTGATGATATTACAGGAAACGAAAAAAAAATGTTTTTTTACATACTTACATACTTTTTACATAATTCTCTTTACAGGTTTCGTATCCCGAAACAATGAGCAGCGTTCTTTTGACATGTCCCCATAACAATGATGAAGTAATAGTAATGTAGGTAATATCCACGATGTAATATCCCCATGGTAATTTTCATTGATTAACTAAATATGGTTCAAGAATAAAAATGATATAATACGTAATAAAATTTATTATTTATCAAAAGAACAACTACATTATTTACATAACAGGTCTTGAGGCACATGTGCCTCGTAGGACAGGAAACCTGTTAAAATTTCGTCATCATAATAACTGATGATTATTTTACCTAAAAAAACATGCTCGCAAAGTATAAAGGTTCATTAGCACAGATTTTCGCAAAACAACTGGATTTTCGCAAAACAACAATGATTTGTTGAAAAAGATGTTATTACTTCGCTCGTGAACAGACATTAACGTTACACTTAAACTCCTGGTTACGTTATGCAATTATCCGAATTGCCTAACAATCAAGGTGTGTTCTGTACACACCTTTACTGTATATAAACGTAAGGTAAGCGCCAATATAAGAGACAGTCATTCTTTTATTTGATTTCATGAAATTTTAAAGAAAACAGAAGAACATCTTTGCCCTTTTGAAGCTTTTATTAGTCTTCCCGTTACCGCAGAAAAAATTGCAGCATGCTACTTTTTAGGGTTCCGTACCTAAAGGATGCCAACAGGACCTTATTACTGAGACTTCGCTGTCTGTCTGTCTGTCCGTCTGTCTGTCACAGGGCTCTATTTCTTAAGCCGTAATAGTTACTTTAGCTTGTAGAAGCACTAGCATAGATCTTATTATATTCTACTTTACTAACAATTAGGCAAAGAAAAAGGAACAGATATAAAATAGAAATTAACTGAGCAAAATTAAAAGATAGGTTATTTCTTTTTCAGTATGTATTTTTTACAACTAAAGAACTAATTTACTAACAAAAAGATTATACAATATATACTATACTAACTGTAAAATTAAGTATTAATGTTAAAACTACTATGTAAGATAAGCAGGAAATAAAAGGCTTTTTTATTTTTATTTATTAAACTTTAAATTTTCACAGATTACGAGTATGTAATACTGTGGCCGCTATAACAACGAATACTAAAAATAAAATAAAGTTACAAATTAAAGGCGATCGCCATACAAGAAACGCGTTTTTTCATCGTTTTTTAGTTGCTAGGTATTGTTAGCCTTTGCTAGGCCGCGCTAACCGGCAATGGTTTCAGACGCAATCAGCCAAAACCAAAGAGGATGAGAATTAAAAATTGTTTTTTACTCGAAATACTTCGACAAGTGCTTACATTTCGGCGATATTTATATAGACTCAAATTTTTAGATGTCTAACAACCTGGTAGCATGTTGTACGGTTGTGTTACTCTGAAGATGAGCTCTAGTTGAGTTCGAAACGCGTCAGTGTGATATGGTGGTGGTGATAGATGGGTTTGTGTAATTTATGTGTGTTCTTACAGTGTGGAGGAGGAGGAACTGCGTGAACACGCATATTTTGCATAAGCTTAGCTATCGTAAGGTCGCGGGTGAGCAAGGAAATTCTTTTAGTTCATTGTTTCTTTTATGGTTTTTCACCAAAATAACACAAAAAACTTCTTCTTCTTCAATGTTTAGTTAATATTAGGGAAAATAGTCCAAATATAAAAAAAAATAATAACAATGGTCTAGTGTCTTACCCTGCATCGCGTTATCAGCGCACACGCCCATCGCAAGCAAACTTATCGCTTGACCGACTCCCGCGCATAACAAATTAATGAACTATCCGCTCGTTATTATCAGTGCTGAAAAATAACTCTTCGGTAGTTTGTACCCTTAAACTACATTAATGAATGGCGTTGAAAATATAATTACACATTTATTGAATGATTATACTTACGAGTATGTACATTTTTTCGTTGTACTAATATAATAGAGAATAGACCTGTCATTTTTCAAATCAAAATCTTTCGCTCATAGAAAATTATTTATTACTATTCCAAATTATTCCTACTTTTATCACAGGAAAAAAATATACCTCGTTGGGTTTCTTCCCGGATTCTTCTCAACAGATTTTTCCGAACCGGTGGTAATTTTTTTTTGACATCCATATGTACTTGTTACAGCCTAAATTGAATAAAGTTTTTTTTTACTTTGACTTTGACTTTGAAAATATCCGAGGTCCTGTGAGATGCAGAGAAAGTTACGGACTATTCCTTAGCTATTTTACCTAATAAAAATTACTTATAAGTTGGTGTTTAACTTAATCTTCTTCTCCTTTGTTTTCTGTTTTTTATTGAATAAAGTTACAATGTTATTGGGTAAACAATAATCAAAGGGAAAGCCGTAGAATAATACAAAAGATATTCGGAAAATGTACATTCCATTAGGCGTATGTCTGGTTGATAATAATATATCATGGTTTTGTTATGGCATGGTGCCCATTAGTTATTTGATGTACTTACTCGTAGTACAGTCACCAGCATTAATATCTGCCACAGTGGAGCGTGCAAAAATATCTGACACGTCCTTCCGGCCCTAGAAATAGAGTCGTATCAGATATTTATGCACGCTTGTTGTGTCAGATATTGGTGCTGGTGACTGTACATAAAACTCCACCCCTAGTGTACGAGTACAGGCAAACTCGTCAGACCGGGCAAATTCAAGTATATTTAAGTAGTTATAAAAATCTGCAAATAGGTGTCTATTAAAAAATTAGAGAACATTCTTTAAAAAATAAGTTGATCACATTATTAGGATTAATTAATTTGAACAAAAAAATGTTTTCGATTTATAGCTCTACTTAAAAATGTAGTGAATTTAAAAGGTAATAGGAAGTAATTAATTGAGTTGCAAAACTGTCATGTTATACTTCCTTTCAATTTATCAAATTAATAAAGATTAAAATAGGTAATTGATAATTGATTTAATATTTTTTTAAACAAAATACATTATCAAAAAACTACTTTATGATGCACAAAAGCGATATAATACAATAGTACTTTCGGTGTTCTATTCTCTTTGAGTACTATCGAATCAACCAATTGTGGCCTCCTGGAAACTTTTCACAGGAAATGTGACATTAATATTGCGTTGCCTGGCAAAGAAAATCACTATGACGCTTATTGTGAGAATGAAGTTCCAGATTAGGTCAATACTCAAGAATGAAATATTTCGATGGTACATTAAGTTAAGGTTTTATTACGCGTGGAATCACAATATTTATTATATTTTTAATTGTTAAACTTTCATGTTCGTATTTTAATAAAACACCCTGGCTAGTTTTGATTTGTTTAAACTTATTTCGTATTTTGAGTAATGTTCTATTATTCTTCGTCTTGAAGCCGTGGTGGCCCAGTGGTTTGACTTATCGCCTCTCAAGCAGAGGGTCATGGGTTCAAACCCCGGCTCGCGCTTTTGAGTTCTTCGAAATTCATTTTTTTTTTATTCGACTGGAAGGCAAACGAGCAAGTGGGTCTCCTGGTGGTAAGAGATCACCACCGCCCATAAACATCTGCAACATCAGGGGTATTGCAGATGCGTTGCCAACCTAGAGGCCTAAAGCCCAGAGCCTAAGGCCTAGAGGTCATGTGCGGAATTACGTAATTAGTCTACGTAAATTTTAATTTAGTTTCTCTGTACTTTCAACTTCTCTTAATTACCATCACTTTATTATTGACTATATAAATAAGGACGACCATTAATTACCTTACAAATACCTAGCAAAAGTTACCTAGTAAAAGTTGATATGCAAGTGTTGTTCAAAATTTAGTGACAGTCATTAAGATTCCGGCCTTAGCAATGATACGATTTATTATATCATTATAATTATTTAAATACTAATCTCGTCAAGTCTATTTTAACATGTTAACAATTTTGAAACATCATTTTACTCGTGGGACTTGTTATGCCAACTCATTTTATTCTAAACTCTATGTTCCGTTCGAACACCATAAATTGTCCGAATTGCTGACAAATTTCCAAACATTTGATAAATGGGTAATTCATTAACCTTCGTGGCTTGACATAACATTGATGTATTAGTTAACTAGCGTGTTTAACAAAGGAAACTTAAAGTTCCGGTCACGTTCATACGCTCGATTAGATACTTGACAAGTGTGTAAGTAAGTAGCTGACAATTTGCTAGAACCTTAATTACTTAGAGTCACAGACGGTTCTGAGAGAATATCAGCGCTTCAGGCGTGTAATGACTCATATCAGCATTGGTTACGTATCTGAATATCGAATGTTAAAATACCGAATGTATTAAAATAGCGAAAATGTATTTCTGTTAAGACTGTATTTTTTTTAGATTGTTATAAATCTAACCTAACCTAAGGGGTATAGGACGCCGTTTTAATCAATCCTGAAAGTTTTCGGTTTCAGAAAATAAACCTTTCGATATTATGACCCATTCGATATTTTAACTTTCGATATTCAGATGCGTACCACTCAGCATTATGCTGAGTCAGCGGCCGTTTCACTTTTGTGGGACACACAAAATAGTGTATTTTTATTTTCGTATTTCTTTTTGTTTTGTTTGTGTTTGCTGTCTATTGTTTTTTTTTTTGTTGTAATTGTGTGTCTTTGTGAATGTGAATAAATGTCTTTCTTTCTTTCTATTTGTTAGAGCCCAACAACTTCGTGCGCGACCGTCCCTACGAAAGAAGATATATCTAAAGATTAGAACTTAGTAACTATTTATGAGACCTACGTCTGTTCAACATATACGAATGGACAGAAGGATAATCTAACCTAACCAAGAAAAAGTTCGAAAACCCCCGACTTTGTCAATTCAAAGTTCAATATTTCAACAACGGCTTAACCGATTTTGATAAAATATGTCTAAGAACCATTGCTAGAAAACCTACTTTCAAATAAAGTCGCATTTAAATCGGTCCGCCCCGGTTAAGAGCTACGGTGCCACAAACAGACACAGTTAGCGGTCAAACTTATAAACCTCTTTTTGCATCAGGGGTTAAAAATAGGCTCTTTGTAGTGGACGCTTTAGAAAGTCATTTAGTAAATTGTGTTTTTTTTTGTACAGTCCATACTTAATTCTAATTAAAATATCTAAGATATCAATATTTTAGTTTCATTTATTCATTAACTAGCTGTTGCCCGCGACTTTTTTTCATGTTCTTTTTCAAAGTTTTTTTTTTCACGATAAAAAAAACAGTTTTTTTGCAACACTAAGCCTACCTCTTAGAAAGCCACAATGAACGACAACGCGCCACTTCACGTTGCGTCCACGATGCGCGCAATTCTCACTAGTCAGTCCAACTAAGACAGGACCATCTTACTTGCCAGCAATGCTGGTGCTGCTGTGTTCCAGCGTAAACATTGAAACACACGGTAAAATTAGGGGCATGCAACAAAACATACCTCTTCTATCTCAAACCCTGTACGCATCAGCAACCCTCTGGCAATGCGGGTGTCCATGGTGCTAACTTGCGTTTACGTGACCTAATTACTCATTTTAGATGAATATTAGAGCGTTACCTCATTATTAAATACCCATGTCACGATTACAAGCATAGCAACAAGAACTTTTATCAAACCAGCCGTAGCACCGATACTGTCTTTTATTTTCATAAAAATACAGCGATCCCTTTTTTCACTATAACTATTTGGGCAAACGATAATGATTACAAAACGACGTCAAAGGGCTTTTTCAAAAAAAAGAGTACCCTTTCTTTTTTTTGAAATTTTGGAAAAAATATGATTTTTCCTATTCAGAATCAAGAGCACTATCAATTCCAATAATTAAAAAAAATCCCCAAAAAGAATTACAGTTTTGCGACGTTTTTTTTTCATACACTCAACTCTTCTCTGACTCATAAAATTTTGTATGAAAAACTGGGGACCTCTATTTAAACGATCGGAATTAAAATCTCAATTTGTATGGAAACACGAACAGCGCCTCTAGCGGAACGTTTTAGATGTTCGCGTTTCCACGCAAATTGAGATTCAAACGCGAACGCGATCGAGACGTATTTTGTAACCGAAAACTTACACTAAGGGCACTGAACTATTTCTAATCTTTGCGAGAGGTAAGTGCCAGCCCTGGATTCGCCTGAGGCCAAAACCTGACGAGTAGATAAAGCTGAGTATTTGCGGCACTAGTTTATCTGAGTCTGTTCAAAAAATAATTGAATGTGAGTTAAATCTCATTGAAACACTAGAACAAGAGTCGATCTAGCTACTTACGACTTACACAAATCACAAAACCATACTCGTACCTCATAACTCTCATAAGGCATAAGATAAGAATAATTTATGTATCTTACGTCATCTTCAAAAGCCCTTTGAATGCCATATGATAATGACAGCTTGTCAATGGTGTAATCAGGGTGTCAAGTTAGAAGCGGATATGGGCATGGCATAGTACCTTTAAGGTACCAATAGTACATTTTCTAAAACTTGAGTGATAGTTGTTTTACATATTTGTTTTAATAATGTTGCATTACAAGTGTACCTAAGTGAACACGTGACATTAATCATTACCGATTTAAATAAAAAGTGGCGCGCCTCGGGCTTTGTGTTCCTGGTACCCGTTGTATAGAGCAAGAGCGTGTGTCATTCGATATTTAGGGGGCTTGGTGCTTAGGCCGCACTAGGTCAAGGCATCGAAACCCACAATGTGCTGTCACCACGGTAACCGCTTCGTTACGCATTGATATAATTTATTGCCTACGCAGAACTATATAATTATGATTTGAAAAAAGCGCGTATTCGCGAATCGATATTTTATGCAAATTTTCGATGTGCTTTAGTAGGTTAATTATTTCTAGGCTTTAAACAAATACAAGTACAAATTAGTTCGATTAACTATTAAATGGCACCTAAATAAATTATATATCTACAGTTTTTACTAAGTTACGTGAATTCTCAAATCGTGTTATTTAAATATTTAGTGTAACATCGAGCTGCCCATCTGATTATTTCCTCTACTGTGTACTAACATAATGACTGGGTCAATATTTTTCAGCTTTTTGTTCTATAAAGGGGTAACTACTGGAACATTTTGATGGTATAAGATATTACGCCCCAAAATAGAACAGAATTCGATTCCATTGAGAAATAACAACATTACAATTAAGATTCTTCGTAATTTATACCTAATACTGTCAGCAGCTTTTACGTCGAAGACCGAAAAACTTTAAAAAAATCTTTTACAAATACAAAGCCTCTATTGATCAAAGATATATATTAATTAATAGATGGTACAGCGCAAAGTTAAATCAAGACACAGACAATATTAGTGAAGAATATTTAAGCACCTAACTAGCTGAAAGTTTATTACTGTTAGGGGCTGTTTCACCACCCATTGATTAATTTTAACTAGCGGATAGGCGGAGCCATCACATTTATCAGTCAGTTAAAATTAATCAATGGGTGGTGAAACAGCCTCTTAGGTAACAAGAAAAAAACAAGTACGATGAGGTAACTTTGTTCTATGAAAACATGCACTTGATTTAGGAAGGAATAATGCAACACTTTAAAACTAAAAAGCGGTAATTTGAACTAATGCGCCACAATTATCATAGTATAAAATGAAATTTGTTACATTTAAGCGGAAATTGTACACAATACCTCCAAATATTTAGGAAGGCGTTAAACTGTCCGGTTGAGTCACTTGTAGGACAGCTGATCTAAATGAAATCAATGTTTGGTTTTGTTCACTTTGTTAGCTATTGTTATCGTTTATATAAATATAAAAAACGACTGGCAACTTGACGTCTCCTTAAATTATCATAACAGTATCATGACTGGCTGTCTGACAATGTGCAGCTAGTAATAAAAAGGTAAACTTTGTTTGTGACTTTAGATTCTATAAATCCATCTCTGCTTAACTAATGCATGAGTTTGTAGGAGTCCAGAAAGTTTTTGGACCAATAGTATAAATAACAACTCTAACGATTTCTACCGTCATTCAGTAATAGGGATGATTACGCCATTAAAAAATAATTCGAAGGCACAACTCCAGTAAAAAAACGCTTTATTTTAGCCCTGAAAACCAGATTAATTATCGATTAACTGTAAAATTCGATTATTTGTTGCTTTAAAACAAATAAATAGTTAGTTGATTGAGTTTCCGGATAGTGACGTCATAATTCGCTATTGCCATTGAAACTCTATGGGAGAAATGTGTTTTGACAGCTCATAAAAAGTACGTCAGTTGATTGGTGGTGTCATCATCCCTATTGCTCGAACCTTAGCCATCCCGCACCTATGGTATAAGTAAACATTGATTTATTTACTACAACCGTAAACATATTTAATCATCAATGTAATTATGTGGAAGTACTTTACGACAAACGAAACTGATAATCTAACTACCGGTGGGCGTTGAAGCTAATTAAATGAACTAATGCAATGCGTACGAAAAGCGGCCTTGGGAAGTGACCATAAATAACGAACCCACAACGGTGTAAATGGTTACGTAGCATAACACCTAAAATCAAATGTCATAAATTCATTTTTCATACGATCAAAATTATGATTATACGGTCGAATTTCATAACGTACGATATTAATAACTTCTTTTATCATAAATTTAAAAATTCTACGGTCTAAATTCATAACGTTTTTAATCTATACTGCTCACTATGTATAACGTTCAAATACATAAAGTCAAATTACATTAATATTTATTAGTATTTCATGTAGTGACTTTCATGAAGCGTTTTATAATGTTCGCGTTAGTTTTTTTCGCTTATTTTACCAGTAGATTAATTTATCAGATGTAACCGCGTTAACATTGTACTGATAGTCCTAACAAACTTAGTACATGATCAAGCCTATAATAAAAGCCCTAAGTTCTGACACGTTTTGCCATGCGGGTGTTTTTACGAGAGCTTTTATCTTATTGGGGCACACACACACACACACACACACACACACACACACACACACACACACACACACACACACACACACACACACATTGGGGTATGTACTCCTGTTTTACTTATTATATGGCCTAAATAATTAACACTCTGCGGAAAACTCGCATTTTTTTTGCTTGACACGGAGCTCATAATATGGGCTCCGTGTTAAGCAAGAAAAATGTGAGTTTTCCGCAGAGAATATGCTCGAACACCTTATTTAAATTATTGATAATATATGATTTCCCTATGTAATTATAAAATATTATCGAGGAAAACCCCCGCACGAGGCAAATCAGCAAAAAGTTGTTCTAAACATCTTTAAAGATAACCGGGCTCGACGACATATTGTACACTAACCGGTTATCTACATTAATATTATAAAGAGGAAAAAATTGTATTTTTCTATTTTTGCAACAAACAAACACAAAAACTATTGGAACGATTTCAAAAATTCTTACACCATTAGAATGCTTCGTTATCCCTAAAACACATAGGTTATATTTATTACTAGAAATAATTAAGGATCCGTACTAAAACTTCAACAATATAACCAAAGGTGTAAAAAAGCATGAAATATTTTTCTTCTTCTGTATTTCTGAAAATGTGTTTCTGCGGAAACTATTGATGATGACACCAAAAAAAAAAATCTGCAACATCAAAAACATATTATTAACAATATCTACAAAGAACTTCGCTACCTATACCATACGTATTGCCCAAAATGCCCGAGGCGCTGGCTGCGCCTTCGTTCTTAATCCGCTTCCCCACGGTCCCTTGGCTTGACTCGACGGCTTGACAATCTATCTACGGAAGCAAATCCGATCGATGAGCTATGTATTGAGATAGGGTACCTTCCATGGTCGACGCATCCTTCTCCGCTACCTCCATATTGACCGCTAGTTTAAATGCTTTTCCAAAATCTAGGCCCTCCTCGGTGAAAGAAAAGTCGCTGACGTGTCGTCTCGCGCTGTATGTACGCCGCAAACCAGCTGATGACGTTATCACATACTTAGTTTTCTTCTAAATACGTACCAAACTCGCACGTCTCCGATATTTTTTTTAATAATGCCACATATTCAGAAATACTTTCTCCACTTTCTTGTTTCGGCCATTTAGTACTTCAGGCATGGAATAACATCATTGACAAGCAAGTGCGATGAAAAGAAATAAACACTTACACATTATGTATACATGGTAGTTATAATTTAAGTTTGATGATACCTGCATACAATTTTAATTATCTTATATACGAATAAAACATTGATTTCTAGGAATTTTTATTAATTCCAGTGCATGTTTGAGAAAAGCATTAAATAAGCCTCGGCGTGAAAGAACTTGCCATCCTCGTGTACCTATCCGGCCTCGCAACGATCGGACGTGTATAAGTACCTACAATCTCAGCCTGCAAGTCTTTCTTTCCCGGCCTCTGCACTAATGTCTGCAAACACGAATTGGTAATCCATACTAATATTATAAATGCGAAAGTGTGTTTGTGTGTTTGTATGTTTGTGTGTTTGTGTGTTTGTATGTTTGTATGTTTGTCCCTCTTTCACGCCGTAATGGAGCGACGAATCGACATGATTTTTGGCATAGGGATAGTTTATGAGCCCGAGAGTGACATAGGCTACTTTTTATCCCGGAAAAATGCACAATGCCCGAGTGAATAGCGCGCGATAACCGAATACCACGCGGGCGGAGCCGCGGGCAAAAGCTAGTGTAATTATAATATAACAGTGTGCTACTGTGGCGCAACCCAACAATGTGTTATGTTGAGTTAGAGACGTACGAGGGAATTTATGGCTGAAGACCAAAAAGTTGTACATCGTTAAAGCTGCCTTAGCACGTAGTTTTAATTTCCATCAACTTTTTCCATTGTGACACGACACATCATCCGATCATCATCACGATACATTTGTATGATTAATTGACAGTACACATTACATTAACATTCCGTGATAACGCAGCTTTAACGCTGTGCAACTTTTTGGTCTTCACCCTTATACCTACATTTTTACGAATGTCGAGAGGTTGTGTTCTATTATAGCAAACCGACTTAAAGCTATTTTAATAAGACTTAATAATTATATTCGATTTTGATTACTAAACCGAATTTTGCGGTCTCAAATACCTACTGTTAAATTACAAACGTGAATAATTAATCACAGATCAATGCCTTGTGGTAAAGTTGCAAAATGCAATGGGCATTTATTCATGAGAACTTTCTTTCCAGTTTAAAATTCCAAATTAGCATTCGAACTTTGTGTCGCTGGGCAGCGTGGTAACTGATGGTTGCTAGGCGGCAAAAGTGACAGTCGCCAATCGCTAGAGGTATCGCGAGTGCTGTCATTTGGACTCGTTTGATTCGTCTTGACGAGTGACTTTGGTAACAAAGGGCAAAAACTACAGTAAACAAAAAAGCTTAAATTATTTTTCTCAAACATGCAATGAAATGTTTGTTGTGTTCCTTAAAATATATAGGCTTCACGGCAAACCGTTGCAGGCCTAATTACAGGCAGAAATAAACAGTTATATACATGGTATACATGGTATGGTGGGTTGTATACATGGTAGTTATAATTTATTCTAGTAAAATTTTAGCTGTCTTACTAATAAAAAAACATGAATTTCTAGGAGGTTTTTATTTGTTTCAGCGCATGTTTGAGAAAAGCACTATACAGCCTCGGCGTGAAAGAACTTGCTAGCCTCGTAGGTATACCTATACGGCCTAGCTACGCTTGGCCTTCTAGACCTACTTGGCCATCAAGGATTGCCAGCCTCGTATTCCCATCTGGCCTCGCTCGCCTCATACCTACATACTCAGCTTGCAAGCCTTTCTTTCCCGGCCTCTGCAGTAATGCACTATTACGTGACGCCGATGACGTTTTAATAGAAATCAGTATCATCTTGGACACTTACCAAAAAAAAGAAATCTTAATTATTGTTATGGAAATTTAGACCCACTAATTCAGCTTATGAATGGTCTAATAAGCTGATCTCTTGGTTTTATGATAATCAGTAACGTAGACCGCAATGCGGGTCACCAATGCGCCGACGCAGCTACTCGAGCGTACTACACGTGCACGCATCACGATATCATAGCTCCATAAAGTCGTAGACATGACGTAAATTACTCTAACTAAACCTAAACATTGTTTTTGTATTCCCTAACGCGTTCACATTACGCGTTCACGTTAACGTTAGTGTTTTTTAGCAGTACCTAGTTGTTACCTACTCTGATTGTTCTTGATTGTTTTCTAGTTTCTATGTTTGATTGACAGATTACAGTTGTTAACTACTTGTCAGCACGAAACTAAAGTTGTTCTACAATATCTGAATGAAAAAATTATCTTTCGGTTTCCGGGTCTTTTTCTAGTAGATATAACATTTAGCATGATTTGCCATTGAAGCATTTCTCAACCTTTTTAAAACTCGGCTCCGATCTGTTAAAATGATAATCGTTTGATGATTAACTTAACATTTGCGGGAAAGAGTTTCTATCCTGTTATTAAGCGGTTCATTTCTTTACTGTACATGGAAAACTGACAAAGAAGAATAAACTAATGTGGAGCTAACTTAGTAACAGCAAGTAACCAAAAAAAAACAAATATGCCCATATCAAAAAAAAACAAATGACAAATGTTTCCACGACAGTAGATTTATTACAGTCCAATTTAAACAGTAACCATTAATATCAGCAGGCTCAAATAGGCTCAGACATTTATAACCGGTACCTAACTACGACGTCACAATATTTATTGCATACCTACATAGTTGCCTAGCGAGTAGGCAAAATAATTTGATAATTTTTTGTGATTGTATATTACGTCCTTCTTTAAGTAGAGTAAGGCAATCATGAAATGGTAACAATTTAATCATAGGGTACAAGTAATAACTAGGACAAATGTCAAAAACTAGGCCTAAAAACCAGTTTATGTTTTTTCGAGGCTTTCGTACCTCAAGGAAACCTGTCTATCTATCAAGATGACATGTAGGTATCAAAACTAAAAATAATAAAACAAATCTAGTGGTCTAGAACTTTGTTAATTGCTAGACTTGTTTTTCCATTTTAGATTTTTACACTCATCAAAAGTATGTCTAAAAAGTGTGTCGGTATCTAGTTTTTGAAATACCTACATGTAATGAAAAAAACTTGAACGAAAATAAAATTTTTAATGAAAACTATGAAGGCTCCTTATCTCTTATAATTTAAAGTGCACATATAATTGTAAATATCTTCTTTTGCAAGATCTTAAAATGTAAGAGATCCAAAGTACTCGTATATGCCTACCTTCTTAGAACGTAAAAACTCCAATAACACAAAAATAAATACATATATTATTTTTTCACTGCGTCCATGCTTTCTTACATCGAACAATGGCTCTCTACCGGTTCTTGTGTCTACTTTCTGTTCCTCCGCAACATTTAGTGGTAGGAGAGGGTGGAGCCAAAGTTTTATAACGATAGGGTTAGTAGACAAACTTCAGTTTACCACAGACTGTCGCGCGTACTATATCGTTGGATGCCAGTCCTTGATATGTACGTAAACTAATTAAGTTGGATCAGCGATTGGTCAGGTCACGCCTGAGTAACGTCGAATATTGGATCAAAGTGTAGTGTACAATGAATACTATAAGTCGTTATAAAATAACTGATTAGCTATTCTTGGGAGTAAGAGTTGTGTTTAACGTTTATGTAAAAAAAAAAGTTTTTCGTTAAATCACCATTAAATAAAAAATCAGCATTAGCGAGTGTGAGGTCTCCAACTTACATTGCGTCTTTTGTAGGCTCAGTCCCTTTCAGGCCTGTGCCGATAATTGATAAGAGGACAACAGGTCGTCTTGACGGCGTGATTCATACTTTTCAGTTGAGGGTTGGCAACTATCCTTCCTCCATAGCAACTTTTTTGGGGAAATAAGTGGGACACTTCTAACCTATTAATTATATTCCATGTAAAGAATAATCATCGTATGCTTTACTTTGATTTTTTTTTCGCAAATTAACGTTGTGCCATTTAACCTTTAAACTTTTAAGCCGAGAATTTTCAGCGACAGAAAATAGACTAACTTGAGAATTTTTGAAGTTTTTATTAGATTCAAGGCAAACCTAACACACCCCCGATCGTTTCACTTAGGGGCTGTTTCACCATCCTTTGATTAGTGTTAACTGACGGTTAAATGTGATGCCATCTCCGTTTGTTGTGTTCGAATAGAAGGACACGGCATCACATTTAACCGTCAGTTAACACTAATCAATGGATGGTGAAACAGCCCCTTAATGATTTTTTACTTATTTTTCTTTTCACCATAAGATTGAGCTTTTAACATAACTTCAGAGGACGGAAATTTCATTACATAATTTTGTATCGTACTACAACTCAGCTCTCTTTCACAGATAAAAAATGTCGCTGAACATATTCATATTGTGCACATTAGTGTCGCTTGCGTCGGCGACAGTCAGGCTGCAAGAACTATACGCGTGGAACGTCCTGGATTGGAACTACCCTGACCAGTACAGCAGACAGCAGGCCATACAGTCGGGAGCGCTGATACCAGAGAACGCCCTCCCGGTCGGCATTGAGAGATGGAGGAACAAGCTTTTCGTCAGTGTTCCCAGGTGGAAAGCAGGTATGTTGTTTTGTGTGTAGATATAAAAGCGGGCAAGTGCAAGTCGGGCTCGTGTACGTACCGTATAAATCTAAAAACCAGCAAAAAGTTAATGTGTGTTAGCGGAATCTGAAAAATACAGGGTGAAATTTAGGACCTAATACAAAATTAGTGTTTCATGCTCAGTTAGTGCTGGGCAATATGTGCATTTACTCTTTTGTTGAAACAAGTCTGAAAAAAAATGTGGTTTCTATACATTTTTGAAATACAAAATCATGAATAATGTATGGAAACTGGAAATTTCATGACACTAATTTCAACAAAAGAGTTAATGCATTATTTTACCCAGCAATAACTGAGCACGAAACACTAATTTCGTACTACGTCCTAAATTTCACCCTGTACAAAAGATCCATTTAAAAAAAAATCATTATAAAAAAATCTTGAATAAATTTTCCGTTTTTAGTATTTTTAAGAAAAGCAAGAATGCTTTTGCGATTCAGCATTTTTAGGTTTATTTTTCGTATACAGTTTATTGAATAAATGTAAATGAATTCGTTCTAAAGTATTTAATTTTATAACGAACTGTTGTATTTTAGATGTTTTACCTATGGTTATATATTTATTGGAATCCGTTGAGCAGATTCAGAGATTTAGTGAAAATCAAACAAAACCGATATTAGGTAACATGAACTAGTAGTAAATCTAATCATAAATGTTTAAAAATTTAAATGCAAACCTATTATGGGCGTCATATGCCTAATGAATTCACATCTTAACAAGTATTACGGAACTTAACTATGCAAAATAACCCAGATCGTCAAAAAACAAGGCAATAATGTGACATAAGTATGGAAAGTGAATAATTAAGAACATACTCAGGCCTAGTAGAAGAGTCATAAAACAACAAGTTGTTTACGAGGCTTACCCAATTAACATACTGGTCAAAAATAGTTGTAGTGTAGACCCTAGACGAGACGAGACTTCACGGTCTGTGGGAGTATTGTCTCACGATCTGAGGGGCCACACTACGAAACGCGAAAATCGAAGTTCTTATTGCACCGTTGTTTCTACTCGCGTATTAAATGACATAAGCGTCAGCGGGACGGCAACATACGGAGTGCGAATTTTACACTTCGTAGTACACAGGGCCTGACGGTCGCGATCGCATTCACCGTCTCTTTCTAGCCTGTCTTATAGCGTGTGACAGAAAGAATTGGTAGAAGGCCTTTGGCCATGAATCCCCGCAACCTGCATGGCTATTACGAAACTCGAAACTCGAAGTTCATGTCGTGCGGTCCCTCTGACACTTATACTATTTAATACGAGAGCGAAAGGAACGGTACGATACGAACTTCGAGTTTCATAGTAACCGTGCTGCGCTGGCGCCGCTATCGTTTCTTCGTGTATTGCGCGGGCGAGTCGCTCGCCTCATTGGTTACCTGTACCACTACCATGAGTTTACAGTGACCGTATTCTATAGTGACGACGTAAATTTTTGGTATGGAGAATTGTACAGCGCCTCTACAAATAATTTAAGAAGGAAAAGAAAGAAATAATAAATTTATTTACCTAAATTCGGCACATCAAAAACCGCTACAGTACAGCTAAAAAACCGGCCAAGAGCGAGTCGGACACGCCCAAAATAGGGTTCCGTAGCCATTACGAAAAAATTAAGTAATATTTTTCTGAGGATTTCGTATTTTATACGGAATCTTCCAAGTTTAGGTATAATATTTTATACCTTACGCTGCTATTTACTCATAAACTACTAATAATTCTCAAGCAAACTTAGCCGTTATAGTTTTCCTTGAAAGTTTGATATATTGACTACCATCCTGAATTTTTTCAAATTTTTCCACCTACCGGTTTATATTTTAGAGGGGGGGGACGCTCGATTTTAATGAAAATTTGCACTTTAAAGTTGAATATTTCGCAAAAAAATTACTGAATCGAAAAATCGTTTCAGCAAACCCCTAATGATTTTAAAATACCTATCCAAAGATACCCCACACTATAGGGTTGGATGAGAAAAAAAAAATCACCGCCATTTTACGTCTATGGGAGGTACCCTAAAAAAAATTGTTTTTGAATTTTTATTTATACTATTTTGTCGGCATAGTTTACCTATATATCCGTACAAAATTACAGCTTTCTATCATTGATAGTCCCTGAGCAAAGCCGCGAACGGACAAACAGACAGACAGACATGGCCAAACTATAAGGGTTCCGTTTTTGCCATTTTGGCTCCGGAACCCTAAAAAGGACCATACTCAGCGTATTGCTACAGCAAGCCGCAGCGCTGGTATTCAGTATGAGCCTTTAACTTAAAACTAAACTTAAAAAACTACTAGTACTAGTGCCGCAACGGCACGCCGTCGCTATCGAGTACGGTCACTGTTAAACTCATGGTAGTGGTACTGGAAGCACACACAATGAACAGAAAAAACACTGACCACGTGCGACTGCTGCTATCTAAATATGTGACTACATAGATTCAGCATAACCGTGGACATTCGCTTACTTAAGGGAAGCTGTTTCCGTACAAAAAAACGGAACCCTTAAAGGATCACTCGTGCGTCTGTCTGTGTGTCCGTCCGTCTGTCACAGCGAATTTGCTCCGAATCTACTGAATCAAATCAGGTGAAATTTGGTAAAATGGTGTAATACCCAAATACAGATGTGCAAATTAAAGATGTATTTTTTATAAGGGTTATTTTCGGGGGACAAATAAGAAAATTAGAAAAGTTTTGTTAACCTTACTGTGTCATAATATATCAAATGAGGCTCGTTATGAGAATCTCAACTATATTATTGTAAAATAAATAGTTTTAATTTTATTCATGAAAGAAGACAAAAATTTACCATTCCCCTCCCATACTCCTGTTCTCCGAAAGTACTGAGCGAAAAATCTTGAAAAAAAATTGCGAAGTATAGTAATTCTTTTAGGTAGATTGTACAGGAAAACCAATAAGAATTCTATCAATAGAAATTAAAGTGGTAAAGCACAGAGTTCGTCTCGCACTTGGCAAATTTTTCAGTTGCTAGGCGTTGTTAAGCGTTTCTAGGCAGTCAAGGTGACAGCCCGCTTGCTAGGGGCTAGTTGATTCATCTTAACGAGTAAAGGAGGGGCAAAAAGTGCAGTCAGCAAAAAATCTTGTATTAAAATTTATCAAAAACTTATTTCTGAACTGTTTTAAAACACGTTTACGTTACGTTTACGTCACGGTTACGTTTAGTGTTTTGTTTTGTGTTTAAAACATTATACGGAGGTGCGAAATCCTTCATGTATGTACGTGTCCGACTCGAACTTGACCGTTTTTTTCTGTCTCACACTTTTAATGGATGAGCGGACATTACACACATTTTGTGAATTAGGTATGTAATGTACCTCTTTAGTCGCTTCGCTGAAGGGTGACTGAACTATTCAGTGTTAGTGTGAAGTTCAGCAAGACTTACTTAATTACTCAGGATTATAATCGATCTCTGAAGAATACAATGCGTCATTTCTTTCTTTAGATATATTTTCGATCATTCTTTGTTGCTTTTCTGCAGATCTCTAATTATTAGTAGATTTTAGACTCCTCAATAATTTTGACCATTTTGCAATATCTCGCTTCTTTCTTGCCTATGTGCCCTATTTCGTACCTATAGAGTTATAAGTAATTACACAGTAAGCCACATTTTTTGCTCTACGCATTAACATTAGATACCGATAAAAAAAGTTTCAAGCGTTTCTAAAATTTTCATCCATTCCCCATTGACGTTATTTTGTTTACATTTAGTTAAATACCTATCCAATCCAAGTAACGAAATATGTCAAGCTAAACTCGATTTAAGACGAGATATTCGAGTTTATTTCACTAAATATAAGGGATTGTAACACTAGTTTCATGTTCAGAGCATATTGATACTGCCTATAATGACAGCTAAATTCATCCTTAATTTGAAAAATGCAGGTGGTAGGACCTTGAGCAAGGTCCGCCCGTATGCTATCACCATCGTGCTCGCTAATCCTGCCATGAAGCAGCAGTGCTTGTACTGTTGTGTTTCGGCATGGAGAGTAAGACAGTCGGTGCTCGGTGAAATTACTGGTACTGGTATTCCATCTTAAGCCTCTAGGTTGGCAACGCATCTGCAATACCCCTGGTGTTGCAGATGTTTATGGGCGGTGGTGATCTCTTACCATCAGGAGACCCACTTGCTTGCGTTTACCATTCAGTCGAATAAACAAAATACAAGCTGTATGTATAAACAGGTAAAATATCACAACTGGAATCTCAATGGAATAAACATTTTATACAAAGTAAGCATTTCTTCATGCGCATTGCAGAGACAGTTAGACGACGAATTATTACGATTAGAACCTAATCGGTTATTGCACCGGCAACTCGCGTGCAGCAAAATACATTTTAACATTCGCTTTAGCGTCTTCGTAATCTCCGTATTGCGGTCAAATTACATCGATATCGATGTGAATTTACTGTTTTCAAAACAAATAACGAAAGAAAATACGGATAGAAGAAAACATAAAAGGACAATCTGAATTATTTTATCATCATATTTCTATTTCAATAATTATGGATTCAGATTCTTATTAATCACTTTAACAATAAAAAAATAACAAAATGGAACTGACTACAAAAACTTTGAAAATAATTTTCAACTAGTTTGAAGTCGGTGATTCAGCACGACCCTGCAGGAGTGGAACTATAGTCGTCTACCTCTTCTACAATGTATTAAGCTTCAATCGCTCCTGCTGACTCATGCTGAAGCACCGACTTCAAAGTACCTAGTACAAAATTGTTTTCAAGGTTTTTTATATGTTTTGAAATTCGGTCCACAATTGGCGGAGAAATCTCGTAATAAACATAAAAAAATATACAGACGAATTGAGAATCTCCTCCTTTTTTGAAGTCGGTTGAAAAATAGGTACGTGAGACTAGGTCAAATAGCGTCAATTAACAAGCACTTAAGTAGTGTAGTTAAATAAAATTAATATATTTCAATAAATAGAGCAAAACTATGTACATAAAACTATCCAAAGCTTATTATATTATATAATAATTAACAAGCGGCCGCGACAACACTACGGAAGAAATTTTATTAAAGAAAGAAAGAAAGAAAAACATTTATTCGTGACATTTTACAAATTAAAGAGGAAGACAAGAAAAAGGAAATCATTATACAATAAAGCGTTACAATACAATACAATATACAATACAAATTTCGTCACGAAATGGTCCCAACTCAGCATGATGTCAACCTTGCGGCTGACGCTGGTCTTCCGTTGGAACCATTACAAGTAAATAACATAGACAAACCAAAGACAATATTAATTATTTCGATAGAAATATATCGAACGGTAAACATCACTGTTCCTGATTCATCGATATAATTATTATATCTCACAACTTACCATGGCGAGAGTGAAAACTAATCATAGGTAACCTTACGTTGATGACTTATTCTAAAATAGTGTGCCAGTAATTTCAAGCTGCCAGTAACAAAGTGCAAAAAACGGACAAGTGCGAGTCGGACTCTTCTATGAAGCGTTCCCTACCGTACAATATTTTAAAAACAGTTCAGTAATAAGTTTGTATTAAAAATTATTCTAATAGGTATAAGCTTTTTTGATGACTGCACTTTTGGCCCTTGGTCACCAAAGTACTCGTCAAGATAAATCATTTGAGTTGAAAGATTCCACTCGAACAAAAATACCTACCTAAAGTAAAATTCAATAGAATCTGATAATTTCCTACACATTTAACACACCCTAACGTGGGCACGCTTGATTATATATGTCCCTGTTGTTGCAATTATCATCTAAAAGGAATCAAAAAATAATAATAGTCACATCACAAAGCCTTAGGCAGCCCGGTTCATATTAGTAGGCTGGAAGTGTCTACAGGATTGTCAGATTCTATTGAATTGGAGTATAGTTACATTGCAAGTTAATAAAAAAACTTGTAAAAATAATGTCATCGAAGATTTTGTAAAACAGTACTAAAATCGCCAAATTATAGATAGGTAAACATTCAAACAGCATAGGGTCACTCTCGTTGCCCTTAGCAACTGCCAGCTGTCACCTTGGCTGCCTAACAACGCCTAACAAACAACACCTAGCAACCAAAAAACGCTGAAAAAAACCGTTTCAAGAATGACGACCCCTCCTTAATTTTTCACTTCATTTTATTTTTAGTATTTGTTATTATTATTATATTATATATTCTTTGTTATCACAGAAGGGAATGCATAATCTGTGAAAATTCCAAGTGTCTACCTATTATGGCTCAAAAGCTAGAACCCTGTGACAAACAGACAGCGGAGTCTCAGTAACAGTGTCCCGTTGGTACCCTTAAGATACGGAACCCTAAAAAGTGACTTGTGCTAACGTCGAATTGAGTTTTCGGTCAATCAAGTGTTTCGTTTGCCACAAAAACAATTGGCACGTTGCTGTCATATACATAGACTGGTATTTCCTAGCCCCGCCCGCGATTTAGTCTGTTTGGCGATTAGAGCAAGTTTATGCGATGATTACGAACTAGTAGATATATTTAGTTAAGGTTTCTTAGGTAAGTTTTCTGTATCTTCTTATTATAATTATATTATTTGTTTATAAATAAATATTAAAACTCCTTAATATGCAGGCCAGTGCTTAAAGAGCTTTACAGACTGCAGTGCACGATAATGAATGGACTTCTTTTTCCCTGAATGGCAACACTGACATATCGCTCGCTTTTGGCTCTAAATTCGAAAAAAAAAGTATGGTTATAAATACTTTTCAACTCGATTACCTACTACATTTTGTCAAAATGTACTTGGATAGTATTCATTGTGGTCCAAATTCAAAATGGGTAATTTAAGTAGACGATTATCAAATTGCACCAAATGACAGTAAATCATAAAGGTATTGTATTGTAATGTAAACTCTTTATTGTACCTACATTAAAACACATGAAATTAACAAACATAATAATAATAAGAAGTACAAAGGCGAATTTATCCCTTAAAGAGATCTCTTCCAGTTAACCTTTGAACGATTGACAGGATATCAGAAAAAAGAGTACCTAGACGGTACGAGTACAATGAAAAGATAAAAGAGTCGAAAATCTTGGGATACCCATTATCTTGAGACAAATTTGACGTTTTAACTCAGCAGTGATATCCCTGTATTGAAATGTTCAAAACTGTCTAGGGATAAAACATATTCCTAGTCACTTCTGATGACTGCAGTAAATAGTTGATTTATTATTCACGGGACCGAAGTCTGTCTGCTTCAAGTTTGTAGAGGCCTTTGGTACCATCTAATTACGCAATAACTTTTTCTTTCCTTACACAATAATTTCCAAAATGTTCAGAAAATATACAATCAATTTTTAAGTCAGAGTAGTAGTAGTAGTAGAGTAGGGCTCGCGCACCTAGAGTTCCGTATAAATTTGTAGGTATTTATCTGCCAATATTCAGTGTTAGTTGAATCCTGCTTCCAAACAAAATTTACGCAATGCGGGGATAATTTTAAATTGCTTAGTGATAATTTCTTATTGGCAGTGCTATAAGAGCTACCTACACAATAGATTTCAAATTTCTAGGACAACTAGAAATACCCTATATTTAGATTTCGATTGCCTGGCAACTTATACGGAAAGACCTTGTTTAGACTGTATCTTAAAAGACTTGACAAAAGTACAAACGGACAGACAGACGGACAACAAAGTGATCCAGATGGCAAAAATTGATACTTTAAGCGTTCCATTTTTGCCATCTAAGGTAGGTATGTGCGGAACCTTAAATAGCCTTTCAAAAAACTCAATACGTTGGAATCATTGTTAACTACGAGTACGTATTGTCAATTATTTACAGTAACATTGTTATTGATTTCAATGCCAACAAGTGTCAAAGACATTCATAAACGAAACATGATGTAAAATTCTGCCGATTGATATGGTAAATACCTATATACATAAGTACGGCTTAGCATTTTAACTGCCAAAGAATTGCCTACGATTGTCTAAATGCCTATGATTGAGACACATTCCATTCAAGCAGTGGAAGACACCATGTAACCACGAATTCATAAGACACAATTTTTTGACGCCCAAGCAATAACACTCCAACAACACTGTCATTCTCATTCATCTGTGCACCAAGCCTAATTACCGTGCCGCTTTTTTCCCACACTCTTAACACGATTACAAACCCAAGTACACAGATAAATAAGAAGTGCACTTAGCCTTACTACCGTGTCGCTTTGGCATGGAAAAAGTGAAACAGTAATTAAACAGGTGGATAGTAGAATGAGAATGACCAATAGCAGTCATAAATCTCTAGCACATTTGTACCTTAAATGACCCGCGTGACTCTGCAGATAAACCAAAGGTTTCGAAATAGAAACAGGACTTAGAAAACTCATCGTCATCATCATGTCAGCCGAAAGACGTCCACTGATGGACATAGACTCTCCACTCAGACCGGGTCTTGTGCTTTTCGCATCCACAGCGATCCCGCGATCTTAATCAGGTCTTCTGTCGATCTTAGAAAACTATAAGCTATTAATTGGGATACGTATACCTTGTCTAGCTTACATTGTTAAATCGCTTCTAAACCTACAACCGACTACTTTTTGTACTTTTTTGTTATTACCCAGTTTCCTGGAAAATTATAATGTAAAGCCACAGGATTAAGGTAATATTGTTATTTAAACATATCTGTGACGTTCTAATTTGTCTCGCTGGTTTCGTCACATCCAATACAATTAACACAGTCAGTTACCGTTCAAATCTACGGAACAAATTCAATTGTCAAATTGTAACGTAAGCTTATTTTTCTCATTACAGCCATGAAATGTTGAACAAAATAATATTTGCATTGAAAAATATGCTTTTTAACGCGTTTGTTGTATTTCATGTTAGCGATCAAGTTGTTAAAGTAAAAATAACAACATGAGCCGTAAAATAACAGAAATATAACAATAACAGTGGAATAACAAAGGTTTGGCCTCGCAGGTATTCGACTCCGGACTCACACCTTAGTTTATTTGGAATTATTGTGCGAAATTACATTTGAAATTTACCTAGAGTTTTCAGTGAAGGTAAGATCATGCATATGAAAACTTGTGTACACCTGCTAATCATCATCTCAGCCTATATACGTCCCACTGCTGGGCACAGGCCTCCTCTCGGAATGAGAGGGCTTGGGCCATAGTTCCCACGCGGGCCCAGTGCGGATTGGGAACTTCACACGCACCATTGAATTGCTTCGCAGGTTTGTGCAGGTTTCCTCACGATGTTTTCCTTCACCGCAAAGCTCGTGGTAAATTGCGCACATGAATTTCAAAAAACTCAGAGGTGCGGAGCCGGGATTTGAACCCAAGACCCTCTGCTTGAGAGGCGATAGGTCAAACCACTAAGCCACCACGGCTGCTAATACAATTGCAATAAATTTGTTTATTTCAGGCGAATGAGCACTTAGTTTGTTGGTTACAGAATTACTTACATACATAATGTTAATAGAGAACATCATAATATAGTTCTTACAACTAGGCACTTAAGGTTCTAGTACATTCGTCGATGATGAAGAGACACCCACTGAATGCTTCCTATATATTTAATAATAATCATCAAATGTTAGCACAGAATAATACACTCGACAATAGCCGGAATAATACTCGGTTGCAGGCAACCGGTGGATGCATATTCAAATAACCGTGATTCATTTGTTAGTAACAGGTTTTCCTTAGCGTCCATGTTACTCATTTATGTTCAGCAGTGGAAGTCTCCCAGCTGATGATGATGATGATGATAAATTCAAATTATCTACACAAATTAATAATACTTTATTCTATATTCTATGTTTATATTGTGGACCTACGCATATTGTCTGTCCTGTCACCGTAGCACAAGCGCCCAGGTGTATTTTCCTCCTTATTGTTCATACACGATGAGGACCGCATAATTTTGGCATGCCATCCCTTTTCAAAATATCGTTTGAGAAAAAGACGGTAAACTAAAATCGCGCGATGATAGGTACGTTGCTAACCCCTACAAATAGACGTTATTTCTTTTCAAATATTTCATACTCGCATTTAATAATTGGACAAAATGGTAAATTCTTGTTTCGTATTTTGTGTTAGTGTATCTGTTTACACTGTGTGTATAAGTAGAGTCATTCACGATTACGGTGTACTGCCGTTTCGCCAAATTATTTTTCGCCAAATTTCACTTCCCAAAAAACTTATCGCAATAGTTTCATTTCCCAAACGAATCTTTGGCATATTTACATTTCGCATTTTATTCATTTGGTCAAATTATCATTTGGCATAATTTTAGTTTGTCAAATTTTATTACGACAAACGTTTATTAAGCAAACGTTTTATATTGGCAAATATTGTATTCCAAAAAAATGTTTGTTCAAAATGACATTTCGCACAAACCAACCACAAAAACCAACTGCTACCAGAAAAGTAGCTTATATTAGAACTGCGTCTTCCACAGAAACGAACTGCTATCAGAAAAGTAGATGAGGTTAGACTGCGTCCTCCACAGAAAACGGACTGCTACCAGAAAAGTAGTTTAGATTATAGGTTAAAACTGCGTCCCCCGCAAAAACGAACTGCTATCAAAAAAGTGGGTTAGGTTAGGTTAGAACTGCGCCCCTCCACAGAAACAAACTGTTCCCAGAAAAGTAGGTTATTATGTCATGCAATATTTTGGGAAGAGTACATTATGCCAAACGATACATTTTACCAAATGTTACTTGGCAATATGAAACATGACTAAGTAATTATTTGCGAAACAATATATGCCAAATAAAAATTTACTAACTGTAAATTTGCGATAAGTTTTTTTGCCAAATGATTTTTTGCCAAATGATAATTTGGGTAAAATTTTTTGGGATGTGATACTTTGGGAAAAGTTTTTTGGCCATACATTAGTAATCCCACGATTACGCGTTCCGTGGTTCTTATTACAATGTCATTAATGGCTAATTTTGACAAAATCACGCGTCTTCATGGATGACACTAGGTATACCTGTTAAGATTATTATCTAGTGTTGTGCCCTTAATCCCGGGCTTATGTTTAATAGCGTCACTCCAGTTCTTTGTAAACACTCAAATCAGTTCATTTAATCAAAGGACTTCAAGTAGGTATTTTATTAATATTAACTGACTTGCCCATAACTTCTGTATTTATTTAACCTTTTACACGCGTTCAAGAATCATGGCATAAGTCGCACTTAATGTTTACCATTCCATATCTAGGACTTTTTCGACTTTTACAAATAAATAAGGTCGGACTCTGTGAATCTCAGGAAATCTCAGAATAATAATAATAAATTTACAATACAATAAAATTACTCTTTTGTACACCAGAAATAGTAAGCGATACAGAAAACAGATTCAGTCGATTTTTTTAAATCTTTTTGTACCTATTAGATCCGCGGCAAGGTACGGTACACGCGCCCCTTGCCAATGCGTGACCCCCTGACCCCCGAATGAGGAAGTCCTCTATGCAAAAAATCACTAACAAGATAACATTTTAATTGTATATTACGTTTGTAAAAAAAAACATATTTTTCCCGGATTTTTCAATTTTTCATCTGGTAGCCCTACGTGCTTGCGTGACCATTTACGCTACCTAAACGTACTTTGTGGAATAAAAAAATTACCTCGTTATCCGTCAAATGCACCGCCTTGCGTAGACTTTACAAATACGTTCAATAGGAATTATTATGATTTCGGTGTCACCAAGTGGTGACACCATGTATTTTAATTAAGGCAGGTATTCATGTAAAGCAACTGATTCTGCAGACGTAATCGTGATGTAGTATGTTATTGAATAAAAATATATAAAATACAATAAAAATACGTTTATTCAACCAACCAAAAAAGAAAAACATATTTACAAAATTATAAAAAATACATGAACAAACAAATAATGATGATTTGCTGTATTTAAATTCCATAACTGTAAACTTAATAGTTCCGTTGCTTCTTTTATAGGAATTCCAGCAACGTTGAACTACATACCCCTGGATGCTGTGTACGAGCCATCTCCAAAGCTGACCCCATACCCCAGCTGGGCTGGCAACGAACTGGGCAACTGTGACTCCGGACTCAACACCGTCTACAGAATCAAAGCGGACAAGTGTGACCGACTCTGGGTGTTGGACGTAGGCACCTATGGATACGGCAAGTTAATCATCCTATTAACTACTAAAATTACAGTGAAATAGGATCAAAGAGACTAGATCAATGGATAGATTTTTATATTATAAATACGAAAGTGTATTTGTATGTTTGTGTTTTTGACCGTCTTTCACGCCGTAGCGGAGGGACGGATAGACGTGATTTTTGGTATAGAGATAGTTTATGAGCCCTAAAGTGACATAGGCTACTTTTTATCCTATAAAATTGCGTAGTTTCCAAGGGAACTGCACGCGATAATCGAATACCACACGGGCGGAGCCGCGGGCAAAAGCTAGTAATATTATAAATGCGAAAGTGTGTTTGTATGTTTGTGTGTTTGTCCGTCTTTCACGCCGTAACGGAGGGACGGATGGACGTGATTTTTGGTATAGAGATAGTTTATGAGCCCGAGAGTGACATAGGCTACTTTTTATCCCGGAAAATGCACAGTTCCTGAGGGAACTGCGCGCGATAACCGAATACCACGAGGGCGGACCCGCGGGTAAAAGCTAGTATTTTACATGAGGTACTTTATAGTAGATTTTCTGTTACCCGCGACTCCGGCCGCGTAGAATTCGGTTTTCAGTATCCTGCGGGAGCTATGTAATTTTCTGTAATAAAAACTAGCCCACGTCCTTCCCCGGGACTGGAAACTATCTGTAAGTACAGAAAAAAAAATTTTTTTTATTGATTTTCGTTAAGTATTTACAGCTTCAAAAGAATGTAATCTCTGAGTAGATTTACCTAATCTGAAAATTTTCGTTACCTCAGTTCACGTAGATTTTAATGTTGCTCAAATTGTTAAGATAAAAAAAGAGATTAACTACTGCGTCGCTCTAACCTTGCTGAGGCTTTAACTATGCTATAATTATAGATACTTGAAGATTATAATCTTTTCAATGTAACAACATTGCGTGGAGGAAATGACAACTGTTTATGTATGACACACCCGAACACTAACTTACAAAAACCAAGTAAGTACTTGCAAATTTCGAGATCCGAACTTAGTAGAGATGCATGTACCTTATGTATCTCTTCTAAGTTCGGCTCTTCAAATTTACAAGTACTTACCTACTAATTAGAGCGAGAAAAATTCGAATGTTTATATTGTTATATCCATTTGTCGTTTGCACATTATAAACATTAGTAATTGTGCGACCGAGCTAGATCGATTTTTCATCCCTGAAAACCCCTACATTTTTTTATTTATTTTTTATTCGACTGGATGGCAAACGACCAAGTGGGTCTCCTGATAGTAAGAGATCACTACCGCCCATAAACATCTGCAACACCGCAACACCGGGTATTACGTTGCCAACCTAGAGGCCTAAGATGGGATACCTCAAGTGCCAGTAATTTCACCGGCTGTCTTACTCTCCACGCCGAAACGTAACAGTGCAAGCACTGCTGCTTTACGGCAGGGTTAGCGAGTAAGACGGTGGCAGCAATCCGGGCGGACGTTGCACATGGCCCTACCACCTGCATGAGCAATACATACCAAATTTCATAGAAATCGTTGGAGCCGTTTCCGAGATACCCGAAATATATACAAGAATTGCTCGTTTAAAGGTATTAGATAGAAAGGTTAAATACATAGATTGTATATTTGTAAAAAAGCTATAAAAGTGTATTTTTCTAATTTACAGATAACGCAACCAACGTGTGCCCTTACACCCTTAACGTATACGACCTGAATACCGACCAACGCATCCGCAAATACGTGTTCCGACCTGAGGACATCGTGTCCACAACATTCATCGCTAATATTGCCCTTGACGAGGGTCCTACTTGCGAAGACACATTCGCCTACTTTCCTGATGAACTCGGCTACGGCCTCATCTCATACTCCTGGAAACAGAATAAGTCTTGGAGGTTTAGCCACAGTTACTTTTTCCCTGACCCTCTGGTTGGAGACTTTAACATTGCTGGCCTTAACTTCCAATGGGGAGCTGAAGGCATTTTCGGCATCAGCGCTTCGCCCATAGGACCTGATGGATTTAGAACCCTCTATTTCAGTCCTCTGTCGAGTCATACTGAATTCGCCGTCTCTACTCGTATTTTGAGAGACGAATCGAAAGTCAGTGGCTCGTACCGCGACTTCAAAGTTATTGGAGTCCGCGGACAAGATAGCCACACGACATCAAAAGTAGTTGATGAGTCTGGCGTTCAACTGTTCAACTTGATTGATCAAAATGCAATCGGCTGTTGGAACACTGAATTGCCAATGAAACCGCAAAACGTGGCTATCGCCGATAAAGATGACGTGGGCCTTGTTTTCCCGAGTGACGTTAAAATTGACGGTCAAAGCCGGGTATGGGTGATGTCTGACCGCATGCCGGTGTTCTTGGAAGCGGAATTAGATTACAGCGACATCAACTTCAGAATTTTCACGGCTCCGTTAGATATGTTGCTGCAAGGAACCGTGTGTCAACCCTCTCCTACACAAAAATATAAGTCCGCTAAAGTGTTACAAAGTCCGGGGTTGTCCGCTTATTACGAGCCTGTAATGAATGTACAGCCACAGCCACTGCCTCTGTCTTTGACGTATAATGCACCCGCTCCGATGCTGTCACAGGGGAACCCGAGCTTTAATATGCAAATTATGCCAAATTTTGTCCCAAAAGTGACTAGTTACATCAACTTCCCAAAACAACCAACGGTTCAATACAACACGCGTCAACCGAACAAATGGTGGCGAAAAAATTATGACGTATACGAGAATGCCTAAGAAGCTAAACGATGTGTAAAAATGCTACAGTATTATGAAACAATTATTTTATACAGTACATTACGCTATACCACGTTTTAGCATGCATGTACCTGTTTTTTTTATCGAGTTTATTAACAATTAACATGTAAATTCAAGTGCGTGTGAATTATGGATGTTATTGTGAGTTTTGCTACATTTCTGTATTTAAAAATAAACTGTTTTTATTTAAAACACTATTTTATTTGGAACTTCATCCTGTCATTTTCTGCACCCACCGACTTAATAAATTTTGATAAATAATAATTTGTAAAAAAAAAATAGTTACATACATAGGTATAAATTACCTTACTTTTTCGCTAGGTAGGAAGGTAAAACATAACACAAATATAGTTATCAAACATTTGTAACATGTACCTAGGTACAGATCAAGGATTAACTGCTATTAAAAACTACTGATAGCACGACAAATGTATAAAAAATAACAATTATGTTGACCATAAAAAGTGAATTCAACAATACAAGAGAAGCAGTGATCCCCACACAAAGCACAGCCTGTATCGTGGATATCCAGATCTTAGAGGATTAACAGAAAGTGTGGCTCTTAATTCAGTATATATTTCAGATGACTTGATATTCATAAATAAGATTTTAGGGTTCCGTAGCCAAAATGATAAAAAAGAGCCTTTATTGATTTCGCAATGTTCGTTTGTCATCGGCTTAAAGACTTTTTAGTTATACCAGCTATTGGTTTGTAGATCCATTTGTGATAAGCTAAATTGCTATAATTTCAAGTCAATATCAAAAACGCGGCAATTGACTTGAATAGCAGCAAACAAATATGCAAAGTGATTTTGGGTCGTAAAGATAAAGATTAGTAGGTATAAACATTTAGGTACATCTAATCCATACTAATATTATAAATGCGAAAGTAACTCTGTCTGTCTGTCTGTCTGTCTGTCTGTTACGCTTTCACGCCAAAACCGCTGAACCGATTTGGATGAAATTTGGTACAGAGATAGAATAGACCTTGGGAAAGGACATAGGCTATCTTTTATCGCGAAAAAGAGGCTTTATGGGGTTAAAATAGGGGGTGAAAGTTTTTCGTCGCCGTCGAAGATAAAACTATGAAACTTGGCATTTAGGCATTTAATATACTATCCATATCCATACTATTATTATAAATGTCAAAGTGTGTTTGTATGTCTGTATGTTTGTCCGTCTTTCACGCCGTAACGGAGCGACGGATCGACGTGATTTTTGGCATGGAGATAGATAGTTTATGAGCCCGAGAGTGATATAGGCTACTTTTTATCCCGGAAAAATGCACAGATCCTGAGGGAACAGCGCGCGATAACCGAATACCACGCGGGCGGAGCCGCGGGCAAAAGCTAGTTTAAAATAAACCCTTCATAATGACATTTTCAATTCTTTTAACGTAGCCTTTGTCAATTATATAAAAGCATACCAAGACTAAGATACCCTCAGTTTAAAACTCAAAACACGCGTTTTTTTTTCAAAATTAAGACCAATTTAAATCGTTTACCTACTTGCCTCCCACGTAGCGAGTTTCATTGTTTAATTTCAGCCGTTTCCGAGATCTACGAAATATGTAAATAAATAATATAGGAACAAATTAAAAGACATCAGCATTGAAGAGCTAAAGAGCTGGTTTCATAGTAGGTACACACATATAAAATTAATTTACTGTAAGTACATTGCAAAGACTTGCAAAAATCCATTCCTTTCTTCTTTCTGTTCAAAAGGTAGTCTGGAAGAGATCACTCTGAGGTGATAGGTAAGGTCGTCTATTGTTTACCTTGTAAAATCTTTCATTATTTACCTGTTTTCTGTACTTGTACTTATTCTCTACTTTTATTATTATCTATTCTGTGACTTATTGCTTATTAAGTGGTATACCTACAATAAAGATTCATTGTAAATGTTTTTATTATATAAAACGTTACTTTGTAGCTAACTTACAGGATTTAAAGCAATAATTATTACATCTAAGAATCAAACATAAGCTTGTGCGGCAATATTGTGAACGTGGGAAGTGAAATTATACGCGATTCAATTAAACTATTTTATAAATGACTTGGTTAGTGAACCATTATTTCCTAAGAGCTAAGATAAATAATAGAGGAGGCAACAGAATTTTTCCATTAATTTCGTACCTGTATTTAATCTTTACTTGCATTACTAATGGGTATTATAAATGTGAATGTAACTCTATTTGTCTTTTTGTTACCTCGACACGCTTAAACCGCTTTAGAGAAGGAGACAGTCGTGGTCTTGGGAAAGAATGTTTATTTATCCCGAAAACTATGGTTTCTGCACAGACGAAGTGCGTAACAGCTAGTAGATTTAAAATTCACCTACAATACTTTTATTTAAGAGCGATTGGTAACCCTACGTAGAGTGGACACGTGAGGGCACTACGAGTATTTACGGCGGTAACCATGCATATAAATTGATGCTTGGTAGGTAAGGTAACAACACAAAACTAACAATAAGAGATATAGAAATGTTATAGTGTGTATTTCGCTCCGGTCTTTGAACCACATCTTTGTTACAGACTGAGCTAAAATAACCTAATCATAAAAAAATAATTGTACTCTACAAGCTTTTTTTACTGGCTGTACTTTTTGTTGACTCTACTTGCATTGTCACCCAAACTACATTTGCATACCAAATTTCGAGTCGATGCTATTAACCGTTGAAGAGTTCCGTCCTGCGGAGACGATCCTGGCTGGACTACCAGGATGTCACTACTAGATTATTGTATTGTCACGTGATTTATATAAGTATGCCAAATTTCAAGTCAATCCGACTACTGGAAGTTGGTCGAACTTAACTTGCAAGATTTGACTACAGACAGACAGACAGACAACGGGATAGGTGAAACTAAATAAAACTTTGTAAAAATACAAATTGTTCCGAATCTAAAGAAAACATATCTCGGAAATGGCTGAAATTAAATGTCAAATACTAATTTTAAAAAAATCGGCAAATATACCTTAGAGTAAGACAAGTGAGCATCATCACCCACAATAAACTACCAATAAACAACAAAAAAAAATCCTGAACCTCCGTAGAACGTTTTCATGCAAAGTTTCATAATGATTGTCCTTGTAAAGCAATGCGATGATTTTTATGGTAAGATTATACATTAGTTCACCTTGGTTTAAGTTGGTTCAATTGAAATAGAATTTGACAGTAATTAGACGATCTTTATCGTAGTTTTTCAAGTGGTATATAATAAAGTAAAAGTAAATTGCTCGACTTGGCGGGGGCACTGCCGTGCCCCCAGATTAAAAGCATATTGTGCATACCGTATCCATTCGGTATTTTACGCTTCAAGATATTTTTCCTACAATGTAAACATTTTACCAACTACTTAAACACTTAATAGTTATGTCTACCTCGCACATCTGTACCTACTCATAGTTTTTACTTCCTCTGTTAATTTGTTCCAGCGGAAAAATCATTTACGTTACATAGTCACGCAGGCGCACATCCCGCTGACTGTTTTTTTTTAAATAAAAAAACCGGGGACATGTTTCTATGTGGTGCAGTCTTATCACATTTTATCTCGTGTTGCCTCAAGATTTAATTGCTAAAGATTAATTTAATCATAAAACAATTGACGACCGTCGACTCTGTGAAACGTGGCGGCGCGTCGCGCCATCTCAACGGAACCAGTGACATGGCTGTAGGAATATACCGTCATTATAATTATGATTGTAGCAGTTAGCTCCGGATCAGAAATTGGATTTTAATAACTGCTGAAGTGGCTTCCGCTGTTTGTGAGTTGTTTATTTGGAGCATTATTGAAGTGCGCTCGCCACAGGATGAACGTCGAAAACGGAGATGCTAGGAAACGGAGAAGCGTGGAGCCCTACGACCCATTTGAACATCGAAAGGTTGAGAAACCTAATTCGTAAGTCAATTTAAAATACTAATCGTGCTCAATTATCACGTATTGTTCATGTTCTACAAGTAATAGGTAGTATATATATAAAAAAAGTCTTTAGATACTCATTATCCCTAGAGAAATATATTTTGACCCAGTAGTAACATGCATGTTCAAAACTATTGAGATACTTAGTTAAAAAAATATTCCTAGGCACTTTTGATGAATATTTTGTTCACTCTTATAGTCAACAAAAATTAATATAAGTAAGTACGCGTCGGCTCCGTCGTCAGTTTTTTTTCGTCGGTTAATAAGTTTTACAAAAATAAAATATCCTTTAAAAAAAGAATACTTATTGCAAATGTATTTTAGTACTACATTCTGTGAGGTAAATATACCTTTTTTTTTTCAATACTTACTTAAATATTTCGAAAATAAATTCGAAAAACATGAAAAATTTCAGTGAAAAAATACTTTTATAAAATTGCGGTTTGTGTAATTTTCTTTCGTACGGAACCCTCTGCATGAGTGTTGAATTCACACTTCTGTAATTAATCATGTCGTTTTTAATATCATTCAGGATATCCGATGTTATGTAATAGATATCTGGTCAAGTGTGAGTCAGGCTTGCGTACCGGGGTTCCGTAGTGAATAAAATGCATTAATTATATTTATAGGCATTCTGCACAATTAATGTAAAGATTATCTAATGAGTTTTGAAAAATAACATAAAATTAATATAGAAAATAATATTACCTACCTACTTTTTTTTTCAAACGAACGTTAAAGACTACTTCTCAAAAAGTCCATTTTCGTTTGTCCATTTTCAGTTGTCCACTTATAAAAATATATATATATTTTCTGACGCTATCTCGACATAAAAATAGGTAATTTTGTGTTTAAATATATACAAAACTTGTGGTAAAGGTGATAAAAGGTCAAATAATCTTTGTTGTTGGATCCAGTGGAAATTTTCGATGTAAGCACCAGTAGTTACAAAATTATGATTTTTTTCCTCACAAGATTTCGTGTCGTATTAATGACGTCAAAAAATTTTGGATGTTTTATGCAGTGCATGTTTTATGATCTCGTCCTTACTGTTAATTAATAATTTTCTAACAAACTGATTTCTTGTCAATTTCAAGACGAAACAACTTTTTGAAAAATACTCTAAATTCAATTTGTTTAATTAAAATATACGAATTAAAAATACACACCGCAACAATGTTTTAACTTTAGTTGTATTTACGATTTCTTACAAACCGTTAAATAAAGTCGTTCTGTGTTACCTACTGTTTCAACAAAACTTATCTCGTCTCTGACGTCATTGTTTTATTTTACAATGCCGTTTAGTTCAGTCATTACTACCTGAGTTAAATTGTTTTATGTAAAATGTGTGACAGAATTTTGATCGCAGTCTTTTGTTATTCAAATAAATACTTTCCGTAAAATTTAGAGAGATTGTTTTTCAATGTTAACAATAATAGCAGAAGAAGCGGACTTTAGTAGTTAGGCATTATTACCATAATATTGCGGTACGTGAGCCGTGATGGCCTAGTGCAGAGGTTTTCAACAGTTGTGCCGCGTTTATTTTCAGGTGTGCCGCGATCACCGCGAAATGTATGCGATAAAAAAGCGTAAAAAAGCGTAGCGTACAAAAAAGGTGTAATCGAGACCCAATTAATATGCATCTGCTGTCCGTTATATTATACATTATTATGGGAATACTGTACGGAACCCTTTAGGTGTTCTACGCGCCAGTCCGACTCGCACTTGGCTATTTATTACTGGTGTGCCGTGCAAATTTGGTGAACGAAAAGTGTGCCGTTAACATTAAAATATTGAAAAGCAGAGGATCGTGGGTTCACATCCCGGCTCGCGCCTCTGAGTTTTTCGAAATGCATGTGCGAAATCACATTTTAAATTTCGTTTATTTGGTGAAGGAAAACATCGTGAGGAAACCTGCACAACCAGCGAAGCAGGATTTAGTTCGGGTGACAATGCAAGTAAACTCGACAAAAAGTGCAGTCAGCAAAAAAAAACATGTATTAAGAAATATTTTTTTACCAAAAACTTATTAAGGTTCATTTCATACTTTAGTGGCCTAATTTATTTTTGATTATTCTAGAATTACAGTGGCACTATAAATATTGCTCTCGAATGACACCGATGGTCCACAAAGTCAAAAATAACAAAGAAAAGTTAGTTCGGAAAACAAGAACATCTTAGGCCTCTAGGTTTGGCAACGCATCTGCAATCTGCAATGGTGTTGCAGATGTTTATGGGCGGTGATAATCTCTTACCACCATTTTTATATAATTTTTAATAGTACGCTAAACCCAATTTTCTATTATTTTCAGAGATTTAAGGTCGTGTGCCAATTTGATAAAGTCCTCTTTAGGCTCAGGTCTGTTAGCAGGACCTTTAGCCTTCTCCAACGCAGGATGGGGAATTGGTATAATCGGCACCATCATAGTCGGAGTAATATGTGGACACTGCATTCACATCTTAGTAAGTATTGAAGGACCGACCTATAAACCTAAATTTTAGAAGTAGATATCTGCCCTCCTAAGCCAAAAGGCGCTATCTCAAAAAAGAACACTTGAGTTATTAATACTATTGTGTAGCTTAACACATTCTGCATCACATGGTGTAAATTATAGAAAAGCGATTTTTTTTAGATACGCCTTTTTGGCTTAGGAGGGCAGAAATATTAGATTGAGAAATGTAATAGGTACCTTTAAACAAGCAAACTCTTCTGTATTTTTTTTTCGGGGATCTTGGAAAGGGTTCTAACGATTAGCTTGTTCTTTATCCCTTGGAAAATACGTGTTTTTAGTTTTAACCCAAAAGAAGCTCAGTCGCCTGGGGTAAGTAGCTCATAGTTGTTGTAAGTACACTCATACTAACAACAACTAGAAAAGCTATGTACATAATACGCTCAAGTTCAAACGGAAAACCCCCAGCAAGACTATGTGAGAAAAAATATCACTTGTTTCATTTATCTACCTTAGATACCGTTAATAAACATTAATTCGTTTTTAAAGAATATAAAAGTCCATCACGAATAATTATTGAAGTAGACACATTAACTTATATATTAAGAAGTGTTCTATCAGACAACATTTTTTTTTCATTAAATTTTTATGGAATAATCGAGAAAAACTAACAAAAATGCAATGTTGCCAACTCAGCAGGTATAAACGCTCTTAAATAAATATAGAATGGTGCCTGATACAAAATATTCGCTTTATAAGTGCTAGCCTGGCTTTTGCAGCTCTACATCTATGCGTTGGGTTTGGATATTCGAAAAATAATGCGTTTATTGGTTTCGAATAATTATGTGCATTTATTAATTTTTATTGCAATCATCATCATTATCAGCCGGGAGACGTTCACTGCTGGACAAAGGCCTCCCCCTTAGAACGCCAAATGAACGACAACTCGCCACTTGCATCCACCGGTTTCCCGCAACTCTCACGATTATTATCAAGAATAAATATATTTGTACGATTTTCAGGTAAAAACCTCACGCGGATGTTGTGTTGTTGAGAGGAAACCACTTTTAGGCTACTCTGAAACTTGTAAATCTGTATTTACAAACGGGCCAAAACAAGTGAGAAAATTCGCGACTACTGCCAGGTAAAAATTCAAAGCTATACATACTACTGTAAAAATAAATAAGATTGGCAGTTAGGTAACAAATCTTACTAATGTTATAAACGCGAAAGTTTATACGGATGGATGTTTGTTACTCTTTCACGCAAAAAGTACTGAATGGATTTTCATAAAATTTGCCATACAGATAATATTAAACCCTTGATTAACATTAAGCTACTTTTTATCCCTAAATAATGTGTGGTTCCAGTGGGATCAAAAAAGGTTTAAGCTATATACCTACCAATTTTGCACGAGCGAATCTGCGAGTAAAAGCTAGTACTTACCTATACGTCTTAGTAATAAATTTACTAAGTAAAAGATTTTTTTTTTTTTGTTTCCAGTATAGTCGCAGAGTTTGCTTTAGTGTTTACTTACGCCGGAGTATGCTGCATATACACGGTACTTATTGGCGATTCCGTTAAACAGGTCAGTTTTTTTTATTATTTTGTTTTTGTTTTTATTTTGAAATTCGATTTTGTTTTTGCGAAGTAACTGGTAGGTACAAAAAATTTAATGATTCTTACTTTATGAACCCCTAAGACATAGTTTGGGTGTTCACAAAATCGCAAAAGTGTTGTTTGTTAAATATAATTAGCCATGAATTAAAATTTAAGTAAATACTGGACAGTTCTTGTGGAAAGTACACTACTTGTGTACATGCCTTTTCAAAATAAACATTTTTATCTTTCTATTACATTGATAAGTTATAATTTTTTACTTTTACTTTTTCACTTATATCTCCGCCTCCACCTCCGTTAAGAAGGGCTCTGTTTAAACCCTAATGGCAACTTGTCGCAGTCAGATTCATAGTTGTGTTTACAAACACTTTATAAGCATTAGTAATATTAATATGACAGCGTTCCACTGTGCCTGGATAATTAATGTCCGCAAACGTACAATTGTTTCCCCTCTGCGTCAACCTGGGTTTATCATTGCAATGACTAAACAAAATTCATTTGACTCATAAAATAAAATCATAGCACCATCCTAATAGAAGGGGCGTTCATTGAATTTCATCTGCGTCTTTCCTGTTCCGTGGCTCCACTAGAAATGAAAAAACATAACCCTCCTTCGGGGAGTCGGGTGAGAAGTGACGGTTAAATGTGATGCCGTCTCTATTTTTTTTGTTCGAATAGACGGAGACGGCATCACATTTATCCGTCAGTTAATACTAATCAATGGATGATGAAACAGCCCCTTAATAGTTCAAAAAAGGATATTTATGATGATGGATGCTATACTGAATGATTTAAAGTCGAGAAGACAAGTAGTAAAATAACTAACATTGTTCTTTAAACTTAGTTATTTTATTTATATTTCATGTAGTAACTGTCTCTTTTCGGCTTTATTATTACGAGACAAAAGCATATAAAATAGTAATTCTAAAATAATGTATTGTAACCGGCTAGCCGGTCAGAGAAAGCACAGGCTTGTGGTTACAAAATGAAAGTATAATGTAATACAAAAATATATACAATTGATTCAGTCAGCACTGCTCTTCCTGATAAATTATAAAAACACTGGCCTGAGACTTGTAGGACAGGTAGGGAAACAGGGCAGGGTGTTAAAGTCGCCTCGGAGCGTCCAGTCGCGCCGGCGATCTGCTCCGAGGCAGCGGAGGGGAGTGGAAGTGGAGATGGAGATTGTGATTCAGCAGGAAAAAGGAAGGGCTGGAATGAAACACCCTGCTTTACTGCTTGCTTGCAGTACTCATCCAAGCCTCGTTTTAGTGTCGGACCAGCGAAAGAAAGCTAAACGAGACTTAGATTAGGTTTTACAAAATGTATACAAGAAATAAATGTTCGAAATAGAGATATTAATATTTACAATACCTGCAATAGTGGCAGCCCTTATATTACAAGTAGTAGTCAGTGAAATAGCTATCAAGGGTTAAATAATTAATAGTTTCTATAAAGAAAACCAAATTTCGGTTTACGCCTTGTCAAATCGTAGAGCCAAAGACCGGAAAAAACAAAAGCGGATCAACAATTTAAAATTTAGACTTTATTTTTTTTCTGTAAGCGGCCAGTTGCGCAGTTTGCCATGTTACAGTATCCCCTGTAGTGAAACGAGTCTGCAAAATAAATATATTCCGTCAAATATATATATTTTTTTGTTACAGCTGGCCGACACTTACGCTCCATCGCTGATCTTACCCGTAGAATACTACTGCTTGATCATATTAGTCCCGCTATGCCTGATGTGCCAAATCAAATACCTGAAGTGGCTGGCCATTTTATCAGTCACGGCGAATGTTTTGCTCTTTGCAACGTATTTGTTTTGCTTATACTATATCTTCAGTGGGCCGATTAAATTCAGTGACAAGATAGCCATCGGCAACCCTGGTAGATATCCTGCGTTTTTATCGTAAGTATCGCTGACTGTTACCCGAAACTTGACTACAACCTGCGAGAATTTGGTATTCTTTTCCTAAGTCGCCACTTTCTGTAGAACGGTTATAGTCGTCGGTATGATGTGGTTTCCCTTTGCCTTCCATGTCGTAATGCTGGAGCCTGGAGTTTGTAGTTAGCAAAAGAAGAAAAATATGCATATTTCTGGGAAAATATCAGTCCATAATTATCGTGAATATTTAGGGGCTGTTTCCACCCATTTATTAATTTTATTTGACGGATAAATGTGATGCCATATTCGTCTATTCGAACAAAACAAACAGTGACGGCATCACATTTATCCGTCAGTTAATACTAATCAATGGATGATGAAACAGCCCCTTAATAGTTCAAAAAAGGATATTTATGATGATGGATGCTATACTGAATGATTTAAAGTCGAGAAGACAAGTAGTAAAATAACTAACATTGTTCTTTAAACTTAGTTATTTTATTTATATTTCATGTAGTAACTGTCTCTTTTCGGCTTTATTATTACGAGACAAAAGCATATAAAATAGTAATTCTAAAATAATGTATTGTAACCGGCTAGCCGGTCAGAGAAAGCACAGGCTTGTGGTTACAAAATGAAAGTATAATGTAATACAAAAATATATACAATTGATTCAGTCAGCACTGCTCTTCCTGATAAATTATAAAAACACTGGCCTGAGACTTGTAGGACAGGTAGGGAAACAGGGCAGGGTGTTAAAGTCGCCTCGGAGCGTCCAGTCGCGCCGGCGATCTGCTCCGAGGCAGCGGAGGGGAGTGGAAGTGGAGATGGAGATTGTGATTCAGCAGGAAAAAGGAAGGGCTGGAATGAAACACCCTGCTTTACTGCTTGCTTGCAGTACTCATCCAAGCCTCGTTTTAGTGTCGGACCAGCGAAAGAAAGCTAAACGAGACTTAGATTAGGTTTTACAAAATGTATACAAGAAATAAATGTTCGAAATAGAGATATTAATATTTACAATACCTGCAATAGTGGCAGCCCTTATATTACAAGTAGTAGTCAGTGAAATAGCTATCAAGGGTTAAATAATTAATAGTTTCTATAAAGAAAACCAAATTTCGGTTTACGCCTTGTCAAATCGTAGAGCCAAAGACCGGAAAAAACAAAAGCGGATCAACAATTTAAAATTTAGACTTTATTTTTTTTCTGTAAGCGGCCAGTTGCGCAGTTTGCCATGTTACAGTATCCCCTGTAGTGAAACGAGTCTGCAAAATAAATATATTCCGTCAAATATATATATTTTTTTGTTACAGCTGGCCGACACTTACGCTCCATCGCTGATCTTACCCGTAGAATACTACTGCTTGATCATATTAGTCCCGCTATGCCTGATGTGCCAAATCAAATACCTGAAGTGGCTGGCCATTTTATCAGTCACGGCGAATGTTTTGCTCTTTGCAACGTATTTGTTTTGCTTATACTATATCTTCAGTGGGCCGATTAAATTCAGTGACAAGATAGCCATCGGCAACCCTGGTAGATATCCTGCGTTTTTATCGTAAGTATCGCTGACTGTTACCCGAAACTTGACTACAACCTGCGAGAATTTGGTATTCTTTTCCTAAGTCGCCACTTTCTGTAGAACGGTTATAGTCGTCGGTATGATGTGGTTTCCCTTTGCCTTCCATGTCGTAATGCTGGAGCCTGGAGTTTGTAGTTAGCAAAAGAAGAAAAATATGCATATTTCTGGGAAAATATCAGTCCATAATTATCGTGAATATTTAGGGGCTGTTTCCACCCATTTATTAATTTTATTTGACGGATAAATGTGATGCCATATTCGTCTATTCGAACAAAACAAACAGTGACGGCATCACATTTATCCGTCAGTTAAAATTAATCAATGGATGGTGAAACAGGGAGTTAGTGTAGCTTTCTGTCAGTGAAAGATTAACTAGATCCTGATCAGTACTAGGTACTACGAGTATACAAACAGAGTTTATTTTTACGAATTAACAAAGAAATTACAAAATGAAATTTAGCACTTTATTATAGGTAACAATTCGGTTAAATATTCGGTGCAAAGATTCAGTAAATTATGCAATTTACCTTGTGTTTCAAATTTGATCAAAATCCATTCAGCTGATTTTTCGTGAAGAAGCTTTCAAACTTTCACTTGTAATTTTATTAATAACCTAGATAAGTAAAGCACCTAAACATATTTTGAAATATAGAATAATGACCATTATATTTTTAGGACAGTTATTTTTGCGATGGAGGGCATAGGAGTGGTTATGCCAGTGGAAAATGCCATGAAGAAACCGAAACATTTCCTCGGTTTTCCCAGTGTGCTGGTAGTGGCTATGGGGGTCATAGTGTTTCTATATAGTACTTTAGGCCTGTTCGGCTACTTCAGATACGGTGATGTACTCCGAGGCTCAATAACCTTGAATCTACCAATGGATGAATGGTGAGTTCACCACCGATATATCGGAGAAGTTCAGCAAGACTGTGTGACGTTAAGGGGCTGTTTCACCATCCATTGATTAGTGCTAACTGACGGTTAAATGTGATGCTGTCTCCGTCTATTCGAACAAAACAAATGGAGCCGGCATCAAATTTAACCATCAGTTAATACTAATCAATGGATGGCGAAACAGTCCCTTAATGTATCTTTAATTTAGACCCTGTATACATTAATCCAGTAAAATCGTTCCAGTACCTACCGATACATTGCGGGTTGATTCGTAATTGTAAAAATTTTACTCGAATAATGTAAACAGGGTCGCAAGGAGATCGTATTGTAAATTGGTAATGGGGGCTATCGCGAATGAATTTTCCGCTAGAGGCGCTAGTGTAGCGTGAGGTCAACGAAATGTCAAATCTCATAGTTTTTGGGTGAGCTACGCGGGTTTATTTATAATTAAAATAATTTTGTGAATATTTTGCATTACCTGAAATTAATTATGGCAATTATGCGATAAGGGCCAATAAACGTCTGTAATTTGAGACAGTTTTGTCTTTCTAAAACTTTTGTCCTCCCTTTTTTCCGAACAAAACGGGATTGTGCAATACTGTGGTTGCTCGATATGTTTATGGTACTGTTTTACGACGTATTAAATATGATTTTAATCTAAACTTTGTTTTTTTGGCCGTTATAACAGACTTTTAAAAACCTCACGCAACAGTGGCGCCATCTAGTGAGAGAAAAAACGATAGCCCTCATTGGATCCTGAATACGGCAAAGGTATCTTTCTACTAATGAACATGTTAAATGATAAGAGAACGAAATAATTTTACACGCATTTACTTTAATACTCGTAGCGTCAAGAAAAAGCGTTTCGTTGACTACTAAATAATAATATTAAAAAATGTTATTTATAATTTAAAAAAAAGAAAACTTTATTTTAAAGCCTTGGGCATTAAGACGTTACAATATTATAAGTAATCCATAATGTCCACAATAAAAATCGAATACTTAATTTAACATTTAACATTACCTACGTAATGTTAACTAGATTAAATTATAACTATTCACATATTAATATCAGTAAACACGGAATATTAATAGTTTACTCTAACTAACATACTACATGGCGCATTTCTTGCCTAATCGATTCTAGGTTTTTATTTTCCACTTAACGGAATGGAAAAGATAGATATCATAGTCTCAGTTAATTACGAAGACTGGATTTGATTGCCCTTTCAATTAACAATAACAAGTGTTAAGTAGATAAGAAGATTTTATTGTACGATGTGGATTACTTAGATTAGTGTTCAAAAATTTCCTTCCGGAGATGCAATTATAAATAGTAAGATAAGAAAAATTTGATATCCTACAAAAGAAAGAGACCAATTACCAACCCTACACTGCCCTCTACTTTTCGCTCTTCACTTTGCAGTACTGTGTCCTACCTCTATACCATTAAATGTCTAAGTTACATATCTTTCTAATCATATTAAATATCTGGTTGTAATTTGGACAGGGAGACGAGCTGTCGGTAGGCCTCCAACAAAATGGAGCGACGACCTGGCTAAGATCGCGGGATCGCGGTGGATGCGAAAAGCACAAGACCGGTCTGAGTAGAGAGCCTTGGGGGAGGGCTATGTCCAACAGTGGACGTCTTTGGTACTTGGTATCATTATGCAGAGTTATTTAACATTTTTTTATTCCACAGGCCAGCTATATGTGCTAAAGTGTGCATAGCTCTCTCAATTTTCTTCACGTATCCTTTACAATTCTTCGTTGTAATCGATACGTTTACTAAATATACGGAACCTCGAATCAAGCCGAATTACCGAGTCATCACTCAGATAGTATCACGGGTCGTCGGAGTATGTTTTTGCGGTAAGTTTCAAGTGGTTAAGTACTTTTTAATCCCCCGTTTATATCATTATCTGCCACGGTTTAGTGCCCGGCTTATGCGGAATCTACTGAGTAGCTATCTACTTTAAATAAGCCTTTGAGTTTATTGTCGCAAGTGATTTCTTGATTCTTGAAGACTTGATTTTCACGTGATTTCAGTAGTTTAAGACTTAACATCCACAAGTTTTACATACTAATTTTGAAAAATTACAGAAAATGAACATATCCCTAAAGCGAATAATGTCATGTAAACTATTTTTTTTTTCATTCTGATCTCAATCAATTATACGGCTTCTCAGCATTTGGTTTATTACAGCTGTTTTGGAATCACTGTAAATAGGCGGATAGTAGTGACTCTTGCAAAATGCTTCAAACTCTAATATTAATTTTGTTTTCCGAATATTTCTATATTTTCAAAGTCAAAATCTCAATTAATCGTTTTAACCATCAAACAAACTTTAACTACTTTGTTTACCTTTCTCAGTGGGCATCGGCATGGCTCTACCCTTACTGGAGCAAATCATAAACATAGTGGGGTCTCTGTTCTACTCCATTCTCGGCCTCATCATTCCCGGCATCATCGAGACGGTTTTCAGGTGGAACGACCTTGGCAGATTCAATTGGGTCCTCTGGAAGAACTGCTTCATCATTGCGTTTGGCTTTGTCTGTTTATTCGCTGGCTGTACCGTCACAGTATTAGACATTATTAAGATACAAACTGGCCAAACTGAATAGTTGTTTAAGTATATAAAATAATAAGTTATTAATATGATGTTTTATTTGCTTACCAATGTATGTACGCATAATAATAGTAGGAAACATACATACGTATTAATACGTAAGGCTGTATTGGCTTGGCTGACGTTTTTGACGCTCGCAATCGCAATCAAATGACAGTTTTTGTATGCGAAATCTGTCATTTAATTGCAATCGCGAGCGTCAGAAACGTTAGGCAATAAGGCCTCGGACATATCGATGAATAGGAAAACCCGCAGGAATTTCGTAAAATCTATTAATTAAGATGCTCAGGAATAAAATTTACTTGCTCATTCTTAATCTGTATCATAAAGGACATCCCTACTAAATTTTAACTTATCCGTCCCTATGCGATTGTTTAGAGACGTTTAGGCTGAAAGTTGATAAGTCAAATAGTCAATTGGTATTTTTATTTTTATATGAATGCGAACACTACCCTACCCTATTCTAATCGACTTGCCCAATATTTACAAAATAGAACAACAAGGCATTCAATATTTATGAAAAATGTAAGCGATAGGTATTTACCACGAATATATCTGACGCTACGCCACTGAAAACGGAGTACCTAAGTATCACCTTTTGTTTGCTTGTACGACGTTATGTTGTGAAATTATTGGCTTAGGTAAACGTCTCATATTGGCTGACTAACTGGTAAATACTGTCAATAAAATTGTGTAAACATAGTGATAAAAATAATCACTTATGATGTAATGGAAGTTCAGGTGAAGATTGCAAAGTTACTTGAGTATTGTAGGTAAAAAGCAATAAAAATATTCACACACAGTAATAAGCAGAATAGAAATATTACCGTTTGTGTTTCATGATTTGTTGCTTGCTTGCTTCATCTAGATTTAGAATAGATTACAGTAAATATCGATGCTAGGGAAATAGCGTCGTAAACGCGTATTGTGTGATAGCAGGTAGTAGAGGCACATGTTATAGACAGATGATACTATTTTCCTTACACACTGAGCCTCACAATAAGCACACAGTGACACGTACTTATAGCTGAACTAAGTGAAGCTGAACTTGCACATTTTTTAAATATGTCAACTGTCTAAATATATTTAAAAAAAAATACTTACAGTTAAACTTTCGTAAGTATGGCAACCAGATGAAATTATTTCCCTACGTAAATACGTAATTTCATAGGGAAACAATAAATACGATTCCGCGTAGTAACTACATAAATCTATCTGTTATCTTATCTTCTTCTGTTCCTATACTTTCTTTACTTACAAAACTTTGCTTGGGTTTTACATCTCAACTTGTTTACGAACAAACTTACTAGTTTAGAATGCTGAAATTGAGACCAAAGGTCGAGATTGAACATTCTACAAATAGAGTGCTTGCTAAAATGCATAAGTAATATAATTAAATACACAAAGGCAAGGCCGAAATCTTAAATTGTACTACTAACCAAATGTCAATGTTACACGAATAAACAAGATTATATTATTATTTATATATAGGTATGTTAGTAGTAGATAAAATTATAAAATAACTTTTAAAGGTAAATTTTCGTTTTTACGCGCAGTGTTTAAAAATAAGTTATTAAGCATTGTGTTACTATTTTATCTATGTTTATGTTATGCCATTAGCGAAATGGTACCTAATATGTATGCGGATATTACCTCAATATGCGAAATAGTAAGCGCAATATTCTAAAGATACCTACGAGCAATGTTGAATTTGAGTAACAATGCGATATTGTAACTCTACACACTCTTCTTTACATAAGAATACTATAAGAAGTAGAAGAGTTGAATGATTTTTTTGCTGTTATGGTCTTTCGTTAAGAATAAGTAATACAAATGCGGCATGTGCTCGTATTTTATCTTAGTTTTATATCTAAATGATAAACGGGATTACGATCATAAAATAACTATAAATTCAGATGAAGTCTAAGACTCACTGATAAGGATACGTATTTACTACTATAGTGATGTAAGAGGGTAGAGTGAAGACGTTTCGGACTAAATTCTCAGAGTTTTACTCAAAAATACAACCAATATCATCACACGCATAACTGAACGCCGCGTCGAATATAAATTAACGAGCGTGATTTGTAAATATGTATAAAATAAATTGATGTTTATAACGCGCACCTAATGTTATCTGTGTAATTTTGAAACGTATAAGTACATTGTCAAATAAATCAAGATACCTACACTTACATTTGTTACTCATCTCCACGCTTGTAAAAGCTTGACCGACACGGTGTCAACGCGCCACAGAAATTAATGTGGAAAACTCCTTTTGTTCAGTACTAAGCGGGAAAATAAAATTTCAAAGAACGTAGCACTGACATTCAGTTAGTTCACTAACTGCACTTACATTGCTATCTTGATTGCGGAGACTAGCGCTCGTATACTAAGCTGATGTTGAGGCACTTTCAAATGGTATTTCACATCGATTTTCTATCAACAACGAATGTGGATCTGATCGTTTTAAACTCATTTAAATAATATTATACAACCATGAACGGTGACAAAAGTGTCACTGTGTGTAATGACAACAATGATTATAATCCTTTCGAACATCGCAAAGTGGAAAAACCGAATTCGTAAGTACCATTTCAATGTATGACAATATTTAGCAATATTTAATTTTTTGGACCAAATGAGAACTATTTACTTAGGTACTTATATATGCTTTATTATGACCATGGCGTGCATTGATAATCAATTATTATAACGTAACTTGCTCGTAATAGTCCTTGCTCTACTCGTAGTAGGCAAATTGGGTGCACTCTAATAATGACTTTGTTAATAAAACTCAAAATAAAATATTGAATTATCGCATAATTTTTATAGGAAGTTTCCAAATCTGTTTCTTTGATAGTACAGTCAACGTCATAAATAAGTTATCACTTTCATACCTTGTCACTTTAACGTCATGATGGAAAAGCCATACGAAATTGTGTAACGACTGCAAGCGACAAAAGAAATTATCATTTATTTATGACATTGATTGTACCTACTAAATGAATAGAATAACATGGTGCACCTAAAAGCGACATTACCTACCTAAAAGGGATTTTCTTTCGTACCCTAAACTAAAACGTTACCCTAAAACCTTACTCTGGGTTCACCGCCAGCACGACCTTTACACTTTCATATTTTCGATTGTTTATATTCGTTATGACATGAATGAGCTAAAGTAAATCGCATCTTTTCAATACGTTTCAGTGATGTCAGATCGCTGGCAAATCTACTGAAGGCTTCGCTTGGCTCCGGTCTTCTGGCAATGCCGCTTGCTTTTGCCAATGCGGGGTGGGTGGTTGGAATTATTGGCACGATCATCATTGCCTTCATTTGTGGACACTGCGTTCATATATTTGTAAGTAAACAAAGCGAATTCAAGAATACGGTTTACTACCATGTCATCGCAACTTTGCACCTGTGGAGGAATAAAAAAGTACTAGTGTCTTATCTCGTAGAAATTCCGAAAATTACCTTCTCGTGTGTAACTATTTCAAGTTTCATCCCTTCACTGCAGTAAATAGTTACGTCGATACGCTGTCTACCAGTCTTAAAATTTTAGAATTATTTATATACTTTTTATGTAGAAGCAAGTTTCAGGCATCAAAACGTTTTCATAGTTATTTTTACGTTCCTCTTATGACATTTTTATGAATTTCGCGCTAACAATAATATTGATAATTACTTACTGCTAAATGGTTTATTTTCATTCAGTTACTATTTAACTATAAGGTTTTGTTTTAAATGTTATGCCTCAAAAGGACAACTTTCTGAGGAAGATGTGGAGGTATTTGGGTGAAATTAATAGTAGTTAGAGCTTTGGTCTTTTGCGACCTTAAAATGTTAAGTTTCTAACTTCACAAGATCAAGATAATATATAAGATTTTCAAAGTGTATTTTTCATATATAACGTGGGTATCAAAACCTATATGGTTTCACCTGTTGCTTACATAAGGCTTAGCAGATAGTTAGCAGCACAAATAAATGAGAGATGTAGAAATACAAGACAAAATATCCGTACCTATTGTTTATTACAGATTTTCAGAAAGAAATGTACCCTTTTTACCTTAATTGTTCTTAATTTTCCATACAAAATTTTTTAGGCAGTTTTATGACGGTCCTTAATACAAGATGTATGGTTAACTGTGTCACAAAACTGACGATTAAAAGTGGGACACTTTTTTATTCACGTTAAATTACTTTTTTATTGCTTAAATCGATAGTTCTAGTAATTCTGATTAGAAATAACCCAAAATTTGTTAGGTTTAAAAAAGTACAGGGTACACTTTATTCTACGGAACTCTCACAATAAGGGTCCGAATCACACTTATCAACTTCGGGAAAATCCAATGATATTCTTTGTATAAATAACGGACACATGTCATTATGTACCTACGAGCAGTTTAAATGTTATTTATGATCTGACAATGTAGTGTACATTAAAGAGTCATTGTATTGTATTGTGATTTTACAACATGTCCGCATTGAGTCTTTTAACTTATCTATTCCTTCAAAATATGTAATGTTCCATTGTTTATCTGGAACCCACAAATTATATTGTTTTAATTACGTTTTCCATTACGAAGCTGGAAAAATACGAACATAATATCAACTGTCAATTACTTATTAATTTATTACTGCCACAAACATACGAAACTATGTTAGTGTCTACACTAACATAGTTAGTGATATAAGATATAATATATTTCCATAAAGAAAAGAAAATATATATCAATCATAATAATCAATTATGAGAAATGTCAATCAATTATTACATCAAACTAGCTGTTGCCCAGTGATTGAAGCCCAATATAATATAGTTTGTAGGTGAGGTAGACGACTATAGTTCCACTCCTGCTGGCTCGTACTTGAGTTACAGACTTCAAACCAGTAGAAAATTATATTCAAGATTTTTGAAGTCGGTTCCATTTTTTTGTTAAAAAAAAATATTTTATAAAATATAAAATAGAAGAATAGATAAGCACATTTTCATAACCATTAATATGGAACGTTATTATTTAGTGTCCAATGTCAAAATCGAACTGGAACAAAATGGAACTTTATTCATTATCATCATCATCCCAGCCTATATACGTCCCATTGCTGGTCACAGGCCTCCTCTCAGAATGAGAGGGCTTGGGCCATAGTTCCCCCGCGGGCCCAGTGCGGATTGGGAACTTTATTATTTAGTGTCAAATGTCAAAACGGCTGTACGACGGGTACTGAAGCTAATTCCGTACAGCGGCCAACTGATAATGTCTTTTTCAACCATCGATCATCGATACTTTCGATGCAGCTATATTTTTTTCTAAAAATTGAATTAAAGTTAATTGAAATAGCACGATAAATAAGAAGTTTTCCGGTAAAATACGAAACCAGTATGTGCTATATCTATACGTAGTTACCATTGCACGGCTAATTAAGTGCATTTGACTCGGTCAAGTGCTTAGCCGTGCGCACGGAGTAATACCTGGTGCCATTTGGTTATTAACTGAGCCTTTAACACGCACGGGCACTCTCACGTGTCAGTTATCAAAACTGTAGACTTAATCCATCGCATTTGTTAGTTCTTTACCTCAAAAGCATAAATTCCTTGCAGCGATTAACCGCATCGCTCGCATCGTTAAATTGATGTTTGCACTAAAATAATACATGATCGAGGTAGAATGCGACTAAAACTAATAGCGACTAAAAAAAACACGATTGAGACACAATACATACGAACGAGGTATGCGATTCGCTAAATCGCTAAAAGGAAATTATGTATGCTTTTGAGGTAAAGAACTAATGATCCATCGGAATTTCTTCTTACTACAACATTATTATAAGCTTTATAAATAAAAGTAATAATAATAATGTCGCAACTTTAAGATAAGGCCATTGCCGTCAATGATACTGCAATGCCGCGTATAGAGTATCATATTTTTAACGCCACGGGGAAAAAACCTCGGGCACAGTTAGTAAAAGTATGTGAAGATTTGTATGAAATTAAGTGTCGACACCGTCACAGACCTAAAAGTCAGCGTTATCGTAGATTCGTGATCATGGTAATGCATTTCCGTGAGAGTTTAATGGTATTTTGCTAACGACAAATGTTTTTAAACTATTATTTTCATAACTTTAATAACTCTTAGGTGGATACATCTCGCGGGTGCTGCAGAGCTGAACGCAAACCCCTATTGAGCTATGCGGAGACTTGTAGAGCTACCTTCGCCAATGGCCCTAAGGCATTAAGGTCTTATGCTAGGGCCGCGAGGTAATCAGTTTTCAAGACTTTTTAGGATTGTTGTTGTTGGATATGGTATCATTTCGTTGTTTATACTACCCCATTTGGGAATATAGACGTGATGTGTGTGTGTGTGTGTGTGTACAACGCAAGTGATATGTACAGTCACCAGCACCAACATCTGACACATCAAGCATGCATAAATATCCAATATAAGTCTATTTCTAGGGCCGGAAGGACGAGTCAGATATTTTTAAGGCTCCGCTGTGGCAGATATTAATGCTGGTGACTGTACGCAAGTCATAGGTATGCGACCTATGTCCAACAGTAGACGTCCTACGGCTGATCTGATGATGATGATGACAACACAATTAAGGTAAACTGTCGAGTGTTTGACACGCTAATGCCTAAAAGACTACACCCTGCTGCCACATCTCTGCTAATACTATTTAACTATTGGGACAGTGACGAGCACTCGTACGTTTACCTTAAGACGAACTCACTGATTCACTTCAATTCACTTGAATTTCACTGAAGTGGGTTTTACTGGCTTTCATGTTTGTACGCATCCTTTCAGTAAACGTGTTTTTTTTTCATATTATCACAGAATAATCAATAATACAATAGCCTATTTTGTGTCTTATTATCTTTTTTTTTGTCAGTCCCATTAACTTGTAAACAAATCTCTGAGTCATTATACTCATGAACTTGAGTTTTTGTCCAAAACTTGCCTTAATGAGTATTTTGACCAGTATTTCATTAACGGTTCTGATTGTAATGGTGACACTGACCTTGTTATGAATTCTAATATTGTTTATAACAGTAACTAGATTTAAATGTGCCTAAGTTACCTACAGAAATAACCAATTCTGCATTTTCAGTATATTTGCGGAATTCTCCTTGTTATGCACCTATGTCGGCGTATGCTGCATCTTTACTGTTCTCATAGCCGATTCAATCAAACAAGTAAGTGTTTTATTTAATCTACTTTATACGTACCAATACTACTAATCTATTGAAAAGTAGTTTTTGATCCATATTTATTTCTTGCTATGCCATTACTCAATCTCAATCGACGTTAATATTTAGGTACCATCTTAGTATTATAGCTGTAACGTCACTATGCTCTTTGTAGAATTATTTAGGTACTTGTCTACAGAACAGTTTGGTTGCTTTAATTGTTAGAATAAATATAGCTCACGATTCTAAGTTGTATCTTATTCATTTATTTTCTTCCAGTTACTAGACACCTACTACCCAGTTGTAATTCTGCCAGTGCAGTATTACTGTCTCATTTTGCTGGTACCATTAAGTGTAATGACACAAATAAGGCACTTAAAGTGGTTAGCGCCTTTTTCCTTACTAGCGAATATCTTATTGGTCGCTACCTTTGGAATATGTTTGTATTACATATTCAAAGATAAAATCTCCATCGAGGGTAAAGCAATGGCTGGGGACATCTCTAGATTTCCTGCTTTTCTGTCGTAAGTAGTTTTAAGTTTACCCGTAGCTTTTATCTCATGAACTAAGCTCTGACAGTCCCGATGTTTTACAGAATTTATTTCTTTAAGTAAATTAGGTACTTACTTTAATTTTCATCATGATCAGTTAAAAATTATATAATTCTAAACTTAGCGGATTTACTTAATTTAAATGTTTATATACCGATCCCGGGGCAATAACAGACGGAAAAGTAGCACATATTATTCCAGAGATACAGCTATCTACAATCCACATAGGTAACAAAATGTATCATCTAGTCCAGCTGCTTCACTGTCAAAGGTTTAAATAGGACTCTACACAAAATAATTTGCAAAGATCAATGATTAATACTTGCTATTAAAAGTACGTTAGGCGCTTTGAATCCCGACCCATGTGCTCCGCTTAGTACTGAATATAATATTTTTTACTTCATTAAAAGGGACATTCAAAAGGAAACTATGGCCCCGTTTATAGGCATATTTTCTTATGAACAATTTTGATCAGCATAAAATATTTGAACTTTAAATAAATATTTTTATTTCACAGTACGGTGATTTTCGCAATGGAAGGCATTGGCGTGGTGATGCCAGTAGAAAATGTGATGAAGAAGCCTCAGCACTTCCTAGGGTGTCCGAGCGTGCTAGTGATAGCTATGAGCTTCATCATGGTTCTGTACACCGTACTTGGCCTGTTCGGGTATTTCAGATACGGCGACGTGCTAAGAGGGACCATCACGCTGAATTTACCTGTGGATGATTGGTAAGATTTCTTTTATTCTTGTAATGGTCATCTTTTCAAATTACATGAGGATTTTGGTGAAGGAAACACGTCCACCTTCCAAGCAGTACAATGATGCTAGTATATGTGAAGTTTTCGATCTACGGCCCAAGCCCTTTCATTATGAGAGGAGGCCTGTACGCAGTAGGGGGACGTATTTAAGCCAGAGATTATGGTGAATGGTAAGTAATTTTAAGAAGTAAGTGAGAAAACAACTACGTGAGTGGCATCTGTAGAATATGTTGACGCAAGGTGATGAGGCAAAAAAGGGACTTGACTTAACTCTTAATTAATTACATGACTTAAGCACGCCTAAGAATATATTTTTATCTTTTGTTTACTAAATCTCAACTAGCACAATGTAATCTATTAAGATTATGATTACCATGTTCCTGGTCTATTTAAGTTTAAAGTCATAAATTCTCTTTCAATTTCAGGCCTGCTATTTGCGCAAAATCGTTCATAGCACTGTCAATATTTTTCACGTACCCGCTTCATTTCTTCGTAGTTGTTGATATTATTACCAAGTACACCATGCCCCATGTCAAGGATAAATACCGAAATGTCACTCAAATCGGCTTGAGAACCTTCATAGTGTGGTTTTGCGGTAAGTCGTTGGCCAATGGTTTTATTATCTTTTGAGTTTTTATTATTATTTACGAATATAGAGTTATCTACTTCACTCCATACGATCGTGCCATGCATCGTCGTAAAAGTAAATTTACTGCCATGCTAAAGTAGGTACAGGTATAATTTTATTCTTTGTTAAAATTTCCTCAGTAACTCGTTAAATAGCGACACTAAAACCTTTTGCAAATGACCATTCAATTTCGTTAACTGTAATTTTCACATAGTATGTATTTTTCCTTTATCTTTTATAACTTTCTCGCTGATATTTTCAAAGTGTTTTAAATATCTTTGCAGGTGGCATCGGCATCGCCCTGCCGATGTTAGAGCAAATCATCAATATAGTTGGTGCTCTCTTTTATTCCATCTTGGGTCTCATTATCCCGGGAATAGTAGAAACTATCTTCCGGTGGCCACACTTGGGCAGGTACAACTGGATCCTTTGGAAAAACTGCCTCATCGTTCTATTTGGTTTTGTAGCCTTGATTTCAGGTTGTGCTGTTACCATAGGTGACATTATTGCTAATTTGCGAAAGCAAAGTACCGAGTAGACCAAGGATTATAATGGAGCTCCAGAGATTTATCGTGTAAAACGATTCTTTCGATGAGTTCGGGGTACAACCGAGTGAAGAACAATTTCGGAAGATTGTTATTAAAATTGATTCTAACCCTTTACAGAAGTGGCTAACTTCTGCAAAAGTTATTGTAACACGAGGGGTTGAAGCGATGTAATTTAATTAAATAACTAACAAATTTAGAATTATTAAATGAACATTTTTGTTATATAATTACCTAGTTTTTACTAGTTACCATGTCCGATTAAAAATAACCTTTATACGACAAGTGCTAAAGAATGTTGTAGTATTTTTAGTCAAACATAAAACATCACTTACATACTTCACTGGTAGTAACCGCATCTCCAAGCATTATTATTGTCATTGGCAACGATTCAGAAAACAGTTGCCATCATTTAGCTTCAAATATCTAAGTCCTCGTGTTTGTCGTAAATAATCTCTCATTTATGGTCCAATATCATAGAACCTGGGGTAATTGTTCAGCCTATAAAATAAATTAAGGGCAATATTCTTTGAGAATTCCTATTAAAATTTAGCAAATTCCCGGAATTTCAGTTCCACCGCCAGATTTAAATGAACACTCGCGCAAAGTAGCTTTTATTAAACATTGAACTTTTTATTTAACAACACAAGTAAAACAGGGACTAAGTATATTTTATTAATTTTACCTGTCCCATTGTCTGTCTGTAATCAAATCTTGCAAGTCATTTTCAAACAAATCCATCAACTCCAAATTTGGCATACTTATACTATGTCGGCGGCGAATCATAAAATCCGCCAGATCACGAAATTCGAACACGAAATATCGTGGAATGGCGCCATTTCATGAATTGGCTAAGGGACATCCGCCATATCGTTCAAAACTCACCGTTTGACGATTTGCCTAGTGACGTTTAGGCAGATCATGAAATTCCTAGGAATATCATGAAACGCCGCCAAATCGTTGGCCGCCAAAATGGCGCCATTTCATGATGTGCCTAGGAATTTCGTGATCTGGCGGATTTTACGATCGGCCGCCGACATACAATAATCTGGTAGAGACATCCTGGTAGTCCGGCCAGGATCGTCTCCGCAGGACGGAACTCATCATCGGCTAATGGCATCGACTTGAAATTTGGTATACAAATGTAGTTTGGGTGACAATCCAAATACAGTCCACAAAAAATGCAGTCAGCAAAAACTTGTAATAAAAATGATTTTTTTAACAATAACTTATTTATATCAATTTCAATTCCTCATTCTATTGTTTATGTGGACAGATTGTCAAATATTGTTTATTTTTATCACGTCTCATGAGTAATCGAACAGTACCGTTGACATTAAGCCAATAGATCTCCCCAGTGACGAGCCAATTTTCACGTGCTCTCAGGACTGTTACAGACGTCTATTCAAAACCATCCAACTAGCATCCAATAAACGTTATCTCGCTCCTACGCAATTTTGTGTAATGCATAAGAGCGAGACGCAGAATCTAGTTTATGTTCCGCTAGCTGCTATGTAATACGACATTGCTCTGAAAGAGATGTAACGCGTAGTACCTAGTCAATTCTCAAAGTTCAATGGCGAGCTGAATCAATGTGTCGCGACTCCTATTTAACGTGATGTTTTAGAGTTCCTTTTCTGCGGTCCAAAATAATATAAAAATAAAATGATTTTTGTATTATTTTAGAACTTACTTAGGTACTCCTAGTTGTAATCCCACTTATACTATAGGTAAATGCGAATGTTCGCAAGTCTGTTTGATATTTTTTTGTTTGTTACATTTTCAACGCTAAACCGCTGACCTGTTTTACAATGAAAATAATAAAAAGATAGCTGAATCTGCACTGCTACTACGAAATTTAAAAAACTAAGTTCGTGTTGTTCCATCATTCTGACACTTAAAACAATCTAAAATGAGAGTGAGGGGGACGGTACGATACGAACTTCGATTTTCGAATTATTGAGTAGCTCCTCTGAATATATGAATCCACTCGACAACCATACCGCGTCCTGCGTCTCCGATGCCCAACTATTGCCAGATAAGAAGGGAAAAGGAACGGTCGATCGAGTTAGTATGCTGTAGAAAGGAATACTGTACTAAGAGGTAATGGTTAAGGTATAAGATAAGTAAGTGGTAGCACAGAATAAGTAATAGTACTACCGTAGTGGTAGGAAGGAATGTTGACGTCTCTCGATGAGAGCTAAAACATAGAGTCGCTGGTGTCGCTGCTTAAGTGACTAAGAAAAAAGCAGGCTGAAATGTGGGGTGCATGGAAGAAATCTGTGTCTAGACTCCTGTCCAGTGTCGTGTCGGTGTAGGGGCATAGCACGCAGCACGGAATGCTGACGATCTGGGTTCAATTCCCAGCGCTAGTCTCTTTTTCTGTTTTTTTTTCTGTGCATCCTGTGTTTAAGTTTGTATTTTCATTGGATTTCACGGGATGACCGTAAGAATAATACAAATTTGGAGTTGAAATAAAAAATACAAAAAGACTCCAAAGCCAATCGGGGTACAATACGGGGTAGGGTAAATGCTGTGGACTGAGTTACCGGGTTATGGAGTAGGTATGATAATAGACACCCGCCATTTCACATCCTATGTATTGAACTTTTGGTAGGCGGTGGTAAATGGCTCCTCAAACTGTTGCCTGTACAAAGAGGCAATAGTTCGCAAGATGCTAATAAAGTCGAATAAAAGAACTGATTTATTACTATTATTTACCCTTCCAAACCTCTTTGAATAATTATGCCTGCTTTACGTAGCTGCGTAGGTATTTGCGTTGCGTATTGTTATTTGAGTCTACCTCAACACCCACGAATACTGGACAGTATACTTAGAGAACAATGATTGATGGTATGGCGTTACTTTTTTTTCACGACCTGATCACACATAGTTAGCTTGATGAGCTAATTAGCCTGGCATTCTCTCTGGTTCGTTAACTACATGTTCGTCATTACATCAAAAATACTTGAGTAAATTAACTGTTTGGCAAGTCTTCAATTTGCACTGCGGAATCTTAGTTATAAATACTTAACATATTTTTGTGAGAATGACACTGAAAAATAATTTAAGTTGTTATTTTCTAATAAATTTAACCATTCTTTAATCTAAAATACAAATTCCAACAAAAACAATCTGTTAAAACGTATGAAATTTGATGGAGATGATTAGTCTACAAAAAATATTAGCGGACCCGGCAGATGTTGTCCTGCCCGGAAAAGAGCAAGGTTTATATTAAATATGATAACGGATACGATACGGAACGACAGCAACGCCATCTACCGGATCCAATTGCGTTTTCAAACCATCCAGGAACCTATTGAAATATACGAACAAAATTTCATCTGAATCGATCCAGCTGTTTAGGAGGAGTTAGGTGGCAAAATGTAATCTGTTACGGGATTCTATAGGACTTGTATATTATTACCCTCGAGACCATAGAAAACTAATAAGTCTTATTTATCATATACTTAGATTAGATAGATTTTTAGGTTTAGAGTAAGTTAGTTTTAGTTCTTTTTTTTATTTATTTCTGTTAATCATTGTATATATTATTTGTTTGTTTATAAATAAATTGAAGACACACTTAGATTAGCTAAAAAATATCACGGAACATAAAACAATACAAAGTGCTTGTATGATTTCAATTTGTTAAAATTTTATCCTTCCTCTCGGTTATTTCTTTGATATATGCGACAGGAGACTGATAGCGGTTGAAACTCTAGTAGAAGTACCCAGATGCATCTATGAAAAATAGTAATCTGCTTTGTAAATTATTCAAAACGGAACCCTTAGTTTCAAAGCTACTCTCCTTCGTATCTATTTTTTTATAGTTATAGTGTCCAATTACGTTATTTGACTGGGTGACACGCTTGTCCAACTGCGAATAATCAGGACCACGTCTAAAGTTTTTCATTATATAGTTTTCATCACTTTTATTATAACTTTGATGCTGAAAATAAAGTGATGCATATATTAGTTTCTAAATCTCTGGATCAGCTCGACTTCTAACAGTGGAAATCTTATTCTTAACTAGGTACCTATTTAATTAAGCAACACATTTATGCATTCAAAACTAGGCTTCGGGCACTCTCCATTTTAAAACACATCAAAAAGATAGATAAATGGAACGAATACTAAACTTTCTATTTTTAAAGTCCCAAAGAAAGGAAAGGAAATAGAGCCGTTAATGAAAGAATCATTATTATTATCCTTCCATCTGTGTACCTACTCGTAGGTGTCAAAACTGCAAAACAAAGAAGTAAGTATTTAAATGACATGATTGAAGCGGTACAATCTTCTGGAAGTATATTTTCATATAAACACTGGCAAAATCGCAAAACGAGTTACTTATGCGAAAAATCCGAAATCACTAAATCGCAAAAATTACTTGTCTAGAAATTCTATTAAGTAGGTATTTCATATTTTACTTATGTAAGTATCATGATTAAAAACAAATTATCTAGGAGAAACAGACACAACATACAGATCAGAACCAACAGATACGGAACCTTAGTAATAGAATTTCATTTAAATGATTGGCACATTTCGGAACAAAACCCCAAAAAAAAATCATAGTGATTCATTCTTCATTGATGAAAAATTTAATTTATAATTATTAAGATCAATCCGTCACGTTTGTAGCTTAGATGTAGGCGGACTGGACTGTACTCAAACTACGCATGTGACTCTTCATTCATTGGCTATGCGTCTCCCAAAGCTAGACAGACACTGTGCCAAATGCGCACCTTCATTTATTTATTATTTTGTATAACTCGCCTACTTAGTAATATTTTGTAATAACACGAGAAATGTCTCAGTTGAACGCGTAAAGCGAATGCCTGCAGGCTTCAACATTAGTATCAGTGCAAAGAAAATGACTGCAAGATAAAAAATGGGTGACACGAAATCGTGGATAGCTGAATTGATTGACCGTAGTTTCAGAACACTGTAAGTTATTATTTCTCTAATACATGTCACAATGTACCTAACGGTAAGAGTCGACATGGCAGCGATGCTCATTGCTTTAGATAATGGTCCTTGCATTGGTCTCTCGTGGATAGCCATCGTTGAAGCTTAGTCTTTTCATAACACAGGATAAACTACGGAAATTTCAGTGCTAAGTATACAATAACAACTTGAAGCATCATCCATAAAAAATAAAAAATTAATACAATAAATAAAAAAATTACACATGAATTTAGTTATAGTATAAACTGCGTATAAATCTTCAAAACATCCATCAATAATGAAACTAACAGCATTGGCATACGAGTACCTAATTTAAAGTGGTCGGTCTAGAGCATTAAGAGTAAGTAACATACTTTTTTGCTGACTATACTCGCATTGTTACCCAAAATACAATGTCCATACCAAATTTCAAACCACTGTCATTAACAGTTAAAACAAATTAATCTTGATATAACGATCCTGGTCGAATCACCTCCTAGAACTCTACTACCAGATTATTGTACCGCAACCCGATTTTATAATTAATTACCTATGTCAAATTTCAGCTCAATCGGAAATCAGAAAATGATACTCGTACTTATAATAATAATAAAATGATTTATTGCAGACCAGGATCCATAGTTTGTTACTTATAAGTGAACAAATTTTAAAACCACGAACCTTACAAACATGAACATTGCAATTTAATAGAAAACTTATAAAAACATAGAACTAATCATTATTTACTTTAATAATCTCCTTCGAGATCATAATAATATGTTTCACGTTGCCGAAGAGTGTACTGTACATTACGAGTATATTAATGACTTTATTATATGTAGGTATAGATCATCTAGGGTAAGTTCGGGGTAGGTAGACGGCCGTATGAGAATGGCCAATCGAAATAATTTTATAAAACGGTTTAGTTTTTGTTGCCAGTTACCGTTCAGTTGCCCAACCATCTTAGGCCGTCCAAAGTCGCATTCGCATTATAGAGCAGTGACAATTAATTTATTTTTTATTTTTTACTCACCTATTTAAAAAAATGGCTACATGTTGTGTGACTAAATTGATACCCCATTGTTTTTTCGCCTAACTGTGGTAACCCGAGTAGCCTCAACAAATCCTCCGCCACCTGTGACGAACTAGAACCAAAAGTCCCCATTATGCCTGCAGCGTTGCCCCTCTGAATGGCTATGGAGACCTGCTGAACAAGCTACGACCCTGAACGAGGATCACACCCACGGTCACTCAAACTCTTCCGTGCTTCATCATGATTAAATTCAAATTCATAAGGAAAAATACGCTTCAATCGAACGGTTGAACAGGTTTAATAAACGCACCTACCTAACACGTGACTTTCCAATTGTATCACAAAATTATAAGTGATACCTATAAATAGCGAGGACGCTGTGTAGTAAACATGAAGAACTAGCGAATGCATTTTCATTTTTAATTTAACCTTTCATATCTTTATTGATGTTTTAGCAGAAAAAAACTTAATTAGTAAGTACGAATAGCCTCTGTGTACTACCGTCGGGAGTTTACCCTTCTCGCTGTGTCGCGACGCGTGCGCATCATTAAGAGACTGTAGCGCGTCCAAGATGTCGGCTGCGTAGAACCAACGTAGAACATCGAATCAAAGTAGTGTTTATGTAAATATAAATATAAATAAATAGGTAGTTAGTGTGTGAACCTTGAGAATGTCCAACAGTTACAACATGAAGGAATTTAGCTCCACGTAAGTGTTTGTGTCAATTTAAATTATTTTATTTTTTTGTGATATTTTATGTAGATAAAATATGCTTGGAAAATTAAATCATTATTTTTGATTTTAATGAGCTGATAGTTAAATATTATTAGTATTGTACTATTTATGTATTGTGTATTAGTTGAATTGTATTGTGTATTGGTTGTACTTTATTGAGCTATTCGCGATACGAGTAGAGTAATAGGTGAATTATATATCTGATAAATTTTAAAATTATATAATTAAAATTTTACATACATAAAAGTAAGACGAAAAATATACAATACAATACAATACAAAAAATATATAAATATTTATATAAAATATATATATATAAAGGTAATAAATAGTATTAATAGGGTTAAATTTCATAGAAACCGGCAAAGTCGGATTCTCTCTCCGAGGATTCCGTACGAATTGGAAGGTAGGTAGATATGTCAAAATATACGCTATAAACAACGTCTATAATAATTCAGAAGTAGCGAGTGTTGCCTAACCATAATATACGGATTGTGGAATCATTATAATATTGGTCGAGTTGTATCAGCAACAAATTTACACATCCTGTTAAAATTTCAATTGTTTATCTAATACGGTTTGATATACGCCCTGTGATGGACAGACGGACGGACGGACAGTGCACTGACATTAATAAGTTCTGTTTATAACCCGTCGGATAGGGAACCCTAAACCGTAAATAAAATTTTTGTTTGGACTAAAAATAAAACAACGTTGTAATAGTATATTGCGCGTCTATAATGTCGCATCCGAAGTTATTATTAGGTTACTGAAAATCATCGAGGAAGTAAGAAACAGAGTGGAAATAATTTGTTTGAAAAAAAATCACCAAAGCGCTGCTGTAGCTAAATGCTGCACTCTGATTGGCAGGCCTAAGGTAAAACTTTAAAAACTACAATGAGACGAGCGGGTTATCAACATGACTAGCAAATATTTAGTCATGGTGTGGCACCTTCTACTTTACATATAATATGAAATAAAGCCTTTTCCCGCCGTCTTCTTGTGCCGTATTCCTCAGTAATGAGGGTCGTGACCTCCCTTCTGCATCACTTTCTCTCGCATGAACTTTTCCATCTATTTTTGTCTCCGGCGGTGTGGAAGGCGTTGTGAATTGTAGAGTCAAGAGCGGTGCATTGGGTTGCGACCACGAGGTCTTTTACCATCCACTTTAACGGTCACAATTAGCTTCTCGAGGTTGCAATGTCACCGTCTTTCCTTGCAATTTGGCCGAATTATTCAAGAACCCTGCGCATACATTCGGATGACAGTCGCGAGGAGACTTTCAGTTCTCGCAATACGGAGGCGTTGTCCTAAATGCTATCCAGGAAATACGGAGCATCTTTCTCCAGCACCACGTCTCATATGCGTCTATAGTAAAGACTCTATACGTTAGCGGTCTGCTCTGCAGCTTTTATTGTCCAAGTCTCAGCACCACACGAAAAGATCGAGAAAACTGGCGTCCGCACCAGTTTTTACTGAACAGACTTTTCCAAGCTGAGACGTGGAGCTCTTAGGACGTCTTGTACCTAGGCTTTTTTTTAATCCCGATTTAAGGCTTAAACTGACAGTTTTTGTATGGATCTCTCAGGACTTAAGACCTAGAACGAAACCTACATTAAAAAGGCCTGCAAGTGCCCCTTATTATTATGTTATTGTATGTACGCTTATTTTTCCTTTGAACTACGAAACGGATTTTAACACGTTGTCACTATCAGTAGCACCAGAAGAACTCGTAAACAATTAACATCTCCAGATCAAAAAAAGCAATATTTGTAAGAGATGAAGAGCAGTTGACATTAAGCTATTGTAACTTACGAATGGGTCAGTTAAGTAGACTAAAAAGAGAGAAAAAAGAACCTATAACAAACACTTTAACCAACCACAAAAAGCAATGAAAATAAGTTTCGTCGGTGTTTGTTCAGCCGGTGCCTCAATACAAGCCAGCAAGTGTCGACCTGTCATCTAGGTAGTTACCATGGGTGCGCCAAAGTTGGCATAATTTTTCAATCCCGATTATTGGAACTTCGAAAATGTTTGTCATACAATTTTCTGTCATATGCTCACTATTCATACTTAGTCACTATTACTACCGATCATAACTCCAGTTACGTAGTGTTTTTAGTCCATAAAAAATTTTGGTATGATTTTTTTAAAGGCTTTAGACACCATAACATTAGTCATATCAATGTTGTGCGCCATTATCCTTAAGTCAGCTATTAAAAGACGAGATACTTAAATCAGCTTTATTGTAAGGCACTGATAAATAATGAATACGGGGTCTTTATGAAGAAACTAAGGAGTCAGTGATTATCATTTAATCCCAAAGTTATAAACGGACTGCAAATGTGGTACAAAGTTAATAATGATACTCACATGGGCATATTTCGGTTGATTCCCATTCAAATAATGATATGCGCACATTTTTATTTAGTATAATACTGAAACAATATGCGCCGTTCATTTAGTGTAATGAAATAAATTTAAGTACTTGGGCGACCGAGCTTTGCTCGGGCTAAAACTCGACAATAAGCGTGTTCCCAGAGTTAAGACCAACCTAAATATAAATGATACCAAATTTCATCGAAATCGTCTGAGCCGTTTCCGAGATTCTGATTATATATGTCGGCGGCCGATCGTAAATTCCGCCATATCACAAATGCGTTGCTCTAATCGATGTTTCTCAGGCACATCGTGATATGCCTGTCCAACTTTTAGGCATATCATAAATGGCGCCATTTCATGATGTGCCTGGATTTCATGATCTGGCTGATTTTACGATCGGCCGCCAACATTATACAAGAATTTCTCGTTTAATGGAATTAGATAGATTTATGACTACTGAAAAATAGTTCCGAACACCAGTCTTTTAACTAAAGAACCTTTTAACTATAGAGAGAGTTTCGGGCACGCCCAAAATAGGGTTCTGTAGCCATTACGAAAAACTTAAGTAATCTTTTTTGAAGGATTTTTATTTTGTACGGAATATTCCAAGCTCAGGTATATTTTATATCTTAGGCTGCTATTTACTCTTAAACTACTAATAATTCTCAAGAAAATTGAACCGTTATAGTTTTCCTTGTAAGTTTGATACACTTACTACCATCCTGATTGTAGAGAATTGATTTTAGACGGGGGGGGGGGGGGGGGGGCGCTCGATTTTAATGGAAAATAGCACTTTAAAGTTGAATATTTTGCAAACATCAAAAAATCGTTTTAGCAACCCTCTAATGGTTTAAAAAACGTATCCAACGATACCCTGCACTACAATGATGAATGAGAAAAAAAATCACCGCCCTTTTACGTCCATGGGAAGAACTCTAAAATTTTTTTTTATTTTTTTTAATGTACCATTTTGTCGGCATACTTAGTATACATATAAATTCGTGCAAAATTACAGTCCCTGAGTAAAGCCGCGGGCGGACCAGGCAGACAGATAGACACGGCGAAACTTTAAGGGTTCCTTTATTGCCATTTCAACGCCATGTTTTAAGCAAGCCCAGACGTGCAAAATTTCACGAAATTTCAGGTTATCAGTCCAGTCATGTCCATAGCGAGCGGTATGGACACTTTTACGCCGGGAATGGCAAACGAGTTATTAGACTAAAATAATTATACTGGGTGATTCCGGGGTCATGAGCAAGAGTGAAAGGAGTGATGGGGAGATTCACACTGAGCAACTTTTACATATGCCAAAAAAAAATCTGCTGTTCCATACATTTCGGATAATTAGCAATCAATCATCTCAGGATTAGATGGTTTTTATTTCGCGATTTCGGGGTTGGTCCCATATTAAAAGTTGCTCAGTGTAAATCTTCCCATCACCCCTTTTACTCTTACTCATAACCCCGGAATCACCCTGTATGTTCGTCTAGTTGATTATTGCTTAAAACGTAACTAATGCTTTTCATTTCAATTTCAAAATATCTAATTTTTTTATATTTTTATGGACAAAATGGTGCTGTAAACCCAATTTATTGACCTTTTATTTATATATGCCCTGCATACCGCAGTATGAAACTATTCGCAGAGCACGTAGGCGGCAGTCTGGCTCCGGCGCCAGAGTTGTGTAACTTTTCTATAGTTTCACGCTTCTGCGACAATTGAGACTTGAAAAAGTTTGAAAACAAATGAAAACGCGTGACACACTTGTTTGCGTTTCGGCTGGAGAAACGCTCCATTCCGAAAGCCAAAGAAGGCCTGGATAGAAATTAGAAGATGTTGTTATTTGTTTTTTCACGTATCTACTTGTGCGTAGCAGAAGGGAAGACAAACAAACGATTTTCATAAAATCTAGTGCCTACTGACAATGTAAATACTACTTTTTCAGATACATTACTATACCTAGATATTTTCCTAGCACGAACGACACGTTGTAAGAGTTTGACCAAATAAAAACGTCGACAGTCCTGTTATCGATAAGTACCAATTCAGCTTCATAGAGGTTATACAAAGAGAAATATACATACATATAAATACTTCTTTGATAACTTTTTTACGTTGGTAATAAGTAAGTAGAGTAATTAAATGATATGTGTCTTTTTTTAATTGTTTATTTATAGGTATTACAATCAAGACAAACCAAAAATACAATACACCTTGAAAGAGTCATTTACGCGCCACTGTAAGCAGGGCGTTCGACGGGTTAGAAGTGTACGAATTAAGTTTAATTTATACAAGATCGGTGGCTCGCGGCGTCTAGGTAGGTAGTTGATATCAGGCTGTGGTTGTATGTATGTCTTGTCGTTGAAGTGGTATGTGCTTATCGATAACAGAACTGTCGATGTTTTTGTTTGGCCAAACTCTTGCATTATTTCGTTCGTGCTAGGAAAATATCTAGGTGTATACATTACAAAGGTAGTATTTGTTTTGTTTTATTTTAAAAACAAGCTTTTTTTCAGGCAGCAATTTTTATTGACTGTATTGACATGTCACTCTGAATTCTTATTAGACTAGAACTGCCATAATAATTCAGAGTGAATAGTAGATTTATTTTGACCCTAACACCGTGCGATGCTGATAAATTTACAAACTATTCAAGTTCGTGAAAACAGATAAGATTTATTTCGCTAGTCTATCTTATCTCTGTTCACTGATCCAGGTAGCTTAAAATTGAATGTTCAACTTCAACAGGGATACAATGACGAGTGATAAATGCGGTCTAAAGAGCAGATATCAGACTATATAAGAACGCATAAAATTATTTTGCCTCATGACAGCGACAGGGTAATAAATAGGTCGATAATTTTAATCGTTTCCAGCGCCAACTTTTGACTAAACTAGCGAGTCATTTTTTTTTTTTTTATGTTATAGAGGCCAGACAAACGAACTTGTGGGTCACCTGATGTTAAATGATCACCACTGTCCATAAATAAAATGTATCTGTAATGATATTAAGGTTTATAGTTAGATACGTTTATTCACTAAGACACAAGCTACAACTTTGAGCTTGAAATTTTAAAGAGATATGAGGTAGGGCAAAATAAAACTTTTACACTGTAGATGGACGATCGGGATTATTTATCTTCAAGTGACATGAATAACTTGTTCGTTTTTACTGTTATTTATGCGACCGAGTTAAACCTACTTTTCATAAAAAATCTAACATCTTAATTCATAATTTAATATAAAATTAAGGTCGCGTGAAGATTAGATTAACTTTAAAAGGCAATTTCTCACCACAGAATGAAAGACCACCATTGTCTAGATTTTTACATTTCATTTAATTACATGAAATTATTTTCTACGGGATGTAGGTACACCGCGTTCTACGGCATGTTTAATCATGAAATGACGGCGTTTCGTGATATGCCTAGGAATTTGATGATCTGCCAAAACGTCACAGGCAAACTACTCTTCCGTCAATATCACGTGTGACAAACGTGCATTGCAGCCTCTTATCTTTTGCTAAGCGTTTAAATGCTCAACAAATAATACAGAGCTAAGGTATTATAGTACTAAACCTAATAAAAAACTGACGCATTGACAATCGTGTTAATTTTAGTTTTATTTAATTAAATTGAGGTAAGTAAGAGGTTATTAACATTTCTCAGACGTGTAGGTAGATACCTAACGAAAATTAAACGCATACCTATTTCAACATTAGTGATACATTATAATAATTTTTGGTGTCACAATCTATACAGCTTAGGTTTACACGTCCTACACAGTAAGGCACAGATTTTTTCTCATGGTACGGCCACATATATCGCGATAATGCGATTAATCAACATATGTGGCCAAATATTTTGGCTATTCGGACAAAGCCGCCAGACACTTCGCTCACTCGAAAAGTCAAAATACCTATTTATATACAATTTAAGCTATAACAAGCACTTATGAATGTCAAAAAAAAACTACCACTGACTGGTAATCTCGCGCACATGGAAAAAATAATTGTTGATTTAAGAAATTGTTACACTTTATCTTCTAAGCTAGAGCTATAGATCATGTCAGCCGAAAGACGTCCAATGCGGACATAGGCCTCCCCCAAGGCTTCTCCACTCAGACCGGATTGTGCTTTCCGCATCCACAGCGATCCCTGATCCCTCGATCTTAACCAGGTCGTCGCTCCATCTTGTTGGTGTCTTGTTGGATCTTGTAAGCTTGTCAGTAAATAATAATTGAGCATAACAGTTGTACTTAAAGATAGTTAGAACCACCTAACAGACAATCAACGGCATCTACGAGTAAATAGTTAACATTGAATTAATAAAGTCAATGCCAACAAGTATTTGTTAGAGTAGAATTGTACCGCCAGAAGCCTTAATCATACAAAGTAGGTAATCCATGATAAGCATACTAGAACATTAAAACAAATCTTAAATTTATATTGTTGTAGTGTCGTCATGGACATGACTTGCTACTTTCGGAATGTCTTGTAATATAGTTCCTTTCTTTTAAGCTTTAAAGACATAAAAATCCTCGCGAGCGAAAGATGTACTAAATATTGTCATGCCATAGGTGTCATTGCCACTTATTAGGTACCTCTATCATTTTATGAATTTGCGCTTCCTATTTATGATAACATCGAATCAGAAATGAGGAGATACGTAGAAGAACAAGGGTCACCGACATAGCCAAGCGAATTAGCTGATTGAAGTGGCAATGGGCAATCCATATAGCACGAAGAACAGATGGTCGTTTGGGCTGAATGGTTCCCAAGTGGAGACCGCGGATCGGCAAGGGCAGCGTAGGAAGTCCACAAACGAGATGGACGGATGACCTGGTTAAAGTCGCGGGTTCACGGTGGATGCAAGCCGCTTCCAACCGAGGCAACTGTAGGTCTATGGCGAACGCCATGTCCAATAGTGGACGTCCTATGGCTGATATGGTGATGATGATCATCATGAAATTTATCCGCAGAAAAACATTATTTGATTTAATACTATGAAATATAAATTTGGATTTTTCTTGCTTTAATATCTGTTAGGATGTATCAGGGAATGGAGAACGGAACAAAGTTTGGACAAAATGCATTATATTGCAAGATTTAATTTAGATTTTTAGACGTTTTCGAGAAAACACTCGCGCCTACTTGCTATATTTTTTTACATACCTACATGAAAAAATCATATCGAAAATACAAACTGAAATATAGATGCCCAGAAAAACCAGAAAAATAAGACCAGCGCTAGGAATCGAACCCAGGTCATGGGCATTCCGTGCCGCGTGCTATACCACCACTGGACAGGAGTACAGACACGAATTTCTCCAATACACCACATATTTCAGCTTGTTTGTTTTTTATTCAGTCACTTAAGCAGAGACACTAGTGACATCTTTGCTGTAGCCCTCATCGAGAAACTTTCAGCACTTCCATTGGATTGAAAATACAAAAAGATTCCAAAAACAAATCTTAATGAAAAAAATCACTCACAGCAATAACAATGAATGAAAATTTTTAATTATTAAATTATATTATTAAAAAAAATTTTTTTTCCAGAGCAGTAATAACGGAAAATGGAGTGTACCCGTCGACGATATCAATCAACACAATTAACACAAAACATAAAGAGAAAAATGATCCGGAAAGTAACGAATACGATCCCTTCAAGAACAGGAAATTGGAACACCCGAATTCGTAAGTTACATTTTGTAATGTGTACGTAAACTATCTAGGGATAAAACTGCAGCTTGGATTATTCGATTTGGTCACAAATAGGGTATACGGAATATAATGTAACGATAACACGAAAGCGGATTGTTATTGACTACAAAAGTAATAAAAATTACTTCGTGGATCACTAATTAACTACATAATAAACGGGTTTACTCGTACTAACAGTGTAAGTGGATAAGTCCTTAAGAGCATTCGCTTCGTTCACTTAAGGAAAATAAGTTGATCAAGAAGCAATAATAAGTATTAGATTAATAAATTTTCCTTGTATGAGATCATCTACTATGAATCTGTAGGAATCACTTTATATATCCAGTAAAATATACGCATTCAAATGCAGGTAAAATTTAGTTAAATCTATCTATAAGTATCAAGGCTCTTCTGTGTCTATTTTATTAAATAAAATTGTTAATAAATTGAAAACAAGTAGCGGAAATAAGATGAATCTGTTTTTTGTGGTAAACTAAAAATACCCTAAAATTATTTAAGGTTGGTTTCATTCATTTTACTAATAGGTAACACTTGGCCGATATTTTCAAAAACTCTTTATTTTCAATATCGTCACTTAACATCCATTTAAGTCAACACAGCACCAAATAAATCTTTGCTCAACTTCATCATCCTCATTATGATGAACGCGAATACGTTCACCCTTATTTTTGATGAAATGATGGACGGGATGGTCTTGATGGAATTTACATCCAGTAAACCATTTAAAACTATTGTCATCACCTTATTCTCTAAGAAATAATTTTTAATAGAAACCTCTGTCTAGGCAAACAGTATTTTTATACGACCTACATATATAGTATTTTTATACGACCTACATATACTACACATGTTTATAAGGTTTTCTTAAAATTCATACAGAAACTTTTACCATTTCAGGGACGTGCGATCATTCGCCAATCTCCTGAAGTCTTCATTAGGGTCTGGCATCCTTGCCATGCCAGCTGCATTCAAGAACTCCGGTACCATTGTTGGCATATTTGGAACCATTATCCTGGGCTACATTTGCACGCATTGCGTTTTTTTACTGGTAAATCTTTAACTGTTCTGCTTTCTCTACCCTGGCAGAGTGAGACTTAAGATCGGCCTTGTAAAAACTAAATAGAAGTATTGCTTGATTAAATGTTCCATGAGCATGCATTTTGTATTGTTTATATTTCGTTTGTTTTGCTTGTATTGTAAATCAACCTCGTTTCACATTGTCTCTTTTGAGCGCTAAGAAAATTCTTTTCTTATCTATCGCATTGCATAGTATAGTTCAAAAAATATTCCGGCTAGATCTAGTAAGTACAGTTCTTAATATGTGAAACACAACTCTATTGTTAACTTTATTATTTAGTGTCAAATGTCAAAAGGGCTGTACGATGGGTACTAGTTTCAGATTGAGACCACGATAAATATGAACAAGCAAAAGTCACTAACTACGTTCACTAATTAAAGTCGATAATCAACTTTATTACTCCTTGAACATGGCTGATATTCCATAATATATTTTTTTTATTTAGTAACTTTTGCTTGTCACCCGACCATCTGTACTCCTGCTTTTTTGAAGAATTTTAAAAGGAACAATTTATTTTTCTAGGTTAAAACTTCACAAGAAGTGTCCAGGGTAACTAAAGTCCCGTCCTTGGGGTATGCTGAGACAGTTGAGGCAGTTTTCAAAACAGGCCCCACACCTTTCAGAAAATATTCCAAATTTTCTAGGTAAGCTTGAAACTTTAATTGATACTGTGTTTACAATACCTACTCAAAATAACATATTAGTACATACTAAAATGTGTCTGTTAGTGATCGATTAGCGGGTGTATTAAGTGTAGGTTCGGCGTTACTTACGTGTGACCGGTGTGACTTCACGTTTAAGTATGCCTTTCTCTGTCTAATCTTGAACTTAAAACCTTTTTGACTCTGTTTTAAGTAAATGTAGCTCAAAAATTGTTTTTCGCTCAATGTCACGCATTGACGAGTTTTGATTTATACAATCAATAAAAAAACAGTTGATTACCGTACTGTTAAATACAGGTCATTCACTGTTTGTCATTATATCATATCCCATTCATGATTTAGAACTGTAACTATTCAACAACTTACTATTGATAGTCAAGGTTTCGATAAATCTTTGTTGTTTCAATAAATCACGCGAATTGATTGTAATTGAACTCATGATTTATAAATCAGGTCACTATATTGAAGCGGGATATTTAATTTTAGTATTTAGTAGGTATTCTGTAAATTTATTTAGATTAGAAAATCCGGAAAAACTTGTCGATCGAATATTTTTGGTAAGACAAGTTAACATTTATTTTAAATCCCTAGCGCAAGTACCATAGGTACATATATTATGTAGTTATATTTTATTTTATATTTAGCCTACTGGCTACTGTTTTAGTGCTGTGGTACTCCACAGTTAACATATTAGAGGAGTCCAAAGAGTTGCACCACTTTGCATGGTAGTTAATCATACAAAAAAAGTGACTGGAAAATTTTCCGTGTACCTACCAGGCTTGTGATCCTATAACTTTGTCGGAGGATTAATTTCGTTTTTTCTGTTCATTGCGTATGCTGCTTGGTAAGCATTGCGCAGTACATATATCGGCCGTTCAATGTATAGAGAAAACGCTGACCGTACCGCCTAAGTCTTGGACCATAAGGACATGCCGTTAGAGAATTGCCCTACTACTTGTTTGTACATTAATTTGGAATATTTTAGAATTTTTGCTATCTTAATTTTAATGAATACCTACCTCTGTTAAAGTCATCGGTATTTTGATTCAAAATGTAGTCACACTTTTGACGCGTTACACTTTGAACACATACATAGAGCAATATATAACAATCTTTAATAACGGGCCATTATTTTTTTTATTATTGTTCGGTCAACCTAGTCCAACTTTATTACCCACTTTAACCGCAGAACCGATTTGGATGTAATTTGATATGGACATAGGATATCTTGAGACCCTGAGAAGGATATCGAATAGTTCCTATCCCGGAATGTTGCACAGTTATATAATTGTAGCGACACTAGCGATAAACTAATTATTAGGAGAGTTTTATTATAAAACATCTATGTACACTTCGTACGAATTTGTCTTACGCGCTTGCTGTCAAAGAAATTTCAGCGAGACTCTCAGCCCACCTGGCCATTAGGAAGTGTCTAACATTTCCTTCATATTTCAGGATATTTATAGACTGGGCGATGGCGTTCACTATACTGGGCGCCTGCGCTGTCTACGTCATACTGCTTGTGCAGTCTGTGAAACAGGTATTTGGAACAGTGACAAACTGACGAAGTACTTATAACGTGTTTTTACGTCAGAGCGCGTAACTAAAATAAACTAAAGAGAATGTTTTGCTGTATTCAACAAGTATTTTGTGATATGTTTCAGATAAAATCTTATTATTTATTCTTATTAGTACCTATATATATACTGTTGGTTGTTCACGTTTTTAGAAATTTCACAGTTACGCATATAAACAGCTATTTTGTAAACTAATTTCATGCCTTCCAATGGTTGGAAATTTGCGATTTTATCTCGATCCCATGGGAATATCGAGATAAAAAGTAGCTTAGGTATTAATCCAAATATTCAGTTATTACTGTATGTAGGTACAAATATGTACATACAGTCGAATGCTAAAATATATACAAGGTCTTAATTAAATAACTGAAAACCAGAAAGTAGTTTCCTCAAAATCGAGAATAGTGTCGATAACACTGTTTTAATTAGGTTGTGTTTGTTTTTAAATCCCTTTTTTACTGCGCCCAGTCTAAACGTTACGACTACAACAGACGCCAATTAAATATTTCAGCAAGGTTGCATACTATTTGGATAAAATTACTACTATTTGGATTGAATGCTGGCCGTTTTGCTGTCAATGTGTGATTTCCTTCTAAAAACGTCAAAGCACTAACAATACACAAAGCACTAGCACTAGCAATTATGAATGTAGATTTAGAAAAGAAATAGAATTAGTGACTCGGCAAAACACACAAATATCTTTTAAAATAATGAAAGTATTCAAAAATAAATGCAATCAACTGAATTAAAATGAAAAAATATTTTTGGGGTGTCTGAGGCTTTCAGTTTAAATAACTTACACCTTTTATACAGCCATAGCGTCAAATTTATACATCGACCTTATGTTTATTAGTGGCATAAAAGTGTAGGTATAGATATTTTTGACGTATTGGTAACTTGTATATATTATTATGTTTAAGACGCTGACCGTACCAAATTTCATCCAAATCCGTTGAGCCGTTTTAGCGTGAAGAAGTAAGAAACACGCAATGCCCATCAATTTACAAACATTCACATGTATCCATTCATCCATACATATATATTATAAATGCATATATTATAAATGCGAAAGTGTGTTTGTGTGTTTGTCCGTCTTTCACGCCGTAACGGAGCGATGGATCGACGTGATTTTTGGCATAGTGATAGTTTATGGGCCCGAGAGTGACATAGGTTACTTTTTATGCCGAAAAAATGCACAGTTCCCGAGGGAACAGCGCGCGATAACCGAATACCACGCGGGCGGAGCCACGGGCAAAAGCTAGTATTGTATAATGACATGTCATGTCCGACAAAGGCGAACCTTTACTAAGGCTTCTTCATTATGTAGCCGAATTATTGCTGGCAAAGCCAAACTTTGTTTTAACGGAGCGTGCAATGTAATTACCCACTATAATTATACATCTACGTAAGTGTAATAAAGTCTCTGGTGGGTCTTTGTAAAAAGACGTTTGGCATATCTATTATTAAGTAGTATTAGTTCAATTTCGAAATAAATGAATTTCTGTTTCAGGTTGTCGATCACTTCGCAGTAGATAACCCTCTGACGGAGAACATGTACTGCGCGATGTTCCTGGTCCCGCTTCTGACCTTCACTCAGATCAAGAACCTCAAAAACCTGGCTCCGGCCTCAGGGTTCGCCAACCTTCTCCTGTTTGCTACCTTCCTTATCTGCCTGTATTACATCTGTATCGACTTCCCGGACCTGACAACTCTACCTAAGTCAGTTGATATCGGACAATTGCCACTGTTCATCGGGTAAGTCCCCAACATTTTTACACCAGCGATTAATCTGCTTTTATATCTCGAGCGCACGGGTTAAAGAAAACTGTTATTTTATTATTCGAGCGTTTTTCGCGGTCTCATTTTTTTATGAATGGGCTGTAGAATTTGATGATATTTAGATTATTTTTTAGATCTAGGTACTTCTAATAGATGACCTGTAAACTGTAACAGAAACTTATACCATGTAACCAAAATATGCCCAAAAAATGCTCGAATAATGACCCTTAGGCAGCTAGAATGTATTCCTCTGACACAACGTTTTTAAAATGAAACTTAGTGTTCTTGTTCGGATTCTTTATTTTTTTTATTAGCCTATGTGTGTGTCCCACTGCTGGGCAAAGGCTTCCCTTCTTGACCTCCACATCTCCCTATCCAGAGCCACATCTAGCCACTCACTCGGTTCTGCGTCCAGGTCGTCTTGCCATCTACGCCTCGGCCTTCCTATTTCGGATTCGATCAATTCTTATAACTCCCAGTAGCAGCTGCGCTCCATAGCTCGTTGGCAAACCTTGAGTTTAGATTTCTGGTTCTCAGTCAAAAACTATGTTTGCGCACCGTAGATCAGGACGGGCAATATACACATCTCCACGAGTTTACGCTTCAGTGCCAATTTAAAAAATATGTATTTTAAGGTTCTACAAATCAATATACTTACCTACTTGCTTAGTTATGAAATAAGGTACATACAAGTATATGATGACACCATTTTATTTCTAGACACAGCTCCTAAAGTACATTTCCTGAATGCAAATGCCATCGCATTTGCTACGTAAAGGCTACATAGCGATGTGGAACCTTTTTCCTCGTATTGTTCCTATATGTCAGAACAAGTTTCCAAATTTAGAAGTACAGTCACCAGCTCCAATATCTACTCACCAAAGCGTACATAGATAACAGACGCGACTCTATTTCTAGGGCCAGTGTACAAAGTCCTAGGACTTGCCAGATATTTTTGCACGCTCCGCTGGGACAGATATTAATGCAGTTGACTGTATTTAACCTGATCGCGATAAACATCCCGTGGAAAAATTACTTAGAACTATGAAATGAAACGTGACTGTACTATTATATTAAACGTGACTCTACTATACTTAACTTGCAATTATACCTGTACTTAGATGTTTCCCGCGACTCCGTCTGTGAAGAATTCGTGTTAAAACAGCGAAATAAAATATCAAAGTAAAAGTTGAGTAGGTACCTGTTTACTCGTCGGTATTTGAAAAATAAATTTCTAGAGTCTCTATTGTGCGGGCCCCTCTTTTGCGGATGCTCCCCCCCCCCCCCCCCCTAAATCCGACCCTGGAGGCATTTGTTCAACAGTGGACGTCTTCCGGTCGATGATGATGATAACATGTATAGTAGGTATTTGTAAAGATGACCTCACAGAACCCACTTAACTCATCAATGTTCATTTCAGTACAGTGATTTTTGCCATGGAAGGAATCGGCGTGGTCCTCCCAGTCGAGAACACCATGGAGAAGCCAGAGCACTTCCTGGGATGCCCTGGGGTTCTGAACATTACCATGACGGTGGTAGTTCTCCTGTACACCATCATGGGCTTTCTGGGCTACGTCAAGTATGGGGACAAATCTCAGGGGAGCATCACACTGAATCTGCCGACGGCTGAAGTGTGAGTTTCATTTCTATACCTTGCTTGGCAAGCCAAAAGCAGGTTCCAGCATCCTGCTTTATAGGGAGGGTCATAATGGTCAAACTATAGTTATATTTCGCAAAGAAAAATTTAAGCCTATTTATTGTAAAATAACATTAATCAAATAACAAACTCATTGAGTTTAGAAAAATATTTGCAAAACCCAGAGGGTTTATGACCCCCATGACACTCCAATCCCTGCCCACCTATACTGTATTTTATCGACTAGATATATTATGTGGACGTCGGATTATATTTTGAGGAGTTTCGTGAGGCAGACTCAATTCCCAATCTAGTTCAAGTATAAATCCTCTCAATATAATAAGCCTCGAAAACCGTTCGCCAAATATTAACTGATACTTAATTAGGTCAAAATTAATGAAATCATTTCCTCATTTCAGGCCTGCGCTAATGGCAAAGGTTTTTATCATCCTGGCAATCTTCTTTACATACACGCTGCAGTTTTACGTGCCAATGGAAATAGTGTGGCGCAATACTAAGCAGCACGTCGGACAGAAGTACCATAATTTGGCGCAGAGAGTTATGCGAGCAGTGTTCACTATTCTGACAGGTATAATAGAGTTTCTGTTTAATTAATTTTTAATTGGGCGACGAAGATCTCAATGAAAGTGAGTGATGTTTGGACGACGGCGCTTTATTTTATTTTTATTATTAAATATAAGTAATTCGATTTCGTTCCTTAGTGCTTTAATCTCAATATATAAACTATAAACTGGCCAATTATATATTTTTTAGTATGTTTTTAGTATTTTTTGTTACAGCGGCCACAGTAGGTAATACATAATCTGTAAAAATTTCAAGCGTCTAACTATTATCATGGATGAAATAGAGTATGGATTGTTATTCTCCATACTAAAAAACGTTCACCGGAACAAAGCCAAAATCCAGGGTTAATGCTAGATGGCGCTGAGATTTTTACTACATTATATCTAGATGGCACTAAACGCAAAATAATAACGCATTTAATCCACGGAAACGGCGCTGAGGTTTTTTCCGACATTATTACTAGATGGCACTATTCACGTAAATACTTTAGCTGTCAAAAAAACACTTATCTAAGCAGTCAACCAAAGAGGTCAACACATCAAAATATATCTGAACAACATAGAAAAATAGGTCGAACATTGATAAAAAAAATAGCTATGCTAATTTCAGGTAAGCGATGTGACAATCATCGAAAACAGCAGGGCTACCACGAAACTCGAAATTCGAAGTTCGTGTCGTGTGGTCCCTCTGACACTTATGCTATTTAATACGAGAGCGAGAGGGACGGTACGATACGAACTTCGAGCTTCGAGTTTCGTGGTAGCCGTGCAGTACAGTATTGTCATCACATACATCTGTCTCACGTTTTTCTCTTCAATAATTTGACAGATGCATCTCTAGCTATAGCATTAATACGCTAAATAAATAATAATACGGTAAATGCCCTAATGAAAAGAAAGAAAGAAAGAAATCAATGGGCATTACTATCTACCGTTGTACCATGAGTTTATCTCTCCGATTTCAACAAAATTTGAAAGATAGACTCAGTCCATGATTGCGACTTGGACGGAGCAAAAACGGAACCGACTGACTATCGGAGCAGTGTTTGGTCGTGTTCAAACGTAACCCGAAAGAGTTTCTGCGTCGTTTCGTGACCGTGGACGAAACGTGGGTTCACCACTACACCCTCGAAATGAAAAAGCAGTCGAAGCAGTGGATTTTACCGGGTGAACCTGCTCCAAAGAAAGCAAAAACCGTCCCATCGGCTGGAAAGGTCTGTTTTTTGGGATTCGCAGAGTATTATACATATTGACTACATGGAAAAGGTAAAAACGATAACAGGGCAGTACTATGCCAATTTATTGGCTGAATTTGACGCCGTGTTGAAGGACAAACGACCCCATTTAAAAAAGAAAAAAGGACTGTTTCATCACGACAACGCCCCGGCTCATTCGTCCAGAGTTGTGACGGCTAAATTAGCACAGTTACGCTAAGAACTATTGCCTCACCCCCGTATTCTCCAGATTTGGCCCTATGCGATTTCTTTTTGTTTCCCAACCTAAAAAAATGGCTCGGTGGTAAGCGATTTGGATCAAATGTCGAAGTCTTTGCCGCCACAGAGGCCTATTTTAATGACTTTCCAAAATCATACTTTTTAGTTGGTATAATAAAGCTTGAGTATAGGTGGAAAAAATGTATACAGTTAAAAGGTGACTACGTAGAAAAATAAATGGATAAATACAAAAAAAATGTGTTTTCTTTCCATAACCGGGTACTTTTCAAACAGCCCTCGTAATATGTCAGATTGCGGATTCAAATCAAACTCCATAGTTTACTTCACACGTAAATCGTGACCAATTCTGTAATTGCTGCGAAAAAAATTCAAAACATGGCGCTCGAAGGAATATAACGCCATCTAGATGTTACCTTCTACAACATAACGAAGTTTAGTAAACTCACAGAGGTAGGTACTTTAAAGAGTTGAACATTACTGCCACCATGCTAAATAGAGCAATGTCGCCACTAAAATTATGTATTATACCGGTTCAATACATCTGGCGACATCTAGTTCGTTTTTTCGTACTAAGCAACGAGGAACTATCTTATGTATGGAGGCTGTACGTCCATACTATACTTCGTCCATGCTATTATTGCTCAAGAGATAGAGCCCACAAACAAATAGACAGACAGTGGAGTCTGAGTAACGGAACCCTAAAAACCACTAGCAACAGATTCAAAAAGCGACATTCACGGCGAATTTTAAAAAATAAAGTTTTGCAAGATACTCGCAGCCGCGTTAGTTCCGTTTTTCCACGTTCATTATTTTTTTTTTTATCATACTGTTGTATATTATATTTGTAGTTTGAGGAAGTTAATTTAATTACTTACATACTTACATAGATTAACAAAAAAATATTAAAATCTTTGACGCTTTCACAGAATGTAAAGTTAACGGTTCATAGCATGAGTGGCACGACGTAAAGTTTTTTTTTTAGAGTACCTAACTAAGTAGAGAGGTTGACTATAACTGCTGATAATAAAATGCTGGCTGATAGTGACAAAAAAATTGAGGAAACGACTGAAATTGACATTAAACTTTGTAAAAAAGAAAACAGGTTTTCTTTTTAAATTCTAGTTTAACGGTTTCCGTAACAATAATTATGCCAGCATTGTTTATTGTTTTAGTTAAAGCTGAATTATTACACTCTTCTAAAATTGATTATATTCGAATCTTGAACAAAGTTTTCTGGTGTTTTTAGGCACGTACCTACAGTTTTTCTGAACTCAGCAGCATAAAATTTGGCCCACTTTTCGTACAACCGATTCTGCATGCATTTGAGGGCCATATTTTTTGCCGCTCAGTAGGTATATTTAAGTACCTATCTACCATCTTAAGTAAGTAGATACGGACAGAAACCTCAATAATTCCGACTTTAGAATATTAATACTCGTTTGTACAAGTTACGACAAAAGATCACTATTCCTATATAGATCCTGGCCGGGAAAGAGTGTCACCCACACTTAACAAGCAATTAAAAACTCAAGGGTCGTACACTGGCATCTTTATGAAGGGACGGACATGTCTTACCATAAAGAAAACTATACTTGATCAATTTCTTTTTTCTCTTGCAGTTATAGCGGCAGCGACGTTGCCTCGTCTAGAACAAGTCATTGGTCTAGAAGGAGCTTTCTTCTACGCTTTCCTGGGTCTCATAGCACCGTCTATATTGGACCTCATGTTCCACTGGGAAAGAGGTCTTGGCAAATATGAATGGATTCTGATAAAGGATATTATACTTATCGTCTTCGGAACGTTTGTTTTGGTCACAGGTGTTACTCAGAGTATCAGAGAGATTATTAGGACTAGCTAGTTAATAAAGTGGCTGTGTAATTTAAGTTCATTAGTTAGGTATGTGGGGGGAGGCTCCGGCAGGTGTTATGCCTGGGGACCGAAGTCCGAAGGACGAGCGTCGGTAATTGTATATACGCGTCCGAGTTGTGAAACTTCGATAGCGCGAAGTAGAACATGTGTGGAGTTTCTATATGTGCTCACTAGATGGCGCTAGGAGTCGCTACAGGTACTTATACAATAAAGTAAGTAAATTTAAGCAAAGCTTACATAAATCATCAAGATTATAATATGTAATGTACTGCGTAAAATATTACGTATTAGCTCTAATTATTACCTACATTAGTTCGGACTTAAAAAGAAAATGCGGGTAGCAAAAATGTAATCATACATTTATAAACTAAAAACAACAATGATTTAGGATTGAAAATTGTATTCCGCAAAAGAAATGCAATAGTGACTTGAAATGTGTGTCCATTTCAAAGAAATACATCCAGTAAGTTTGGTATAAGTACTATACCTACCTGAAATCAAGGCAATAAGAGTAAGTAAGTAGTTATACCTGAATGTAGGCACTAACGCCGTACAGAATGGTGACTGCAACATGAAAATTAGAGTATAAAACTTATTGCTATTGAAAAACGTGATAATTTTGTAAGTTGTTATTATTGAAGATATAAATATTTTGAATACCTACTGTTTTTCTTTTGTTTGTACCTTTCCATTTTAACTAAGTTCAAAAAGGAGGAGAAGGTCGTATTCACGGAATATTCCGTGGTCGTATTCTTTGACTATATAATCAAAGGTCCTATTGATATTGGGATACTGATGGTTAAGTCTCATTTTACATGGGATGGTACTTTAATACCTATTCGTAGGTATTGTACAGAGGCCGTATTGTGTATTGTCTACACTAATATACACTAGTTATGCAATTTTTTACAACAGAGCCTGTCCTAAGTATTTCCCAGGGTCTAAAACTATCTCCATGCCAAGTTTAATCTTAATCGGTTCAGTGGTTTAAATAAAAAAAGCGTAAGGCGGTATTGTTAACAGACAAGCAAACAGGGTTACATACTTCGCATCCTTAGGTAGGTACCTACTAACTTATACATGTTAAAGTGAGTGTATGTCAGCTTCTTTGATACCTAATCTTTCTTTGAAAAATAAAATTGGTAAGTATAGATAGTTTATTAGAAGGACAGAGGATAGTGTATATACCAGCAAACTGTATAGTTTGCGCACTCAGGTGTGCGATACATGTATACACGAAATATTCGCAGATGAAGTTGCTGGCAGCAGCCAGTTTATAATAATATTAATATGTAGTAGGAATATGAATAAAGCTCCCTCGAGGAAACCTCACCCAGGTCCCAGAATAAGTACCTAATAGTACAAGTACCCAGAGGCCGTATTGCCTAATGTTTTTGACACTCGTGATCGCAATAAAATGACAGCTTTTGTATGCGAAATATATGTCATTTGATTGCGATCGCGAGTGTCAGAAACGTTAGGCAATAAGGCCTCTAGTTGCGTTCGTGCCACGTTCATAAGATCGCACAGCATTGAGGTTAGTTCGACACGCCCTAAGAAAAAGTGTGTATCTGCCCGATACTTAGTTATGCGACTATTGCATTTTCGTACTCTACGGTATCGACTTTATCGTTTACATTAATAAAAACAACAAAAAAGTGGTTAGAACATATTTTTTCCCAAACGTATAACTAACTATTTGCATAAATTGCTAAAAAAAATCCAGAGCAAAACTTAATATTTGCCTCTTATTCAATATTACGCGGGAACGCACCGAGCGTAACACGTGTGCATTTGCCATATACAGATGACTTAATATTAAGGCAGTCATTAAGATAAACGTGTATCTACCACTACCAGTCTTTATCTTTAGAAAGGCTGTACAATATCTGTCACTTGACTAATCTAGTGTAAAATATGTAACTCATAATATATGTCTATCTGGCATAAACAGTTTCGTCGAAGTTAAATATACGTATAACAAGTATGTATCTGCCACTTACACGTCGAAAATAACGTGAAAATAACAACATATTATCACGTAAAAGTGTATAACTGTCATAATTAAGAAACTAACGTATTTAAAAATCGATAAAAAATCATAAAAATACATTGTTACAATATTGTACTCCATGCCAAATTTCAATCTTCTGGCATATAAAGTTACCACGCAATTGCGATTTTAAATTTATAGAAACTTTAAAACGCTCTCCTGTAAAATTTGGTTTTTGTAGATACACACTTTTTCTTAGGGTGTGTCGAGTTATCAAAGACTCCAGTATTTAATAAATAGGGAAAGTAGTGAAAACAATTTATAAAATTTTACCAGTACCAACCAGAGGGGCTACTACGAAATTCGAAAATCGAAGTTCAATCGTACCGTCCCTCTCACTCTCGTTTTAAATAATTTTTCTTTATTTATTTATTTCTAATAACTTACATCTATCATTACAATTACCCAATAGGTACGATAGAGTAGCAAACACCTTATCCCTATCCCTACGAATATTATAAATGCGAAAGTAATTCTGTCTGTGTCATGTCTGTTACGCTTTCACGTCGAAACCGCTGAACCGATTTTGATGACATTTGGTATAGAGATATTTTAAGCCCCAAGGATCAACATAGGATACTTTTTATTCCGATATATAGGGCGCCACTGCGCGATAAACTAGGTTCGCGCAGACGAAGTCGCGGGCATAAGCTAGTCCCGATCCTGACTAATATTATAAATGCGAAAGTAACTCTGTCTGTCTGTCTGTCTGTCTGTTACGCTTTCACGTCGAAACCGCTGAACCGATTTTGATGAAATTTGGTATGGAGATAGTTAAAGCCCCAAGGATCAACATAGGATACTTTTTATTCCGCGCGATAACCTAGGTCCGCGCAGACGAAGTCGCGGGCATAAGCTAGTATTTTATAATATAAACGTCAGCGGAACGGCAAGACACGAAATCCGAATTTTGCGATTCGTATGCTAATATTATTTAATACGAGAGTGAGAGGGACGCTACCAATGAAGGACAGTACGATACGAATTAAAAATTTCGTAGTAGCCCCCCAAAACCGCTAGACACGTTGCACGAATTATTCTGTGGTAGACATAAGGTACAAGTTCCTTTTGTCTGGATCTAAAATGGCAAATAACTCACCATACCCCTTTACCGACTGGCTTATTAATGTATTTACCCAAACAACATAATAAAATAATGTTGTATATAGTCTAAGATTACTTATATTTACAGGTGTAGGAGATCCAAATCATCGACGCCAGCAGGGCTACTACGAAACTCGAAACTCGAAGTTGGTATGGTACCGTCCCTCTCGCTCTCGTATCAAATAGTATAAGTGTCAGAGGGACCGCATGACACGAACTTCGAGTTTCGTGGTAGCCCTGCAGTATGTTAGGCATCAGATTATTAATTTTTAACTAACGAAATAACTTTAATTAGCATTAGTTTTTATTAGCTATACTAAAGATCAAAGTTGCGTCTGCATTACAAATTATAATACTTAATCCTAATAACAAACTTCATAAACAAACTGCTACCATTACGAATGACAACAGTCAAGTCGGAACCGGAAATGTCATTCATTAGTGAAATGTGCAAAGTTTTAAATAATCTGAAAATTTCAAACGATAATCCCAAATAATTCATTTATGACAATGATGATTTAATTAATTCAAATAAAAATAAATTGATGTCATACACAATAAGAATTTAGTTTATTTAACAAAATAACAGAATTGTATTGTGGCAACGCGTTCATTATTGTTTGCCAACAATATGACTAAACTGTTATACATACCTTTCAAATTTCCTATTTTTTGCCTTCTATTTTAAGAACGGCATCGCTAAAATAGTAAAAAGTAACGTAACGGGTTCAAATCAGTGAACTAGAATACATTCCGGCCGCGTTCCTTTATCTGTTCTTCGCTCGTTTCTTTAGCAGTCGCCACCTCCACCGAATTTTTATTATAGTTGGTGTATTTATTACATAATTCATGGACATTTTGTAAGAGTGCAAGAAAGATGAGTTTTAATTTCAACAGCAAGCTTGTAAGTACTTCGATTTGCTGCTTACACAAAATCTTATCTATCAGATATTTCTTAGGTTATATTATATTGTTAAATTGATTATAAACATGACTGTCGATTATCCTTATCATTTTATCATTTCTGATTGATAATGCTTAACTGGTACGTTTACCTATATTATTTATTTAGTTCGAATTTGTCTGAGAGCATGAGCACAAGTGATCCTAACATGGTTAGTGTTTAATTTATTTGTATTCTAAACCGGTTCTATCATACGTCGTCACATTTCAAAGGAATAACTTGCGAAAACTATACAATCATACTTTAGTGCGATTTCTCCGAGGAGTAACAACTGTCATTATGATAATTAAATTTTTCGTAATTCCCAGATAACATCACTAAGTTCAAGGTGCGCGTTCTTATAAGTATAAAGTAGGAAACGTCACTTGAATTGAATCAAAACTCAAAGTCAATCAGTACGCGTTTACAAGCCGCTACGGGCCCACGCTACGTAGCGCCGCGTTTTTGCCTTACTTGTGATAAAAACAATATAAATAAATCTGTGTTTTCTGCACAATGAGTAGCTCAGAAGTTGAAACTAGCGATTTCTTCGGCGGTGTATGTACTAATACTAACCTAATCTTGTTTTTTCGTCAATTTAGTTTGAGTCATGGGAAACAAACAAAAAGAACTTTGATCAGAGGTCATTCAGGTCCATGAGACTTAATTCCAAATCCAGAAGCATTAGTAATGTTAAAACTACAATCTTAAAGTAGTTTGCTTAGTGTATTTTACTTAACCTAAAAGTAGTAGGTACTTTATAGATCTCAATAGAATTGTTTGCCTCCTAGTGAATCATCATTGTAATCACCCCCTATGTGTTAAATAATAACTTGATTTTCCTGTAAAATGTGTTGTAAATCCTTGTTTTTTTTTAGGTTTTGCCTATAGTAGTTGCGGTTGGTTCAACAGTAGTGCTTGCCACTGTAATAGCCAACTGCTTGTGGGGCAAAAAACCGAAGAATAAGAAGCAAGTGACACTTGTGGATCCTAATGTGAAGTATGCATTGCCGCTGATAGAGAGGGAAGAGATCAGTCATGACACAAGAAGGTTCCGTTTTGGATTACCCAGCAAAGATCATGTTTTAGGTAAGAGTTTGTAACCATAGGCATACAATGTTAGTTTCTGAAAGGTGCATAGAGCCTTTTAAAACAGTTCTAAAGCCTAGTTTAGGCCTGAACGAAAAATTACACAAGTTGCATTACACTGAGAAAAATTAAAACATTACTTACTATTTTTTCTCCCTCTATCTCTTTATTCTATTCTTCCCATTTTTTTATTTATTTCTAATCAATGTCTGTGATAATGAAAGTTATAGAATCATTTATTTACACTTCTTTTAATGGTTTTGGGCCACATAACTAAAATAATAGACTTGTGCTTATTGACCCTACCTATGGAATATAAAGCTAGAGGCTCAGGATTGAAATCCCCAGCAGTCTCTCTGACACTTATACTATTTAATATGAGAGTGAGAGGGATGGTACGATATGAACTTCGAGCTTCGTAGTAGCCCTGCAGGTATATGTGCACATTCATATTAAGGAGCTGTTTCACCATCCATTGATTAGTGTTAACTGATGGTTAAAATTTAACCATCAGTTAACATTTAATGTGAACATTTAATGTGATGCCGTCTCCATCTTTTCAAACAAAATAAATAGAGACTGCATCATTTAACCATCAGTTAACACTAATCAATGGATGGTGAAACAGCCCCAATGTCTGTAGCTAAGTCATGAATGAATGTTGCATAACATAATTTGTATAGGTATTTAAATATAAGTACAGTTTTGGTGCACAATCCAAATTTAGTAAGCATCAAAATTTGAGTAAATACTAGATTTGGCGTGTGCTGGAGTGTTAACTCATTTGTTGTTCATGGCATGACCCTTGGAACCCCATATCCTGAAGTCCTCATTGAAAAATAAGTAAGATATGAGTGAGTGAAGTTTGCATTCTATCTTTCTAGACACATGTAATTTTGTATGGCCTTTCTCTCATTGTCATGTCATGTGATGTCATAACATTATGTACCTAACATTTATTTATATTTAAAGAAATTCACAACTCTTTGAAACAATAAGATATTCTCTATTGTTGTATAAATTTTCTATGACATGAAAAAATTTTTGAGCACACTGTTTTAATAACTACAGTAGTACTCAGTAAAGCAACAATTTTTATTCTTTTCGTGTTCTCAGGTTTGCCGATTGGTCAGCACATTCACTTGTCAGTAAAACTGGAAGATGATCTGGTTATCAGGGCATACACTCCCGTGTCCAGTGATGAAGAGAAAGGATATGTCGATTTGGTTATTAAGGTATGTCTATATGTGAAGAATTACTAACCTAAGTACTAGTAATAGGCAAGACTATGTGTAAACAAAAATCCTCTCAAACTCTCAGTACTAAAGCCTCGACAAATATAGGAGTAACGATGGGCCTCATAAGGAAGCTCAAAGTCACTCAAAGGGCTATGGAGAGGGCTATGCTCGGGGTTTCTCTGCGGGATAGAATCAGAAATGATGATATCCGCAGTAGAACTAAGGTTACTGACATAGCCCGAAGAATTGCGAAACTGAAGTGGCAGTGGGCGGGGCACATTGCACGCAGGACTGATGGCCGATGGGGTCAGAAGGTTCTCGAATGGCGTCCGCGGACCGGGAGACGAGCTGTCGGTAGGCCTCCAACAAGATGGAGCGACGACCTGGCTAAGATCGCGGGATTGCGGTGGATGCGAAAAGCACAAGACCGGTCTGAGTGGAGAGCCTTGGGGGAGGGCTATGTCCAGCAGTGGACGTCTTTCGGCTGACATGATGAACGGTTAAATGTGATGCCGTTTATATTTCTTTTGTTCGAATAGACAGAGACGGCATCACATTTAACCGCCAGTTAACACTAATCAATGGATGGTGAAACAGCCCATTAACATTGTATAACTGTCAAATTATCAACCTTTTTACTCATAATTTCACTTCTCAGCCCTGTCCCCTTCCAAATTTTTTAAACCTCCCTTTTTTTTACTTAATACAATTTTTATTACAACATATTTTTTACTGAATATTCTTCAATCACTAATGCCTGCAACGCCCACAAGGGGGCGTTACACCCACGTTGAGCCTTTGTGCTGAACCTTGTAAACATGGTTGCAATGATTTCAACTGTCTGAACAATACTGTCCTTGTTTGACTTTGTAGCATTTAATAACTTATTTAAAACCTTATCTTTATGTGCAACTCATGACTGGTTTTTTATCCATATTCCAAAAAAAAAACGTGATGTACTTAAGTAACTATTACAGCAGTTACATTGTAGCAAATGTAGTTTTTATAAACATTATCTCTCATTGATTACCTGCCATGACATTTTTTAGATTTAGGGGCTGTTTCACCACCCATTGATTAGTCTTAACTAATGGTTAAATGTCATCTCTATTTGTTTTGTTCAAGTAGGCTGCGTCAGCAGCTAATATACCTACTTTGAGTGCATTTCTTATCTGATATGTACAACAATCAGCTTGCGACAAATTGTAGGATTCTGTTATCAAACACTAGCACCTTGCTGGTTATCTAACATAGGTAGTAGGTACTTGAGATTGAAAATTAAACTCCAGCCTCAGAGCACACCAAAATTACCAAAACATATTTGCGAATATATCAGTACGCACAAGTATTAGGATATTGTACATGATTAGTAGTAATATGTAACAAATTCCTACGTTATTTGAGTTAGAGCCATGTGCTTCTACCGCTATATAAAATACACCCCATCCTGCGGAGCTACTACGAAATTCGAAAATCGAAGTGTGGTTCCGACTCCGACCCTCTGACACTTATGCTCTTTAATACGAGGGTGAGTGGGACGGTACGATACGAACTTCGATTTTCTAACGAGCTGATATTCGCGATCGCATTCGCCATTACTTTCTGCCTTCGTGCATTCTTATTTCTGCCTTGCTGCATTCTTACTACATTCCCAAGACCCAATTTTTGTTTTCACGGCTGGACCACTTTGGGAACCTCGGTCTTATACCTTGTGACAGAAAGAGTAAGACCTCTGGTGTGAAAGGAAATATTTTCGCCTTACCTGCGGGAATGTATCCACCAATTATTTCTACCGCCGTCAATAGCACTAAGACTAAGAGCCCTTATGGTGTCCCATTTGGCCATACAACAGGCTGGCTCTTTATTACATAAAATTATTTTCAAAGATGTTTTGTTTAGACAGGTGTTCCTAGTCTTAAGTGGTTAATGGAATTCATGAGCATACACTGTAAAAGTAAAGTAGTAGGTATCGTACCTACATCCTTCGCAATATTTCGATTCTTTGTAAGCTAGTTAGAAATCGGAAACCACGATTAGTGAAATTTTTCATAGATTTAATGTTATTTATCTAAGTTGGGATTTGGGATACTAGGTACATCATTTTATTGAGTCTCTTAATTTACTTTTATGATTTAGTAAATCATTACATACCTACAGTAGTTGAATCGAAATTCTGGGATGTCACTCAAAGGGCTATGGAGAGGGCTATGCTCGGGGTTTCTCTGCGGGATACAATTAGAAATGATGATTTTCGCAGTAGAACTAAAGTTACCGACATAGCCCGGAGGAGAATTGTGAAACTGAAGTGGCAGTGGGCGGGGCACATTGCTCGCAGGACTTATGGCCGATGGCCTCCAACAACATGGAGCGACGACCTGGTTAAGATCGCTGGATCGCGGTGGATGCGAAAAGCACAAGACCGGTCTGAGTGGAGAGCCTTGGGGAAGCCTAAGTATGTCCAACTGTGGACGTCTTTCGGCTGACATAATGATCCTATGCCGCATGAATATGGGATAAAAAGTAGCCTATGTGTTATTCCAGATGTCCAACTATCTACATACCAAATTTCATGACTTTAGAGCCCAGCGGTTGTTATTTAGAGATTTTATCCCTATCCCGTGGGAATATCAGCAGTTGCATCATTATCAGCAGTTGCGATCAGAGGCCGTATTGCGTAGATACGCGCTGACGTTCGCAATCGCATTCACTGTCTCTTTCTACTCTGGTCTTATGCCGCATGACAGAAAGAAGTGACGAAAAAGATCATGATTCCAAGTGTGTTAGACAATAAGGCCTCAGTAAACAGAATTTACATATAAGTAGAAGCAAATTAAAAGTGTGCCAAATAATTAAAGCATCTGACCCTTATGTAGGTACATATACGTACGTCATTCATAATCAATTAAAAGGCAACAATCAATTAAATCAACTAATTGGTCTATCACAATGCCAACAAATTCCGTTAACGATACTTTATCATGATTATTTCAACTCTTATTTTGTCGTGTCATGATATTATGGATTTTGTGTGTCTGATAAATTATTATTTTCAATTGGTGCAAGTTATTATTAATATATTAATTATTAATTGACAGTAGCGTGAGTGAACATTTTTGTTAGGTAACCAAACACTTTGATAATTTAGGCAAACCAGCGGGAATTGAGGAGAACTGCACACGACTATCAGAAAAGCATAACCGGTTGTAGTGCTGAAGTGCTAACTGTACCTACCTACAAGTCGCGTTTAGTTCGGTGCGTGCGTGTATAAGTAAATTTCTGTCTCGTTCTCTCATATGTTTCAAATATTTATGTAACTCTTCCTCAAGTATTCAGGATGACAGTAACCGCAAACACTAAGCTCGAATCAAAACTGTAGGTACTTCAAATACCTGCATACTTCTGTCTAAAGGTCACAGCTCATTACAACCACCCTCCACTCGACCAGCACCGCGTCGCTTCGAGCGGTTAGTACGGCGGACGGCGAATGTACCACTTGGTGATAGCCCGCTGCTCGCCGCTATAATGCCTACTAGGAAATTCGTAGACCACGCGAGATCCACTAGTCAACGCAGCGTCCACTCATCTACCACCTGTTAACAACGAGTGGACGCCGAAAGTCGAGGCGGTGCTGGTCGGGTGCCGTGTGGCTCTAATGAGCCTTTACGCTGCATTTCTCCCAGAAATGTGCGAGGATAGGTAAACGAAGCGTTTCTATTGGTTCATGAAAAACAATTTTCTCGCAACACATCCTCGCAAATCTTCGGTGGAAACGCAGTCATAATGTCCAAGTCTCGCTATCGTTTGAGAGTTACCCAGTAAAAAATATAAAATTAAGCCAAAAAAAATGTTTCTTTACAGGTTTACTTCAAAAATGTCCATCCTAAATTCCCCGACGGTGGTAAAATGTCCCAGCACTTGGAGAACATGAAGATTGGTGACACCATCGACGTGCGCGGCCCCTCGGGCCGTCTCCAGTACGCCGGCAATGGACAGTTCCTTATCAAGAAACTTAGGAAAGATCCTCCTACCAAAATTATTGCGAAGAAACTGAACATGATTGCAGGTGAATATAATTAACTCTTAAAGTTAAAAGAACTACAGCCAAACCAAATCCTTCTAATCTTTGTGTGATCACTTCTCGAAAAAGATTTTTTCAATTACAATTTTAAATGGAATCCTTTTCGAAGTAAGGCAATAAACAACTTATTTTGGAGCATTAACTCCAGCGAGACGATTGGTTACAGAAGGAAAATTAATACATTGCTTTTGAACTGGCGTCTCATTTCTATTCCTATTCTATTATATTTCTGTGACAGTCTTCTTTGTCGGATACTCTTGACAAAGCGGCCATGGTCACGTAGCACGTGGAAAAAATCTACGTCAATTGTCCCTGACCGTTGCTTCTCTGGCGCAAGTGTTGACAACATTGTTGAGAGGAATATTTGTTAGGGATTTTATCTAATCAGTCGAGTCCAGCCCATACCTATTATGACATTACCTAACCTAACTTAATCTCTTTATTTCAAGGTGGTACCGGTATTACCCCCATGCTGCAACTGGTGAGACACATCTGCCAAGACACCAGTGACCGAACAGAGCTGCGACTGCTGTTCGCGAATCAGACTGAACAGGATATCCTGCTGAGGGACGAATTAGAGAAGTACCAGAGAGAACATCCTGATCAATTCAAATTGTGGTACACCATCGACCGAGCTGAACCAGGTTCGTGAAATTTCCTATTGTGGTATTTTTTTGCTTGCTTTTTAGCAAAGTCCAAGTGACAGCGTAATAACAATCCCACTGTGCAGTTTTATCTGTAGATATGTGCACGGAAAATAATCTAAATTATATATTGATCCATACTTGTGTTGAGCAAATCTAATTTCAACCTAAAGTCCTTAAATACCTAGAAGTCGAATCGGAATCCAAGATAGTTTTACTATCGATTTTCGGCTACAATTAACTTTATATCGATGCTAGATTAACATTCATCTCCGTGGAAAAGCGCAATCTTATTTGAGTAGGTACACAAATGAAAGTTACGGAAAACGAGACAATTAAACCATAAGATAATTCCAGAGTTCCACATTATATAATGTGGTGATTATTTACTTGACGTAAATATTGTGAAACTCTTCATATGAATGTGACATATACCAAGTATGATGTCATAGCATATATACCATAATTGATAACGCCACTATATACATGGCTTTTATCTCCTTAATATTATGTAAGGTTTACTCATAGTAGGTATTGCAAAATTTATCAATTTATGACTAAGTTGTATCTCAAAGTGCCTCACTTACGCTAGGATTTATTTTTCTGTTACACTAATATATTCAAGGGCGTCAAGTTCATGCGCTAGACTTTACCAACAATTCATATTTCCTCATTCTCCTTATCAACTTGCCCCCAGGGCCATCTAATTAGTTCGTCAATTATACATTAGCAGAACAAATTGGAAACGTGTATATTTTATCTGTTATTGGTCCATTATTTCGCACCTTTAAAACTAAAGTGAAACAATTTTATAAATTCACAGTTCCAAAATGAACTTTTAATTAAACACAATCTGGTTGAATTTTAAAATGATAAAAAATCTTTTCCATTTTAGTTTTAAAAGGGGCGATTTATTATATTTTGGGTGTCCAATATTTTCTTATAGTCTTAGTCCTTCTGTTAGAATCTTAACAGAAATTAGAATTAAAAAGATATTTTTTGACCCAGAAAACCACCTCATTGTCATATTATTAAACACAGAAAAAATAGTTTTAGTCTGAATACAAGAGCACGTCAAAAATCCCCAAAAGACTTAGATTCACAAATGTTTTTCATTTTAATTTCAGGATGGAAATACAGCACCGGCTTCGTTAATGACGAAATGATCCGGGATCATCTTTTCCCCGCCGGCGACGACGTAATAGTGCTTATGTGCGGGCCCCCACCCATGATCAACTTTGCGTGTACACCCGCCTTAGAGAAACTAGGTTTCAAGGAAGATCTGCGTTTTGCCTACTAAAAAAAAATGTAAAATGCCTTGGTCAGCTCATAAATGGCTATTGTAAATTAACCTAAAATTGTTTAAGTGGGAGGCCGGAGGATTTGTATGTTCGGAGTTATAATGATTATTTTTAGTTATGTTCTGCAAAACAGCTGAACTTATGCATTGTGAACTGTAACTGGTAGTTATCAATTGCATGATTGGCCGTAACAAGATATCAAGGTCTTATATCGCATCAGTAGTGAACCTTATGACGACTTTTTTGAGTGCTGGTGCCCATTCTCACATTAAGACCGGTGTCTTTACGACACCTATGAGAAGAAATGTGTCCGATTTAAAGTTAACCAATAAGTGTGATATAAACTTTTTATTCTAGAGTTCATGTTAGAACCAAGCTATGCGGCATCGACGTTTATGTGAGAGAACGTTTTTACTCTTTATTGGTAGTATTCAGTTTAATGACTCACTCCGGGCCTCCTGCCTCCTACTATACTTATTTTTCTACTGGCAAAAAGACATGATGCATTTAAAGGCATTTTGTAGGTCCAAAAACCATAATAGCGTTAAGCGTATCAGAGGTGAATGAGAGATATTTATTATATGCTGTTGTTTGTTATTAGTGCACGATTTCGTATTGCTTATTTAGTTGTTTATACCGAGGACTGGAATTTACAAAGAATATAAACAAAAGTTTACAATAAGTGACTTTTTATTTACACAAAGGCTATGCCGGAGGGGTCTTCCCTTGTCCTGTTACAATAAAATTTCCACTAATGTGATTTATCAATTCCACTTTGTCTATAACACTGCGGTAGGCCCAGTTAAAAAAATTGATCTTTGATTTCGTTATCATTAGCATGAACCACAAGGTTATAGCCCGATTCACATTTATCTATCGTGTTGTGTCGTGACGCATCAGAAAGGTATCGGTTTCATACATTTGATATGTTATTTATCTGATGCAGTGTGTTGAGAGAGAGAGAGAGAGAGCATCACGACATAACACGACAGATAAATGTGAACCGGGTCTAAGACTGGATCTAATTAGGTATCGTTCACTTTTTCACTGGCGCACCATTAAAATCACGCGCTGCCGCGGCATTTCGCGCGTGCTCGTTCAATGTTTAAAATATTTTGTAGATCTTATCTTTTGCAGACTACTAATCTATAACAATTGTTATGGAGTTCTTATGAATCGGTATTGATTCTGATGCTGTGGTGGTTTAGGAATCAAATTGGTTGACGTACATTGACAGTCAAAAAACAAATAGTTATTGCCGATTGCTTTTGGTAAAAACTAAAGTACTTGTGCATTACTAAAACAGAAGCATATTATAGAGTCTAAAGCTAAGTCAAAGCAATCCTTAAAGTCAAAGTCATACCTGCAAGACAAATCGTGCGTGGTGAGTTAGACATCGGTTACACGCTTATTCTGGCGTTAGGTCAGTCCATAATTTCTTCAGTTCACAAAGGATTGACAATTTTTATTTTAAACTTTTCATTTTCACCAGCCCGGACGATCAGTCCGTTAATCAGTGAAAGTTACACGATAATTTCTCTTAGCATTCTTAAAAGAATGATGGATTGAAGACACAACCGATGTCAGAGGCCCTAAAGCGAGCGAGTTTGTAATACTTGTCAATCTAGCGATCTAGCGCCCGCAACGTAATACAACTTGCAGATTTAAACTGGGCTTTGTCACACATGTACCTATACCCTTAATTAGTATTTAAAACATTAGAAGTGTATTGAATAAAAACTAGCACGTTGCTTGTAATTACGCCGATGAGTTTGAAAGGCAAAGACTTGTCGAGGACGACTATACCGCATACGGAGAAAATGGGCTTCTCGAATTCAATCAGCTGTAGCATTTCCCACGCCGCCTTACGAACTTTGTCGTCCTTGTCTGAAATAAAAGCCGCATACGCAATATTACCAAATGAACTAAGATTTTTTCATCCTGTAGGTACAGTCAAGTGTAATAATATGAACTTACTAGCTTATGCTCTCGTCTGCGCGGATCTTGGTTATCGCGCGGTGGCGCCTTCTACCAGAATAAAAGGTATCGTATGTTGATCCTTGGGGTTCAAACTACCTATATACCAAATTTCATCAAAATCGATTCAGCGGTTTCGACGTGAAAGCGTAACAGACAGACAGAGTTACTTTCGCATTTATAATATTAGTAGAGATTCAAAGTTTCAAAAATAAGTACCTACCACAGACTTATTCCGACGTAATAAGGCCGTAGTGACATATTTTTGAGTGGTTCGAATAGATACTAGTTTATTTTGCACTTGACCGTACCTATTTGAATAAGTTCGAATGAACAGCAATTGCATAGATTTTTCACCGGTTTTTTAATTTAAATGTTTTTTAACGTACTACTAGGTACACTTTGAACATCGAAATAATCTCCAGAAGCATTTGGGCTCAGGCTCGTAAACTTTCTTAAAATGTGCACTTTCTTCGAAGGTTCACACGAACCGGAAAACTGGAACCGGACTGAATGGGGTCGCTGTCTCGGGTAGGTGCACTATTTATCTCAAAAGTACACTTCTAAATAAGCACTTGCTAATGAGCATATTCGTAGATGGTACAGGGTCTAAAAAGTTACATTTTCAAAGTAGCCGTATCTGTATAGGTACCACAATAATATCAATAATTACATAATAAGTACCTGCAAAAATTTAATTTTTTTTTATTCAATTGGAGGCAAACGAGCAAGTGGGTCTCCTGATGGTAAGAGATCACCACCACCTGCCAACCTAGAGGCCTAAGATGGGGTACCTCAAGTGCCAGTAATTTCACCGGCTCTCTTACTCTCCACGCCGAAACACAACAGTGCAAGCACTGCTGTTTCACGGCAGGATTAGGGAGCAAGATGGTGGTAGCAATCCGGGCGGACCTTGCACGAAATTTCCTGAAAAAGAGACTTCACTACAGTTAAAAACGTTACGTTGTATATTACATAAACGGCCGTGTCACAAACGCAACGTTTTTAACTGTAGTGAAATCTCTTTTTCGGAAAATTGTAGGTACATTTTTACTTATTGGGCAAGTGCGTGCATGGTAAAAGTGTAGATACAGTCAAGAAAGTGCCCTAATCGGGTAATTTATTATACTGTTTCGGGAGAGTTCATTTTGGGGTAGTGGATTTTGTACCTATTGGTTTAAACACGCGAGTATTTAGACACGTATACAATCGTAAATCCCATTATCTGTCATGTATTCATTTATCTCGTTTATAATTCAAGATAAGAAGTTGATTGGTCTCGAGACGGATCAGAATATTAGGTACATTCACATGACATGGGTATTACCCATTTTATCCATTGCTAATTTTAGCTCAGCTTTACACAGTATTTTCTCGAATTTTTTGAGGGTGGCAAATTTCTCTAGGATGGCCACATGTCTGTTTAAGTACTTATGTTACGTTCCTACAAACGCGTACCAAAAGCGAAAAATGACGTTTCACGTGGCTAACGTTCACGAGGTTCGTTTAAACTTTAAAGAATAACAGTTAACTGGAGTAGCCATTGCTCAAAGTCTCAAAATTGCCTACTTACCTTCGTAGTAAACGGCCAAGGCACGCAATATTAAGCGTTTCGTGCATTGAACTTGTTTGGAGAACCAGTCGCAAGCAAACGCGACGATCGTCAATTGGATAAAGTAGAATACCATCCACAGCATTAGGGTTACTGAAGCCAATATTGGGACCAACTGAAAAACGCCATTATACTTACTTAATAAATGTACAATCAGCGAAATATATGGTCTAACACCCTAAAGTTGATAATCGTTTGCATAAAACAATAATGCCAATAAACATGTCTGTCAACTTGAAAGTTCGACATTAGCGACATATTCATTTGATAGGAACTTATTTAAAAATTGATAGACCACTTATTTGGCTGATGATACCTACCACTCCAGTTACGCTTATTGCAATGCAAGGCATGTTTTCGATTTGATGTTACCTTGGTTTTTAATCCAACGACGGTTGATTCGATAACCAGAAACGTCCAAATGAAAAGGGTGATGATGACGTTAAACAACTGTAAAAAATGGCATATATTACGCAGAAAGGCTTTAGTAGAAAACGTCAAAATTCTTTACTTAGGAAAGGACCACCAAACTCGCCACTGGAGCAATGTTTAGATTTTTTTTAAACAAGGTGGGACACCGGGGTCTTTGTACCATCCCCCACCAGCGGTAGAATTACCTACTCTACAAATAAATATTACAAACTCATGTGTCTATAAAAAAATTAAAGGTTCTGAATGGGAGCGTGCCAGTATTCTCTACTATAGACAGTAATAATGCTTACCTGAGAACTGAATAGTCTTGATACATCATTAAATAGTTTCAGAATAGAAGTTAAAATATTGGTGAAATCTTTCAGCGATATTGCCTCACAGTCGTCAGGTGTTACAATAGAAATTCTTTGGATTTTATTTACCCCTATTTTATGTCGTCCCCCACGGTTTAGTTTTTGGTTTGTGAGGTTACTGCCAATTACTTCATTCAGGAATCGTAATCTAACTGCCAAGTAATAGATACAAGTACCAGACGAAATAAGTTCTAAATAAACACTAACGATACCAAAGCCCAAAGGTAAAGTGTAAAAAGCATTTTCTATATTGTAGAAGACGTATGTTGCAAATCCACAACCGAAAGCAATCAAAACGTAAAAAATCCATATTATGGTAAAGTAATAATTGATTGCACTGGTTGATACTAAATTATTCTTTTTTAATGCGCAATCAACTTTCTGCATAAAACTGAATACTTTAACTGTTTGTTCCCCTTTAAAAAATCTAGAGTATATAACATTATATAAATAAGAAACATACTGCACTAGCAGACCAAAGGCAAATGTGTAAAATAGAGTTTTATCCTTGTTGAAATAAGCATTGTAATAAGACACCTCGAAATGGTAACACGACCCGCTAACTGCGATTATCCAAATCACGGTGTATATTTTTTGACTAATTGTTACTGTTGTAACCATATTGTTGGATATATCTACGCAGCTGGAACCCAAAAGTAACTTTAAATAGTGGACTGGAGAGATCAATTTAACAAAATTCACGTCAAGCGAATTTTCTGACAAAAAAACACCGAGCGGCATTTTTAATATCCTGGGCTTAGGTACGTCTAACACGTTGTAATATATAAGACTGACACTTAAATGAACCGAGGAAGTAGTTTAATTTTGTAAATTATCTAAATTTGTGGATATTAAATTAAATCGCCTTACCAAATGACCCCATATACATTGCAATGTTTTAAAGTCATAGATACTTAATGCCCGTTTCATTTCACTGACTAATTTGCTCAAATGATGTCTAATGTAATAACAAAGCCAGGATCTACAAGGTAGATACAAGTATCTACAAAGCATTTCAGGATTGATAGGTATATTATGATCCTATACCATGATACCAAAAATTTTTTCGTATGCAGATGATAACTAGGTACCTACACATGAACCAACTGAATCGTGACCCACTGTGGAACCTTTTCGTAATAATATCGCAATGATTTTCAAGGAAATTTATTATGAGTACTTATGACACTAACTATGAGAACGTTCTACAATGGGTCAGGAATCAAATTGGTTCGACTGTACACAGTACTAACTACTAACTACAAAACTTTGGTTGGAGTATTTAACTAATTGTTTCAACTTTTTCGTCTCCCCAGAGGCGAAACATAAATCATAGCGTTTTAAAGTTAATGAACTAAATGCCTATTTTTATGAAATCATTTGGATTGACGATTGGAAAGAACGCACGTGCTTAGTCGGCAATATGGAACAATTATCGTCAGACATTTTGGAGAAAGACTTAATCAAAATGTTTCGACCAATCCATACTCTGCAGAGCTGGCTAGGTTTTCAAAGAGTTAAAATAAAGCATAGATATGTTACTGCCCCATCAGTTTACTATCAGTTTTATAGCAGTACTATATGGCTACTCAACATTATAGCCACCGCCGACTTTGTGTTTTACTGTGAAACCAATTTACAAGCTTTAACATCTGTTATTTTCCTTAAATATGGTTTCCTCATCAACGTTTTAATAAATGCCGTTAGTGCTTGGCGGAACAACTTTCACAATGGGAATCTAAACAGCCAACTTTATGTTAAACTTCAAAAGATCGATCGTATTTTTAAGATGAAAGGTGCTGCAACGTCGAATCAGAAAATGTATTCATATTTTCTCACTATAACAGTGATTTTTGTCATCTTATGGTTTTCATGCATTTTGGTATTAAATGACATAGCTATGAAAACCTTATGTCCTTCGGTGCTATTCCTTCAAATCATGGGGGTTGGAAGCTACATGGAAATTATACTAGTGTCCTTAATGTTGAAGTTCCTATCGTTGAGGTTGGATCATATGAACACAATACTGGAAAAAGCAACGAAACATTTTAAGAACAAATTACAGGCAGCAAAGATGACGTTTTTTACTAAGGAATTCGACCAAGAAAAGACGAAAGATCATGATGAGCTTGCTTTTGGCATGCATGGTATCTTAGATGCTTTGAACGATATCATTAAATTGTTCCAATTTCCGGTAAGTCAGGAATGAACCTGTTACTTATATGAACCTTCGCGATTTTTAGTTACATTTTAAACTGTAAGTAAATAAAGGAACTTTTCTTGTATCTGCTTGTTACCACAGCCGTTATAATCAGGTACAATAAATAAATACGGAACCATTTTAAGTTTTTTATCATTATTTTAATTTATTATTTATTATGACTAATAATTCTTACAATTTCAACAGATTTTATCATTCACATGCCAAGTGATGATTTGGGACTTCACGTTAATGCAAAATGTGGTAACTGCAATCAAAGAAAAGGTATGTCTACGTACGAGGTTTAGTTATGTATAAGTAAAAGTAGGTAAAGTACCTATGTATATATGTTATTAATAAGAAAAGCGAAATCATCAATTCTAACTGTAATTTCAGACCGCTAACACAAACTACATAGCAATATCTGCAGCAGTACTTCTGATGTTGTTGGTAGCAGTTTTTGTTGTGAGTTATCTCGCAAATGCTCTAACTTCAAAGATGCATCAAACACGAAAACTTTGTTTCAATATATTATCTTTGACGTCTGCCAATGGAGGTGTGTCTCTATCTATCTTGATGACTTTTGGGTAACAAATATTTACAAAGTCTTAGCACCAGTTATAAATGTTAATTGTATTAATTCTTCATTCACGTTCTGTTTTTACTTAACTGTGTCAGAAGAATGGTTTGACGTTTTTAGGGTAAAATTTGCTCTGTTATGTACCTACTAGGTATTATAGTCACGTTAGGTTAGGGGTAGCACATTAGGTATTAGTTAAAAATAGAACAAAATTGACCGATCCATCAGTAATTTGATTGCTTTAGAATGATAAGTAATTGCGCATAAACGTCGCTCTAATTAGCGCACCGGCGCCGATAGTCATCTACGATAAACTTTACCATTGATTAGCCTCCAATGCCATTACTGGCATGTTAGATAATTTCCTTTCATTTTAATAAATTTGCTAAATTGCCTTAATTTTCTATCAATTACTTATACATATCAATATTGCCGAAACATGGATGCTTGTTGTTCAAAAATTTAGCTTTACCTAATTTTTTTACAGATAAAATGCATATGAGAGCTCGGCAAATCCTCATGCTTGTGGAAATAAAATCGACGTTCACGATATATGACGTTTACACTGTCGATAATCGACTACCGTTGCACATATTTGCAATATCTGCTACTTACACGATTGTTCTTTTGCAAATTGCTAATCTTTGATCATGGTGCAAAGAAATCCTTTTTTGAATGTTGTGTGTGTGTGTCAAGTTTGCGTGCCTCCCAAACTCCCAACAATAATTTGTATTAAGTTATTAAAGGTAATTTCAATAGGAATTATTTAGTAGGTACGGTTATTTTATTATCTTTTAACAACGTGGTAGCAAAGCCTAATCATTAAACTAACTGAACAAGAAACTAATAATGGACGGGTTGCTACAAATTAGTGACCTGTCGCTTTCTACTAGTATCACACGTTTTCCTTAGATAGTTATTTACTGATAATCGCTGTTATGGCATTAACGCGATCGGATCAAAATGAATTCATCGAATTTAGTTCTCTTGAACATTCTGAAGATAATATTTTGGACGATGATTTCATTAAAGTATTCGAGCCCTATCGTAGTTTTCAAAAAATACTGGGATCTAGCCGCGTGGAAGTTAAAAACCGTTCAGTGACGGCGCCTACAATTTACCAAAAATGCTATACAGTTTTTTGCATAATATTAATGTCAATTTCTTTTATGTATCTCCTACGGGCTTATTATTTGAGGTTTAACGACAAGCGTTATTTTTTGATGTACTTCCTATGGATGGGTGGAATCTCGGCAGTGCTCATAGTTTTCTCAACTAACATAATACACACTCGGTTCATGAACAATAAGAGTAATGTGGAATTACTTATTAAAATGCAGAAAATAGATCGCATAATGAGAAAAAATCATAACATCAACGTCACTCACTTCAAACAAAATCGGAGGATGGTATTTGCGTTGGCTATTATCTTCATGACCATTTTTCTTCTGTCACTTTTCATTGCAAGAGAAGAATTTGGGGTTTTCGAACTCGCCGGAGCTACTTATATTTTGCAGACTTTTGTTTTCGAGCTGAGTAATTGCTCAAGCCATATAAGATTCTTCAACATGAGAGTACGCTTGATAAATTCCATTATCATTAAACACTTTAAAAGAAGACGTTGTAGTATTGAAATCTTGAGTAAAGAAAGTATATCAGCAAATCAACTTGCGGATAATTCCGCAGAATGGCAAGAATTTGAGACAAGTGCCACAGATGTTTATATAAACGAGATTTTTGTTGGTTTCGCATCCTTTCAGGATCAATTTAGGTTTCAGGTAAATTAATTTTCAGGTCTATGCAAATTACACAGATGATAATCTTGAGTACATATCATATCACATTGTAAATTACTGTTTTTCAGATTTTTGCGTTTTGTGTGGTACTTGTTGCTTGGATTTTGTTCACCTTTGAGTATGGAATATTTACATTGCAACATAATCATTTAAACCAGGTAAATACTTCTCCACCAAACTATCAAAAGTAAGAGTACTTACTTAAGCAATTATTCATTAAAAGGTTTGATAATCTCTTCTAGTCACCTCGGAAAGACCTTTCTGTAATATGCTATTTAAGGTCATAAAAAACGATATTATTTCACACGAAAACACAAGCCGAAACATGGATGCACAGAAAAACCAGAGAAATAGACCAGCGCTGGGAATCAAACCCAGGTCCTCAGCATTCCGTGCTGCGTGCTATTCCCCTACACCACCGCTGGACAGGAGACTAGACACGAATTTTTCCTATGCACCAATATTTCAACTTGCATTCTTTTCATAGTCATATCAATTTAAAACGGTATTTATATTTATTTCAGCGTATCGTGCTTCTAGATTACCTCCTTTTGCTATCACTTTCGGCAATGGAACTGTCTTTACTCCTGGTACTCTGTATACACAGCGAATCGTTTTTCCGAGAAGTTTACAAAACAAAACAGTTGTCGATTCTAGTTATGTCGCGTTACTTGGATGGTAAGATATTTTTCTCTGTGTAATGTATATTCGGATTTGTGATTCAGATCAGCTTGATCAGCTTGATTAAGGACCTAAGGATTAAGGACCTGAATCTTTTGAATCTTCAAATTCAGATTTCCCCATCTCTACCGCCGTAGGTACCGTTCTGAGAAGAAAACTACGTGTTCGCCGTAGATTTACCACAAGTAGAAATTCTGCCCAATTGGTCAGACAGGGGTGGCAATTTTTATTTTTCGTCAAAATTATTCTTCTCAGAGACCTAAACTGGCATGCATTGAGGGTACGATGGTGGCGTGCATCGAGGGTAGACAGCACTAAGGGTATCGTTCATTGAGTGTAGAAAGCACTAACGGTGCCTTGCATTGAGGTTTCACCTCCTGCTGTTAAGAGTGACGCGCAAATAGCAGTGCCGTTGCAGGCGCGAGCTAGCAGCTGCCTATCCTAAACTTACTGACTGCTCAGCAATAAGCGGTAACTCTGAGCAATCGGTGAAAGTAATTCTGTCTGTCTGTCGGTCCGTCTATCTGTCTAAGATGAAAAAGCAAACTTGAGATCTGCGCAGACGAAGTCGTAAGTAAAAAAGCTGTTAGGCAATAATGTAATAAATCATGTTGGCTAGACCCATGACGAATGAATTTTAAAACACCTCTACACATATACCACAACAGAGAAATCTCTCTTCAAGCGAATATTATGCTACAGAGCAAACTTGTTCCAGTAAGTCATAATTGTATTCACCAAGTTAATCACTGGGGCATTAATACGAAAAAGAGGGCACGTATGTGAATATCGAAAATTGAAATATCTATAGTTAAAAAATATCGATGGTCAAATAATAGAACCTAAACTACTTTCGACATTTTGACCGACAACTTTTTAATATTAGATATATTAATTTTCGATATTCAGATACGTCCCCGAAAAAGATTGTAGTGTGTGATGCTTAAAGAAAATTAAACAGTACGTAGACAACTAAAAACATAACATTTTAACTAAAGTTAGTGTCTTAACCCAGTATTTCTGCCCCGTCTCAACTTTCCACCATGTATCTAACAAGTAAGACAAGTACTTAGCATTAAGAGTTTACAGAGTCTGTTAAATTATTTCAGGGCCTTTGAGGAAAAAAGCCAAGAACATGTTTAAACTGATCGAAGTGTCGCCGCCGTGTTTCTCGGTATACGGGATCTGGACCATGGACGTGTATTTGCTGCTCCACATTTTTAATATCATAACTACTCTGATTGTTACTATCCTGCAGCTTACGTTTTAAAAAGAGAATACGAGTACAAACATTTTTAAAATATTGAAATACCTAATCATTTTTGCAACTGTCGTTATTCTGTTGGATGTGTGATACCTGTTTACCCATCATCATCATCATCATCATCAGCCGGAAGACGTCCACTGCTGGACAAAGGCCTCCCCCCTAGAACGCCACAATGAACGACAACTCGCCACTTGCATCCACCGGTTTTCCGCAACTCTCACGATGTCGTCAGTCCACCTGGTGGGAGGCCTGCCAACGCTTCGTCTTCCGGTTCGTGGTCGCCACTCGAGAACTTTTCTCCCCCAATGGTTATCTTATCTGTCTGTTCTTCGAGCGATGTGGCCTGCCCATTGCCCATACCTCCCCGTTTATCCCTGCATTAGGTTGGCCCATAAATATCGCGCACTGCATATCATCACTTTTTGTCAATACATTATCAATAATTAAAATAAAATACATAATGATACACTTAATAAATAATTTGCGAAAAAATGTGATTGGTTTTTATTTTATTGCTTAGTTCGTTTCGAAGAAAGTTCATTAATTTTTAAAAGAGTTAATGAGAGGTTATAAGGAGAGTTATTGAGAGGGCTTGGGCAGTAGTACCCAAGCAGGCCCAATGCGGATTGGCAGATTCGCAGGTTTGTGCAGGTTTCCTCACGATCTTTTCCTTCGCCGTAGAGCTCGTAGTTTTCAAGTGTAGTGTATGCGAAGCCCGGCCCGGGGTTCGAACCCACGATCCTCTGCTTGAGAGGCCATAGGTCAAACCACTCGGCCACCACGGCTTAGGTACTCGAGTACGGGTAAAGAACCCTAATAATAAATGAGCTAAAAATTATCCCTTTTTATTTTGACAAATTAGTTAGATAGGTACATACTATGGTCACGTAAACATAAATACCTTACTTATTGTATAGCTTGAATTATTAATGTTAAATACATCAAATATTATGATAATAATGTTACATTAGCTAATGGTAGTGTTATGCCTACTGCGAAACTATTAATTATTTTTGACGTGAATTATAAAGTACTTACGATAATAATATTGAACACGCTCACGCGATTGAGCACCGCGCAGTTTACCCAAAACCCTCTTACAATCATGGCTTTACTCCAAAGCAGGGTTCAGAATGAGCATCACAAAAAATCAACAGAATTCCTATCCAATGACATCTTAGACGAAAATTTCGTTAAAGTGTTTCAACCCATTCGTGTTACTCAAATATTTTTGGGATCTTGCCGCGTCCATGTCCAAGACCGATTCGTAACCGCACCTACGATTTTACAAAAATGTTACACGATTGTCTGTGTGGCTGGAACCATAGCGTCAATCGTCCAGTTGCTCCAAAAATACTACCAGAGGTTTTCCACCTCCAACAACAAAATTGCCGAATTCTATGTAGGCGTCGTGGGTGGTATTATTCTTGTATTTTCGATGAGCATAATCAATGCTCGATTTTTTAACAACGAAGGCAACGTTAACCTCATAAATAAAATGCAAGAAATAGATCGCCTTATGAAAATAAATAAGAGCAAGAGCATTCATATCAAGCACTACAAGTACAATCTCATCACGACTTTGACATTGAGTGCTGGTTCTTTAACCATTTTGGTATTATCACTAGTAACAACAGATGAATTTATATTTACTGAGGTGGTCGGATTATCATGGGCGATACAAACATTTGTAACGGAACTGTGTTCTTGCTCTAGCCATATAGTATTTTTCACCGTTAGAATACGTGTCATAAATTCAATTGTAACGAAATATTTCGAAAGAGAAAATATCAACATGGAAGTACTATGTGGACGACGCAGGTCGCAAAATGCTGAGTGGGAAAATTTTGCTTCAAGTGACACGGATGTTTATTTGAAGCAGATATTTAACGGTTTCACCATTTTCAAGGATCAATACAAATTTCAGGTAAATTTCCTTTTCATAGACTACTTATGTATTATTTAAAGTTTTGAGTGTTTAAAAATTATCAATGGGGCGCGGAATAAACGTGCTAGTAGCTCGCACGCTTGTGTCATATCTAACTTACATAATCGTCACTACTTTGAAAAACACCCGTATCTTAAAATCGATAATTTTACTGAGTTAACTTTATGAACATTATTTTAAGAGTCAATTTTGTTTTCTCAATTTGAGATACGAGATTTTTTCAAAGTAGTGACGATATTTCATACTCTGTTGGACGGTCGGGCGATAGCTACACATAGCGATAGGCACAAAAATTTGCAAGCTTCAGGCATGTATACTCCGGGTCTTATTTCAGATGCAGTGGATATTTTCATTTTACTTGTTCTATTTTCTATCAAACAGATGCTAAATTGTTTTCAGATACTATGGTTCTGCAGCGTATTTGTTGCGTGGACTTTGTGTACTCTTGAATATGGAATTCTCGCCTTAAGAACCAACACTGACAAAGTAGGTTCTCTATGTTTCGTTTAAAAAAAACCGCTGTTTTGATAAAACTGCTGTAGACACAACTCAAATACAGTTTCTAAGTCTGTTTTTTAACCCCGATGCAAAAAGAGGGGTTAAAAAAAGACGAAGTTTGACCGCTATGTGTGTCCGTCTGTCTGTCTGTGGCACCGTAGCTCTTAAACGGGTGGGCCGATTTGAATGCGGGTTTATTATTTGAAAACAGATTTTCTAACGATGGTTCCTAGACATGTTTTATCAAAATCGATTCAGCCGTTTTTGACATATTTAACTTTGAAGTGACAAAGTCGGGCGTTTTTCAACTTTTAGTTGGTCAGGTATTTTTTACCTTTTTACGTCTAAACGGCTGAATTGATTTACACGAAATTTGGTACACACAGATGGTTTGAGTACCAGAGAAGGACATAAGATAGTTTTTATCCTGCAAAATTACATAATTTCCGCGGGATAGCGATAAACGAATTCTACGAGGACGCTACAGCTAATTTCCTATACTAAAACTAGGTATACTGAATTATACCTAAATGCGAAAATTTGTGAGTGTGTTAAGTACTCTTTCTCATTACAACAGTCTGAAAGAAAGAAAGAAAGAAAGAAATCATTTATTGCCACAAAAAATAATAATAAAATAAAAAAAATATTATTATTTTTTTTTTATTGATTTAGTTAAAATTTAGGATGCAAATAACTGGATTCTGAAATATCACGTAGACTATATTTTCGCGATATTCCCGCACGGTATCGGGTTATAGTCCCGAAATTTCAGTGGAATTCCGGAGTTCCTATTTAAATTTTAAATCTAATGCTAACAATGCCTATTTAACATGTCCCACGTAAGGCAGGTGTTTCGAAAATATTTCACGAAATATCACAAGGGGAGGTTGTGGTGCCAAAGAGTTCCTTAAAACGTCACGTAATCAATAGAAAACTTTTTTTAAATCATCGTCTCATTTCAGTACCTGATGTGGCTTGACTTAATAGAATTGAACGTGTTGTCACTCATATTAGCCGCCCTACTCCTAGTACTGTGTGTTCTCAGCGAAGTTTTCTTCCGAGAAGTTGACAACACCAAGAAACTGTGTGTTTATGCGCTGTCACGTAGCACAGAGGGTAAATACCCCTTGTTATTACAACAATCTACATCCACACCACCGTTATACTTTTGTAGAGCAACATTGTGCACAAAGTAACATTAGGTTATCTGTAACTTTCTTATTATTTTATGGGTTAACTACTTATAAGTAAAAGGAGAGCGGACTGCAAAATTTCGTACCTACTTGATACCGCGATGAAATGCACAATGGTTTCCCATAAAACTGATGCTGAGTCCGAATTTGACAGTCTGCCAAAAATACCACCCTAGTCCTCAATGATTAAAGATTCGAAATGTCCATAGTTATGTCTACTGAAAAATTCCGACGAAACAAGAATCCGGAGAATCGGAAACTAACCAAAAAAAAATACAATTAAGTACTTAACAAAAAAATCTTGTGTTAAAAATATTTTATTACAAAATCTTTTTTTTTTTATTCGATTAAACGATTCATTATAAATTGATCATAATCAAGGTTAACGCATTTTCAGGACCTCTAAGGGAGAAAGCCAAAAGAATGTTGAAGCTGATAGAGGAAACGCCACCGAGCTTCTCGGTGTACGGAATGTGGCGCATGGACGCACGGCTCCTGCTCAATATCTTTCAAATAACAACATCTTTGCTGGTTATAATACTACAATTTGCTTTCCTATAATCTTCACAACCTAGAGTTGCACGGTAATTGAGATTATTAAATAATTGCTAAAGAGGTTCAGGGGTGTTTCGAACAATTTGTTAATGTGTTTGATAGCCCAATTATAAAAGTAATTATCGTGTTTCTACTTGGTGTATTGAAGGATACTCAAATAAATTCTTTCCAAGTTTCAGGTAGGTATACTCTAAAGGTTTTAGCTAATTGCTTCATTCAAATTACTTAGACCGTTTAGTACACACGCATTATAGTGGAAAAATATAAAAGCGCGTACTGTCATGGCTGTAATTGGAAATACAAACAAAGATAAACTGTACAATTTAAGGATATTAGAATATGTCTCGCAATATAATGTGGATGAAAATTTTACAAGAGTCTTTGCTCCGTTTCGAATCCTACAAACAATTTTGGGTTCGTCCCGCATCAACGTGAAAGATAATTTCATTACAGCACCCACTGTTTTACAAAAAATTTACTCTTTTCTCTATCTAGCCGTGTCAATGTATTCAACTATCAGCCTCACACAAACATATTTAATCAACAAATTTGTTACCGATCGAACAATGAAGACCTTATTCTTAAGTGGAGTCATCGGAACATATCTGATGAACTTCCTTAATGTGTTCCACACTCGATTCTTAAACAATTGCGAAAACGCAAAATTGCTTGTCCAGATGCAGACGATAGATCGCGTTATGAGAATAAATAATTTTAGTAGCATCTATACCTCTCAGTATAAAGTAAATCTCAAGGCAATGCTGATACTATTAACGGGTTTTGTTACCCTGTCTCTGGTAACCATATGGCTTACCTGGGAACGCTTTAATATTATGCACTTATTTGGACCAATGTCGAGTACATTAATATTTACAATCGAGGCAGCTTGCTGCTGCAGCCATATCACATTCTGCACCAATCGCATATGCTTGATAAATTTCATCATCATGAATCATTTACAAAAGGACATCAGAACAATAAATTTTAATATGGAAAGCAATGTGGTTAAAAGTTTCAAGAAGATTGCAAATGAATGGCAAGACTTCGTAGCCAGTGATACGGACATTTACATTGAACATATTTTTTCTGGATTTTCTTCCTTTCAAAAGTTATACGAGTTTCAGGTACCTATAGTATGATTCTGGTATATCGGAAACTTAATAGGTCAAAAAACTAAGTACAACTAAACAGTTAGTAAACGAGCAGACGGGTCACCTGATGATAAGTGATCACCGCCGCCCATGGACACCTACAGCTTTATGCGGGTGCGTTAGTCGTTATTAGCGCACTTGCCATTGTTTCGGGTATAAAGAAAAAAGAGAGCTTTATTATTTATATAGCACAATGTATTTGTAAATCACAATATATCCCCTTCTAACCAACATGCGTTGTCATTACAGGTATTAATCTTTTGCATATCATTTATTTTCTGGTTCTTACTACCTTTTGAGTATTGTATTGTCGCTTTTCAAAAAAACATAAAACATGTAAGTATTTTATTACATACCCATAGTTTATACTAGAATTTTGATGAAATCGCTTTGTTTACGCTTATAATAAATTGGATTGATATAACATATAGATGTGCTGGTTTACATAGTCATTTACATACTTAAGTACCTACCACACTTAACTTGCTCTATTTTTATCTATGACGACAGCCAACCGTTGTGGTTACTTTATGAAGATTTACTAAAAAATAATGGTTCTCTTTTCAGGAACTTTTGGTGTTGGATTTTATACATATATTCACCCTGCTGTTCATTAAAGTTAGCCTGCTGCTGGCACTGTGTATCCACACTGAGTGTTTTTTCCACGAAGTTAAAAGAACAAAAAATCTTTCGGTCATCGTCATGTCACGATATTTTGATGGTAAATAACAATTAAATTTGTTAGGTTTAGGTACTAAGGTTCCTTTTTCTCAGCATCATAATAAGCCGTAGGGTGGTTGTCTATTGTTTGACCGAAAGTTATGTGCCATAATTTCATTATCCCGAACTTCACATGCCCGAAACTTCATTTGCTCGAATGTTTCGTTTACTAAAAAATTTATTTGATATATTCTTATTTTCCCGAAAATTAGATGCCATAATAATACGAATGCAATACGTGTTCTTTTCCATATTATTAATTGCAATAATATCATTTTATAGAATATTCAAACGCCATACCAAATATTGTTTCTTTCTGAATTGTCGCAATTCTAACCTAACCTAACCTAAGTCTGATAGGGGCCTGAACGACTGTGATAAATGTCGACGGATCTCCGCTGCGCGGAGCTCCTATTCCGCGTAGTTGAGGCGCGAAGCGCCTCGTCGCAACTCTAAGCTGACCTAACCTATATGAGTAAAATTTACCTAATTCAAAGGCTTGTTTGACGTATAGGATTTATCAGAGTATACTCGTAGTGTCGATAATCACCATTTAAATGGATGGCAAATGTCATTATGGCATGTGATACTTATGGATTACAATGATTATGAAAAATGAAATTATTGAAAGTAACTTTATGGGAAACAAAGATTCTGTCATTTGATTAATATGGTAAAAATGAGTAGTGAAAATGAATTTATAGGAAACAATATTATGACGGTTGTATATTATAGCACATGAAATTCGGGCAAATGAAATTCAGTCAAGTAAAGGTATACCCCGTAGGTTGTCCCCTGTGGGTATAAGCCTCCCGCCCATAGAGCCCCAGTTGCTGCATTTAGTACCACTACCATGAGTTTACAGTGACCGTACTCGATAGCGACGGCGTAAATTATTTGTATGGAGAATTGTACAGCGACTCTACAAATAATTTTCACCGTCGCTATCGAGTACGGTCACTGTAAACTCATGATAGTGGTACAGGTCATTCGTCTATCTCATTGGTGGACGTCCTAAGCTGCGTTTGCCGATCCCCGGTCTCCATTCGAGAACTTTTAAACGAGATTCGAGATCTTGGCTCCAGCTCTGAGCCTACTTACAAGGCCTATTTATAATAGTGAAGGGTGAAGCACCACGTTTCGGAACCATATACATAAATATCAAGTTTTTTTTTATTACTCGTATGATGTTTTTACTCAACTCATAATACTGTTTCAGGAGCTTTGAGACAAAAAGCTAAGAACATGTTGAAATTGATCAATGACATGCCACCCTTATTTCCAGTGTATGGTATGTTTCACGTGAACGCAAGTCTCTTGCTCAAAATGTTTAGCCTTTTAACCAGTTTGCTTGTAACGATCCTACAGTTAGCTTATTTGTAATAGTAAATTGACAGGATTGCAGGAAATAATTGAGATATTAAATAAATTGAGTGCGAAAATTTTAAGGGAAATTTTATTAATAAAATGTAGCTACCTAAAATACCTTATCATAATTTGTTCAAAACATAATTTTCGTAAAAGCATGAGAAAAGTAAAAAAAAAGAAAATATTTTTATTAGTATGAAATTGGTGCCTCAGCAGCCAACAAGAGTGACAGGAGCCCAATGATAAGTACGTAGCATAATAGTTATATAAAAAGTACGAGTACGTACCTAAGGTAGCCGCACGTCTATAGCTCTCCTCCTGCTGGCTCGTGCTGAGGCACCGACATCGACTACAAACTGGTATACCTACTGGTATTATTTTTATAGTTTTTTTGTGTCAGTCCAATTTTTTGGTAAGTGTACATATTATTTTCTTTTTTGCTGTAAGCGCTTTTACTTTCATTCACACGCATATTACTTTCTTTTTTGCTAATAGCTTAATGACTACTCGTCGTCTTTTACAGAATATTGTTTTTCAGGAGTCCTTCTAGTGCTTAACCCAACTGTGGTCTTCCTCATCAGTTCCATTTCTCCAAGTGGTGACTTCAAAGAGCAAATGCCCGGGTTACTGTTACTACTAAATATCCCTACCTAAATCACCTTGCGTCCTTGTAATATATTTAGAAGAGTTTCATCGATTTGCCTAGGACCTTCTCATCAGATCATGACTTGGTGACAATGAAAAAAAAAACAATCGAACTGGTAACGTCCTCTTTTTTTGAAGTCGTATAAAAATAAGATTCATGTCAGGTACCTACATACTTAGGTAGAGTAACGATCAAATTTTAAAACTCAAAATCTTAAGTTTACCTAAATAGATACCTATTTCAAGTAACTCAATTTATTCCATACCTTAGAAACCCACTTCCGTTAGCCGTTTATTAATTTCTTAATGCCTCAATTCGATAATTCAATAACCATCGTTAGTTAATTAATCTCTTGTTTGTTATTAACGTAATAAAAATGTACTCCTACAATTTTTTTCCCTTCAACTTATTACGACATTCCAATTTGAGATATAGATTAGAAAAGACACATACTTGTTGAAGTACTCGTAAATGTGAAAAGGAAGGCACTCGAACTACGACGATGGTTCTCAATGTTCTCATTGAAGGCAGTCACGAAAGTAAACAAGATTGTTCGAAATCATTCGAAGGCTTATCGCGAGATATTTTGGAAGAAAATTTTATTAAATTATTTGCGCCATTTCGTTTTGTTCAAAAAATATTGGGATCAAGTCGCGTCGATGTGAGGGACCGATTCGTTACCGCGCCGACCATCAGGCAGAAATGTTACTCGCTTGTCTTAGTAGTGTTGTCGATGTATTCTACCGTCAACCTCCTACACAATTATTTTATTAAGAAACTTGTTACCGACCGATCGATGATCACTATATACATAAGCGGAGTATTTACGTTGTCTATGGTATGTCTGCTGAACGTAATCCACGTTCGTTTTATAAACAACGAAGAAAATGTGAAATTAGTACTCAAGATGCAGCAAATTGATCGTGTTATGAAAATTAATAATTTCGAAAGTATCTATAACATTCAATACAAACGCGGCCCTGTAGCAGTGGGAATGGTGCTGTTATTATTGTTTATCTCGTGTCTGGTGACCATCTTTCTGACTTGGAACGAATCACTACTTATAGATATATTGGGACCGGCAATTGGTTTGTTAAATTATGGGATTGAGTTGGCTTGCTACGGCGCTTATTTGATGTTCTTAACCAATAGAGTTCGTCTGATCAATTATGCCATAATTAATCATTTTAAAAACGAAAACAGGAAGATAACTTTGAGACAAGAAAACGTAGCGTTTAGCAAAATGGCGGCCATTTGGCAAGACTTTGAATCAAGCGAAATAGATGTCTATATTGAACAGATATTGGCCGGTTTTTTTTTATTTCAGGAGCAGCATCAGTTTCAGGTGAATTCCAAGTGATATATATGACACTGAATGATTGTAAGAATTGTGATTTGTATTTTTAACCCCCGACGCAAAAAGAGGGGTGTAAACTTATTAGTTTAACCGCTATATATGTCTGTGTATCTGTCTGTGGCACCGTAGCTCTTAAACGGTTGGACCGATTTGAATGCGTTTTTTTTTATTTGAAAGCAGGTTTTCTAGCAATGGTTCCTAGACATGTTTTATCAAAAAAAATTAGATATTGAACTTTGAAGTGACAAAGTCGGGGGTTTTCCAACTTTTTGTTGATTAGGTTATTTAAAAATCTACTACGATTATTAAACTGTCCTAACTATCTAATAATAGATTATACTCATAATCTCGCGAAATCCTTACTTAATATTATAAACGCGAAAGTAACTGTCTGTTACGCATTCAGCTCGAAACTACTTAACCGATTTTGATAAAATTTGGTAGATAGGTAGTTCGAACCCCAAGAATTAACATAGGATACCTTTTATTCCGGTAGAGGGCGCCACCGCGTGATAACCTAGATCCGCGCAGACGAAGTCACGGGCATAAGCTAGTCTATATCTATATATATATATATATATAAATCAATTGCTGTTCGTTAGTCTCGCTAAAACTCGAGAACGGCTGGACCGATTTGGCAAATTTTTGTTTTAAATTATTTGTGGAAGTCCAGGGAAGGTTTAAAAGGTGAGTAAATATAAAAAAGGGGGCGGTACGAAGTTTGCCGGGTGACCTAGTAGATTATAAAATACCTTTTAACTACTAACTGTTCACAGTCATATGGCTTTTTTCTTCAAATGGACTTTTGCTGTTAGCGTATGATTTTCCGGAGAAAGAGCGAGCTGCCAGGCGGGCTGCTTACCGAAGGGAAATTTAACTTAGGATGTCAAAGTGCCGAAAAATTACACCCCCTGCATATAGAAACTGTATTAATTTCAAGACCCGTGTTATCTGCCATCTAAGTAAATACTTAGTAATCAGTAATAAATAAATAGTTGCTATAAATTTTTCCAATTTTCTTGCTTAACTCCATGATAAACTGTTTTCAGTGTTAAGGATTATTATCTACCTATTTTTACTTCAAATGCAATTCCTTTCTACTGTAATGTAATAAAAATTAGCAAGGACATATGATCATTTACATTCTTTTTGGTATCATACGTAAGTAACAGTTAGGTACTGTTTTATTAAAAACGTTTTTCAATAAAAAAAACTCTTCAAGATTGTTTACCTTATTTGTAATCCTACAAAAACGGTGTAGCAGTCCGCCAGGGATACGTGCCACGTGGTATTGAGTCGACCACAGACAATAAACGCTAAGGAAGATTTATGCAAGCAAGCAAGTAATGGATATTGCAATCGTCCGGTGTCATAAGTAGAGATGCTATCGTAAATATTAATGGTGAAATGACTTTTAACGACAATTTGCTTTTCAGATGTTCATGTTTTCTGCATCATATATTTTTTGGATAATTTTACACTTCGAGTATATCATACTTGCATTACAAAAGAGCATAAGCGTGGTAAGATTGTTTCCTTAATATAGAAGAATAGCTAGTTTAAAAGTATACGGGGTGATCATGATCATTCCAAATGGGTCAGTATGGAGAAGTCCGAAACTATGGGAGATAGCGAAACCTGTTCTGAGGAACCATTGGCTTTGATTTGAAATTTAATAAAAATGGCATATTTCTCCGTTTTCTATATGTAAAAATACAAATATTGTTTCAGCAAGTTATTCTTCTGGATATTATACACATAGCTGTTTTTGTATGGATTCAAACCCTCACATTGTTTGCGTTGTGTATTCGCAACGAAAGTTTTTATCGAGAGATAAATCAAACAAAAAAGCTTTCCGTCTGCGTCATGGCACGTTGTTTTGATGGTAAGTGATTATGTTTTATACTTTATCGATCGTTGTAAGACGTGTGAGTCGTACTTACCTAACGTATTAGGCCACGTACGCACTATGTAGATAACCGCGCACTTTTAGCGCGCCGTCTGTTTCTCGAGCGATACTTTGAAGAGACGCGCTAAAACCGCGCGGTTAGCCGCATAGTGCGTACGTGGACTTATAGTTATATATATATCTAAGTCAATGGGTAAAAGTAAGATGGCCGCCAAAACAACAAGACTGCCATTAGCTATTCGATAAGTGTATCTCACTGATCCAGGATGAACGGAAATAAAACAGGACCAGTTCTCATTCATTCCGGGCCGACGATTACAGGCCATACATTAACCGCATCCTACTATTCTTAGTGTTGTTCTTATACGTTGTTTCAGGACCCTTAAGAACAAAAGCGAAGAACATCTTTAATTTGATCGAGGAGACGCCACCGCGCTTTTCGGTATATGGGATGTATGACTTAAATGCGCAACTTTTATTCAAAATATTCTATACAGTGACCAACTCGCTTGTAACTATTCTACAGTTATCTTATTTGTAAATCATAAAAGAAATCTCTATGCTTAATTTCCGCTTTCTGTCTATAACTAGGCAGTGCCGGCTCTCCTAGTCTAGCCTTTGATTATATAGAGCGAGATTGTCTACGCACTGCTTCCGCGCCTTTCAAAAGGCGCCATCAAAATGTTATTTTGGGTACTTATCCAATTATTTGGCAAGAAACGTTTCAACAAATATTCATTTAACAAACAACGTTTAACAAATTAATACTCTTATAACACCACATTTCACAAGTTGATCATTTCATAAACTCTTTATTTGACAAACCATCATTTAACAAAATTAAATCATTATTTATATAACTTTAGCCATACTTAGTTAATATCATAATGTATAACTATGTAGGTACTTCTCAACAATAAATTTAACTATAATGTCACTGACGCTTGCAATTTAATATATAATATAATGTTGCATATAATATATTTCTTATTGTATGTAGTTATACTTAAAAAATAAAATAATAATATTTAATTTTAAGATGTCGGAATAATACATGCCGAAAGTTACCTTAATATCCAAAATTAAACGTTTCAAAATTCAATAACATCTTTAGCAAAGAATCCGACATCATAAAATAATGTTAACTTTAATGTTAATTTTAGTTATAATCCTTTTTAGATTGTATTTAGCACATTTACAATTTAAGGAAACCGTAGGTCTTATGTTAATCATAAGTATTTCTGTACACATTATTGTACTCGTATACGACCATTTGTTTCTCTTCTCAATAAATAAATTAAAAAAATATATTTATTTGGCAAACTGTTCATTTATAATTTTCGTCATTTGGCAAAACCACGTCTATCAAATCAACGTTTGGCAAAAAAACGTTAAATAAAAGTTATCACTTGATAAACACGTTTTAGGAATAATTTAGAGGTGCCTGTAGCTCAAGTTAACTTGGTTATGAAATAAGTTAGGTTAGGTTAGATAGAACTGAGACCTTAATAAAAACTAACTTTTATCAGTAAAGTTGTTTAGGTTAGGTTAGAACTGCGACCCTAAGAAAAAACGAACTGCTGCCAGTTCAGTATGGTAAGGTTAGGTTAGAACTACGACTCATAGAAAAATTAGAGGTAACTGCTGTCAGTACCTATAGTTGGTTGGGTTAAGTTAGATAGAACTGCGACCTTAAGGAATGTTGAATTGTTTGGGTAATGGACATTTTTTTAAATGATGATTTGTCATAATAAATAATGAGATATTTATAAAGTGACAAGTTAACATCATCACATCCTGTTAAGCAAGCATTTTTTGTGAATTATACTTTTGACTTCACTTGAATTGTTTTTTTTTTATCTTGGTAAATTTGGAAATCTACTATCCTAAATACCTACTAATAAGTATTATAAGCGCGAAAGTTTGTAAGGAAGGATGTTTGTTACATCTTCACGGAAAAATGATTCTGGATGCAATATTTGATATGTCCCTACTAGATAGCTGTACCTACATCAGAATGAACACAAACCTGGCTAGGCTAACTTTTTAACCCCCGACGCAAAAAGAGGGGTGTATTGACTGCTTTGCCTGTGGCACCGTTTTTTATTTAAAATCAGGTTTCTAGCGATGGATCTGAGACATGTTTCACCAAAATAGTTTCAACCGTTTTTGAGATATTGAACTTTGAAGTGCAAAATCGGGGGTTTTCCAACTTTTTGATGGTTAAGGTTATTATTATCTCGACATTCTCTCGCGATTGGGATAAAGTCGCGAAATCTCAACCGCTGAGTTTAGATTTAGAGTCATGATAGCATAATTGCGATATGCGTAACCATGACCATGATGTAATTTTTGAGAAGTGTCACGGGATTTTATGCAGACGAAGTTACAAGCAACAGCTGGTATTTTCATAAATTACTTAAAGATATTCAAGAATAATTGTAAAACAACATAATTTTCATTACTGTAAAACCTTTACAAATTCATTCTCAGCAACTTTTGTCGCCGGTTTTATCTCATACCTGCAGAACTATAAAAAGTGTACAAACATCTCATTATCTGAGTGGAGATATTGAGTGGCGGTCTTAATACTATTAAGTGCCTTAGTAAAATGAGTAATTATTGATATTTTCTAAAAAAGGATACTCATCAACGCTTTAACTAAATTACATTTTAATTGCAATACCATTAACATGCAAATGATCTCTACATTTCTAATAGTCCTGAATATCGTAAAGACGCTTTGTAACACTCCGTATCCTTTAACAAAGATTGGGAACTATAATTATGAACCTAATGAAGAGCAAAAAAGAAACTAAAGTAGTCCGTTTAAAAGTACAAGAGTACCTTTCACCGGATATTTTGGACGAAGAATACGTTAAAATATTCGCACCCTATCGAATCCTCCAGAAAATATTGGGATCGTGTCGTGTCGACGTCAGAAACCGCTTTGTTACAGCACCTTCTATCTCCCAAAAATACTATACAATAGTCTGTTTCGCTTACATTATATTTGCAACTGTGAACTTCCTAAAGAATTTCGAAAACAGATCTTTTACCGATCACCGAATGATACTTTTCTGGATCGGTGGTATTTCAGTACTTATTTTAGTATTCATTGTCAGCATGGTGCATACACGATTCCTGAACAACGAGAGTAATGCTGAATTAATAATCACATTGCAAGAAATTGATCGTGTCATGAAACTAAGTCATAATAAGATTAACAGTATGCATTTTAAACGCAATATGAAGGCGACAGTGGCTTTGGGGTCGGGTATTCTAACTCTATATCTGGGCACTATTCTGTTAACCCGAGACAGTTATAAATCTTATGAACTCCTCGGCCCTCTCTGGGCTTTTTCGATATTCATGTTTGAATTAAGTTGCTGCTCCAGTTACATAGTACATTTTGACAATCGCATACGCCTAATAAATACCATAATCATCAACCATTTTAAGCTAACTGTAAAACATTTGAGTAAGCAGTTTAAATCATGTTGCAATTTTGAAGATATAGCTTCTGAATGGTCGGATTTCGACTCCAGTGATACTGATGTTTACATGAAACAAATTTTTGATGCGTATTTGCAATTTCAAGAACAGTACAGATTTCAGGTACACTCAAAGGCAAAAATATCGACACGGCCAAAGTTGCAAAATATATATATATATTGCCTTAATGTTAAGTACTTGCATAAAGTCGTGTAAGTATGTAACTTTAGCCATGTCAACATCTTTACCTTTGACTGTACCTGCTTGTTGATTTTATATAAGTAACACGAAATGGCGATTACTCCACCGACAAGAGCATAGCTCTAATATTTAATTTATACCTCTTACAATATTAACAGTTGCTCCTAACGATATTCCTTTCAGATTTTACTGTTGTGCTCAGTGTTCGTTGCTTGGACGCTGTTTATGTTCGAGTACGGACTTCTGGCAATGCAAAGAAATATTAATTTGGTAATTCGCTTTTTTGTTATTTTGGTAATTAGCATACTTGTAACAACATTAGACTTAAATGTATTCAAACTAAAATCCTACTAATGTTTTACTACAAACTGTAGGTACAGTCATTCCTATACGGGCAAAGGGGACCTGAAGGGCTACTCCGAAACACAAAATTCGAAGTTCGTGTCGTGCGATCCCTCTCGCTCTCGTATTAAATAGTATAAGTGTCAGAGGGACCGCACGACACGAACTTCGAATTTTGTGTTTCGGAGTAGCCCTTCTGTGCCCAGGGCCCCCGATCGCACGAGGGCCCCGGATAGCATAGCCTTTTAATTAAACGAAAATGCTTAGACATTGTTGCTAACGATATTCATATTAATAACCTCCAATGGGGCCCCATATATGTTATTTGGTGCCCAGGGGCCTAAATGCGCTGTGACACGGCTCTGACTGCAAATGCGTGAATTTGTGAGTGTGTACCTACACGTACGTGTCTGTTTGTTTGCAAGTCCTTTATGCTAAAACAGCTGGGCTAATTAGGTTGAAATTTGACGCACTGATTTATTGAGTTTACAAAATACATTCTTTCCCGCTATTAACAAGAGAATGCATATAAAATTCCGAAACTCAACCGTTAAATTTAAATATTAAAATTTTTTTTAACGGAGGATCGGATTGGATTTTGGATTAAATTTGAAACATCCTTGTTACCACAAGAAAAATCTCCCTTAATTAAACCTACTTTACCTAAGCAATGTTAATGAAGATCGTAATGTAATTTTTGGTAAGGGATTGAAGATTATACCTAGCTAAACTACATAATAAATTTATTTTACGTTTCAGCGTCACGTGTTGTTAGATCTCATGCAACTGGTTGCTGTTGATGTGATCCTATTATTGACACTTATGATGGTATGTTATCGCAGCGAATCATTCACGCGGGAAGTCAAAAAAACGAAAAAGCTTTCAATTTTTGTCATGTCGCAGTATACTAATGGTAGGTAATTATAGAGCTGTAAAAATTAGGTAGGTACCTGAGGCCGTTCCGTGCCCGCTATTAGAACAGAACGGGCCCATCTCTTCCCGTTGGTGTCTCTAAAAATCTTTTTTTATATCTCTTTATGTTATTACCCATCTATAACCTAACCAACAAAAAGTTGGAAAACCCCCAACATTGTCTCTTCAAAGTTTAATATCTCAAAAACGGCTGAACCAGTTTCGATAAGACGTGTCTAAGAACCATCGTTTGAAAACCTGTTTTCAATTAAAAAAACCGTATTTAAATCGGTTAACCCGTTTAAGAGCTACGGTGCCACAGATAGTCACTCAGATAGATGCACACATGGACACACATAGCGGTCAAACTTATAAACACACCCTCCTTTTGCGTCGGAGGTTAAACATTACCTACCCTACACTGTGTACATACATTTTGTGAAGGGTCTCTGCTGACACTATATACATATACTTATTCGAAGAAATTTACTTTGTATGGAACCCTAGGTGTGCGAGTCTGACTCGGACTTGGCCGATTTTTCACCCTAGACCATCCAAGTACCTAGCCCTAAGAATTACTTATCTAACATACGGCTTTACTCTCATTAACTAAGACTAGTCATACAGCCGGCAAGCAGCGAGAAGAGTTTTAAAACGATACAATTTTCTTATCTATACCAATATTATAAATGCGAAAGTGTGTGTGTTTGTCCGTCTTTCACGCCGTAACGGAGCGACGGATCGACGTGATTTTTGGCATAGAGATAGTTTATGGGCCCGAGAGTGACATAGGCTACTTTTTATCCCGGAAAAACGCATAGTTCCCGAGGGAACAACGCGCGATAACCAAATACCACGCGTGCGGAGCCACGGGCAAAAGCTAGTAGCATATAATAAGAACACTCTTTCCTCTACTCGCCTACAGTTAGACTAGTTAGTACCTATAACGTCCATACTTTTATTTCAGGAAATTTGAGACGAAAAGCGAAAAACATGATTGACTTAATAAATCACACGTCTGTGACATTTTCTGTGTATGGGATGTGGCTCATGGACGCACAACTTTTGCTTAACTTGTTCAATATATTAACGAGTTGGTTGGTCACCCTTCTGCAGTTTGCTATTTTGTAAATCGAAAAGTTATCGCAATAAATACTTATGTTGATTGATGGATATTGCGTCTTATTTCATTAAAATACCTAGATAGATCAAAATGGAGTAAGCTTTCTACTGAACAACAACAACAACTCATCAAATTAAACAAGTACTTTTTCTTCACCTACTTGCCTCCATAAAACCAATGACGGAATACACTCTAAAAAATTACTGGCAATATAAAATGATTAAGTACTTAATAAAGTAAAACGTCGCTTTATATATAACTGCATATACCTGTACATTAGTCGGAAAATAGTATCACCAAGGATTGAAGGCATCGACGGCAAGACCAACAACCAAAATTAAAAAATAATTTTATTTATATAATGGCTTTTAAAAAATGTATCAATATAATCGATACCCACTGTTCGAAATCTCGAGGAGTTTTTGATGATGGTTTTATTAAAATCTTCGCGCCATTTCGTTTTCTTCAATTAATATTTGGATCGTGCCGAGTAAACGTGAAAAATGGTTTTGTGACCGCACCCACCATTGCACAGAAATGTTACACTATCATCTGTTTGATGTCATCGTTATATTTTGGCATCATTTTCGTATCATCTTACTCGAAGTTTTACAGTGACCCCGACATAACCTATATATTTATAATAGGAATAACTATGCTTAATGTGTCATTCGGTGTGAGCACATTTCATGCTAGATTCTTTAATAATGAAGGAAACGTAAAACTGTACAACATCATGCAGGAAATAGACTATGATTTAAAGCTACACAGCAAACACACCGTCCATAGCTTACACTACAAACACAACCTGTTAGTTGTTTTAGGATTGCTGGCAAGTTACAGCACTCAATTCATTATATTTTTGCTACTAACCGAGAATCAATTCGGAATTATTGTTCAGCTAGGGTCTATGTGGGCCTTTTATTCATTTGTGTATGAGTTGTGTTGCTGCTCCAGTCATATATTGTTCTTCACCAAACGAGTACGCATAGTCAATTCCATGATAGTAAACCACTTTAAGAACGGATCGAGAGACATAGAAACCCTGAGCAAGCGATGCACAATCACCAAGCAGAAAGATTTTGAGTCCAACGAAACAGACTTATTCATTAAAGAGATTTTAAACGGATTTTCATGCTTCCACGATCAATACAGATTTCAGGTGATTACTAAGATACAAATGAGCGTTTTCAAAAAAAGTGTACCCTTTCCGTTTTTTTTGAATTTTGGAAAAATATGGTTTTTGCTACTCAAAATCAAGAGCACAATCGATTCCGATCGTTTAAAAAAATATCCCCAGTTTTTCGTACAAAATTTATTATTATTATTATTATTTTCGACGGATTTTTTTTCTCAGCTCTAAGCTGGTATTAACTACATTTACGGGTTATCCACCAAGTAAATGTAGCAAGAGTTGTAGAATTAATATTTTTTAAGAAGATTCCGGAGGGCTACTTTCAGGGTCTAGTTGCATGAACTTTCTCACTATTCTGCATGTGTTAAGTATTGCGGCTTTTTGCAAAATTGTGTAAGTGTGCGATTTTATGCCTAATAACTTTAAGCTATGGTGTAGGTGGTTTGGGATGACGCCTGTTGTAGATAGGACTATTGGAACTACGTATACTTTCTCCTGTCTCCATAATCTAGCGACTTCGTCTTTTAGGTCTGCATATTTTGTTATTTTTTCCGTGATGTTCTTTTGCAAATTGTGTGTGTTAGGGATTGAGATGTCTATGAGGTATGTAGTTTTGTTTATTTTATCTATTAATGTGATGTCAGGTCTATTATAGTGGATAGTACGATCTGTGAGTATGGCGCGGTCGTAGTATAATTATGTGTTGTGTTCTCAAGTACTACCTGTGGTGTGTATTTGTAGTACGGGGTGTGTGTGTCTTGTATAAGTTTATGTTTGTGTGCCAGGTTTTGATGGATAATGTTTGCGATTTGATTGTGTCTGTGTGTGTAGTCTGTTTGCGTTAGCGTTGTGCATGCTCCGGTTATGTGTTGTATGGTTTCCGATTGGTTGTGACATCTGCGGCATTTGTCGTTTGTGATTGTTGGATCCTTTATTATATATTTTCGGTAGTTTTTAGTATTTACGATTTGGTCCTGGATTGCAATAATGAAACCTTCAGTTTCTGGGAATAAGCTGCCTATTTTTAGCCATGTGTTTGATGCAGGTGTGTCTATGTGTGTTTGTTCTAAGTCACGAGGGTGTCGGCCATGGAGTACCTTTTTCTTCCAGTTATTTATCAGTTCAGCTTGTGGGTCATTTTCGTTCATATTTTGTGTATCAGGTGGTTCGTGTAGGTTTAGCGGAGTGTAGTTGTGGTCATTTTGGACGATTGTGTTGTGTATATTGCTTGTACGTGATTTGGTGTGAAAGAATGTTTGTAAGCTGTGTATTTGTTTTTGCCAGAGATAATACATGTTTATCATGCCCCTACCTCCTTCCTGTCTCTTAATAGTCAGTCTTTCTATGGCAGATTTAGGGTGTAAATGGTTATGTTTTGTTAGTGTTGTGCGTGTAGTTCTTTCTATGGCTTCTATATCGGTCTTGGACCATCTTATAACTCCAAATGAGTATGTCAGGATGGGGATGGCGTAAGTGTTTATGGCTTTAATAAAATTTTTGCCAGATAATTGCGATTTACATATTTTATTTAGCCGGTTTTTGTATTCAGTACTTAATGTCTGTTTAGTTATAGTATGGTCCAAGCCCTTTAACTGTTTGTATCCGAGATATTTGTATAGGTCATTTGTTTCCATTGCTGTTATAGTGTTATTGTCGTCTATTGTATAGTTACCTGGTTGTATCTTTCCTTTTACTATGTGTAGTGTTTTACATTTCTCTATGCCAAATTCCATGTTGATATCGTTGCTGAATGTTGCTGTGATTTCTATTAACTTCTTCATGTCTTTGTCTGTCTTGGCGTATAATTTTATGTCGTCCATATAAATGAGGTGTGATATGCGTGTATCTGTTGGAGTATTCCTGAAGTTATATCCAACTCGGCTGTTGTTAAGTAGATGTGATAAGGGGTTGAGGGCGAGACAAAACCACATGGGACTCAAGGAATCGCCTTGATAGATACCTTTCTTAATGGAGATGGTGCGCGTTGTTACTGTGTTATTACCAGCATTTAATTGAAGAGTAGTTTTCCATTGAGTCATTATATTACGTAGAAAGTGAGTTATTTTTGGGTCTATTTTATATATTTCTAATATTTGTAGCAGCCAGGAATGAGGTACGCTATCAAAAGCTTTTTTGTAATCAATATATGTACAGTGTAGGTTTCTATTTTTACTAGTCGCGTGTTTATGGATGGTGGAGTCAATAATCAGCTGCTCCTTGCATCCCATGTGGCCTCGCCTGCATCCTTTTTGTTCCTCTGATATGATTTTGTTGTGTTCTATGTGACTATTAATTATTCTAGTTATTGCTGATGTTAATATTTTATATATGGTGGGTAAGCATGTGATTGGTCTGTATTGTGATGGATCTGGGGAATGAGTTGCTTTGGGTAGCATATATGTTATACCGGTGGCTATAAACTCTGGTATATTTTGTTTACCTAATATTATTTCTGTTAAGTTTTTTGCTATGTATTTGTGTAGTGATGTTAATTTTTTATACCAGTAGTTATGTATTTTGTCTATCCCAGGTGATTTCCAATTGTGTAGTTTCGCTGTTATATTAGTTATGTCAGTTTCTGTGATCCCCTCAAATTCCATCTCTTCTATTGTATCCCATTTCTTTCTTTCTATTTCTATCCAGTCTGCTTGGTCATTATGTTGTTTATGTTCTTCCCATATGCTACCCCAAAACGTCTCTAGTTGTGTCTGTGTTGGTATGGATGTGTCTGTGTGAGTCTCTGTGTGTTGCGCGTGATTGTGTAGGTTCCTGTAAAATCCCTTTTCATTTGTTGCAAATAAAATATTGTCATCCTTTCGTTTTTGTGCTTTCATATACCTTCTAAGTCTATTTACCTTTAGTGCCAGTTTTTGTTTTAATGTATCTAAGTATTCTTCTGGTTTTCTGTTGTCTGCTTCGTGTTTAGTGTGTGTAATCCTGCTCCTAAATATCTCTTCCACTCTTTTCATCACTTTACGAGATCTATTATTATTTATATATTGGGTGAGTCTACCACAATCTGCCCTGAGTTGTTCAATATCTCTTTCTAGTCTAGTTTGCCATGGAGGTTTGTTTATGTTGTTTTTCTTACTGTGTGGTGTGTGTTCTGTTGTTATCTTTTAGTTTAGCTCTTCGGAGATGACTACAGCGGTGCAATAAATAAGGGTATGAATATCTATTAGTTGTGTGTCGTCAGAAAGAAATCGATTCAGTATGTCGTAATTAAATAGATGCACTAACTGTGAGAGTTTGTTACTGTATTTTAACTTTGGTAATTTCGGTCTACTACATGGGTTCATTCCAGAGTATTTCGCTATTGCAGAGTGAAATTTATCAAGAATTACTTGAGTGTTCGGTTCAGTTATTGTGTCGGGATCAACTAAAGCTTCTATATCATTTTCTACAGTTAATGTTATAGTCTCAGTCTGAGTGGATGAGTTGGACATGTGTGATTGTGTGTATAGTGTATGTGTGTCTTGTGAGTGTTGTTGTGCATCATTTTCGGTATGATCGTGCGATGGTATGACGGCCGTAGAGTTTGAGTCATGTTCTAGATCTACATTATTTAAATGTTTTTGTACTTCGTCTTTCAGTGTGAATAGTTCTTGGTCACTTAGATATTTATTTCTAATAATGGCCCGTCTTTGATCGGATACACGTTGTTCGCTAACTTTGACAGTGGGATATTGTCGTTGGAAAAGTTCATGCAACTGTTTTCTATAAGTGGTCATGTCTGTCTCTAATTTAGTGATATAGTAGTAGGTGCGCATGATGAATAGGTTAACATCTTTGGTCCAACTCATGCGCACCCTAGGTTTCCCTGCCTTAGTGGACGCAGGTAAAAAGGCATTCGCCTCCTGCGCAACATCTAGGACGGGCGTGGGTGCTCTGCGAGAGCCCACGGAGGATATTGGTGATGGAATGTACGACGCTGTTGATGGACTGTATGGCTCTACTGCTGAGTTTGAACTAATATCGTCACAGTCGGTCAGTCTGTCATCTGTCTGGTCTGGTAGTGGATGATATTCCGCAACAGTTCTCTGGGCAGAATTTTGCGATACGGTGTCCCCCCCAGAATACGTGGGACTGCCTGAGCTAACAAGCTCAGGGCGGGATTCTCCGTCGCGGTTAGCTTCGGTACCCGCCTGGGGTAGATATCTACCGTTTCTTAGGCGCATCGCGTTTTTATGCTTACTATAGCTCCGTTAGCCATTGGTAAGTTGTAGCTTAATAAATAGCTGCCAATGTCCGCCCCTCACGTGATCACAGATGTTCGGATCGGACGTGGAGTTAGGTTTGTGAGGGGCTTATTATTATTATTATTATTATTATTATTAAACTATCGGAATCGATTTTGCTCTTGATTCTGAGTAAGAAAAACCATATTTTTTCCAAAATTTCAAAAAAACGGAAGATGTAGGTACACTTTTTTTTAAAACGCTATATTACGCATAATACATCGGAACATCTTACAGGATCATGTTTGTGCTAGCAATAAAAAAATAAGTTTTTTGCAGGTTTTCCTTTTTTGTATGATATTCGTTTCATGGATGATAATAAGTTTTCAGTACATTATTCTTGCTCTGCAAAGAACCGAGTCCATGACTACGGTAAGTTACTTAAAGTAAAAAAAGTAGAATACTTTTCTGCAGGGCTACTACGAAACTCGAAACTCGATGTTCGTGTCGTGCGGTCCCTCTCGCTCTCATATTAAATAGTATAAGTGTCAGAGGGACTGCACGACACGAACTTCGAGTTTCGAGTTTCGTGGTAGCCCTGCTGGAATCAGCCAGACGTGGCCACTAAGTACTAAATTGACGCCAACATTTTCATGGAACATTTTATTTCCAGCGTGTCCTGGTCTTGGATCTTATTTATGTGGGCACCATGGGTAACACAAATGTGAATATGCTTATATGGATTTGCGTTCGTATCGAAACTTTTCTCCGAGAAGTTAAAAATACAAAAAAACTATCAATAATTGTCCTGTCACGGTACATTGAGGGTAATTATTTAATGATGCTTAGAATTCGTTTTCAAGTGTTTTGACTGAAAATAATGCGTCGTATTTTTTTTTCAGGGCCTTTGAGGCAGAAAGCTAAGAGAATGTTCAAACTGATCGACGAGACGCCGCCAGTCTTCTCGGTGTACAAAATGTGGCGCATGGACGCGCGGTTCTTGATCTGCATGTTCCAAATAGTCACCAGCGTATACGTCATCCTTTTACAGTTTGCGTTTCTGTAGAGAAATGACGAGTCTAGATACTTGTTAGCTTCTCTACTTATTTAACAAGTTTAGCCGTCGACTCTACATTTTTCATTTTAACGCCTACAAGTTTAGTCACGCACGATTCGTGTGTAGAGCTGGGATTGCGGACTGCGGACCAACTAGTAGCTTGTAGGCGTTAAAATGAAAAATGTAGAGTCGACGGCGAATCACGAAGGTTTTTTAATCTTTTCATAACTTAACGCTCCGCTTCCCTGGCTGAACACTGAGCGTTCCTATTTTGTTCGCTGTGCTATATGTAAGACCGATTATCTAGCTGTAGGTACAGTCAAGGGCATTAATATCTACATAGCAATAGCGTCAAATATGTATACATCGACCTTATTGTTGGTTTAAATGTATACTTATATATATATTTTTCACGTCTTTGTAAATTTGCATTCATATAAATGCCCTTGACTGTACCCAATTTCTCTCATATCTACCTATCTAAACTTTGCATCTTTTGTCAATTATAAGTTCAAAATAAGGACGCGTCACTGTAGATGAAAATAGATCAAAATTCAAACCCTTCTGAATGTGTACAAAGTTATACCTATATCGTTAGCAAGTTGCATTGCAATCTAAGCCGAGTTGGTTTGGTTCGTGTATGTAGTTACTAAATCTGAATACGTAAGTACCTATTAAATATTTCAAATCTAAATATATGGCTTTATTCATTGATCCCACATTCCCACCCCTAATCACCAATTGAATCTTTATCAATACCGTTAATGCTAATGTACCTCTGAATAGATTTAAATAAAATTGGGTATGTAAATAGTTTCGAGATCCAGAGAAGACCGTGGGCTAGTTTTTATCCCAAAAAATGCATAGTAAGTACCTACCCGCAGGATAGAGAAAAAATAATTCTTCACAGACGAAGGTGCGGATTGCGGGCAATAACTAAGTACTTAATTAATACGTAGCTGGTTCGACATACTTTTTAACGCGCCTTTATAATTTACATTCAGCCAATTAAAATAATAAGAGAGACGGTAGGAACGTCACGACCCTTAAATTTTGAAATTTGGAGTTTAGCCCTTCCCCATTTCGCCGAGTGGAGTTGAAAATCATTAACCAAATTTACCGCCAAAGCAGGTTAGAAAAATTATTAACATAATTATGTTCATCTCTAGCTATCCGATAATTAAGCAGTGAGATAATAATCCGAACTCCAAAAAAAAAAAACGTGTAATTAAAATTAAACTGCTACTACCCAGGTACTTATTTTAACAAAAAGTACAGGCAACGTACGGAAGTGGGTTGGACACATATTACTTATGAATGCCACAGGAGTGATGGAAGATGTGGCAAGGCCCTGATAGAGTGGAGACCCAGAACCGGGCCGAGAAACGTTGGTAGACAGGAGACGAGGTGGACCGACGACCTGGTCAAAGTGGCGGGAAGGTGTTGAATGAGGAGATCACTGGACCGAGATGAGTGGCGAGCAACGCAGGATTACACTCACTACACTCAGCATTGGGTGGCTATGGGCTAAAAAAAAAGAAGATAAGACAATAGCAGCGTGATGCCCAAAAATGAATACACAATGTATATATCCGCGTTTAGACACTAAAAATAGACTTTACGCGTAATAATACACTCAGATGTGAATGTTATTATCATTGGTAATTAGGTATTACCTTAGTACGTAATCATCGTTACTAATTTTCAACATAATTTAATTACATAAATATCTTGCTAAGTAATTATGAACTATCCGTACAACCCTGCGCGAAAGGCAAGCCTGCTCTACCACGAACTAAAGCTAGGACTGACGCTCGGGCTCTTGTTAATGACCGATTCATATTTATCAATAAAAAGAAATTACAATTGTATTACAGACATTAGAAATGTCTAGTACTTACTTAGAAGAAGATCATTAAGAATCGTACCTCGTTACAAGGTACTCGTAAAAATGGTTTTAATAACGTGTGAAAGTAGAAACGAAGTTGTTCTAGACGAAAGTTTCATTAAAATATTCGCTCCGTATCGTTTTATTCAAAAAATACTAGGAACGTGCAGAGTAGATGTTACTGGTCGAATTGTGACCGCACCATCAGCCTTTCAGAAGTGTTACACAATTATATCTGTAATTGTAACGTTATTTCTCGCCACTAAATTTGTGAAATCTTATTCAGAATTAATTTCTGGTGATCCTCGATCATCCCAAATTTTTACTGTCGGATATACAGCAATAAGCCTTGTGTTTACTATGAGCACGCTCCACTCTAGGTTCTTCAACAATGATGGAAATATTGAATTGTATAACAGAATGCAGAACATCGACAGACTATTGAAAATAAACAGCGATGACAATATACACCATACCCACTACAAACTCAATTTTGGTGTAGTATTAACAACGGTTGTAGTTCTCAGTATCTTTCAAACAACCTCTTTCTTACTAATTCCGCCTGGCTTAGGTTTACCTGAAATGATTGCGGCAATATGGCCTTTTTACTCATTTGTATTCGAGTTGTATTGCTGCTCCAGCCATGTTTTGTTCTTCATCAATCGAGTACGGGTGGTAAATTCCTTGATCACAAACCATTTTAGGAACAGTTCTGGAAACATAAAAACGCTGAGCAAGCGATGCACAATAACTCAACGTAAAGATTTCGAATCTAGCGAAACAGATGCGTACATGAAAGAGATTTTAAACGGGTTTTCATGCTTTCGCGATCTATACAGGTTTCAGGTTTGTGTGCTTCGTGCTTTATTATTACTATTATTATTATTTATTTATCTTTGTGTTATTGAGCTAAACAAAACATACTTACCTACGATCTGTTTCACCACTCATGGATAAATTTTGTAACAGATATATGTGTGATGTCGTAGGTACCCACCCTGTTTGTTTTGTAAATCCGAATAAACAATATAGAGTCTGGCCATCGAAACGTGATACTGAGATATTACCGCGAAATTCAAAAGTATCCCTGTATTAACACGTTAAGTGCTATACGTATCAAAAATAAGCGATCGCGTAGTTTGCGTCGGTGCGGCAGCCGATAACCTCTACCTGTCCCAACTTGCGGGAGCTATAAAAACTACAAATCTTATAACCTGAAAGAGACAAATATACGTTTGGGCATGATTTATCAAGTACTACTTGAAAATACTGTTTTGAAAGTACGAATTATTTTTAATACTAACGCACTGCATCGTAATAATTTCACTTCAGTGCTGAACGTATCAACTTTTATGGTCTTACTTCAGTGCTATACGTATTATTTATAACACGTACCGCCATTTGTTTTGGCGAATAGAAAATAGTGAAGTACCTTGCACCTTGAGATAATTAGTTGTGACATATTGTGAGCTACTTTCTTCCGCCACCAATATAAAATGATCATGTAGGATATTATAGACCGAGTTTTGCAAGAAAACCAAAATACTGATTCAACTTGAACATTATGTTCTGAAAATTCAAAAGTGATAACCTTGGAAAATAAGGTAATGAACGCCGTCAGTGTCCCTGTACATGTTTGTGGTACTTCGAAAAATCAACCGAACCCACAAATTGTCTTAATAAATTAAAAAAGTTTTAATAAATTTCACCAAAACGCTTGCCATCGACAGTCGATATATATCTGGTTCATTTCACTTCCCTATTCGTTTATCGACTAAATTTAAATAGGCGCGGTACGAATCAATTTTAACTCGTAGAATTGTCAAATTCAGATACTCCTGTGCTATACGAATCAAATTTAATACGTAACTTTGATACCTAATAATTCAGAAACCATGCTTAAGACCCTTGTGCTATGAGAGTAGGGTGTAGTTTGGTTCAATACCATTAGATTTTAGCTATAAATACTTATTTAATTACGTTTTCCAAAAAAATACCGACCGGTGAAGGTAGGTCTAGTTACGTATTGAAAGTGATTCGTAACGTAGGAACGGCAAGTCAGCAATGAGTCAAATTTGATACGTACCGCATTTGTGGATAGTTTTCAATATTTAGAGCCGCATTCAACGTGTTAACAAAGATTAGAAATACACACTGACTGCCTATCCATAAATCATTTCGTTTTATACATTAAATTTCAAATTTTATTTCAAAATTATCGAAACCTATCCTTATCTTATCCTTGTTAATACAGGGATACCATAACTAGATTTTTTTTAATTTCGCGGTAATATTCTCAGTATCACGTTTCGATGGCCAGACTCTAGGTGTCGTATTTATCAGTCACAGAAAATTTATTAAAAGGCATTAGTGAAAAATATTGGTTCAGGTTACTCAGTTAATTTTGAGACACGGTAAAAAAGGCAAAAACGTAGTACTGCTTAAAAAAAATTAAACTTAAACTTTTTGTATATAGTTTCGCCATATTTTATATACGTCCGTCTGCGGTTTTGCTTAGAGATATAGGTAGCTAGTGATAGAAAGCAGTGAACTTGCATGAGTAGGTAAGTATACATATTATGTTAACCACGTCGCAAAAGAGGTAAAATATTTTCTTAAAGGTAGATCAACTTTAAAGTGCAAATTTTCATTAAAATCGAGCGTCCCCCCCTCTAAAATCTAAACCGGTGAGTGGAAAAATTTGAAAAAAATCAGGATGGTAGTCTAGTATATCAAACTTCCAAGGAAAACTGTAACGGCTAAGTTTGCTTGAGAATTATTAGTAGTTTATGAGTAAATAGCAGCGTAAGGTATAAAATATACCTAAACTTGGAAGATTCCGTATAAAATACGAAATCCTTAGAAAAATATTACTTAATTTTTCCGTAATGACTACGGAACCCTATTTTGGGTGTGCCCGACACGCTCTTGGCCGGTTTTTCAAAGTAGTGACGATATAATAGTAATAGACTGTAATATAATAGGTAGTATATAATAGTACTAGATTATAATAATAGTACTAGACTAGACTAAACTTAGTACTATTATATATTTTGTGCCTAAGGATAGTGATGGTCTAAAATTATAAAATATTAATTAGATAATTTATTATTTAAGAAATTTCGAAGAGGCTTATCGATGCCACCGGTGACCGAAGAGCTGGCAGCTACCTCGCTCAAAGAATCAGCATAGCGATTCAACGAGGAAATGCTGCCAGCATTTTCGGCACAATGCCGCAGGGGCCTTTTTTAGATAGGTATAGTTTAGTTTTTAATATAGTTTTAATTTAGTTTGTAATATTTAGTATTTTAGTTGTTATTTTTATGATTTTTTTTTTTCACTATTGTACCAATAAAATAAATTATATATAGCAATAAATATTACTATGACACACGATATCTAGAATGAATAAAATGTACCAATTTATTTCGACGTTTACTTTGGCTGACATTTTATATTTGTTATAAAAAATAAAAATTTCTTGCAGATTTTTCTATTTTGTGTTGTGTTCCTATCATGGATGACGATGGGCTTTCAATATGCAATTTTTGTACTGCAAATAATGAATAAATTTGGTTTTGTAAGTCTCCAAAATTATTAAACCTAATGACTGATGAGTATTTAATCAAAGAAGCGACCACACCGCTACGATACGGAGACGGTACGGAATTGTAGTTAGGTGCCATACGGCGTCGTCCTGATACAGGGCCGCATTTAGAGGTGTGGAGGCCTTGGGGCAACAAAGGAGTGGAGGTCAATGAGGGCCTTTTGATATTTTACTGATTGCCTTATTGAAGTGAAGAAATATATGAATTGCTGTTTCCTAGTGTTTACTCGTCGGAATTTGAAAGTTTTTTTTTCCGATGTCTCTATTGTGGGGGCCCCTATTTTGTGGAGGCCCCGGGCAGTTGCCCCCTTTGCCCTCCCCTAAATCCGGCCCTGTCCTGATAGAACGCGAATGCGCGATCATCGAAGGTTCGCGCGAATTTTACTTGTACAAACGCGCCATCAAACATTTTGAACTCTAATAGGTGTCCTAACTGACAATCGCACGATTGTCAGTACTTACCTACTTTCAACAGTGATGTGGGGAGCATGCGGTAAAATCGTGACGCTTACGATCACTGCGATTCTGTAGTCTCCACATTTTAAACAGCGGTGTGGTGGCTCCTTAAAGTTTCGATGAACCATGGGAATAATTGTTGTCTCAAATATTATATTTGCAGCGCATCATGGCACATAATTTTTTGTATTTGGGCAACATGGCCGCCATGAATATCTCGATGATGCTGTGGTTTTGTATTCGCATCGAGATATTTTTTAGAGAAGTGAGAAAAACTAAAAAACTGACAATTAATTTGCTTTCGCGACACTTTGACGGTAAGTACGAAAGTTATTAAACTACTTTAGTTTTGTTAACTACATGCTTGAAGTCGAAAACATGCACCCAATTTATAGAATCAGGCATATTACTTTGCGGAGGGCCATATCCAGTGTCGTAGCTACCGGAGTGCTAGACCGGACATTGCCCCAGGGTCCCCAAGCTCAGGGGGCCCCTCGGACTCTGACTTAAAAACTATAAATTGAACTAGTGAAAATTACGGTACAAACGACTTTAAATAGTTTAGTTGGGGCCCTAGTTTATTTTTTGCCCCAGAGTCTTTGGTTAGGTACCCAGCTACGCCAGTGGCCATACCTATCAATGAAGAGGCCGTTTCGGAGGAGTTTGGTCACGAACACTGACCCGAGAATTTTATTTATTAAGATAGACTTATCCCGTAGGAGTGAGTATGAATATCCTATGTCTAACAAACAGGACCTGTCGCTTGTATCCATGGGTACCAACGTCATGGCTCGCCCGGAGCGCCTAGATATACTAAGCGGCAAAAAAATCTGGCCCTCAATTGTACCCAGTATTAGGTAATTATGTATTTAGTGGGCCAAATTTTCTGCCGCTGAGTATAGTTTAAGGCATTCGTCCCACCGCCCACGATGAGCGACAAGCAAGTAGAACAAGTGCCTAACTACAAACGGTTGGTTGAGCAGCTAGAAGCATACTTGCTTTTGTCGCTTGGCTGAGAGTGCTCGAGTGCGACGGGCGACTACTCGCTCCACTCGCTGGAGCGGGGCGTTCGCTAAGCTAACACCGTTGAGCTAGTTTTATAGCTCTTGTCGCTGCGACAAAAGATATAAGAGCAAGTTCTCGCCGGCAGTGTGAACAGCCAGCGATCAACTATTAACATAATAATATGTATCATTTACTCCCCCAGGATCTTTCTTTTATTCGTTTCTTGAGCGACAAAATAGTCGATAGCCAATCGTTTCCTTGCCGGCGGTCAGACAACTGCCGAACTGTATGACTTGTTTATATTTTCAGGCTCCCTGAGACAGAAAGCTAAGAAAATGTTCAAGCTGATTGTGGAGATTCCGCCAAGTTTCTCGGTGTACGGAATGTGGAGCATGGATGCTCGAGCCTTGCTTGGAATGTTCCAAATAGTAACCAACACATATGTGTTACTTCTGCAGTTTAATTATTTGTAAAGGAAGCTAACGCCTGGAGATGCCTGGATGGTAGTCAGTTGAGTCCTCGGAACGTCTCAGGCTTTATAATACCTATATTTATGGAGACTTAATTGAAAATTGGTGGTACTAAAGGTGTGGGGAAAACGCTGGACGAATCTGGAGGCTCTAAACAAGACGCCAACTATCTTTACTTGTGAATAAGATAAAGTCTATTATTATTAATACCTGAGCAAACCAAAAACCTTTCACGATGAAACATTGATTGATGACATTCCATTGTTATTGGTATGCCTCACAGGGATTTCTGAAAGATAACAAAGTAAACAGTTGCGAATCAGTTTTCAGTAGGTATTTATTGGAATGAATTAAATTTTGTTACAGTATAAACTATTTTCCTCCATTTGAATGACAACAATAGAACTGCCTCTAGAAAATACGTTGAACGGCGCAACGAACTTAAATATTTTCGCCAGGCTTTCTGTAATTCTTAAACAGGATCTACTTTAGCCACTGTAGCAAAAATTTAATGACAGGCCACCACAATTAATTTCCATAAAATACAGTGAAATTTTTATCATGTACTTAGCTAAAAATATACGATTCATTATATCAGTAGGTAAACCTGTGGTCAGAAACTTGCCCCTTCCTTGGTAAGGGTTAAATAGAAATAGATTAAAAACTCGAAAAATAAATATCATAAAAAATATACATAGCTTACAAATTAAATCATTTAGGACGGAATATATTTAGACTACTTACATGATAATGGAATAAAGGCACATCACTCAGTTGAATTCATTTCATTTCATTATTTACTAAAAAATCATTTTAAAAGTTCTTATAAAATAAAGTATACTAATAAAAAAGTTGTCAGCATGATTATTTTCTTATTATCTATTCAATTTTAAACAAGTACAAGAGTCATGTGTCTAATTTCATATTACAATAGTAACTTACAATAATCTACAGTTGCTGCACTTAATGCTTAATAGTACATTTTTAAGCTTAGAGTATAATACAAGAAAATGAAAATTAATGAGTAATTGACATAAAATGCTCACACATGGAAACAACTGCATGTAAAAAAATAAAACCAAATCGATAACCTCCTTTATTTGAAGTTAATGAAGTTAAAAATATAGTTTTCTTTTATGTCATAACCTAGAGCCATTTAAGCAATATTTTTGACATAATTTTATGGTAAAATTAGAGGCACTCTTGGCATTTATTGCGCCACCAAAATTTCTTAAAGTTCACGCAAATTATCAAATACGGACAAGCTAATTGATTTAAAATCTATCTACTTCAATAAAAAATGCAAAGGTAATTACTACATACAATACTGCCCTCCTAAGACAAAAAGGCGCTATCTCAAACAAAAATCACTTTTGAGTTATAGTTATTATTAATAGTATTGTGTACCTTGAAACATTCTGCATCACATAGTATAAATGAGACAAAAGCGATATTTTTTGAGATAGCGCCTTTCGGCTTAGGAGAGCGGAATATCAGAATAGAGATTCATGTTTTCCCACGAGATATTTGTCGTGAATGAATGTCAAAATAATTGTACTCGGGCTAACAATAGTGGGGCACTGAATAGGATTGGTAATGCCATTGATAGTGACGTAATTGATGCACCATTACATCTGTGGTCAAGGAAGCAGAAACACCATGTAGTTTCATCGTACCATTTCCTGAAAAACAGATTAGTATCTCAGATAATTTTTTTGCAAATAAAAATGTATTGAATTTTGAATAAGGGCATCCTTATCATTCGTATACAATCCAAAATATGGGCCACATGAGTTTTATTGGTAAAATTAAAATAATAATAAATATAATTCTTAATAATAATATTTCTTAATATTTCTTGTATAAAAATGGTTTTGTTATTAAATGCAACATAGGAAACATAAAAACAAATATTTTGCATGCAATTAAATGCATTCAGATAAAAATGGAAATATACATACCTGTATGTATATATTTTGATTTTATTTTACAAATGAAACTGAAGTGGTCCTTATTTTATCTTTTGACTGTTTTGACTAGTATAGTATGTAATATTGTCTTTATTGCACTTAAATCACTTATTTAAACTTGAAAGATATGTTATAGTTAAAAATTTTAAATTGTTTTAACCATATGGTGAAAAAAACCATAGGTTTGTATTCCTTCCTTTTTGTCTATTGTAAAGGTTGCCTGGAAAAGACCGCTCTGAAGTGATAAGGCCGCCTATTGCTTACCTTAGTAAATCTCCAAATACCTGTGTTTTCTGTACTGTGTTGGTGTGCAATAAAGAATCATTGTATTGTACTTTCTTGTTTTTTTTGTAAATACTGTCATTCTCAATGTATAATTTATATTTGACATATGTATTGTCATTGTTTTGTATTTATTTTATTTTTGGACCATATCCTTCGTGTATCAAGTAAGAGATATTCCCGAGCAATCACCCAGAAATCCCCTCTACTCGATAATGACCTAAAAAATCTGACTTACCCCCCCCTAGGTCAGAAGCTGGGTATGCCCCTGAACCTGTGCCCTGCAGTGAGATTTATATAGGCTGAGAAGATGATGTTGTTATTTATAGTCTGATATAAGGAACGCATTCTCACCTTTGAACATCAAGTTCTTTAATAGTGTTATTGACATAATTAGCCAAATTAACATCTCTGGCTGCCCTTCTGCATCCCTCGTAAGTGTCTGCTGGAATGTCCGTGCGGAACGCCTTGAAGTTACTCAAGCAGTCTCTTGTTATTACTTCTTCAGCTGCAATACAATTATAAACATATTTATTTTTATGCCGAATCTGCGGGGCTACTCCTGAATTAGAAAATCGAAGGTCATGTCACCCTGTTCATCTGACACTTATACTATTTAATACGGAAGTGAGAGGGACAGTACAATCCAAACTTCGATTTTTGATTTTCAGAGTAGGCCCTCTGATCAGCCTGCATCAACCGCCTGAGGCCCACCATAAAGTATTTTATGAAAATTCATTGAATTGATTTAGATCTAATTCTTTAATAACAAAGTCAAACTACCACGGTACAATGTACTTAATACACAAACAGGATGAAATGTTGTTATATTGTCATTGGTCCATAATTTATTTATAATAGAACTTTATGTACATTCTATTGCATATTTGGGTGGCATGAGGTTAATGAACAGAATTTGAAGCCAAGAAAATGACCATATTTAATTATAAATGAAAAAACATTTCTAACCTCCTTTCCTCTCAATAAGTTTGACACAGATATCGTCATTGTCAGGGCAGGGGTTACCGAGGTACCCAACTCCTCGCCAGTTGAATGGGGGTGCACATCCTGGAGTAGCTGCAGTGCACTGGTAACACCAGATAGCTAGACCTGCAATATAAGGTTAATATAATTTGCTATTATGGACTATTTAAAAAAAAAACTACAGCTAGAGTTTTAATCAGTTTTCAGTCAGGAAGTTGCAAATGTTTTCTTCTTTATCCTTTTGGACAGGCTGAAGACCATAATTGTCTTATAATACAATATTGAAATTATTTCCTAGGACTCATGTTGAGTCTCTTTTTTAATTAATTTCAGTTAACCAACAATATTTAAAATGACCACTGTGGGTTTAAGAAGACTGATAAATAATTAAATTCTAGAGCCAAACTATCAAGTTTGTTGTCTTTTGAGTCCAAAATCGTCGACGCTAAAATGAAGCTAAAAACAATTCAACTTGCATTAGCGTACGTTCAGAAAACAATGAAAAATCTTTAACTTATTAGTTTCCGTTAACTTAAGAGTTTGTTGAACTTATTTTAATAGTTCAAATAAATATTTTAACATGATGTCTCTGCTAACCACACCCAAACAATGTACTCAAATTGGGTATTATGGATATTCTTCAAGTGTTTACTTACTGTGACTAAATATCGAAATGAAGACGAATACACAAATAAGGTATTTCATGTTTAGCTTGCTGTTTGATTTGTCTTTTAACTTAAGTTATTCCATCGAAATATTTTGATGCAGTTTGAAGCTGATTATAACAACGGTTCGAAAGACGCGAGAAGCGGTATATTTTGACTCGGCTTGACTGACACTCATAACGCAGATAGATACACCGGACCGACTGACAGATGACAGCAACTTGACAATTTGTTTGACAGGAACTCAACCATAGTGTTGTTAGTTTTTTTTAATATGTTCTAAATGTTCTAAATTTTGCCAGTAACTACATAGTGGATTAAAAAAAATAGAAAACGAAATATGAGAAGCAGATGGATAGGATAATAAATGTTGACCGATTAATAATAAATATGAATCTGTACTATAAATAGAAAGGATATAAGATTTATAGACACTTTTCTCAAAAATGTCCGTAAAAGTTGTCATTATTCTTGACATATCAGAAGTTAAAGTGCATAGTTTATGGTCAGCGAAAAATTAAAAAGTTAAAACACATTGCAGCAAGGCTACCACGAAAATCGAAGTTCGTATCGTACCGTCCCGCCTATGCTTATGTTATTTAATACGAGAGTGAGAGGGATGGTACAATACGAACTTCGAATTTTGTCTTTCGGAGTAGCCCTTCAGGCTCGCTAGCTCGACAATAATGTCGCATACAAATTCCATTATTGTCGAGTCGCAAACTTTTAAAAAAGTTAAAATGACCATGATATTGAGTTGGCACAAGATACACCTAAATTTTTTTTCTATGAAAAAAGGCGGGAAACCATTAAAAAAATTGATATATTTTCAAGTGAAGGTCAACTGAACTGTGCTTAAAATATATCGTTATATAATATAAATTCAAGAAAATGAGTTCAAGTTCAAGCGATGTTGAATGTACACCACCAGAGTTACAAGACGCAGCTAATGTGGCAATAAATAATTTGTTTCCGGCAAAATCCAAAGAAAAGTATTTTAACTTTTAAAAACTGCACAATTCATAATATGACATTTAATTTTAAATGATTTGCAATTCTTTGTACCTACCTATTTAATAAAAGTTTATTCTGATGTAGTTTTTTCCTTCACCATTTTTGAGAAAAGCTATATGTATGTATATTAGTCTCGGCTGGAATAGCAATTGCTGGCTTCGTATTAGTTAAACGGACTCGCAAGCTCGTTCGTTTAATACTCATTCTCAGCCAGCAATTGCCTACTTCCCGGCCACAACAATAATCTACTATTAAGTATAAATGACGCATGACATTAACTCATGACACAAATCAATATAGATTCAAGTGTCAAATAGTTTATAATTTAAAGAGAACCAACCCATTTTATTTTAGGGTTCCGTACCCAAAGCATAAAAATGGGACTCCGCTGTCTGTCTGGCTGCCCATCTGTCTTTTACCAGGCTGAACCGTGATAGCTAAGACAGTTGAAATTTTCACAGATCATATAGGTATTTCTGTTGCCGCTATAAGAACAAACTAATAAAAACAAAATTAGGTATGTGAGGCTCCCATACAACAAACGTAGAAACGGCAATAGGTAGACGCCTGAAATATTCACAGAATATTTAGTTGTATTATTGACTTTAAAAATAAGTAATTTAATTATAATAAAATCAATATTTAAGGGGGTCTCCCATACAACAAACGTGATTTTTTTCCCGAATAACCTAATCTAGCCAACAAAAAGTTGGAAGACCCCTGACATTGTCACTACAAACTTCAATATCTCAAAAACGTCTAAGTGGATTTTGATAAAACATGTCTAAAAACTACCGCTAGAAAACCTGCTTTCAAATGGAAACCGCATTCAAATCGGCTCACCCGTTTAAGAGCTACGGTGCCACAGACAGACACAGGTAAGTACATAACATAGCGGTCAAACTTATAACACCCCTCTTTTTTTCTTCCGGGGTTAAAAAAGGTCATAATTATCAGAGATGGGACATTTTCAAAATACTAGTATTTAAAATACAAAATCCAAAATACAAAATACGTATTTCCATTTTGTATTTAAATACTTTTTTTAGAAAAGCATTTTGTATTTTATTTGAAATACATTTAAGGACATATTTTGTATTTGCAAAATACAAAATACTTTTTAATAAGTTTAATTCTTACTATGGCAACACTGAACTATATCTTGTTTTCGGGCCACTATAATAAAAAATTTGTTTGTATAAATAAATAAGTAATGAATCGTCCCTGACTAATTGTGTGTGTTTGTGTTCTATCTAATTTCCTCGCACATCTCTGATGGAAGCAGCCTAATCCGCTTGGCTGATTTTAGTGAATAGGTACATACGCTACTTTTATGCTGGAATTATGAAAATAGTCCGCGTAGAAGTATGACAAATAGTTTACTTACGTCCATTCTCAGACCTACCGAATATATATACTAGTCACCAGCACCAATATCTAATGCAACAAGCGTGCAAAAATATCTGACACGTCAATCCGGCCTTACAAATAAGAGTCATATCAGATATTTATGCACGCTTGTTGCATCAGATAATGGTGCTGGTGACTGTACACAAAAAAAACCGGCCAAGAGCGTGTCGGACACGCCCAAAATAGGGTTCCGTAGCCATTTCGACAAAATTAAGTAATATTTTCTAAGGATTTCGTATTTTATACGGAATCTTCCAAGTTTAGGTATATTTTATACCTTACGCTGCTATTTACTCATAAACTACTAATAATTCTCAAGCAAACTTAGCCGTTATAGTTTTCCTTGGAAGTGTGATATACTGACTACCATCCTGAATTTTTTAAAATTTTTCCACCCACCGGTTTAGATTTTAGAGGGGGGGGGGGGGGGGACGCTCGATTTTAACGAAAATTTGCACTTTAAAGTTGAATATTTCGCAAACAAATTACTGAATCGAAAAATCGTTTTAGCAAACCCCTAATGGTTTAAATACCTATCCAACGATACCCCACACTATAGGGTTGGAGGAGAAAAAAGAAATCACCGCCACTTAACGTCTATGGGAGGTACCCTAAAAAAAATTATTTATTTATTTATTGTCAAGTCATGTTCATTACAATAAGATGTCACTTAGTAGTTTTTAGTAGTTTTTTAGTATTTTTTTTTTTAATTTTTAATTGTACTGTTTTGTCGGCATAGTTTACTTAACTATATATCCGGGCAAAATTGCAGCTTTCTAGCATTGATAGTCCCTGAGCAAAGCCGCGGACGGACAGACAGACGGATAGACAGACAGACAGACAGACATGTCGAAACTATAAGGGTTCTGTTTTTGCCATTTTGGCTCCGGAACTCTAAAAACAAGCCGTCTTGGACGAGTTTGGTCACAAACACTGTGTCACGAGAATTTCATATAAGTATTAGGTAGAAGATTGTGTTTCGCGCAAACAAATAGTTCAACGCCGACGAAGTCGCGGACGGAAAGCTAGTAAATAATCAATAAAGAATTTACCCTACTAATATTATATATTATGAAATTTGGTACGGTTGTTTTTAAATGCAACGTCTATGAAAAACACGATGTAATTTTCGGAAATTCCCACGGAAAATTTTGTTTTATACTTCTTCACGCCAGAATGACTAGACGGATTTGGATGAAATTTGGTATGTAGGTAGCTGGATGTCTGGAATAACACATTGGCTACTTTTTACTCCGATATTCTCACGGGATAAGGATAAAATCTAATAATTTCAACCACTGGGTAAACCCAAAGATCAGTCATTAAATTTTGGATAGGTTGTTCTTGTTACAACGTCAATGAAGATCATGATAAAAATTTTGGGAATAGGGAATATTACTGCAATTTTCTACCGTCAGAGTGCAGCACTAGCACAAAACCGTAAACAGTTTTTCGAGTATTTTGTACGAAGGATGCCATAAGCCATAATATCATAATTATTTCAATTAAATTTTTGGACATATAGCTCTATCGTGACAAACGATGTAAATTTCATGTTATTTTGCTACTAATAAATGGATGAAGACCAAAGAATTGCACGCCGTTAAAGCTGCGTCAGCAGGTATTTATAATTACAATTATTTTTTTCCATTGTGACACGAAAATTAATCATACATTTGAAAAAGTTAATGGAAATTTAAACTACCTGCTAACGCAGCTTTAACGGTGTGCAACTTTTTGGTTTTCACCTAAGTACCTATGTCATAATTTCTATAGGTATTAATACTCTTTTGTCTGTCGCAGAGCTTTGCCTTATATGCCCTATTCCCAGAGAAATTTTGTAAAATCCCGGAATTTCAATTGCAACACTAACTACCAGATCGAATAGTTTACGCGTGCTAAGTCGCGCGCAAAATCTTGTTTAATATAAAAGTATTTTATTTGAATAAAGTATTTTGAAAATACCTATTTTGTATTTTGTATTTAAAATACTTAAAGCAAAAATATTTTGTATTTTGCATTTCAAATACCAAAATTAGAAAAGTATTTGCATTTTGTATTTAAATACTTTTTTAAAAGTATTTTGCACATCTCTGATAATTATAGTGTCTAACGTTGTATAGATAATGGAACCCTTCGTGCGCCGACTCGCACTTGTCCCGTTTTTATTTACCTATTTCCTATTTCGAAACAAGCTTCATACATAATAGGTACGAGGCGTGTACGATGCCCATATAAGCTATAAGACAAAATACAAAGTATAATAATAAAACCCATGCTCACAAATTTGCCTTTCTTTTAAAATATGAGATAGCACACAAACGACCAAACGGTCACCTGGTTGGTGGAAGCCTGATGGGAAGCATTCACCGCCGCCCATGGACACCCGCAACACAGGGCGTTGTGCGTTGAAGAGATTGTTAGGGTCGTTTTTAAAAAACCCTAACCTGTACCTTATGCTGGTAAGTAGAGGTCTAATTATTATTATATCCTTGTCACATCAACCAATTTCAGCATCGCCATCAGCCATGTCTGTTCTAAATAGTCTTAGAATAGAGCCCCTTCTTTAAAATATAGAGGAAACGGAGGAAACGGATAAAGGAAAGCAGTAAAATAACAGTTCCAAATCTATGCAGAGTGGCACTAGAATAACAAGAAAGTATGAAATAAACGTAAAAATTTTGTTGAGGGAGTCAAGTGCGCCGAGTTGAAAATTATTGAATTTAATCTAAGTATAAGTATTAATCACATTTCATTTAATTTCTGTAATAATGCATTGAAATAAAAGAAAACAAATTGTGCTAACTTGAGTAGCGAAACAAACACACGAAGTTACAACTTAAAGCTGGAATTTAACTTACGAGGTCAATAAATATTAAATAACTATCTGTAAAATACTTTGCAAGAACTTTATGCAAGATATCAAAAATTATAAATGACTTTGCCTAATATTTTATCTATTGCCATTTTTTTAATATAATTTTCATAAAGATTCAATTTTAGCCAATTGTTTTAAAACTCTTCTTCAGCAGCGGGTGGTTGTTCAGCGGGAGGGAAAACGGCATTCCTCAGCATAATCAAGTCTTCAGGATTCAGGTCAATGCACATAGTACCCACGACGTCCTCGACACCAATCGTACCATCGTTACTCATATCTACCTCTTTAATAAGATTATCCAATTGCTTCGCCGGCATCTTATGGCCTTGATGGGCGAGAACGTCCTTCAATTCTTCTCGGTTCATGGAACCAGTTCTTTCTGGATCAAACACCTGTAAGGCAGTGCGCAATTCTTCTTCAATAGGAAGCTCTCTTTGTCTTAATGTTACCATTTTGAGAAATTGTTGGTAGCTAATATGGCCTTCAGGATGGGGTGGTCTTACGCAATATTCAATTAGTTCTTGTAGCTGTTCTGGGGTATGAGTCATAAGCATTAATGCTTTCAGCATGTAGACAAGTTCTTTTTCGGTTATGTAGTCGTCAATATCAGTGTACGCTGGTGTGTAATCTTGGTAGTACGCCCATAGTTGCTCCACTTCTGCCACCTGGTCGGGTCTCAACTCAAATTTAGGTTTGAGCATCTCTGAGGAATCAGTTAAGTTATAGGGGGCGGCAGGATCAGGTGGAGGTTCTTCTACATACTGTTCTTCTTCCTCAACTACTTCTTCTGGCTTGGCTTCTTCCGGAGGTTTTTCCTCAGTTTCTTCGCCATGAAATTCTCCTTCCATTTCCTCACCCATTAACTCTTCTCCTTCTCCTAACTTTTCCTTTTCTTCGCCCTCGGCATGTTCACCTTCGACATGTTCCCCCTCAACATGTTCTCCTTCAACTTGTTCTCCTTTAACATGCTCGCCTTCAACTTCTTCGCCAGGTACATTTTCCCCTTCCACTTGTTCACTTTCTACTTTTTCTGCACCTTCACCGTCGACGGCCTGGGCATCACCGCTTTCCCCTGCTGCTGGATTTTCCGCCGCTGGTGCGGGTTCTTCATCTTCCATCTTGGTTCACGTTTACACAAAAATTTGAGTATTATCTTCAAAACTTTAGATCATACCAGACATCTATCACCGCATCTCGGTTTGTAAAATTTTGACCTCAGTGTTATTATTAGGTTAGCAGTTATTTTATCATACAAACCGAGGCTTTCTAACGATATGATATCCAGGATATCAACGATAGTGTAGAATAATGCATTGCGCACTTTATTTAACATATGTGAAGTTAAGTAAAAAACTAAGTAAATAAAATGTTTAATAAAACGCTACAACTATCAATATTGATTTCTGATAACATTATGTCACTTTTTTTTCTCAATAGAATTGACGTGTTACCATAATGTTTCATTTATTTAATTGCAAAAATAAGTCTCATTGAAATAATCAATTTTTTTCCGTTGTACCTACACGCGTTCTGATTTGGTCGTGGTCGGATTTAAGCAGTGTATCGCGCATTGTTTGACGCGGCAAAACTGTGTTTTCGCTCGCGAGCCATTTGTAACGCGCAATTTCATTGTAACTTTTATAGGGTTGCAACTTGAAACCAAGTTAGCCTGTATATAAAGTCAGCTGCAGAGAAAAGGTACCCCCCTGTAACGGGGGTATCCATACTACCGCAATTACAGGGGGGTACCCTTTCTCTGCAGCTGACTGTACAGTCACGGAAACTGAATTACGTATCAGGGTGGAACCTTTGTCTAAAATCACGTTGACATCCCATACATCTGCCACAGAAATCATAGCGAAATTGGTTATGACAATAAAAGATTCCATCCTGGCACGTGATTCAATTTCCTCGACTGTATGACACTGCTTTGCTTACGAGCAAGTGTGATGAAAACTGTTATAATGGCGGAGTAAAGTGTTGCATTCTGTAGAACTTAAGAATTGTCACCATTTTATTCCAGTTCTAGGTAGAGATATAATCTCATTCATTCTAACAACTATGATAAATCTTGTTGATGGTGCTGTTCTCAGTACTAACACGTTTTTGAGATCATGCTTTTTGGTAAATTTTACCTGCTAACGGTCTAACTTGGATCTAACGGAGCACATACATACGAGTAATGTAACAACAATTTCCTATGATCATTTTGAGCTCCACTTCCATCCGTTTTCTATTGTATTTCGACGGACCTATGTACCAATTATGGGAGCGCTTAAGTTCGCATACTTTTCGCTAGTACCATATCATCGATTTTAATAACAATAAAAATTGCATTCATACTTTAAAAACCTCTACTCAGCTCGGGAATCGAACCCGGACGTTTTGAAAAATAAAACTTACCTACACTCCGTCTATGATTCCAGTTCATAAACTTGTGAGCAAAAATTTGATCAAAAATATCTGAACTCGACTCTATTGTTAACGGCGTGTGTTTTCAAATATTTATGATAAAATTTTGGTTTATCGTTGGCTTAGAGTGTAAACCTGCTAACGCAATTTTATGCAACTTTACAGGAGAGACAAAAAACGTCTAAAAAAAAATTAAAAATGTTTTAAGAATGGGATTTTTTGTAGTTAATTTTTTTATTTATTTTTTATATTATAAAATAAAAGAAGTGTTACAAAATTCAGTATTTATTTATTTATTAACACTTTTGTGTCTTAGCAGGTTTTTGTAATCGAGTAAAGTTTTTAATAAGCGACTTAGCACATTTTCATGTACTTACTTGTAACAAATGATTGATGATGATGATTCTTATAACAAAATATTAAAGAAAATGTTTTAATAAAAAAACAATTATTTATAAAAGTAACAAAAGATATATCTTCTAGTTTATCTTTTCCCCTAAAACGCTCATTTATAATGTCAGTAAATGTAACATTTCCAACCTATAAATTAGGATCACATTTTTCAGTCAATAAAGTTTATGTAAACAAAAAATATCACATTATTTACTTAGATTAATAGCCAGGCTCAACATTAAAATAATTTTTAACAGTCACTAGTCATGAAGTAAACTATCATAATAATTACGATAGTCCGCCGGTAAAGTGCTTTTCAAATATTGTAAGTCTTCAAACTTTCTCCTTGTAATTTTTCTTTTTCTTGGGTGTTGATTTCATAGAGCATTAAAAGGCATGGCAAGTACAGCCGGTGATTTTCTTTGCGGTAATCTATTCCACTCATCAGTGAATCTCAATTTGAAAAATACGTCACCGTTTGGAGTGTACCGAAGAGCTCTTATATCGGTAACTTTAGCGTCACTTTATACTCGTACTACGTCCAGGGCGAACGCTTTTGAAAAAATTTACTTCATCAAAGCATTTGAAAAAATTATGGTATAAGTAAGTTACAGCATAAGGTCTTGGATGTTTTCTTGCTGATTTGCAAATAGAGATATACTCCGCAGGAACATTGATATTTTTGTTTTTAAGAGCCCGTTCAACAGAGGAATGGATGCTGTCTGCTTCCATCTGTGTATACCCAACTTCTAAAAACTTTTGTTTTATAATTATGTGTTGTTTATAGCCGTCAACTACAACGCATAAGACATTACACAGTTCCTGTTCTGATAAGTGCAACCATTGCTGAAAAAAATATTTTTTTCAATAGCAATTATACTCATTTTCAATAAGGTTTACCGAGAATAATAACTAGATAACAGTATAAATCACCTCTGCAATATTCCAGTTCTAAAATCCTTCATTCGCACCGGTATTAGCCAAAGTCAGTAATTATTTGCAATAGCACACGTACTTACCGACATCGAAAATTCAGTACAAAATGGCAGTTAAGATGGAGTTAGCCGGAAACGTTTGAAGTCGTGGATTTGCCTGTTTTACTCATCACACGTTTTTGACAATTCAAAATCAAAACTGAAAGTAGCTGTTTTTTCTAGATTGTGTATTTATTTTTTCTCTTTCGAATGATGGGCAAAACATAGTAACGGTAAAAATGGATTTAGCAGGTTTACACTCTAAGCCAACGTTATAATTAAGTTTATGAACTCGACTGTACATTATTAAAGAATGTGAAATACAATGAATTTTATTCATTCTAGATATCGTGTTTCATAGTAACATTTTATTGCTTATGATCTACGTACCGATATCCAAATACAAATAATGTAAGTACTTACCTAACTTTTATTTTCCTAAAACGATCGGGTTCAATTCCCGAATTTAGTGTAAGCGTTTTTCTTTAAATGTATGAATATAGTTTTTTAGTTACTAAAATCGATGACATGGTTTCTAACAACAGACTTTGTATATCTTATAGTTTCAGACTTTTCCTAGGTACTAACTGATCAAAATGAGCCAGCCTGACACATAAACAAACACGGGCACTTCTAATGGTGCCCAGAGGTCTAGATAACCTGGTTAGGAGTCTTCATTCCACGGCCAGTACTTTCATTAGGCGCATCACGTGCGTTTTATTCTCGAGAGAGAAAGAATGGCCGGTGAGCGGTTCGCCGACGAACGCGGCAAAACAAACCGCGCTCGCAGCCAAGGCGGTTCGCGCCTGCGCCAAGACGCATCGACGCATTTTAGCGGGAAACGAAAACTGAGTCGGGTATTGACAACTAATTTTTTTTTTTCACTGAAAAGAATAGTTTTATGAGTGTATAGTGATTTTTCAATGACGAATATTGCTTTTTAGTCGAATGAAAGTAAAAGAAACATTTTAAGTTTAAACGACAATTACGAGTGTGCAAAAATGGTGAGTAAGCAGAACATTTCGAATTATATTTTAAAGCATGAGTTAAAATAAAATTTATTCCACTTTTTCATTGGAAGGTACCTATGAGGTTGTTGTACCACTTGTATCCCTCCAAAGGTGCCAGCCAAACATTGGTTTCAAAGTGATGACAGGAAGTCACCAACAGAATATCTGACCCAAAAAAGCGTGCATAAATATCTGATACGATTATATTTCTAGGGCTGCTGTGGTAGAAAGTGTCAAATATTTTTGCATACTCCGCTATGGCAGATATTGATGCGGGTGACTGTACACATACAACATTTCAAGTCAACTGGACCACTAGAAATAGGTGAAATTTGACCTAAGTACTTAAAAGCTTTGAAATAAAAATATTTCGTGCAAATATTGTAAGTTAGAGCTTGTATTAAAGTAAACATAAAGATGTTGTAAGTTATTAGCAGAGAGCGGAATTTTCATGGCATTTTTTGACCGTCATAGTGACTTCTCACTTATTGACTTCCGATATACATACATTATATCGATAGGCAGCATAGATACCAAAGAAGATTAATAGTAGAGGTAAAGAATAGGAAGAAGAGATTAAAGAGAAAGAACCTTCCAATTAACTTTCGAGCAGCTGAAAATGTAAAATAAAATAGACATACATATGCAATGAACAACAATGAACGAATAAAAATTTCTAATTTAATAATTTCAGTTCTTTTTTTTAATTTCATGTTGAAATTCTTCTGTTTATAACAGGTGTTTCATTATGTCTCTATATAAACGAAATAGATGATTTTTTTATAGTCAAATATCTATTTGCATGCGGAAAAAGAACGCTATACATAACATGATAAGTTTACGACAATCTAATTTTAAGTCTAATATATATCGACATCATTTAGGTAGAGTCGATAAGTGAGAAGTCACTGTGATATGTAGGTCAAAAAATGCCATCAAAATTCCGCTCTCTGGTTATTAGATAATATTTTGTAGTGACCTAGCTATTGAACCTACCACGCAAAACCTTCGGCCGACTAACCAACCTCCAACCATTCGTCATGGTACCATAAAGAAAAAGGTAATCATTCAAAATCTTCCGAACAGTTCCGTTTCCTTTTGAGGAAAATATATTTGCTGTGATTGATTAAAGCAAAGTTACGAGCATCTATATAGTCAAGCCTTTGTCATTTTGCAACTTTTAGTAATAACTTCGGTTTTTTTTGGTCAATTACCCACTTTGCTTCGTAGTTTTTCGGGTCAATCAACTTTTTAGTATAGCTTGTTGTCATGGTAACCGTCCCCTGAGACGCCTTGAGTTACTTGTAAAATTGCGATTTTATGGGGTACAAATCAACTAAAGGTTGGGAGTTGTGACAATTTTAAGGCAATCCTTTCACGGTTCATCTCGTAAGCATGCTGACAGTATACATTGCAAATCGCATTTTTCAAAGAAAGTGTATCACTGAATGTCTCCTGACATACAAAACAGAACCAATATTGCAAGTTACATAAAATTAAGTCGTAATATAAGTAGGGTCTAATACAGACGTTTTCAACCTTTTGGTTTTAACGGCAAACTTTTCGTTCATCAAAGTTTCACATCACACCAGTAAAAAAATAGCCAAGTGAGAGTCAGACTGGCGCGTAGAAGGTTCCGCCCGCCTCGCCATTCCTTCCGCTACGTTACTTCGTGGTCAGGTTATCCTGACAACTCGAATCGCACACGCCACGCGTCAGTTGTTTTTGTACTATTTTTTTATTAAATTAGTTATTCATGATTTCAATGCAGCATACACTTCGTGACGATCGCGGTACACCTGAAAGTATACGCGTATACGTACAGCGAGCCGCGGCACCCGGTTGAAAACGTCTGGTCTAATACCTTCAACGTTATACTTAAATACTTAATTATACAGGATTAGTATAGCTGACAGCAATAGACATAGACGTTAAGTTCAGCAGAGTTAAATTTAGCTCGATTCGATCCTGGTCACAGCACCAAATTGTAAAGACAGTAATCGCTTATCATTGTCGTTAATCTTCCTTTCTTTCTAATTATATTAAGGATGAATTCATTTTATTACGCATAGTCCAATTAGTTTTAAAATAGTTTTCAAGTTTGAATCTGTTGGCTAAATGCGCAAGCATTTAAAAAGCGTCACTTTACCTACAAAAAAAAACCGCGTAACAAATTGTTCATTACTCGTATTAACCATACGTTGTAAAAAAGTAGTATAGTAATTTTGTATAGAAAATCGTTTTTTTCCTTGTATTCAAAGTGAAAAGTAGAGTGTTTTACGCGAGACTAAACAACCATAATGACTTGTTTTAGTCCCACTAATACCTATCGTGAGAGTTGCGGGAAACCGGTGGATGCAAGTGGCGAGTTGTCGTTCATTATGGCGTTCTAAGGGGGAGGCCTTTGTCCAGCAGTGAACGTCTTCCGGCTGATGATGATGATGATAATGATGAATACCTATTATAAATGCAAAAGTTTGCAAGTCTGTTTGTTTGTTTGCCTCTTCACGTCTGAACCGCTGAACTCATTACAATGAAATTCGGCATACGGTTTTAATCCCTGAAAATTGCACATTATTCGCGGGACCGCGATGAACGAATTCTGCGCGGACGAAGTCGCAGGCAACAGCTTGTTTGTATATAAAAGATAGATAAAAGACCACTTACCTGCTTAAACTAACTTGATAATTTATGCATAGCATGAAACATAAGTTAAGCAGCTATGTAATTTTCTGCTTAGGTTACGCAAATAAGACCTAGTTATGTTATAATCCTAGCGTATTAAGTTATTAGCTATTATTAAACTTACCATCCACTTTACATTCAGTAGATAAAACACTTTAAAGCCTAATACGAGTATTTTGCAATTGGATCTCTAAATTCAAAATTAATTTTAGCAAACACAATATGTAAGTTCATGGTTTTTGAACCCCACGACACCCTGTATAAGTTTAAGACGAGAAAAAACCTACTTTAAGGAAACAGCAGGGCTACTACGAAACTTGTAACTCGAAGTTCGTATCGTAACGTCCCTCTCGCTCTCGTATTAAATAGTATAAGTGTCAGAGGGACCGCACGATACGAACTTCGAGTTTCGAGTTCCTGCTGTAGGTTTCATCACTCACTGAACCATCAAACATGGAAACTTGCGACTTTTCATAAAGCACTTCGATTGCAACTAGTCCACAGTCATTTGGTGAATCTACAAGGACAACCTAATTGATATGTAAATATTGAATTAAACGAAAGTGCGTATCGATAACAACGCAAACGGACCTTCCGTGGTACAAAGATGTTCCATTAATTATTATGCGATTAAGATTAGCTAGAATAATGGTTGCTTCATATGTCCAACTTCATGCAAATTAAAGGAAAATATTGGGGAAATGAAATCTGTCTTACCAAATATTACCCGACAACGGTAGAGTCAGAAAATAAGGGTTATGATTTTAACTATCTATGTTTGTATTATGTTTTCGTCGAAGATGGACGCCGTGAAAAAAAAAGGAAATAAACTTTAAGATCAATAGAAGCGCGCTATAAGTCAATAAGTATAACACAAAGCATTAAAAAAGCGAACACTGCCCACCACGTTACACGTTATACTTATAAAACTTTTCTACTTTGTACTACATGTCGACTTTGTACACTCCTCACAGTTTATGCAATAAATATTTCTATTTCTATTATCGATTATTGAAATCTTTCAGTAAACATTTTAGGGCGATATCTAAAGATTTTAAGTAGATACTTAAGATATTTACGAAAGATTTCGATGATCACCAGAAAGTAGAGTTGGATTTGTATCTTAGTCATCTTAATGTAGCTGTCTGTAGCTAAGTTTGATTTGGCCAGTGCACCTTAAAAAAGATCTTAAAAAATAAATAATCCTAAAGCATTTTAATTTTATTTAGTTACAAGGTTAAAAAGCGAACACTTCCCACCGCGATACACAATACTCTTAAAACTTTCCTTTTATCGATCATTGAAATCTTTCAGTATTTTAATTATCTTCTTAAAATGTTTAGGCAGATATCTACCTAAACATTTTAATAAGATAATTAAAATATTTACTGAAAGATTTCGACGACCGCCAGTAAGTAGAGTTGGATTTGTATCTTAACCATCTCAATGTCTCTATCTGTTGCTAAGTTTGATTTGACCAGTACTAAAATTAGCACCTTAAAAAAGGTCTTAAAAAATTCCAGCTGTTTAATTTTACTCCAAGGTGGTTGTTGAAGGTTCTTCATGCGATTCACACTTACACCCACGTTAATTATGAGATAGGTATTCAGAAACCAGACACGTGATTTCAGACCTTGCATCGATCAATTCTATTCCGAATGTGCCACAAATAATCCTTAGGCGGATATCGGGCAAAGAAGCACCTATAATTAAGAAGAACATCGCTCTCGCATGCAAACGATGTAATCCAATTTGTAATAAAAATAATTACGAAGATGAATGAACATATATCCTGATTGATTGCGTGGTGAGATAATCTGATAACCCCTGATCTGACGTGCACGGCCCTGAGCTGCTTGCATCTTTAAATGTAGCACCAGTAATTAGTACTACAACAAATGACTGCCGAACTTCTGTAGCACGCTTTACGTGATGGTCCTTGGAACCATAAATATCTTCAGTCGAACGCAATTAACCGTTAACCTTGTTGTTTCCACTATTTTATTGATGGATCACACAAAGCTTGGAATTTATGTTATACAACAAAACGTTTTAATTAATTAAAGAGTGTTCTATACGAGTTGATTGACAGCAGATCGATGCGTCAATTAAAACACGGACGCTCCTACCAGTATTACCGAAAAACTAAGTCATTATCTGAAATTTGAATACGCACCGACATTGACTCAACTTTTTTTTCTAGATCCTGGTATCTTTGAACTATATCACGGAATGTGTTAACGAAACTAATTGCTTTGACGTCATCATAGTATGTTGCGACCCGTCTCCTATTTATAGGGATACAAAATCATTTTTTATTCACAAAATACCTACTACAAGAAACTTGAACAATGATATAAACCGGGACGAGAAGTGACGGCTCGAAGGTCGGCACTCTTGCGCAATGAATCGAATCGTATCTGTCAAAATAGATCCCATTGTAGATCTCTGATGTAGATCACGAACTATTAAACTGGCAATCAAATTGAGGGCCTAATTTACACGGCAAAATAGGTGGGGATGAAATAAAGCAGATTTTGCCGCGTTTTTTCCTCATAGCTACAATGTTTCTACACGACAGATGTCATGGACTAAAAGTAATCTAAATCGAATGACGCAAGATCCCGTGACTGGGTAATGAAAATTCCTCTCTTTGTGCATTTTAGCGGTTCTAGGTTTAGTGCTTTAAAGAAAAACTTTCGGCTTCAATGCTAGATATGCGGAATGGGCGATGGATGAAATTTTTAAAAGTGGCTGATTTTTTTTTTATAAGTAGGAATAAGGTTACTGATCAATGGAAAAAAATATCAGATTTTTCTGTTGTACCAATTAATTTTAAAAAATAAAACAAATTTTTATCCCGCCAAATTGAGCTAATGCGATTGAATATGGATTTTGCCAGAGTCCTAATGAAAAAATAAAAAAAAAAACCTAATGTCAACGTCATTAATGTCAGAAGGGCTACTCCGAAACACAACGTTCGAAGTTCGTGTCGTGCGATCCCTCTCGCTCTCGTATTAAATAGTATAAGTGTGAGAGGGACCGCACGACACGAACTTCGAACGTTGTGTTTCGGAGTAGCTCTTCTGACATTAATGACCATAGAGTACATTGTATATATAGGAATAGAGTTGTCAGTCAAGGAAACCGATTACAGCGCCGTCAAGCGGGTATAGGCGTAACTATTTTATTAAAAATCGTAAATCTTGGCATGCGCGTTTTATATTTTATTCTTGTTTTTATTTATTTTCTTGTCCCATATATTACAATTAAATATTTTCTTTCCTTCTTTCTTTTTTTCTTTCAATCAGGGTTACCATGCTTACAAGCTTTTCTCCGAACAACGCCCTCTGTTGAGGATAGGCGGTACTATTCCTCATGTTGTGTTTCATCGAACTATAAGGAAGTGAAAACACTGTGTTAATGATGTTGACATTAGGTTTTTTTTTTAATTTTTTCATTAGGACTCTGACAAAATCCATATTCAATCGCATTAGCTCAATTTGGCGGGATAAAAATTTGGTTTATTTTTTAAAATTAATTGGTACAACAGAAAAATCTGATATTTTTTTCCATTGATCAGTAACCTTATTCCTACTTATAAAAAAAGAATCAGCCACTTTTAAAAATTTCATCCATCGCCCATTAGGAAACTGTATAGTTATTATAGGATAATTACAGTTGATATAAGTACTCGTGTAAACCACAAGATAAAGGCGTTGTCGTACTGCGGTCGGTGCGATGACGTTGCCTTTCGTGCAATGACTGCGAGTCCTCATACTGTCATTCGCATAATTTGTATGATCGCGCCAAGCATTCGCCGCGGCGCGTCCTTAGAGTGGCAAAATGTTAAAGTAGACACCTACCTAGACCTCACCTATCTATTAACATTCGGTCGGGTCTTTTCACTTAAATTTGAGACTCCGCTAAGTACTTTTAAAGTTATGCTTTGAAAATAAGTGGTCTCTTTATTTCTACTAATTGTTTTTATTTTTTTATTGCAATAATATTTAATTAAAGTTATTAACCTCACGTCACATAATACCTACTATACTATTTGTGCATATAGATAGAGTGCATTGTGTACATATTAAACTGGAAATGCAATAAAAACTTTCGTTATCCAATCTGTGCACTCGGTCTGACTCTGTAAGTAGGCAGAAATGGTTTTCCTTAGATTATGATGATGTCACATTTATTATACCGACCTAAATACAACGTGTTGTTCTTTTATTTCCGTTAACTTTAAAGGAAGGTTTAATTATTTTTACTAAAAAAAGTACTCAATGGCTTAACACTTCCAGTTTATAAAATAATCAAGAATTATAACCTAACCAACAAAAAGTTGGAAAACCCCCGACTTTGTCACTTTAAAGTTCAATTTCTCAAAAATGGCTGAACCGATTTTGATGAAACATGTCTTTAAGAATCATTGCTAGAAAACCTTCTATCAAATAAAAAAACCGCATTCAAATAGGGTTCAGATAGGGTTCCGTACCCGTTACGAAACAAATTTACTTTGTATTTTGTTCAAAATCATCCAAGTTTAGGTATATTTTTATTTAATGCAATTGCATAAAGTTGATCAGTATCTATTAGATTCTAAACGATATAATACATAATTAAGTTAAGTTATGTAATATCTATATCTACTTATTTATCATAAAAGAAGTATTAATATTTATTTAATTAATGAAAATTTGCAATTGAATATTTTGCAAACATATCTCTGATTCGAAAAATCCTCACAACACAACCCCCCAACGATTTTTAAACACCTACCCAACGATACACCACACTATAGAATTGCACGAGAAAAAAAATCACCCCCACTTTACGTCCCATGGGAAGCAAACTCACTCGAACCAGCTAAATCGTGACCCACTGTGGAACCTTTTCGTAGAAAAAGTCATAGTGACATCGCATTGCTTGACAAGGGAATTTATTATGACACTTAATGTGAGAACTTTCTAGGATGAGTCAGGAATCAAATGGTTTATTCAAACCACAAAAAAAAATCCATTTTGTCTTCAAGTTGCTACATATAATTATCTGATGCGTGCAAAATTGCAGCTTCATTAGCAGTAATAGCAGCACTGAAGTCTCTCTGAACAAAACCGCGGACGGATGGAGAGACAAACATACATAGCTTAACTAAAGGGTTCTGTTTTTGCCATTTTGACTACGGAATCCTAAAAATTAGTTGTTCCCGATAGCGCGCGATAAACCAATTATTTACAAACGAAGTCGCGAGCAACATCTAGTTTAAAACAAAAGAATCCTTCGGATCACCATCACAATGCTTCACTTGTTATAAAGAAGATGGTTAATTGCCGTTTTTTACAAGTCATGTCATGTCCGTAGAAAACTAGTTAACAAATCAATAAGTTCGTCTATTTTTATTCATAAAGGCCATCACCCCTAAAAGGCTGAACATCATTACAACTTATTACAACTGCCCCACAGACTGACAGAAAGATAAATAGAGCATAGGTACATTCAATTACAAGCGAGACACAAAGCATTTTTGAATAGACAAGGTGAAGATAACTGACCCGACGTATTGAATGCTAATAAAATAAGCCATAATACCTCTGCTTTCAATAACGTAGGTGTAGTCGCCAAGGCTATTCGCGACGAGATGCAGGTTAATATCCTGCCGCATGGGTGCATGCATATACACGCACATTTGTCAAAATCAACTCACTTAATATTATTTACTAAACATTTTGAAAAACATTATTAAACAGACTCCAAAAGAAACACGGTAGTAACTTTCTGTTTGAATTCGGTACCTCAGTCAGCACGTGTCAGCAGGAGTGATATAATATAGGCTGATAGCATAGATGACTAAATCTTCTGCTTGCTCGTGCTGTAGTACAGACTTCAAACACGCCCGTACAAAATTATTTATGAGTTTTTTTGAAGTCCATACTATTTATTTGTATATTTATCTGTTTTATTTCTCATATTTTAATTTAAGTACCTAATCTAACTAAGTCAATGGCTCGCTGTCGCCTGCTCGTCATCTCTTACAAAATTTTACTTAATTGCCACTATTGTATCTGTCATCAGTTCCATTTCGCAAGTTACTACAAAAAATATACCCAAATCACAGTATTTGGTAAATTTTGTAATGATAACAGTTTAATTTGAAACCTGTATGGGTCTTTCTACCTGTATGAGTAGTTTAGTTCAGAGTTCCGCAAAAAAAAAAAAATTTTGAGACTGGTCGACGCCACCGGAGGCAAGAGGGCTGGCAACTTCCTCGCACGGCGTATTAGCATCGCCATACAGCGAGGAAATGCTGCCAGCATTCTTGGAACCATGCCACAGGGGCCTTTCTTAAGTTTTTATAGTTTAAATCATTTCCAAATGTATTATTTGTTCCTCAATAAATCACTAAATTATATCCGTGAATATTTAAATAGTTTTAAGGTGGCCTAGGGATCAACTTAGTTGACTGAACCTACGACAGGCTTTTATTCCAACGTAAGTAATAAGATCGTTGTGCATATTTATCAGTTGTTCAAATACCCTAGACATCATAAGTGACAACTATAAAAAATCTTAAAACCACTTTAAAATCCGGAATTTATCTACCATTGTGTTCAACGCTAAGATTTTAGTGTCCATTAGCAATAAAATATTGGTGTAAATGCGCAATGCACGTTACTAAAGGACATTAGGTAGGTAATGTTATGAAATGAAAGATAACATGTAATATGGAATACCTACAATACCATAAAATATCGTGGAGCTCTGATATTGCAAAATTAATTAAATCCGTAAGGATTTCCCAACATAATTTTAGTGTATCGGATATAGAGTCGTGACTATAGACACTTCATGCCTAGTGTTACACCTTTAGGTATTGTTTACACTAAAACATTGTTAAATACACATTTGTGCAGACAAAGTAATGCGGTGTAAGTTTACAAAGCTTTTGGTGTTCAGCATTCTGTAACTTTATTAAATTCATGGCACAAAGCTTTCTTCAAAATATAAGACTCATGCTATGTATAAGTAAAAAGAAGACTATTTACTTACCTTTCATTTCAGTTTTACCTCTCACTTGTCACATCACAGTGATACCTAAGAAGATTTAAGAAGAAATAAGATTTTATTAAAAAATACAACCGAATTGATAACCTCCTCCTTTTTTGAAGTCGGTTAAAAATGTTATTATGTATTTTTTTTTGACTGTATCTGCAGTATCACCTACTTACAAACATATTTAAATACCTTACCTACATACAATTTCAAATCGGTTCTACCACTAGAAGAAGCGGGTTAAATTTACCTTGCAAGATTTAGGTACTACAGATAGACAGACGTCGGGCCGGGACAGGTACCTATCTAAATAAAACTCGAAGTTTACCGATCACACAGCTATACTTTGGCCTTATATTCCAGTAACTGGATTCCTTCAGTTAAAAACAGCTCTAGTTTTAAGTCGTTTTAATTAATCTTTACCTTCATGTGGAAGCAGCTTTAGGTTTAAATAATCGTGGATACAGTTTTACTATCAAGTTGCAGTTTTCGTTCCACTTGGCAGGCGCGTGAGAGTGAATGGCAAGATTGGCGAGTCACGGGACCTCTCTGGGATGCCCTATACTACGTAGTGCAAAACTCGAACTTCGTATGTTGCCGTCCCGCTGACGCTTATGTCATTTGATACGCAAGTGAAAGGGATGGTGCGACACGAACTTCGATTCTCGAGTTTCGTAGTAGCCCCTCTGACCACGCGATTGTTCATACGATGACGTGTTCACATATCAATTTTTTAATTTCTATTAAATCACTTTACAACCGTCAGTTGACTAATGTATTCAATTATTGATATTGATATTGATATTTATTTATTTGGCAAAAATACTTATTACAATAATGTTACAATTTTCCGTCAGACACCAAACTAGGCTGAGCCTGTAACTTGGTAGTCTGCGAATGTGAATACAATTAGCTCTATAGTGTCACCAAAAACTATTACTGTAGACCTTATGAAGCTATTATAAGACTCAAAACTACTATTTGCCCTATATTTATCGCCAAATTGTTTGTTGGGTCATCATCAGCATCATCATTTCAGCCGAAAGACGTCCACTGCTGGACATAGGCCTCCCCCAAGGCTCTCCACTCAGGCCGGTCTTGTGCTCTTCGCATCCACCGCGATCCCGCGATCTTAGCCAGGTCGTCGCTCCATCTGTTTGGTGGGTATATATATATACAGCGTGGATATCCAATACGAGCAAAGAATTAAACCAGACGTAGGGTTTAGTGGCGTAATCATTAATTAACGGCATATTTTAAGTTACACTTAATTGAAAACCTGTAATTATTTTTTTTTAAATTACCGAGCAGCAATGTAACGCAAACATGTAATCCAAGTAGCTATCCAAAAATGGCTCTTCGTGGCTTGTGGTATTAATTGTTTACAAACCGTTACCTAACTGCTTTTTCGATAAAGACTCGTATGAATTAGTCTAGGGGGTGGAAGGAGACTGGTCCAGACCGGGATACATGGAACCGTAGGCACCTTTATCTTTGCCGGCCAGTGGGACAGTTAGACTCTTAATAATTACTAAACAAATAAATACTTAACTGCACAAAAAAATCACACATTCATAATGTTGTGTGGTTATTTCGCTAGCCTACACCACTTAGATTATTGAAATACTTAAGTATTTGTTTATCAACAAGCGATTGACATTATGTCGTGCTATTTTAATCAGTCACGATAGCAATTAGTTGACAGCGTTGATATTGAAATCATAGAGAAAATTACCTTGACATGGAGTTAACCTTTTTTCATGAAATAATTCCACTTAATTTAATACATTTAATAAATAAAATTGCAGTCTTAATTATTTAATTTGGTAACTAAATTTAAATTTACATTAACTGAACTCTACAAAGTTTGATACGTATTACGTACACACTTGGTTTTAATAAATGTACCAAACTCTTTGGTAAAACTTAGTTTATTTAATTTCTTGTTTTATTTCAACTTTAACTCGACAATGTCAATGTTTCTGACAATGTCAGTCAGAAATCAGTCATTCTATTAAAATGCCCCATACCACCAATTTTAGTGCCCCGGGATTAATGGACATGATTTTATTTTATGGTGAAGCACATCAAAATGGCAGAAGAGCATTGGAAGCATACAGAGAGCGTTTCCCAAATAGTAGAGTGCCAAGTACCTAACGCTCGAGTGATTGTAAACGCGTTACAGCGAGCGCGTGAAGGTTTGCCTGTCACAGGGAGGGTGGAGGGAGCAGCTGTTAACTATGAGCATCCAGTTGCATTACATAACCGGATTCTTCGTCATTTTTCAACTGACCCAGAAAGTAGTACGAGAATAGCTATGATAAACAACCTATGATATCCGTGGAAAAGCTGAAGGACAAGATAACAGAAGTGTTTCAAAAACTCAGGGACACTACTGATCTTTACCACGTTAGGCAGTCCATTAAACGACGCTGCGATACTTGCGTTCAATTGCAAGGAAGACACGTGGAGAATCAATACCTGAGGCGGACATACCGGCGAGATTAAATTTTTTGACTGTATGTAAATAAATCGTTTCTTGTAGCCTATTTTCTGTTTTACTTCATGATTTAACATCTACACCATTAGGTACTTTGTAAAACACGCATTTCATAACATCTAACTCAATTGACAAGGACATTATGAGATACGAGATAGCTTTATTAACTAGGCGTTTTAGACATTTCAGAAATTGATAATTAAACAGCTGACAAACTGTCAACGAGCCTTAACTTGAATATTTTGCATTACATTGCGGGCATTTGCGGGCTCAATTATTTTGTATGGTTTAATTTTTTGTTTTAATTTTAGATAAAAGTTATTTAAATATACTTACTAGGTCGTGTACTAACCACCATTTAAAAATTTGCTCGTATTGGATACCCACGCTGTATATGTATGTAGATGAGATATGAATTAAGAAATAAATCGATAATCCTTTAAGCCACAGATTACCCAGATTATATAGGGTATATTACTGGATTAGGGGCCTTTAGGCATTTGGTTTATGAAGTTAATTTAGAAGCGTGAATATAGAGGTATGAATTAATTTTCCTAGTCATATAGTACCTGCGCTGCCTTGTAACATATCTCGAGAACAGTTTGATTCATATTCATAATACTGACAAGATCTCATTAAATGCTGTTCTAACTTGTATCATTGTCATAGTGATATCAATCACAATGATCAGGCAGACAATAGGGGCAAACTAATCGTTTTAAGTACTAATGAGCCTATTTGCGGAACATTGTCTGAAGAACTTGCTATAATTTTCACATCACTATCAATATAAAGCATTAATCATAGGTACTTTTTCAAGGCTCTCTTTATGAGCATGTCATTCTCATAAGTTACAAGATGAGATGACACGTTTTCTTTACGTTCCACTCTTCCCCTGATGTCTCACTCACTGCAGGCTCCAACTGGGCTACTACAAAATCGAAAATCGAAGTTCGTATCATACCGTCGCGCTGATGCTTAAATTATTTAATACGTGTGAGAGGTACGGTATGACTCGATCTTCGATTTTCGAGTTTTGTAGTAGCCCTGCAGGCCACTTTTCTTGGCTTGGGATCTATTTCCTCCGCGGATTCAGTGCGTATTGGAAACATAGCAGACATCATTCAATTTCTTCAAAATTAATTGATACATCGATCAAGAGCGCGCTCTACACTGCACTACAAACGTGTTCTTTTTGCCGTTTTTTGCTCAATATTAGTAGCGGCAATAGGTAGAGCTTGAAATATTCACAGAATATTCACTTTGAAAATAAATAATTAAATAAAAATAAAATAAATATTTAAGGGGGCCCCATACAACAAACAACAAACTTACGTGCGTTTTTGGTTTTGTAGATAATGGTACGAAACCCTTCATACGCGAGTCCGGCTCGCATTTGGCCGGTTTATAGGCTTCCTATAACTGGGAACCCTTATTGTTCTACCGTATCCGGGCTTAGCTTTTTCTCCTTAAACACCTAGCTTCTATATAATTTACCAAAGTTACTAAATTATCATGATTATCAAACAATCCTATAACCGCAACAACACGCTCACAAATCATTATATGGATATTTATCATTTGTTCTGGTTAGTTTACCTTGCTCGAGTTGCAAAATGTGCCCATGGCAAGGCATCCCAGTCGATTACACTCAAGAATACAGATAAACCTCCTAATATGCTATTTTGGACATTAAAACCACGGATTATAAACCTAGTTTGATACAATCTAACCTCCTTCGTGACAATATTTCTAGGACGATACAATGAAGGTATGAAATGTTCAAATATGGGGAGCAGTTGAAGATTGCTTGCTACATTTCAATGGACATTCACTTTCAAGCCGCGAACGGACGGACGGGCGAAACTATAAGAATAAGCGCATCAATTCAGAAGGGTTACCTAACTACTCCAAAATTCTAAATACCTAGTTCCTATGTAACCGCCCCTCTCACTCTTCTGTTAAATAGATACCTAGGTACAATTAGCATAAGCGGGAAGGCACAATATGCACTTCGAAAATCGAACCGTCATGGTAAAAGCCTATCTAGAACATTTACATCGATATGGCTAACCTTTTTTGTTGCGTTTGTAATCAGGACAAGGTTTGTGTTAAAGAAAATGTTTAAGAAATTATACACCCATGAAAAGCCGGGACGGGCAAAATACCCAGACAATCTAGGATACTTTGTATATAGCTCGCATAAAACGGATCACAATTCTATGGTAGGTACACCTTATTACCTCACAAACGTCGTGGAGTATCATTATATGTATTCTGAAACTAGGTTGTATCCCTTCAACATGCAAATAATACTTCGTAGGCGTGGGATGCGCGTAGGCATCTCATTGTTAGCTTTGTTCGCGTGTTTTACGTATAACATTATTTTAATGTTGACGTTGCACATTTTAAAATAACGGTCAAGGCCACTGTTTACTCTAGTTTTAAGTGCATCTGTTTTTTGGTACCTATGTTTACTTATTAAGTTGTCAAACAGCTGACACGTCGAGGTAATTTTTACCAACGTTATTTTGATTAAATTTTGTAATTAACAAGTTTGTAAAATCGATAAATCTATTATGATAATTTCTCGTAATAGCGAATATCGCATAATTTTCGTAAACTGTATCACAGGCGTTACTTATCACCGCGCAGACTGCGTTTAGTGGTATGAGACATGCAGTTGTTGTCAAATACCGAACGGACAAGCAGATGCGACGATCATAATTATTATCAATCCGTTCTGAAATGCGCTTCGTTTGAGTTCTTCGTTAAACAAAACTGTTAATAATTGTTTTTATTGGGTTAAATAATGGGCCGCATGCATACTACTCGATAAGTAATTAAAAAATTCCCGTGTTACAATAAATTTATCCCAAATTTACGACGTGTGTCTCTACCAGTGGCGAAGCGTCCATAGAACCCTATTACCATCGGCTTGCCCAATATTTCCAAAATAAGACTAGGACATAGTCCGTACATGCGCTACGCCACTCTATACATACATGTTTATTAAGGTCAATTTTCACCCATTTCTAGGAAATATGCAGTTTGGATGTCAACGCAAGTGATACAGTCAACAAAAAGTACAGTGAGCAACGCTTCAGTTAAAAATATATCCTTACCGCTGATTTTTACAAACAAAAAATCTACAATTGAACGGAACGGAATTAAATGTTAAGATATTTTGACCATTCTAATCGAGTTCTCTAACGACACTGGTTCAGTTCTATGTTAACATTATTATCATTTATTTGCAATACTAAACTACACTGTTATTCTGCATAACGATCCGTGCCTGATGTATTTTGTTCGTCATTTATGGTGATGGATGATGCCGTCACAATATCAAATTATGTTCATACACATGTCCATGAGGATATAGCTAAGTGTGTTTATTTGTTTTGCACGTTTTTTATGTTATGCTTTATGCTATTGACCTTATATCTAAGCTGACTGATACAGGGGGGCTTTGTAAAGCTGCTGATACCGCTTAGGTATAAGCTCTGTCAAGAACAAGATCTTTAATAACGGTTCTCTATCGATTGTCCGAAGAATTTATTTCTGTAAAAATGTTTTCTTCAGAATGGATATTAAATAGTTAATCTAACCTAAAATATTACAACCAAAGATGACATTAAAAAAAAATCTTGAAAACAGCACGATTCTACATATTTTATAGCAAACGATGTTGTGGCAAGTGAAATTATGACAAATGAAATTATGATAAGTAACACCTAGCCTAGTGCTGAAATCATCCAGAGCATTTTTTCCGAACCTCGAATCCATAGAGGTAAACTGTGTTTCGTGAAACAAGATGCTGCCACAGAATCGTTACAAATGCGACGGAACAGTCGCACTCCACTTGTTTTTAGGGTAAATGTCAACTCGACAATTGTCAGGGGCTAATTCCAAAAAAGTTTGTATTGTGATTATAGCTTAAACATTACCGTATGTTAAAATTAATTCCGAAACTATATAAAAATGCTTCGTCATGTTTAAACTTAAACTCGGCATCGTGGCACCTACGCGGCTTCCTCACTTTCTCTGTACTTTGAACTAAGTAACGATTTACTTAGAGCGTGTCCGGTCGCATAATCATCTGACATGGTATATTTATAGATATCTAAATAGGGTATTGGACACCACCAATCAGTTGGCAATTTTATGGACTATCTAAACGCGATTCCCCCATAAATTTGGTATGGTAGATACTTAGCAGTAAATTGAGATGTCACTTGTCAGCCAATGTAATTTAATTTACTAACTAGAAAATATTTATTGAAATAAAAATTACTTTAGAAATAAAACGTAGGTAAACTGCGTAATGAGAAAAATTAAAAAAAATAAACCATGTCGGAAGGTACGAGTATATTAGAACTCTCCAGTCCTATATTCGGACCTCCAGTTTACAAGTCCATAATAATTTCACAAAAAAAAATACTAAAATAATATTAATGTCTTTGAAGGAATTGTACTGGGTGTTTTTGATTAGTGATTACGAAAGTACTTAAACTTTTAACTTTATCGATGGTACTACCATGGAAGATGACTTGCAATTAAATCCAATAAGTACGTCGTAATTCGCTTCTTAGCAATTATGCTCGAAAGCTCCGACGTAGATAACTATTTCGTCAATGACAATCAAAGTGTTGTCACTAACGTCCTTCATGGATCCCGTGATTCACTTTCGTGACCGTCTCTGAAGTAACCGAACTGAGTTCGTGACAAAATCGAAACATTGTAGTCCTATCAATAGGGATTTTTAAATGAGGACTCTCACAATACCTAATTCAGACTTAATATGACATCTTTATTTTTAAGCGCATGTTTGTTCTTCTGTATACATTTTGATTCAGGGTCACCAAATTTTCATGTTTTTGCATTTGATTTGATTATTATAATAATATGAAAAATATATAATATAGGTATTATATCTCGCTGCGTGTAGGTACTTATTTTTTATACTCATGTACTTTCCTTATCTGTTTCCGGCCTAAATTAGTACCTAAGTATTGCATACACTGTGTTACCAAAGCCTTGGTAAGTATTATTACTGGGGTAGGTACAGTCAACTACAAAAAGATCGACACGGCCAGAGTTATAAAAATATGTATACACTACTTTATTGACTTAATATTAAGATCTTGTTACATATTTTTGTAACTTTAGCCGTGACGACCTCTTTGTAGTTGACTGTACCTAAATATTTAAAAAAGCTACAGAAGCTCAAAAACAACTAATAATAGGAGATTGTGCTATACAACTTTACGTTACACCATAAATACAGCGGCGGCCTTACCCATTGCGAGGCTCCGGGCGGCAGGTCTTTGCGAGGCCCTTTGTCCTTCATGAAAAGTATGTGATGCGAAAATATAGTTAAATAAATCTATATATTTTTAATTTGCTTGGGTTGTTACGCGAGCCCCCCCCCCCCCCCCCCACCGCGCCACCCCCTAAGGCCGCCACTGCATAAATATTTATTTTAATTGTAGTCAGTACTTTTTTGGAGCCCCTGCAGGAAGCTCAGCGGAGCCCACACTTTGAGAATGGCAGATCAGTAAAGAAAGGAGATAAGACGCCCAGTGCCGCAAACTCGGTCCCGATCGAGAACACAATTGGGATGTCCCAAAAAAAATAACCTATACTTTTCATCTTATTTTTGGAAAGAATAGGATATTTTAAGATACCTTTTTCATCGATTTTGAATTTGGATGAGTATTTAATTTTTTATATTTTTTTTACGAAATAAACTGGATGACGTCACAGTGAGACAGCCACGTTTCATTGCCTAGAAAAATTCAGTTTGTACATAACATAATCTGTGGCATTACTGAAAGTCAAGTGACAGTCAACAATCATACAAGCACGGCACGGTCCTAAATGAACCATGACAAATAGTTTCATTTATTTCTCTTCTTTTAGCTTCGATTATTCGTAGGTTTGTTTAATGGTGTGATAGTAAATACATATTTTTTATTAAAATCTGATATTTAAATTATTTTATATTCACTTTTAACGTAGTTATTTAATACTTTTATTTGTGAAAATACATTGGTAATACTCGTATACATTTCGGAGTTTATGATAAAATGACAACTGTTTAAAGCCGAATGCGCATCATGTGATTAAATTTCCATCTTTGTCACTCTTTGCTATTATAAGCAGGACAGCAACATTTCAAACTGTCAATTTGCTTTAAAGTGTAGACTTTCCTTTAGACCTGCATTTGTGACGTAGCACTGCAGGGGTCAAATGAAGGTAATTACTTAAATTTTATTTATTTAATTCAGATTATCATATTTTTGGAATCTGATTTCTGAAAACGCTTCACAAAGCCTATTTCTCCAAATGGTTTTCGATTTATTATACTTTGTAAAAAATTGGGACATCCCAATTTAGTAATCCTAAACGATCGCGAAACGGCGGGTGAATCGGATAATTAGGAGCGTTTGTTCACAGTCACGTTCTATGTAATGTAAAAGCACCTTTTGACAATTACAAATTCACTGATAGATTACCTCCGGAGATTAAGAGAAGTTTCCCTGCCGGCCGCGCGGCCGCGTTAAGTATTCGTTTGGGATATTGCTGTCTTTATCGCTCATGACATAAGCGCTCGCACCCCCTTGCACATCCCTTCCCGCTTCTCCGCTTCCCGCTAAAATATATCGAGATAGCTTGTAGGCTTTTCAAGATTTGGGCGGTTGAATTTTGGGTTTCGTTGTCCTCATATTATACGAAAAGTATAGCACAGAAATCAATGATATTTTACAATCAAGAGCTTCATTATATTTTCTATGCCTGTGGTTTTTCGATTTTTTAAAAATGCTTTAATAGTCTGTAATTCTCGTGCAAAGTTGACATCTTTTTTTTGTCGACTTTTGAGCTTCTGTAATTTTGATATTACACATTTATATGAAAATCTGAAAACCACAGGCATAGATAATTACGTCTAGTCCATACTTACCAAATTTCATCTACTTCTGTTGCCTAGTTTTCAAATGAGACGTTTGTATGGAGAATGGAACGAAGAGACTTCTCTTAACGACGAGCAGATTTACCGCGTTCGCGTACAATGAGCTCAATTGATTGTGCCGCGGCTTGATTAATTTAATTCATTGCTTTTTTTCATTTTATTCACATATCACATCCGTATGCTTTGTCTTCAGGGCTACATTGCATTATTGTGATGTCTCACCTTGGTGTAATGCTCTACTCTTATGGCACCATTAGAGGCGGCAAAGTTAACGGCGATCGTTACAGCACCATTTGTTGAGTCTGCTCCGCTCATCCCACCATTCTAAGGTCAGGGTTGGGTTTCGACATTTCTCTCGCATAGCTGTCATTAAAACGCATGTAGTTTAAAACAAGAACACGCATTGTGGTGATGCCTTGTACAAATTACAGGTGTTATGATTGTTACCGACGTTTAAAACTATATTAAGCGGCAACGTACTATTACGCTGGATAATTTTGAAGTGTTTACCTACGGCCAGCTTAATTATTTCAATTGCTCCTCAAGACCACCTGTTCTGTAGAGTTTAGGTGTTTATTTTTACAAGGAATCAACGATTCTACTCTTCATTTTTCACCTACTGATTCGAAAACTGAACTTGTCTCTATGTAAAGTCAGTCGAATATGTCCATAAATAAAATTATCACAATGACTCATAACTGATCTGATGATAATACGAAGCTCACTGGTGTCCAATGATGTGGGCGTCGTAGGATCTGATCATTGTGGCTTTCTTTGAAGGATACAGTCCATCAGTGGATATCTCTCGGCTGTCGATGATGATGATTAATTGATTATTATCCAAATACTTTTTATCGGGAAGGTCTCTGACCACCAACTGGAAACCGGATGTCGACTTAATTGTTATGTTATGGCCCAATATTATGATTCTGGTGTAATTAACAACGACTAATAACGATCCATTTATAGATCCAATAAAATAAATAGTGTTTGCTCAATCTACAACCGATCCATCGGCAGTATTTACATTAGAATTATTGTGCATTTTTGTACAAGGAAATTTCAGTTCCTTGACAAATAGCCTTATTTGTTCATCATGTAGGATTTTTATTAAGATGTCATCCAATTGCTTTAATTAATTTATTATAATTTTATTAATTTTGTTTTTTTTTTTATTCAATTCTCTGATTTTATCAAATTATGTAATAATAAGTATAAAACACGGAAGCCGTTTTATGCAGTCTATTCCTCTATAAATAAGTTACAGTAATTACAGAAAGCAAAGAATGAAAATTATCATAAAAAATAATTCCTACTTACCTATATTTGAAAAAGTCTACTTTCAAGGTTATTATCTATCTCAAAAGATAGGTGTTAGTTTTTCATATTATTATTAAAACACAATGACATCCCACTAATATTATAAATGCGAATGTTTGTAAGTCTGTTTGTTACTTTATCACGTCTAAACCGCTGAATCGATTTAGATGAAATTTAGTATACAGATAGTTTGCGTTCCGGGGAAGGACGTAGGATAATTTACATCCCGGAGAATTGCATAGTTCCTGCGGGATAGTGGAAACCAAATTCTACGCGCACGGAGTTGCGCGGAGTGCAGTATGTAATTCCGAGGCTGGACTAGCGCTGTTATTTATCGTATAGTACCTTATCCTACGCTACATTCTGTTGAAATGTATGACTATTTTTCGTTATTTACAGTGTTTCAGAAGTTTTTGTACCTATATTAGCTTGGGGTACAGTCCGCCCCGGGTGTCACCCACTTCAGTAGTGCCACCTATGAAAAATCCTAAAACGTGTTCCTATTTGCATATTATTATAATAGTAAGTTTTTTCATTCGAGTTTTGAGGTGGCACCTACAATATCCGCCCTGGATGCCACCCATGCTAACTATGTATACGCCACTGTGTATAGGTACCTAAATAGGTTTAGAATCTTTTTTTTTTTCGGGAGACCGTTCATGTAGATGCAAAAACTTGAAATTTATTATTATGGAGGTCCTTAAACCAATGACTGTATGAGCAGCTTTGGGTAGGTGCAAATTAAGAACCAAAGAGTTTAATTACGGAAGCGGTCTCAGTGCCATTAGGTTTTACTACTCGAGATAACATTGACTCTAGGAAGGAATGATGTGGTCAAGTTGAAAAAAAACGTGTTTTGCCCAGCGATTCATATACAAAAGAAAAAATCTTTGAGGTTTTAGCCTTTTGCATAGACTGGGCAGCAGTTGACGTGATTAATAAAAACGTATTATAATTACCTATAATATATAGGTCCTATATCATCATCATCATCACTCCAACCTACACTGACACGTTATGGCGTCAGTGTAGGTCACAACTAGCAAAACGATAAAACTTTATTAGGTACTTAGCTTAGCTTACTCTTTTGTCTTTAGCAATCTAATATCTACATTCTAATTACAAACATTAAGCTCTTAACCAATCCTCAGTAACGACTTAGGACTTAAAATTTAACGAGCATTCATAGTTCACAATGACAAATCATCGGCTTCACAAGCCAGGCAAACTGAAAGCGGAAACCGTAATTCAATCTTCAGTCGCAACTTCCTAATAATGCGATGAGAAATGCAAAATCATCAATATACAATGCAAAATCCGTCTGAGCTGTAGTCGAGTCACATGATGTAGTGCCAGCATTGTGCGATTCGCGAAACGGTTCACATTGTGATGGCTAACAAAGCTTGCTATGTATTTCTGCTGGCGCTTTCCTACTAGCCTATAATATGTGGAACTGTACGAGTAGATATGCCATTATTACATGATTGTTGTCACCCGTCCTCTCCCATTTCTTAAATATACAAAAATAGGACGGTAATATGCAATCGTGTAATATAAATACTCCCTCGTTTAATGTTTAGTAATAATTTCGACACCCTTTGATGAATGTCACGCCCCCTTACAACCAGTTGAATTTGATAATACAAGATGATATATTTTATTTTCACAGTGATAAGTTTTGCAATGTTGGTAAGAACATAAAAAGTCTTACTAGACATTAATAAAATATATTAAATTATTATATAAAATTATTTGTCAAAATTAAAACAATAATAAATAACATTAAGAAAACAATTATGAATACAATAAAAAAAAATATATAAAAAAGTATAAATTATAAAATAAAATAAAATGAAAACTACTCAATACCCGTTCGCATCGTACTTGGCCCAATCGTACCCATTACCCCAGTGGCATTGCCCCGTTAAGTATGGCCAACTAGACCCGCTGGCCTAAGTACTACCCGGAACGGGGGTCACCTCCTTTGTCCCTCATCCTGCGCCCCAACTCCCAAACCAACGACCTGGCGTCCACCCCCCAAGGGCCAGCCTTCTCGACCGCAAATGGCACAAAGTCGTAGTCGTCAAATAATGTGTGTCGTTTATTTATCATCATAACGGTGGGGAAGTACTCTATTGTGTGAAGTGCTATCAAATTAAAAGTAAGTATATAAATATCGCAGATACTTTGCACTAAACCTAAAATTGTACTTTCATGAAGCTATCGCATTCGACGTAGTAATTCATAGAGCTGCAATGCAAAGCGTGGCTGTCGTGGTCCAAATAGTATAGGCTACATTATGTGCATGGCTTCGACAATTAGCTAAGTATAGTATCTGCTAGATTACTGTCAGTCCATTTAGATTCAACGGCATAGTCTCACGCGCTCTTACAACACAATGTAAGGGGATTGGTTGGACGCCACTGTGCGTCTGACGAAAGCACAGGTTCACCTGTAAGCGGTATAAGTAGTTCTTGAAATTGGTGCTTGTCCATTTGAAGAGCTTCGTAATTTACGTTCTGATTCGGAGCGATTTTGTTTCAAGACTGTTTTAATTTTTGTGATGGAAGTTAATGATCGAATGGTTTTCAACCGACCTAAAAAAAAAGGAGAAGGTTTTCAATTCGTATGTTTTTTTTTTGTTTCAGTTGTTACGCGATAACTCCGCCAATACTTCCGAGGATTCTTTTCTTTCTTAAACGACATACTTCCGAGGTGGCTCCATTGTCACCAAGTCAGGATCTGATGATAGGATCTTAAACAAATCGAGGGCAACCCTCAAATTTTAAAAGCACACCTACAGCGATTTTAGCATTTTTAACACCAAGTCAAGTATTTACATTCAGAAAGTACCATTTGGTAAACTGGACCTGATGAAGAAGACTATGGGTACCGATACTCGTTATAAAATAATACAGTACCTCCATATGGACGTCGTCTGCACCTTCGACTTCGCCCGGAACCTTGAGTCGTCAAATACGGGGTGTATTTCAGATCGGAAGCTAAGCTGAATTCGACCATTACAATACATGTTTATTGCATTGAAGTGCGTCCCTTATCACAACTGCGAAGTAAATAGCAAAGTATCGACTCGATATCGACTGGTTAGATCATTTTCCCAAAATCGTAATTTCCTTGTAGCAAAATTTCCGTTCGCAGATTTTCCTAAATGCTTTTTTTCCCAATATGCTTTTTACAATATGCTTATTTTCACGTAGCGCTTTTTCCTATTGTTCATTTACACCAGCCGTATTTATTCCATAAGTACATGATTTTTCCATTTGCAGATTTTCCTAATACCCAATTTTATCACGCACAAATATTTCTAAGGGCATTTTTATTCTACAATCGAAATTTTTCTTTTAGACGTTTTCTCCCACTTTGTTTTACACACGCCTAATTGTATCTACGTTCAGTGGACTTTAGCTCTTCGACGAATTTCCGTAGGTATTCCAGATTCTATCGCACAAAAAGAAATTCCAAACATAGCTCGATGAGCGTCTCCAACTTTTACAGTACCGACACGACATCACACCCTTCATAGATCACACCTATTTATTTTCATTATGGCCAGTACATTTGTAGTCCCCGGGACTCCACAGAAACACACTTTGAGAATAGCTGTCCTGGGCCGTTATATTGCAATGCCAAAGCATTCAAGTGTTACCTAAGTGACTAAGTCTAAATCTAATCACACTGGTGCGTAGGTTAACAAATTAATTATTTAGATGTCAGGATGTCACCGAGCTGAGGCAAATCTTAAGCTTTCAGCTGGCTGGTAAATGTGAAACGATAAATTAAATTTAATACACATACATAGGTACATAATATAGGTGTATACTTATTATGCGCTACCCATGAATCACTCAGCCTATATATTTGATTTGCATTGATTGATGTAGCGCAAGTTCTTACGAGTAGAACGAAAAAAATCACCATTCATTGGAAAATGGTTCAAATACGTTTAAATGATAAATAAACGACACACATTATTTGACGACTACGACTTTGTGCCATTTGCGGTCGAGAAGGCTGGCCTTTGGGGGGTGGACGCCAGGTCGTTGGTTTGGGAGTTGGGGCGCAGGATGAGGGACAAAGGAGGTGACCCCCGTTCCGGGTAGTACTTAGGCCAGCGGGTCTAGTTGGCCATACTTAACGGGGCAATGCCACTTTGAGAACCTGTGGACACTTTCCCCACCGCGGAAAGTAAGGGCTGATTCAACTTTATCCATAGGGAGAAGAGTCACATGGTCCAATTTTCTTTAGGTTTTTTTTGCAAATCATCATGTCAGCCTAAAGACGTCCGCTGCTGTTCATAGGTCTCCCCCAAATAAAACATTAAAACTTACCTAATTATTGTAAAATAACATTAATCAAATACAAAACCAATTTACCTCTTTTGACGCAGAAAGATATTAATTTAATTAAAATCAATGAGTTATTGGTTGAATTCACAAACTGACAACAAAATTTATCTTTTAAACCAACACGCAGTTATATTAGTACGTCTAATTAAAAATTCAATCGGACGTGTCGATAAAAAAAATAAGAGCGAGCTTGAGGAATTAACTTCTTATGCCAACACCATTATAATTGAAGCCCCATCAACATAACTGACCCTGTCAGCCACATCAACGAACTGACAAACCTTGAATCACTTGTGGATTATATTTTGTTTATCATTCATTTCATTCAGTAATAATTGTATGCGTTTGTGAATGAGATCATCCACGCATACTTACTAGAAGGATGTCTGTCCTGCTAGTGATTGTTTTGTAGGACATCGGAGATTTTGAATTGGATTTTGTGTGGGCGGCTCTTAACCTCGCGTCGCGAGCCAAATTCAATTAATCCATTTAATTGTCCTAAATATTGTGTTATTTTTTATTTTAAATATTCTTCACTTCTTAAAATATTACTTTAGTCCCTGCATATCGAGACTAAAGCTCCTTTTTAGGGTCCCGGAGCCAAAATGGCAAAAACGAAACCCTTATAGTTTCGCCATATCTGTCTGTCTGTCTGTCTGTCCGTCCGCGGCTTTGCTCAGGGACTATCAATGCTAGAAAGCTGTAATTTTGCACGGATATAAAGGTAAACTATGTCGACCAAATAGTACAACTAAAAATTCAAAAACAATTTTTTTTTAGGGTACCTCCCATAGACGTAAAGTGGCGGTGATTTTTTTTTCTGATCCAACCCTATAGTGTGGGTTATCGTTGGATAGGTATTTTAAAACCATTCAACTTTAAAGTGCAAATTTTCATTAAAATCTATTGTTTTATTTATTATTAGGGCGCAGGTTTCCTTTCAATTAAAATGTTATCACTGTATTTAATCTTTTATTTATTCCCAAACAAATTACAAAAGCGGAGAGATACATATTTGCTTTATCATAGCGGCACCGATTCTGACAGACTACTTTATTTTTTAATATTATGACAGCTGCGCTACCACGAGCTTTTATTTGGTGCAGTACTACTATTGGTTCTCATTCGATATTAAGAAAACGTTTGTGTTGTATTTTCAACACTCTTCCTCAACACAATCGTTTTCTTTTGGTACAATGCGTAATTTATCTACTAAGTTTGCAAATATTTGTCTTCCTAAAGGCTTAGTAAAAATATCTGCTAACTGTTCTTTAGTACTAATGTATTCTATGTTGACAATGTTTTCTTCTACCTTTTGTTTAATATAATTATATTTAACATCAACATGTTTTAGCCTTTTCTGATCTGTATTTTTAATTGCCTTTATTGTACTTTGATTATCCTCATAAATTTTTACATTATCAATTTCAATATTTAAATCAGCTAACAATTTTAACATAAAAGAAGCTTCCATGATCGCTTCACACAGGGCTACAAATTCAGCCTCTGTTGTGCTTAAGGCAATACTGCTCTGTTTTCTAGACTTCCATACCACACTATTATTATAGATTTTAAAGAGATATCCAGAGGTTGACTTTCTATCATCGGTTCTTGCAAAGTCAGCATCTGCATATCCTATCAAAGGTTCACTCAAATCATCTTTTGTGTACAGTAATGAATAATTCACAGTTTTCTTAACATATCTTAATATTCTTTTTAAAGCACGCCATAATCCTGCATTGGGCTTAGATTGAAATCTACTCAAATAATAAACAGAAGCAGCTAAATCAGGTCTAGAGCCCACAGTGGCATACATAAGTGATCCTATTAAAGATCTACATTGGTGTTCAAAAGTCAAATCAACAGTTTCATTTTCATCAAATTTAAAATTTACATCCATAGGTGTGTCACAGCCCTTACAATTTTCCATATTGAATTTCTTAAGTACATTTTTTAGATATTTAGATTGGTCTATTGAGATGCCTTTGGAATGTTTTTGAATTGATATACCTAAATACATTAAATTATCATTTCCCATGTCTTTCATGCGGAACTGGGTTTTCAAAAAATTTTTTACTGACTCTATATCTTTCAAGTTGTCGCTGAGGATCAATAAGTCGTCTACATATAAAAGTAAGTATAAATTCCCTTTGGTAAACAAGCAATAGTCATTATCTGATCTTTTAAACCCATATGAAATAATTGTCTCATTAAATTTTTCATACCAATATTTTGGTGATTTTTTCAATCCATATAATGATTTCTTAAGCTTTAGTACATAGCCATCCTGTACAGTCATTCCCTCTGGAGGTTTAAGGTACACATCCTCATCTATACGACCATATAAAAACGCTCCTTTCACATCCATCTGGTGTATATGGTAATCTTTCCTGGCAGCTACTGATAACAATGTCCTCAGTGTCTGAAGTCTTAAAACCGTGAGTATACATCTTCAAATTTTTCTTGCTGTTGGTATCCTCGAACTACTAGTCTTGCTTTACAAATAGCTTTGTTTCCTGTATCCTTTCTGGTAAACACCCATTTTGCATCTAATATCTTCTTATCTGGTCTTGGTACTATTTCAAAAGTCTCACTTTCTTTTAATACTTTCAGTTCTTCAAATACCGCTTTCTCCCAGTCCCTTTTATCTTCTCTCTCTTGAATATCATTATATGTCACTGGTACTTCTTCATTGTAACCAGTAAGCAGGGCAAACATTGCTTCATCATTATCTTCTAAATCTAATACATAGTCTTCTTGCCATTTTGGTTTTTGAATCTTCCTTTTCTCTCTTCCTCCTTCATAGCTCTTCATTTCCATCTCTGGTTTACTTTCTTGCATTATTTCTGGTGTTTCTGTGTTCTTAATTTCTTCACACTCATTTTCTGTTCCGTTTAAATTTAATTTTTCATTTTCAGGTCCACGTTCATCTTCTGTCGCTTCCAAAGTGTCATAGTCCGGTATACTAATTGTCTTGTCCGATTTTGTAGGTCTCTCATCAAATACTACATTCCTTGCTGTTACTACTCTTTGTTTTTCCTCATCGAAAAGTTTATATCCACCAATGTTGTATCCTATCATGATCATCTTTTTGCCTTTGTCATCGAGTTTCCTTCTCAGTTCTTTTGGTACATGATTATAGGCAGTACATCCAAATACTCTTAAATTTGACACATCAGGTTTCTTTCCTTCCCATAGTTCACTAGGTGTTTTTTCTCTTCCTGTAACTGGACTTCTATTTGTGACATATGTTGAAAATAAAACGGCCTCACCCCAAAATTCTTTCTTCATTCCTGAATCTATTAATACAGACCTTGCTTTATCCATCAAGGTTAAATTCATCCTTTCTGCGACCCCATTCATTTCTGGATTGTATGGAACCGTATGCTGCATGATAATTCCATTCCGGTTACAAAATTCCCTAAACTCATCTGAAAGATATTCACGACCATTATCGATTCTCAGTTTTAACAGATTTAAATTAAAATGTTTAGTTACTACATTATAATACGTTTCAAACTTTTTGAAAACCTCAGACTTGCTTTTGATTAAGTACACCATAGCAAAGTGAGTATAATCATCAATAAAAGTAACAAAGTATTTGTTACCATCCCAAGTAACAGGCGAAATTGGTCCGCAGACATCTGAATGTACCAATTCTAACGGTTTCTTAGCTCTAGTTCCTAATTTATTGTATGGCTGTCTACGACTTTTCCCTAAAAGACACGGTTCACATAAGCTGTCATCAACAAATTTATTTTTTAATTCAGACAATCCATCTACCATATTTTTACGCACAAGTACTTTTAAATTTTGTGAACCCAAATGACCAAAACGTCTATGCCATAAACCAGTGTCAATTTTATTCATTAACTGGCAAGAATTGACATCACCATGACATTGAACAGTGTATAATGTTCCAGTACTATTACCAATCATTATTAAGCTATTGTAGTTATATACACGTACCTTTCCATTTGCAAACTCAACTCTTAATCCGGCTTTCTCCATTTTTGACACAGATAATAAATTTTTTCTTAAATCTGGAACATAATACACGTTTTTAATTGTACATTTATTTTCTTTCTTGCCTACTTTAAATATAACTTCAATATTCCCTATACCCAAAGCCTGTAAACATACATCATTTTTAGCCGCAGCTATTTTTCTCGGTACTTTCAATTCTATATAGTCTGTGAAATAATCCAATGAATTTATCAAATGGTCCGAGCATCCTGAATCAACACAAAATTCCATATAAGGTTGTTCACTTACATGTCCACAGAAAAATGCACTTAAATCACCACCTTCCTCCGCATAATTTGTACTTCCTTGTCCTCGTCCTTGGCTCGATCCTCGTCCCCTTCCTTGGTGCCATCCGCTATGTCCACGTCCTTGATTAAATCCAGCTCCTTGATTCCATCCACCACGTCCAAACCCTGGATTAGATCCGCTACCTTGATTATATCCATGTCCTTGATTATATCCATGTCCTTGATTATATCCATGTCCTTGATTATATCCACGTCCTTGATTATAATATCCACGTCCTTGATTATATCCACGTCCCTGTCTGCATTGAAATTTTCTGTGACCTGGCTTACCACAGGTAAAGCAATTAAATGCATTTGAACTACCTGGGCCAGTATGTTGATAACTGAATTTTTTCTGTTTTTCTTCCTCTGCCAAAAGTCTGTCCTTTACCATATTTAATTTTAAGTCACCTATAGTTTCTAGTGCTGTCACAACGGATTCATATGTTTTTGGCATGGATAATAAAATATAGTTAATCTTTTCCTCCTCCGATAGGTCCGATCCGGCCTCTTCCAGTTGTGTGGATATTTCTTGGATTCTTGTGAAGTGCTCCTTCAATGACGTTTTCTCGTTATATTTTAACTCGCTCAATTGGCGTCGTAAAAATAATTTGCTTCGGACTCCCTTTTCTTTAAACACCTCTTCTAAATTTTTGAACATTTTATAGGCTGTGTCTTTTCTCACATATTCCAGATGGCTGTCGGCCACCGCCGAAATTAAGATGGCCTGTGCCCGCGCCTCCATCTTCGAGTTCGATTCATTTTCGGAATATTTTTCTTCTAGTATTGCTTTGAGGCACATGTTTTCTTTTAATATACTCTTAATTCTGAATGACCAATTATTAAATCCCTCTCCCTCAAATTGCACAATGTTGTATTTATTAAAGTTTTCTTTGCTGTCCGCCATTTTTCTTGACCACTCCCGTACGACGACAAGTATATAATTTTTCTTCACTTATTATTCGCAGTATGCACATCTGGGCCCATAACTATTGTTTTATTTATTATTAGGGCGCAGGTTTCCTTTCAATTAAAATGTTATCACTGTATTTAATCTTTTATTTATTCCCAAACAAATTACAAAAGCGGAGAGATACATATTTGCTTTATCATAGCGGCACCGATTCTGACAGACTACTTTATTTTTTAATATTATGACAGCTGCGCTACCACGAGCTTTTATTTGGTGCAGTACTACTATTGGTTCTCATTCGATATTAAGAAAACGTTTGTGTTGTATTTTCAACAAAATCGAGCGTCTTCCCCCCCCTCTAAAATTTAAACCGGTGGGAGAAAAAATTTGAAAAAATTCAGGATGGTAGTCAGTATATCGAACTTCGAAGGAAAACTATAACGGCTAAGTTTGCTTGAGAGTTATTAGTAGTTTATGAGTAAATAGCAGCGTAAGGTATAAAATATACCTAAACTTGGAAGATTCCGTATAAAATACGAAATCCTTAGAAAAATATCACTTAGTTTTTTTGTAATGGCTACGGAACCCTATTTTGGGCGTGTCCGACACGCTCTTGGCCGGTTTTATTCTCTAGGGATTGAAGTTTTTTTTTATTTACTTTGGAAACCCCTAAACATTCAACACGGTGATTGTTAATGGCGGATTTTTAGGGCGTGGAAATAACCTCAAAATGACATCTGTGCAAAAATATAAAAAATACACGATTTAGTTTGGTGAAACAATTAATGATTACGAATATATATATATTATCGATTAAGTATATTAAAGATTAATTCATTTTAAGCATAGTCCAGTAAGTTTTTAAATTGTTTTCAATTTTGAAACTGTTGGCTAAAATATGTAAGTAAGTAAGCTTTTAAAGCGTCACTTCAAAAGCAACAAAAGAAAAGAAAAAAATCTTCACTATTAAATTCTGCGTCGAATGAGCATCTAAAACTTCAAATTCGGTTTAGTGGTACCTACAGCCGAAATCAAAATAGTATATTTTTTATCGAGGGACTAAAATAAGCCAATCCGAGGTGGTTAGCCACCCGAGCTTTAGCGAGGGTGTCTATTTATCCGAGGGTTTATATTGACTTTTAGTCTCGTGGTGAAAACTCTATTTTTCACTTCGATTGCGAGAAAAAATAGTCAGTTTAGTACAAAAAGATTTAATAAAAAAAAACTTTCTTGATTTCGGGCGGCAAAAGATTATCAATTATGTCTTTTGCTCTTTGCTCGACATCATAATTTTCATTATCACTTGATGCCATTGTGAGAATAATCAATTTATTTTAAGCATTTACGATTTACGCTCTACAACAATTTTAAAGTTTTCACCGTAAGTATTTTTTTCCAACCAGGCACAGATAAAACAAAATGGCATCGGCGAAATGGTCCATACACAAACGGAAAAATAGAATCGTGCCATCTTCTATGTAGAACTAAGACCACGTAGACTAAGAACGTAACATTTGCGTCACGAAAATGGTCCACACACAATCTTATTTTTTGCAAGTAACTGGCTGTTTGAGTTTATCTAAGCCACTCGAAGTAAATCAAAAAATTAATTACTTTTACTCCCTAGGGACTAAAGTACTCACTTTATCCCCGCCTTGTAAGGCTATATTGACCTACTTTTCGAGCATGAGAAGTGAAAATGAGCTTTATTGCTTTCAAGGTCAGTGTCTAAACTGCGATCCAGGCAAGTACCTACTTACCTAACCGCCTTCCGCAAGTTAACTGAATAGAAAAGTGGATAGGTAGGTAGTGGGTGGGTAGGTAAATGTAGGTGGTAGGATATTCCCTAACTACGTACCTACTTATGTTATCTTATATATAAAATTCTCGTGTCACAAAGTTCGTTCCCGTACTCCTCCGAAACGGCTTGACCGATTCTCATGAAATTTTGTGAGCATATTGAGTAGGTCTGAGAATCGGCCAACATCTATTTTTCATACTACTACGCGGACGAGGTCGCGGGCAACAGCTAGTAGAACAATAAAATCTGTACACCATGTCCATACAACAACAATCTTTTACAGTAAAAGCTGTGGTAAAAGTGTGGAGATATGTTTACTGACAAGATGATTCAACATTAATAGAGATAATAAATAAGCGGACATCGATTGCGTCATTTGTTATTTTTACCTTTCACCATCTTTCGCTCCGAGATTCTATAGGATTTGATCTCAATAAACTACTTCAGAGCGAAAGTATACTTGGAAATTTTAAGAAAGGCCCTTCATGCTTGTTGTTGTTGGTTGCCCTGAAAACCAGTGCCATGACTGAAGAAATTCAGACATCGGCATTTGCTGAGTGGCATCCATTTTGGTGCTTTGTTAACTACTGTTTCATTTAGATTAAGATTTCATGTACAAACTTTTTAACACCAAATAAATCTATTCTATTCTATTCTATTCTATTCTATTCTACAGTCAAAGTCAATACATATAATTAGATACGTTACCAAGACGTCAAATATATTTGTATAACTTTATGCCACTAAGTTTGTGGCTTATGCCTCCTCTACATATCGACGGATGCGTCGGCAGATTGTATCTGCGGATGCGTCCGCAAAGGTGTAGAGGGTGGTTTTTGCTTGTCTGTGGTAGGTATTTAACGTCGGCCGATGCATCTGCCACTCATCCGTTTGGTGTCGGTTTTTCGACACGGATCAAAGGGTGACAGCGCAAACGTACCGCGCCTGTCCACACGTCTGCCGATGTGTGGACGGATCGCAATTTATCCGAAGATATGGTTGCGGATCCATCTGCCGACGCATCCGTCGATATGTAGAGCAGGCATTAAAGCTGTACAGTTGCGGTTAATTATTTGACGCTATAGCTATAGCCCTCGAATGTTCACAAGCACTTACAGTACAGTCAGCGTCATAAATGTGATCACTTTTGTACCTTGTCACTTTAACGCCATGTTTGAAAAAAAAATAACCGAGCTAATTTTCTACCAGTATGAAGTCGGTGCCTCAGCACGAGCCAGCAGGAGTGGACCTATAGGTAGTCGCCTACCTCACCTACGCACTACTGGGCTTCAATCACTCCTGCTGGCTCGTGCTGAGGCACCGACTTCAGACTGGTAGAAAATTATTTTCATGGTTTTTGTAGTCGGTTAAATTTTTTGTTATACTTAATTTTTTTTCACTCTTTTTAGTGTAAATAATGTTTCATGTCAAGTGCTCGTCACTTTTTACAATAAATTGCTTTTCCCGGTGCAAAGACTTTCTTTATTGAGGAGTCCTGGTGCTTCGTCGCCCATTCTATTTCACCATATGCACATGCATTACGAGGAGCATAAATTGCTTAGCAACTGTGTTAAAGTAATTCAACCCATGAAATACTTGTTATTGAGTAGTAATTCCGATGGTCAACTGTGGTCTTCATCATCAGTTCCACTTCACCAAAATGATGATTTTCAAGAACAAATGCACGAGTTACTACTAAATAAGTATATCTAAATTACCATAGGCGGACTCCCTACAACATTTGAAGTTCCCTCGATTTCCTTAGGATCCAATCATCAGATCCTGATTTAGTGCTTATGGGACCTAATTAAAAGCAATCCTAGACGAACGCAAAAAAAACAAATCGGTTCATAAATGACGGAGTTCTGAGGTAACAAACAGAAAAAATACAACCGAATAGAACGCATCTGCAATACCCCTGGTGTTGCAGATGTTTATGGGCGGTGGTGATCTCTTACCATCAGGAGAGCCACTTGCTCGTTTGCCACGCTACTTTGTCCAGTCCTGTGCCAGTCTCATCCACAGCTTACCATGGCAGCCAACTGCCAGATCTCGTCCGCCCACTGGGCCAGCGCTCTGTCCACCTTTTTTCGAACGAATATAATTATCAAAATATTCTTTCCTCATTTCCAGAAAGTCAACGTGGCCAGCCTGTTCGTTTTCGCCGTACAATTCGCACACATATGCTGCACGCAATTCGCGTCTCATGTCAGCGTGAACACACCAGCACGGAGTTTCACCCACGGCGTCGGGGACCCGTTGCCTTCCCGGCGGGCTTATCAGGGCTCTAGGAATTTAAGAAGTATGTCTTACAGCCCTTATGAAGGAAGGTCGCAAATGGCTTTAGGAACTAACCCAATAAGCAAGGGCGTAGCGGGTAAGGGCAGGGTGAGCTGATTATCAGGAATAGACTCACGAATCTCAGCGTCCTGCAGCCTATACCTCAGTTCTCATATATATTCTTGGTGCTTATGAGCTGCTCCCCTTTTAACAGAAACCCGGCTGCGCCCTCGTTAATAAATTCTGTTGGGTATAAATAAATACGACAACTATACGCCAAGCCACCCATTTGATCTGGCCATATCTCTATGTATTTCGCGTTTCGTGTAGGTATCTAGCAAATTGACACAATTTCCAATTTTTACTCCAAACTCATTGAAATGAAAATAAATAAATGGTTCTCTGCCTTCTCTCTGAACTCACGAATTCCAACTGTTTCACTTGCCAAACTGTTTCGTTTGCCGACTCGAGATTTTCTCTGAAACTATTTTTTTTTCGTAACTTTCACATAACAAACTTAACCTAACCTACTGTGTTCTACAAAAACATAAGAAAATACACTGACAAAAATTGTTGTTTTCGAAGAAAATTGAGAGTTACAAAATGAAACGAAACCGTGGGCAAACAATAAGTCTGCGAAAAGGCAGAACTCGTTAATGCCCAAATTAACAGAAAGACATTGTGTTTTAGGGCCTCCAGTACGGCACAAGCAGCGCAGCGGTGGCTACCCCCGTATTCAACCTTCTATTCCGTTCACCGACGAAGAGGTTCGAGGCAGCGGTATCAATTCGCTGCCGTTTCAGTACGACAGTAATATGGGTATAGTGTGATTGGTAATTACTCCGAATCATCATCATCCCCAGCCCGGATATAGCGAATTGCTGGGCACAGGTCTCCTCTCACAATTAAAGGACTTCGGCTATAGTTCACACGTGAGCCCATATGCTCAATTATCACCAGATACGAGGCTAAAAGCGATGACAGAAATATATTATAACTAGCCTTTTTCCGCGGCTTCGCTCTTGTTAACCATTAATCAGATCTGTTCCTAGGTATTTCTAAAAATTATAGATTCCTAAGAAAAGATTACTCTGTCAGTCGTTTGAAAAAATATTGGACACCTATATACCTACTTACTTCTTTCTATTTTCAATTAAACCAAATATTATGAAGATATGGCTGGTGTGTCGCGTCACACCTTGGTACACACTTCTTAGGGCCCCGTTACCGAACTTTGATGCACTTTACCATTGATGTATATGTACTTACTAGATTACGCCATCCGAACACTCATTGTGTTCCACTGCTTTGCACCTTGCACTGTGCAAAGGACTTTAGTATGACTTTGACATTCATGAGCGGCGGACGAACTAGTTTTTGATTGAGACTCCGAATATAGGCGTGAACCTGCACGTAAGTAACAATTCACTACTCAAGTAAGTAAAATTACATCTTGTACAAGTGATTAAGCAACTAATAATATTGTAATACCACAATAAAAACATTTTTTTAAATAAGACGTAACGCATCGAAGGTTATAAAGTCGTTGACATTACGCCATCTTACAATCATAGACTAAAACGTGCAGACGTTCCCATTCAGAATTGGTTGTAGGTAAAAAATTGTGACTGAACATGAATGACAATTCGTTTGATTGCTTTATTTATACCTGTCATTCTTTTTCCATGTACTAATTTTTATGAACGTCAATATGTCACGCGATACGCATTTTAGTAATAGTTGAAGTATGGTTGAAGTATAAAGTACTACATCCAGTCCTTTCCCTGATCCCTGTAGGAGATGACGTCGTGCGTTTTTCGCTACTGTAAAAACACGGCAAAAAATGTCAGCGAAGGTGTCAGTTTTCATAGGTAAGTTTATAGTTAGAGGTAAATGTGTAAGTATAGGTTTTTGTTGTTTTTTTATTGTATATTATATACACCTACATAGTAAAAATATTATTATAATCACTAATGTTCACATTATTACTAAAATGAACTTACTATGAACAAAACATGATTGAGTTTTAAAATGAGAACATTTTGAATTGTGTCAGTTTCATTCTAAAGGTTTCAATCACATTTCTAGTGCTTCAGCTTTTTTTCAAAACCTCATTCACTATCTGCCTATTTATTAAGATAATTTCTTTCAATTGATTAAAAAAATGCAGTTAAAAGTTTCCGTTTTTTTTTCGAAAATATCTATTTTGCGAGATGCAAAATGATTACGTTTTGTAGGTAAAATAGCTGTGTCACGTCTGCGGTGTATAATCTATATAGCGTTGACGTCTTGTGACAGTTCGGTATTTGAACATATTGTTGACATGAACGTGCGGGTCCATTAGGTCAATGCACTTTACCTTTTGTCAGTCAGTTAAACCAATAGTTTGATTGCAAATAAATCACTTTAACTTAGCCAGTTTTTGCTTGATTGGCTAAAGAAAAAACATGTCTCGAATCTTTTATAATAATTTAACGGACTACTAATTATAATGATTTTTACCAGAACACCACCCACTTTATACTTAATTTTCTATTACAGAAACCTCAATACCCGTGCTCCCGCCATCGCCGTATAAAGTAGACTCGCCCGACCCTGAATCCCTTTGGCCGGAGGGCCTGTTCCTGCCGCCTGTCAACCCAGCTCGCTTCAGGAGTTTCGGCCGTCGCACTGACTCCGGTAAGCAATGAGGGCAATGGACAATCACTGTTATCAGTGGTTTCCAAAGATATCATATCCTTATGAAATGTCATGGCTTTAGCATATTACTTGCATTATCATCCAAACGGTTTAAGTAATTGTCTTAATTATTTATGATGTGGATACTATGACCTGGTGCGAGGAGATTGAAAAGAAACAATTTTTATAGCGTAGTACGAGTATGTATTTCGGAAGGCACAAGACAGACAAGTTTTTCTTAGTTACTTAGGTAACCTAGTGTTGCTACAAATATTGTACATAAAACATCATTGCCATATTATAACACACCCCCTCAATGGTGTTAGTACAAACCGACTTTCTCTTTTAAATAGTTAAACACTTGCTTGCCTAGTGGCTTTGTGAGAATATCTCCCAACTGTTCAGCACTACTGACATATACAATCTTTATCCCATTAGTGTTAACTTTGTCTCTTACAAAATGTACTCTAATGTCAACATGTTTCAGTTTGCTCGGATGAAACAGGCTCTTACATATTTTAATTGTGCTTAAGTTGTCCTCTAACATAACATTGTTAAACTTTGTATTCTAATTTTTAGGTGAATTCTTTAAACCATATAAAGATTTTTAAGTTTAAGCGCGTACTCGGTTTCTTTAATTTGTACGTTATCTTTACCTACTCCTTCCGGCACCGATAAATATACATCGCCTTCTACATCACCATTCAGAAATGCACTACATACATCTAACTGTGATACTTGCATTTTATACTCATTGCACATTGCCAAGAAGAATCGCACTGATGACAGCCTGGCGACTGGACTATAATATACTTCAGACAGGTCTACATCCTTTTGTTGGAAGCCTCTAGAAACTAACCTTGCCTTGTATGTTACTACCTTACCAGTCTCATCTTTCTTCTTTTTGAATATCCATTTGCAGTCAATTAATTTGCAGTCTTCTGGTCGTCTCACAAGTTCCCACGTTTTATTTTCTTCGAGCGCAGTTACTTCCTTATCAATTGCCTCTTTCCACTTTTCTTTTTCTGGACTTGACAGCGCCTCACTATATGTCGCAGGCTCTGGGTCAATCTGCTCTGCAGCTGCTATAGCGGCATATATATGACAAGAATCTAATCTTGAAGGTTGTTTTAATGTACTTCTATCTCTTAGTCTCGCGCGGTAGTCTATCTCTTCACTCGCAGCGGACTGATCATTTTCTTGACTCTGAACTCCATCACCCTCTGATCTATCACTTATGTTCTCTCTTACTGGTTCCAAGTTTTCTAAACAATCTTGTTCTCTACTACACCCTGGAATTGGTTCTATATTCTGGTTTACACTGGTCTGGTCGTCTTGTTCAATAACATATTTAACATTTTTTCCTTCCTTGTTCTCATTTGTTATTTTTATCTTTTGATCTTCAGTTGGTAGAAATATAACATCTCGCACTATCTCCACTTTTCTTGACTCTGTAAAATACACCCGAAAACCTTTAGTATGTTCGCCATATCCTACAAATATCCCTTCTTGACTCTTTGGATCCCACTTTAAACGTTTTTGTTTGGGTATATGCACAGATACCCTAGATCCAAACTCGTGCATTGACATAGGGTCACTTTGTTTTTCATGAAATAACTCATAGGGAGTTTTATCTGCTGTAGGACTTGGTCCCGTGCGGTTTAGAACGTATGCGGCTGTGTTCACGGCTTCCGCCCAAAACTCCTTGCCAAACCCTTGCATCATACTACGGGATGCTTCGACTAGGGTCCGCATTTCGCGTTCCGCACGTGAATTATGCTTCGGTGTATACGTTACAGACCGTTGGTGAACGATGCCCTTTTGTCGTAACAAGCTACCGAGTTCGGTATTTACGAATTCTAGCCCGTTGTCGGATCGCAAGCACTTTACTTTACATCCAGTTGCCCGTTCGGCTGACTGAATAAATTCTTCGATGCAACGTTTCACCTCGGACTTTTGTTTCAGGAAATATACAAACCGATACGACGAGTAATCGTCTTTTAACAATAGAAAATATTTTGCTCCACCAATCGAACTTACCTCCATCGGGCCGCACACATCAGCATGAATCAACGATAATCTCTCACACGCTCTATTTTCGCTTCTTGCGAACGAACCACGATGTTGTTTTCCTAATAAACATTTCTCACACACTACATTCTCACTTTCAGATATATATTTTATATTATTTTGATCGAGTATACGCTTTACATAGGAAAAATTTTGATGAGCAAAAATTGAATGCCATTTTGACAGCGTCAAATTTTGTTTTGCAAAGTGACATTCCACTTTTGTTTCTGCTTCGGTTTTTGGATACAGGTTTAAAAAATTCATCGTAAACATTTTATTTTTTCTTTTAGCTATGGCTCTAACCTGACCATCTTTGTTCAAAATTTTGCACGAATTTTTATCTGACGACAAAAAATATCCTTTATCTAAAACGCTACCAACTGAGAACAAGTTAAAAGTTAGCTCTGGAACAAACAATACATTATTTAGAGTAATATCATTCATATTCTGTCCTACTCTAGCTAACACTTTTATCGAACCAACACCTTCTATAGCTACCTCGTTTCCGTCACCTACGGTTACTTTACCAAGGTCCGTTTTTAACTGAAGGGTCTCGAACAAGTTTCTATCCCAGCTCATGTGCTCACTTGCCCCGGTGTCCAGGCACCAATCTTCTCTCTTCACTTTCTCTTTCTCCTGTGTTCCTATAAACGCATCGTGACATCTTTCTTTCCTGTTGTAATTTGTACCTTCAGTCTTTTTCTCTTTCCTGAACCAACAGTCCTTTGCCTTATGTCCATATTTCTTGCAATAAAAACAATTTCTGTCTCCACTTTTGTCTCTCTGCTCTCCTCTAGCTTTACCAAAACGTTTCTGTACTTTTAACGCTATTTCATCCACCTGTTTTGGCATTCTCTCTTCCTCTATAAGTAATCTAGAAGTCATCTCAGCTAGGGTTTGTTTCTCACTGGGCACGGACTCCCACGCAGATCTGAAGTGCTTGTATGACTCTGGCAGTGCCATCAATATTTTAGTCATAACCATTTTATCAGAGACAGGCTCTTTACACTCTTTCAATTTCGTCTGGATATGCTCAATTTTTGAAAAGAATTCTGACATGGACTCATTTTCGTATTCGAGAGAAAAGAATTTTTGTTGTAACAAATGAACGCTGACGTCGGATTCTTTCTGGTAGACCGTATTTAATTTTGTCCACATCTCTTTCGCTGTTTCACACGATAGTAAATGCGATAGCGGTCCCTGATCCATTCGAGTGACTAGCAGTTCTTGGGCTTTGGCATCATTTTTCAGCCATTGCTTTAACAGTTCCGGTTTTTCAGTTTCTGCCGGTTTCACCAATTCGCCCGTTACCAATTCGTACAATCCTCTCCCTTTCAGGATTACCTTAATTTGAAACTTCCATGTCGGCCAATTATCACTTCCGGTTAATTTTAGACTAGACCCGGCTATTTCAGATTCCATCTTTCCTCGATACTAACGAATCTTTCAATTCACCCGCACCGTTATTTTAAGCTCTGCTACCATATGATGTGGATACTATGACCTGGTGCGAGGAGATTGAAAAGAAACAATTTTTATAGCGTAGTACGAGTATGTATTTCGGAAGGCACAAGACAGACAAGTTTTTCTTAGTTACTTAGGTAACCTAGTGTTGCTACAAATATTGTACATAAAACATCATTGCCATATTATAACATTATTAACCCCCGAGGCAGGGGTGTTATAAATAAACTAAAAGGTATTCTTTCCTCACCCGCCACCTTAAAAAATAATTAAGACCGCCATGTGTGTCTGTGTCTCTGTCTGTGGCACCGTAGCGCCTAAACGGGTGGATTGATTTGAACGCGGTTTTTAGGGTTCCGTAGTCAACTAGGAACTTGATGATGTCCGTTCGTCTGTCTGTCTGTCCGCGGCTAAGCTCAAAGACCGTCAGAGTGCGAGGTGTAGCCAGAGCCGTTACTCTGAGGTAGAGTCTGCTCTACGTGGCTCTACTCAACGACATAGCAACAAGCAAAGTCCTGCAAAAGGAGCGGTAACTCCAGGCGCCAGCTGGCAAGGGCCGCCATTTTCCAAATTTTGAGGCGCGTTTTGATAGCGCGTACACACCGGCCCAACGAGCGCCAACGGGTGACACTCTTTCCCGGCCCGGATAACACCGACATAGAAATACCGGCCCTGTTTTTTGAGTACACGCCCATAGAAACTGACAGGAGCTTCTATGGGCGTGTATACGAAGAACAGGATCGGTATTTCCATGTCGGTAGTATCCGGGCCGGGAAAGGGTGTCACCCGGGCCAACCAATGGGTTTCGTTGGTCCTGTCTGGACGGCTTAGCGAACGCCATCGATCGTTCGTTGGCGGCGTGTGCCAGCGATCCGAAGCGTGGCGGTAAAAGCCGTAACAAACGATCGAACGGTCCGGTGGACCGAGAGGGACACAACTATCTGTTATAGCAAGATAGTGGTATGGATATCCCATTCTAACAGACGACTGCGTCCTTCTCGGTCCGCCGGACCGTTCGATCGTCTGTTACGGCTATAACATAGGCGTGTACACACCGGCCCAGCGAACGTAACCCATTCATTGGCGCTCGTTGGGCCGGTGTGTACGCGCTATGAGAAGCACGGAAGCGGTGTAGACAGACATCTCACTCTTCAAAAGACAAAGCCGGCGCTGGGTGTTGTATACGAAGACATACCCACGCTTTTTATTTTCCCAGTGGCCTGACGGAAATCTTCACTCCATCCACCCACGCCAAGCCAATAGTAACGAAGTTCGTTCCAAAAAGAGAATCGTGTCATTATGGCTTATTTAAGTCCCTTGTTGAACACGAGACTATAATGCGAATGATCGAGAAAATATCTAAACACTATAAAAAATCTAGGGATCAGGTTTAAACAGGTTTAGACTAATTATCATCATCATCTCAGCCTATATACGTCCCACTGCTGGGCACATGCCTCCTCTCGGAATGAGAGGGCTTGGGCCATAGTTCCCACGCAGGCCCAGTGCGGATTGGGAACTTCACACGCACCATTGAATTGCTTCGCAGGTTTGTGCAGGTTTCCTCACGATGTTATCCTTCACCGCAAAGCTCGTGGTAAATTAAGACTAATTATAGTGCCTAAGAAATTATAGTTACCTACTGTTTCCTGCAGCTTAATAGGTAGGTGTACCTACACTTACACTAAATACCAACCCACGGATCTGAGGCCAACCTGAGGTTAAAAAAAAACGCGAGCCTAATTTTGTTTTCACGACTTTCGATACTGTTAGATTACCGTGTCGAAGCAATTAGTTTTTTTTTGTAACTGATATAACTTATATACGTATAAAGATATAGCTAGTCCAGTAGGTACCTACTCGAACGGGTAGAAAACTATAGAAGCGAGTTTTCGTGGATAAATCCAGAAATTTTCTTGTATTGAACTTGCAATATTTGTTTGTTAAAGTAAAGTTTTCACAGTAGAATTTCACCCAGTTCTAGTGATCGGATTGACTTGAAATTTGGGACAGATACGTACCTAGTTGGGATGCTATTGCTGTCTGTCATATCTGCAGTCAGCAAAAAATACATTTAGCAAGAGAGCCGTGGCGGCTTAAGTAGTTTGTCTTTTCACCTATTTAGGTATGGCCTCCGAAGCAGAGGATCGTGGTTTCAAACCTCGGCTCTTACCTCTGTTTTTCGAAATTCATCTAAGAAATTACATATAAAAATTACCAAGAGCTTTACGGAGAAGGAAAAAATCGTGCGGAAACCTGCACAAACCTGCGAAGTAATTCAGTGGTGTGTGAAGTTCCCAATCTGCACTGGGCCCGCGTGAGAACTATGGCCCAAGCCCTCTTATTCTGAGAGGAGGCCAGAACCGAGAAGTGGGACGTATACATACGTATATAGGCTGGGATGAAGAAAGCTTTTTTAAATACCTGAATATTCAAATACTTTTTTGTTCTCAGCACCAGAAACCGTAGACCCGTATCTGTTAGAAGGCTCGGAGGCGATCGCAGCGGTCAACAGAGCTCAAGACCATGGGTTGTACTACTTTCACGACATCCCTCACATTGCCTCGCTCCTCACAAACCAGGAGCTAAGAGTGGCAAACCATCTGGAACCGCACCGGATCGCGAGCATACGTCACACCTGGCCCTACAATCGACCTTAGCAATGAAACTACGAATAGTTGCAAAAGTATATTTGTATAAAATGTAAAAATACTCACGAAAGTCATATTATATTACAACGGAAATAAAAATAGATACCTATGTTGAGTTTTCTTAAGTCTAATCCTTCTGTAGAATTTCTACTTTCGTCTTTTTTTTAAACATTTACAGACGCATAAAATATTATAGAGATAAGTACATTTAAGGACGGATTGACATCACAATTACTCATAAATTCTCATAAACCCTAACCTACTGATATATTCATGCCTCAAATTTGTAAAAACAATAATAGGGATTTTGACGCCATTAAAAAATAATTCGAAGGCACGACTCCAGTAAAAAGACGCTTTATTTTAGCCCTGAAAACCAGATTAATTTTCGATTTACTGTAAAATTTGATTTTTTGTTGCTTTTAAACAAATAAATAGTTAGTTGATTGAGCTGGCGAATAAATAGCGACTTATGACGTCATAAGTCGCTATTGCCATTGAAACTCTATGGGAGAATTGCGTTTTGACAGCTCATAAAAAGTATGTCAGTTGATTGGTGGTGTCAATATCCCTATTCAGGCATTAGACCTTATTATATTCGACACATAATATACAGCGTGTATTTTTATACTACCTCAAACTTTAAGGGCAGTTAGTGAAGGCCCTAATAATCACATTTTATTATATTTTAGTAAAAAAATTAGACTTATTATTTTCCTTACAAAATTAATTAGCACGCAATGTATTGTTACCCGATACTACTTTGTTTTTATTCAAAACGTCGCACTTGGTGACGTGAGAGCTGTCACAGAATGCTTCTCTCTTCTGGTATGCATTACATTTCTGCTCGAAAATATTTCAAAAATTAATTAGGCTCTGTTAGTTAATTCTAAATTAACAATTTGTTGTGATATCGGTTCACATCACTTAAATCTTCGTCTGGTTACAGTTTGAGGTAGTATTAAAAATACACGCTGTATTTTATTCATTCCTCGCTACTTTCAATACGTACTTACGTCACATAGTAAAGAAAACACGTTTTACAAGGGTTTCCGTCATCATATGAAACATCTAATTCTTAGATTCTAAGACATATAAAATATAAATAATTATAATTACTGAGAAAAGATAAAGCTTTATACAAAATATAATGCAGAGTATTCTTGTCAAGAGGATTAAATAAAATAAACATCATGGGACACTTGGCACCAATTGACCTAGTCCCAAACTAAGCAAAACTTGTACTATAGATACTAGGCAACGGATAAACATACCTATAAGTATACAAAAAAAAAATTAAACATCTAATATCCAACAACAAACATACAAACATTTGTATTATTCATACAAATATCTGCCCCGGCAGAGAATCGAACCCGGCACCTCAAGCTTCATAGTCAGGTTCTCTAATCACTTGGCCATCCAGTCGTCAATACATTTACATAACTATTTTAAAATATTTTTACAAAATTGATCTTTGTCCCAATGGAACAGAATCATAAATTGGTAAACATCGTCATACATAGTACAGTGACCATCAGTTATGGGATTGGCCAACATATAAAAAAAAGACACCAACAATGCTGGGGTCCTAGTGAAAAAGGGGTTAATTCTGCAGAAGTTGAACAGCTGATTTCGACTTAAACCCCTTTACACATAAAATAGAAAATAGCTGTGTAATTTCTGCAGACTTAACCCCTTTTTCACTAGGATCCATTTTGTTTACAATAGAGCTTATATAAAATATTACAATATAGGTAAGTACATACAAATTCTATAGAAAATCTGAAATAAATTCAGTCTTACTAAATATAATCTTGACACAAAGGCAGTGAATGTTTCAGTTACAGCTTTTGTAAAGCTGCAATCAATATCAATATCACAATAAAATACCTCTTCTTTCAATCATCAATACTCTTATATATATCACACTCAGGTAACTGGTCAAAAGCATGTAAGCCAAATAATGCCCCTCCGAGTCACTATATGTTTGAGACAGTGTTAACATTAACAGTGGTGTATTGTAACAGAGGTTTAGACTGATTTTTTTTTTTACCGGTGAAGCTCTTATCTTTTAGGCCTACTGTCCTTGTAGACCATACGTCATACGCATTACGCTTGTGATCGATGCTTATGTTCAATTTGCTTGCATCTTGCCTAAAAAGGAGCAAAACTGTGTCCTCGGTCCCACAACATATCGTCAATATCGTCATGCATGGAGCTCATTCCGATATGTTGTGGCAGGTTTCTCTTTCACCATTTATCGGCCCAGATTTTACTGACACATGGAAATCATCATCATCCCAGCCTATATACGTCCCACTGCTGAGCATAGGCCTCCTCTCAGAATGAGAGGGGGCGGTAGTTCCCACGCGAGCCCAGCGCGGATTGGGAACTTACACGCACCATTGAATTGCTTCGCAGGTTTATCTAAGCGTCTACACGTACATTTAAACCGAATTTAAACGGAATATCAGGCCAGTATGTATCATGCCGCGATGATAAATCCCAACCGGCAGAGTAATACCGACACTGAATTTACCATGTTATGGCGCTACATAGGCCGCTGCCGCGGCACGCTCGTTTCGCTCGCTTATCTCGCGCATTGTGGCCGCAAGCGGGTCGGCAAAAACATATCGGTATATATTAGCTTTCGATTATCATGCCGGTATTTATCAGGTCGGGAATGTTAGGGCGGTCTGTTGATACCGGGTTGATATTGCGTGACCGGAATTTACCGCTTTGTTATTTCGAAGCCTTTTGGGCTTCCAAATATCAGATTGATATTATTGGTTGTGAATACACACGTTGTTACACAGTGGACACAATTTCATTCCTTTTTATGCAGGATGCAAGCAAGGTGTACACGAGCGTCAAAATCCGCGAACAGTAGACCTTAGTATTGTTGATCAAAGACCTGATGCTCCAACATATCTAAATATTAAAAACAGCTACTAAAACAGCTGCTAGTATATTATAATAGGACATAGACATTCTAAAGCCAGAGTTGCATATATCACCAGTACAGAAACACATGTAAACTTTCTTATAATTCCACATAGTGTATGCACATCGTTCTTCATAGTCACTCGGTGGACGCTGCAGGCACATTCTTTCAGTTGCAGAACCATAGTCTGAAAAGGGATAATTAATAGTTGAACAAAGATTTAAGACAAAAATAACAAAATTCATAAGAAACCAAATGAAACAAACAATTTACACTATGATCTTGAATGCAAACTGACCACAAACTGCAAAAGTAATTCTTGGTACACCTAGGTACTGTACTGTACTGTAGGTAATCTACACACCTCTTAGTACCTATTACTAATTATGTCTCTGTACTGTTTTTGGTGATCAATAAAGAATATTTGTATTGTATTGTATTGTATTACAGAAGCCTGTTTGGAGCAAAATCAAGAATGATTTGTTTGTATCTTAAAGAATGTAGAAGCAAAAATTAAAAAATATATATCGACGGGTGAAAGGCTATTTGTATTAAGCGACAACGTATTCCTATGGCGCTTCAAACAAATAGCCTTTCACCCGTCGATATGCTGCCATTAATGGCAAACATAGCTTAGTGCAAAAATTACTTAAATAATTGTTGATGTAATTTCCAAAATTGTTCTGGCTAATGAGTTCATTTTAAGTATTTCATTTTTAAATCAAGTTTTTTTTGTTAACTATACTACATTTGTCACCACATCCTAACCACATTTCCATACCACAAGTTGATACCATGAACCATTGAGGCGTTCCATCCTGCGGAGAGGATCCTAGCCAGACCTCCAGAATTTCATTATCAGAATCAGATTATTCTATAGTCAATTTCTCACTAGATTTACATAAGTATACCAAATTTTAATTCAATCTGATACCAGCAAGTAGTAGAAGATTGTTATCCAAATTTCCAGGATGTACATACATACTATTATTATTAATATTGTTAGCCAATTCTGTCCCACATACTAAATGAAGTTTAATAAAAGCTTGTTAAATAAAGACAGTAGAAAATAATGAAAACATGATGCCGATCTGCATCAACGGAATACAAAATTACTCAAGAGATAAGTCCTTCATTTACCATCAGTTCTGAAAGCTCCAGTAGTGCCCTGGATCATCTTGCCGCACCACCCCGATGGACAAGCAACAACATGTATACCGGGTTCCGCATCTGGATCTGTTACATTGAAGGGCAGTGGGTCTCCACAACTGCCCAGCTCACCTCTCGATCTACATCTAATACACCTTTTGTTTAAACCTGAAAATCCAGGAAAATAAATTAACACACAATCTTAAAAGGAATTCTAAATAAAATTTCAAAGTAATTTATTCATTCATTTCATTTATTTCACAAACAATGGTTATTGTGTTTGAAATTATGTATAAATACAATTACAATTAAATACCTAATAATTATTAGACATTTTTGGACTAAAAGATAAAACCAGACTGTCTAGTCTACTTAGATTCAAGATATTGTAAAAATTTGCTCATTGTTTTGATGTATACATACAATAGTTACTTATCTTTTGGAGTATTAAGCATTAAGAAAAGGTAGGTAGCAAAAAAACATTTAAAAATAATGTTTGTGGCGATGGTGAGTGATTAATGGATAAGCCATTAGCGGTTAACGTAATAAATTCATAATGAAAATCATTTTGTTTTACTACTCTTAACAGTAATAATGATATTGAACCAGGATTAAGTGATTAGGCAAACCTGATTTCAAACTACCCATACTGTCTACAAAGTAAACAAGTTTCGAACATAAATGTAACTCTTTTATAAATAATTAATAAAATAAGTACCTACTATTCTATAATAATTCTACGCAAGCAATACTACCACTCTCACTTCACCTTGAAGACGTCCGAACTTCGAATTTAATATAAGATAATACTCACATTCAGCTTTTTGTAGAAGAGATAAACCAACTAATACACAAATAAGCAGTGCGTGATAATTCATGTTGTTGATTTAAAATGATTTCACATGGAAAATACAATACAATGTAACTTAGTTAAAAACTTTCACACTCGTTACCTAAGTTCGCTTATACAAGATACAAGTCTGATTTGACAGTTTGACTTGGCTTGACACTTGACTCGATGGCTTTGCTTGACGTTGAATTGACAAACAGAAGAGAAGAACGGAACGCAAATAAAAACCACAGAATCAAAAGCACACAGACAGAATTTTGAAGTTGTCAAACGATATTACTTTTTTTTGTACAAAAATCATGTTGTAACTACAGGCATGCTCGCCAACGTGACTAACAACACTATTCAGAAAATAGGAATGTAATAGATAATAGAACAGACGATTACCAACCTTTACTCTTTGAATAAAGGAATAGAACCAATAATAGTTCGAACGAACGGTGTACCGTCAGCACAATACAAGTATGTATTGCGGTCAGAGGGGCTACTACGAAATTCGAAGTTCTTATCGTATTATGCCTCTAGCTCTCACTCTCTTGTTTATATTATAATACTTTTCGGGTAGCTTGGGTACAGTAACACATGTCATTAAACAATTAAAGGGTTGTGACAATGTAAATTCATATCGATATATTGCGATTCTCAATTAAAAATGCTAAGTGTGTAATCGATTTTATTAATAATAGTTTATGTTTTCAACTAGTTTTTGCTTGCGGCTTTGCCTGCGTAGCAAGTATTTTTGCTTATCTATCGGGATCTCACAAGCCGTGCGGTCTTCATTACCACTATTATCAAAACTAATAACGGTAAAAAAATTAACAGAAACCGTAATAATTATCAAAGACTGCATTCTTTAATTTATAACGACTAATATCTCCTTATTAATATTATAAATGAGTAAGCTGTTGTCTGCAGCGCTCTGCAGCCTACTCACAGAACAAACTTTTTCATGCTTAAACCGCTGAATTGCTTTACCACTAAACCGGTGGTTCAGATGAAATTTGGTATAGAGATGGAATGATACCCTAGAAAGAGATACTTTTATCTTGGAAAATTTAATAGTCCCCACGATAGCGATAAATTTATCCGCAGATAGAGTTACGGTAACGGGTAGAATTTTATACCTGAAATAAAAACAAGACGGCTAGTTAATGTTTTATTTAACGAACAAATGTAGAAAACCTATCTAGTGTTGTCATTTATTATTTAATCCTTTATAAGGCGCTTACGCTCTTCAAAAGAGTAATTATGCTTTCTTCTCATCAAATTTAAAGGGTCAGCGAAAGATGCACGTCTTTGCCATGCTACACAAATGCCAGCACAATAGCAGGTCATTGTTAATGAAAGCACAAACCCAAGATACATAGAATGGCGAATAAAGTCTGTAAAGATTGTTAATAAATAAACAGCAAACTAATGTAAATAGCTTATATGTGTAAAACAATATGGATAAAAATAGCTTACCTTGGTTTAAAAATTTGTACTTGGGATCCACTTTTACAGAAAAGTTTTGTATAGTTTTTCCATCAACGATACATGAATACACACCCTCATCAGTTTTTGTGGCATGCAGAATGTAGAGAGCATTATATGCATCTATTGTTAAGTGGGGTTCATTCACAGATTCAGCCATGTTATTTCTAGACCAATAAAAATAAGAAAAACTAAAGAATACTTAAATAATGAATTGTTAATACCATAGCATGCCTACCGGCCGAATGCTACCACCATCTTACTCGCTAATCCTGCCATGAAGCAGCAGTGCTTGCACTGTTGTGTTTCGGCGTGGAGAGTAAGACAGCCGGTAAAATTACTGGCACTTGAGGTATCACATCTTAGGCCTCTAGGTTGGCAACGGATCTGCAATACCCCTGGTGTTGCAGATGTTTATGGACGGTAGTGATCTCTTACCATCAGAGACGCACTTGCCTGTTTGCCATCCAGTCAAATAAAAAAAATGTCTTACCTGAACGAAGAATTTAAGTGGTTACTGTCCTTATACCAATTTACTTTAGACTCTATAGTAATATCAGGACAAATGAGAATTAAGTTACCATTTTCTGTTACATGTTTGGTAACATTGTATTTAAAATCATTCATCTTTTTCTCTGGTTTTATTCTGAGTCCTAGAAAAATAACTTTTAATTTAGTAAAATAAGCACAACAGATGAAAATTCTAACATTTAGCTACTACACAAAAATCACACAAGAATAAATTACATACTTGGTTCTGTTGAGTTACAAGATTCAGTGATAACGAACGCTGGAATATTTCTGATGGCTCTGCTAATTTTAGGATAGTAAGTATTTAGCTCGATAGATCTACACGACACACTATAGCTATCGAGTAGATAAGATGTAAGTTTATCACTCAAACTGTTAGACATCAAGACCTGCAAAAGTCATAATAATATTATTACCCTAAATATTGCTTAAGTTTATTAAAATGAATAAAAAACCGGCCAAGAGCGTGTTGGACACGCCCAAGATAGGATTCCGTTCCGTAGCTGTTACAAAGATATCAATCAATTTTTTTTCGAAAATCGTCTTTACAACCTCGCAATGATTTTAAAAGACCTAATCAATAATATACCACACTACAGGATTAGATGAGAAAAAAAACAGTTCCCACTTTACGTCTACGGGAGGTATACTAAAAAAAAAAGAATTTTAAATTTTTATTTGCCATTTTGTCGAGATTGTTGCTATATATATGTATATATTCGTGCGAATTTATAACTTTCTAGCACTGATAGTCTCTGACCAGAGCTGCGAACAGACAGTCATACAGAAATGGCAAAACTATAAACCCTGAAGTAAATGGTTTATTATTATTATTATTATTATGAGGTTTCCGTTTTTGCTATTTTGGCTACGGAACCCTAAAAATTACGTCAAATTCGATATTTACCACCACTTCCAGAATTTTATTCCGCATTGGATGTATTCGACATTTTCCAGTTCGACGTCGAATGTATTCATTGTTAATTTTCTCACATGGACCCCAGTTTTCCCACAAAAATACAATTTCAAATGGAAAATGGGAAGATTCAATTCCTTTTTTCGTTCGGATCAAGTGATTAGTAGGGTAAACAACACTGTTTTGGAATTCATGCCAATCGCTTGATGTACCCATTTTGGATTGTGAATCGCTATCGTACACTCCTTGAAAATTGTACAATTTGGTTTCAATAGAATTTATAAGATAATTATCTATAGAAATTAATTTAAAGCATTATCGCACATGTACAGGTACAGGCAAGTGGAAAGATATCGACACGGCCAAAGTCACAAAAATATGTATACACGACCTTAATGTTAAGTGTATGAAGTCGTGTATACATAATTTTTTTAACGTTGGCCGTATTGATATACCTTTGTACTTGACTACATACCATCTAATACGTAGGTAAAATATTTGTTGAAGTCACTGAAATATTTACAAAAGTAAACTCCAGAGTCGTTTATATCAAAACGTTTCAATTGCAAAGTATGAAACGGGCTTATGCTTATTTTGTTTTCTTCATTTTCCGTATTTATGCTTGAAATAAGTTCATGTGCTGTAGATTTATTGCCTCGTTTTCGAAAATACCAAACTTTACCTTCAAAGTCATCTTGTTCATTGCTTGAAATCAACAATGAGTCAGTCATTTTATTTAGTTAGTCAATTCTAAATATTTGCAAAAACAATGATAAATTTACCAAACGTGACATTCAAGATTGACGATTGAGCCAAGTAAAACGTCTACAATTTTTACTGCTTTTCGATTTGTATGTTTCACAGCATTATCTTGGCAAACCGTTATTTCTCGCAGACTTCTGACATAATTAGTAGTAATTAATTGTATGAGGACTACTAACATTAAGTTGACCATGCTAGTAAAAACGTTGATATAATTAAGTTAAAATTCTTTAACAATAGTAATGTTATCGAACGACTTAGGATTAGCCCCCAACAAAATTAAGAAATAACACGTTTAAGTTGATTATGTTGGTACACTGTCTTTAATTACAAATGCTAAATTTAGTAAAAAAAAATTAAATAAAATGTTTTCCTTGGAAAGAAAATGTTTAAAAATATGTTTTTGTCAACGAAGTTAATATTCCAAGCTTAAAGGTTTTATAAGAACAGTTCAGCAGTTTTTACAACACTCAGTGTAAATGTCAACACTTAACAGTGATACCATAATCAACTCTTGGCGCTTTCATTCATCTTCAAATCAAAATTACTTTATAGCAATATGGCGGATAAATCGGAAAGTAAGTTTTGTTTCTATTTTAAGTGTTTTCTCATTATTATTTCAGTCTTCAATCTGCTATTAAATTAAAACAAATTATATTCACTGTCACTAGATACTGTACTTTCGAAACCCTTCTGGTTGTCTCGTATAATTTCGAATGCTGAGTCCTAGGCTGTTCAAAATTTGAAAAAATTCAAATTTTGTTGGAGAATTGTCAATTTGTATTTGTTGAAATTTGGAATTATATGACGGAAATTGCTTCCGACACTTCATTCGCGAGTGTAACAACGTCAAAACCTTGGCTTTACGGCAGCCACTTTTTTACGTGTTTACTTCGTATAACTGACTGTTGTGTTAATTTTGTTTAGGGTCGCAAGATGGTAACAGTCTCTCGAGGTTGCAAGTTAAGATTAAGGATGAGCCGATGGATTTGGACTTGCCGGAGGAGGACGAGATGCCGCCGGCCTTCGGACCTGCAGCCCTTGGCTTGCACAGAGTCGGAACCAAGTTACCGCCAAAACCAGCGCCTAGTGAACCTGTACAAAAACTTAACGCCAGAGGTATGCCAGCGCGTATCAGAAAGAAAAACAGATTTATCTTTGTGGATGATTTTGTGAACACATCTCCACCCAGGCAATCACCAAAGAGAACCCCAAAGATATTATCTAAGACTCCCAGCAAGCAATCAAGTGCTAAGAAACAGAAATCACCATCAAAAGTGCAAAGGAACCATGACAAATATGATGACAAATCTGAAACTGTAAGTAATCAGTCCCCTGACCGCAAGTCAGGACAACGGATTGGAATGAGACTACGAAATCTGTTGAAACTACCAAAGGCTCACAAATGGGTGTGCTTTGAGTATTTTTACAGCAATATTGATAAGGCTCTATTTGATGGTGAGAATGATTTTATGATTTGTCTGCGGGAGTCATTCCCACAGCTGGCTAATCACAAGCTGACTCAAGTCCAATGGGCTAAAATCAGAAGGATGATGGGCAAGCCCAGAAGGTGCTCTCAAGCCTTCTTTGCTGAGGAACGAAAAGAATTGGAAAGAAAAAGAAAACTGATAAGATATATACAACAAAGAAAAACTGCTGATATCTGTATCAAAGATTTACCAAATGAAATTCCAATGCAATTGGTTGTTGGCACTAAAGTAACTGCGAGACTGAGAAAACCTCAAGATGGGCTTTTTACTGGATGCATTGATGCAGTGGACACATCGAACAATACCTACAGAATAACATTCGAGAGACCTAAACTTGGTACACATTCTGTTCCGGATTATGAAGTATTGTCTAATGAGCCACCAGATACAATAAGTCTCTCTAGTATAACACAGAAGTTCAGACCGCGATATGTCATGCAAGAAATAATCAATTTGTACAATCCAACTATGCCAAACAACAACAACACCTCACAGGGCGATCCAATGATAGGATGTTCAGATTTATCAAAACAAATGGACTCTATGGGAAGTTATCCATTTCCCCTTCTAGAACTCATTGTCAAGTTGACAAAAGTTTTGCATGCTAAACGGGTCAAGATTAATAGGCTGCGAGAATACAACAGTGATGCAGAGAAGCGGAATTCATTTAATCAAAAAATGCCTGAAGATTTTGAGAGGAAATATGCTGCAGTTGTTATAGACTTGGAGAGAATGAATATGGATTTGCAAGAATATATTAATGAAGTCCAGTTATATTGCCAACAGATTGCTCCTGGCCCAAGCCTAGCAGCTATGTTGGCACCATCACATCTAAGAGAGAAGTGTAGAGAAGAAGCAGCCATGCTGGTAGAAAAGAACCATAATGGGTCTGTTAAAAATACTGCTTTAATTGATCTTGTGACTGACCTTACTGCATTAATGTTGCAGGTGAAAAGTTTGTCAGATTCAGATCAGAATGCATATGAATTGAGTGTATTGCAGGGAACCATGGATCAGATAAAAATGAAGCTGGAACCGCAGCATCAACGGCTATTCCAAAATAATGTAGAAATACATATGCACAGGATACAGATGGGTTTAGGACAGATGACTTCAAATACATATGTTTCATAATCTTGCATAAAGGATCTGATTGACAAAACAAAATCAGTATCCAGTGTCATTGTTCATAATGCAAATAAAAAAGTGCTATTTTATTTTCACTTATTATTTGTTTTTAACAAGAGTACATTTTAGTCATATTTTATTTCAAAATTTAACCATGTTTTTTTTATTTAGTTGGCTTTTTAAAACAAAGCAATATCTATAGGTTAGCATAAAAAGCCTATATTGAGTTAATTCTAAATGTAAAACTAAAATCTAACAACTTCATTATTCTCTCTAATGTAAATACTGTAATTATGTTTAATTTTTAGCTTATAATTGAATGGAATGCAAAAAGATGATAACTGTATATATAAAATAGTCATAAAATCTTTAAAATTGTAAATAGCAATGTTGATCATTGTGCTTGTCTTGACTTTAGCCTTAGATCAAAGTTACTGATTGAAATTCTACTGAAATTCAATCGCAATCATCAGATGAATATTGTCAAATATAAAATCTGCATATTCATTAATGCAATGTATAATCTGCTCGTCCTAAATACATTTATGAAAGTAGTAATAAAATTGGATTATATTTGATACATGCTGTTTTATTGCAACAAATAGGACCCGTTTTTAATTTAGACCAGTAGGAAGAGAGGTATATAGCACAAGATAAAGATGATTTGTGTGTATACGTAAGTTGAGATTTTGAATATGTATGTTTTAGGGACAAATCGGAGGTTCCTGATGAAAGATTGATAGCTCAGGTACTAATAATAGGGTAGGGATTAGCTAACTGGGCTCAGAGTTCAGGTCACTTGTGTTGTACAGTCAGCAGCAAAAGTGGATGAGCGGTTATGGTTATTTACACAAATCTACTGCCAAAGTAATAATCAATAATTTTGTGCACCACAACCACTTCTGCTGCTGACTGTACAGTTTAGGTCAAATTTGTTTACGTTTGTGTACTACCTTGTCGCTATCACTTCATGTTTGAACATAATATAATTCATCAGACAGTGACAAGGTACTAGTGTAGATATTTTTGACGTCAACTGTATAAGCAATAATCTATCCAACCTAGAAAAGTTATCAAAACCCCCAATATTGTCATTTCAGAGTTTGAACTCTTATCTTATTAATTCTTAAAAACGGCTGAACCGATTTTGATGAAACATAGCTATGATGAGAGAGAACCACCACGAACCGAGGAAACTCACTTTCATGTGAAAAAATCACATCGAAATCGGCTTATTTATCTCGAACGGATGTTCGAGAGTTGCGATGCCACAGACAGAGACAAGGGCGTTAAACTTATAAAACCCCTCTTTTTACGTTGGGGTTTTAAGTAGCAGAAGTAGCACAAGGTAGGTAACTAGTTATGTGTATTGTGATAGCAGTATTGGTGCCAGCCAAATGAATCCACAGTTACCTACTTTGTAGGCAGCTGTAACTTTTTATTGGTTTCATTTTGGTGAAATAAAGTAACAGTTTATGCCTTTAGTTGTTTTTTAAACAGCTATACAGCGAACTGGACCCGTCATTTACATCAGATCATGATATATTGTTAGAAGCTTTTATTTAACTTTCCCTGGTTTTTTGTAGGGTCAAATCTTGCAAATTTATTTTAACCCACTTTCAGTGGTCGGATCGAGTAGAAATTTGGTATAAATTTGTAACTTGAACGACAATTCAAGTACAGTCGGCAAAAAATCTTGACCTCATTATAAGCTCTCTTCGTTATAAAATTACACTGAACATGCTCTGAATTCAATATGCGATTTCCATGACATTCTAAGGAATGGAAAATTTCAAGTATGACTACAGTGTAAGTGAAAATCGCATGAAGAATCCAAATGTTCAAAATTTTTTTCAAATCAGAATCGAACGGGAATTGTTCTGGATGTAAATCATTGGTGGAAAGGTCAAATAAAAACAAACCAATTTAAAGTGCATTCAATAATTTGGAATATTAATGATTATTATTTATTACTTTTTCAATCCTGTTATCTACTGAATTAGTCCTTTGATGATTTATACCTTGTATTTATTCAAGGTTTCCAATAATTCATCTGCCTCTTCGGAAGTTTTCACTCTTATGAGGACAGGTGTTGGTGGAGGCTTGGCGTCAGGTGTTGGTATGCACACCAACATAACATTGTTTTTACCCATCCTTTGCGTCGGTATAGCCGTAGCCAGTATAAGATTAACCATCACATTACCCAGGTTAGTATTGGCACGAACTAACAGCTGATGCTTTCCAGTATCTTCGACTTTCTTAATGTAAAGTGTTCCCACACCTCTGTCAGCAAAGTTTCCATCTTTCTTTACAAATATTTTGCATTTCTTTTCATAAATGCTGTCTTTCTCAACTACAGGTGTGTACTCAACTTTAGGTGGTTCATCATCAGCTTCTTCATTTTTATTATCCGTGTCAGCTGGTTTTGGGGCATTAAAATTATTCATAGTAAAAGGTTTGCCCGTACCAAATGAGAATGGAGCTGGAGTAGTATTTGTAGTTGATGTTGAGCTTAGAGGTGAAGTATTAATACCGAACGAAAATCCTGCTGCTTTAGGAGTATTTGAAGGGCTGCTGATACTGCTTGCACTATTTGCTTTCTCACCAAATGAATTAGGGCTGGGTTGAGCCGAGAACAGCGATGAAGAGGTTGTCTTTCCAAGATTTGAATTAGAAAATAGGGAATTACCAGTTCCTGCGAATGGTGATATTTTAGCAATTTGTGATTTTGATTCTACTGAGGGTTCTGATTTTGTTTCTACTGGAGCTTTGTTGCTATCGGAATGTTTCGTTGTTGCATTATCTGGAACTGTTGTGTTATATTCCTCCAGTATATCTTTAAGGTATTTTTCATAATCATGAAATATTGGTGTTAAAATGCACAAAGGTGTTTTCTCAACATGACTTTTAATCCAATCTGATACAGATTCATTTAATCCTTTCAGTTTTGCGTAGTACTCCATCTTTTTGTCATTGTTTCCTTCACCCTTTGCTTCTGTATTTTTGGTATCATCTTTTGTTGTGATACCGCTTGGACTTGACGCAAGTGTGCTTGTTACTGGTTGCATCTTAAATGGAGTAGACGTAGCAGCTGTTGAAAATAAGGATTTTTTAGTCTCTGTGTTGTTTGGAGGAATGCCAAACATGGTTGATGATACTGCAGAAGTGGAATCTGTTTTGCTGGTGCTTTCTGCAGAGCTGGGTTGTGGCTTAAATGAGAAGTTGCCTACAGTTGAGTCTGCTTTTGATGCTGTGAATACACTAGATGCTGACGTGGACATGCCCCCGAACAATGATGATGTTTGGGATGATGGCATAACAAATGTTGACTTTGTTGTGGATGTGGTGGACACAGGTATGCTGAATAGGCCTGCCCCTTGTGTGCCTGATGATGGGCTGCTGTTGAAAACGCTGCTGCTGGATGAAACTACTGTGTCGCTTTTGTTTGATGGTGAGCCATTAGTGGATTTGCTACCATTTGTTAAGTTTGCCAGGAAGTCAAATGACGATGGAGGTGCTTTTTTACCAAAGCCTCCAAATGCGCTGAAGACGCCTCTCTTTGCCTGTAACAGAATGAAAAAATCTTAAATGCTATGGTAGGAAATTTTATAAAGAAAGAAAATACATTTAATCATAACTTTATTATTAATACCAATAATAAATATGTTAATAGTATAGAATTTTAGTAGTTATGTTTCCTTTAACACATACAGGATTTAGATTATAATCTGATTTAAAAAAAATTAATCATGTTTAAGTATAAGTATGTATGTTAGTGTTATTAGGCTAGCAAAGAACAAAACTATTATTGAAATTCTCATTAAATAATAGAAAATTAGTTGTTTAGTTAACTAAATTGCAGTAATCATTAAGTGGGTACAGAAATATAGCTAATGCCATCTATGAAGACATGTGATTTTGTCAAAATTAGACATTAATTAAGTTGTAATAAGAACCAGGCACGCGTCAGATTAATAATTGTTTTTGTAATTTTTTTAACCCTCAAGAATCATTAAATTTAGTACCTTGTATGTAACAAATATTTGCATATTTTTGCATAATGACATTTGCTAAATTCCTGTGAATGTTTTTCGAATATGAATATAAAAAAAAAATACAATTATTACATAATAGAAGGTAAATAAAACCGAAATACATTCATTTGTTATCTTTTTTATACAGGACAAATAACTTAACCTCGTAATCACATTATCGGTCTTCACTTAATCACTTAGTATTATTTATTTATTTACTCTGCAATGACATGCTAGACTGCCATAGACAAAAGACTGCCAGAACGAATGTTGGTAGCAGATATTTGCATTTGCATTCAAATCCAAATGGGGTAGGCAGAGCACACAAAATATTCCCGCTTCGGAGCCACTTTTAGCAATTTTAGGTTTTAAGTTTAACAAAAACGGTACAATACAATGTATAGATATCATTTTAAAATATTATAAATCAGTTTAAAAAATATATACCTCGTTGAGTTTCTTACTGGATTCTTCTCGACAGAGGTTTTTCGAACCCGGTGGTAGAGTGTGCTTGTTATAGCCTAAATTGAATAAAGATATTTTGACTTTGACTTAGATCCGTGGGGATATTGTAGTTACTTTTATGGGTATGGTTTATGGGGGCGACTATAAAACAGTGTCTGTTAGCAAAAGGACTTTGTTCTGCAAAGCGCAGGCATAAGCTAAGTCGCTTTCCCTTTTGATAGTTTAATTGTATCTACTTATTATTTGTCATGTACCTATGTATGTAGAAATTGTAAGCAAACTGTTAAATAAATCTTATTATTATTATTATTACCTTCCTCATATTAAAAATCGTTAAGGTTAATCCAAATTATATTGTAGAATGTGGATACGCTTTGTTGATTAATTTACTTATCAAATTTTGAACTTGAACAGCATACCTTATAAAATCTTTACTTACTTCATCACCAGCTCCTTGGCCGCGTCTTCTGGCTGTCCTGATAACACGCTTTTCAATAACTTCATCAGGCGCTGGCTTAAATGTACCCATTTCCTCATGATCGTCAGGGTCTTCTTGGTCCCAGTTCTCATGATTCAGGTCTCTAGTAGCCTGACGCTTTACAGACATAGTTCTCGCCTTGGGTTTCGTTGGTATGTGGAACAGTAGGCTGGCTGACTCGGATGTTAAAGATACCTGAAGGGTAACTTGTCAATCAGGCAAGAAATCCAAATGGATTCATTAATCAATCTTCATTTACAGTGCGTGTCGACAGTAGTTCACACCTCGATAAGGCCTAAACTTTAATTAAACTAGAACTATAACTGTTGCATTGGCACCGCATGAGTGTTGCATGAGTGTCCGTCTCGGTCGAACTCTAATCTAACTGTCAAATTTTTAATGTCAAGTATCAAGTCAAGCACGCAGGGCTTCAGATACCGTTAAAAAGTTGGTAACGTTATCGTCAAACAGATTTAACGTTAAACGATATACCGTTACTTATAAAACTTTTTACTGGTATTAAAATGATGAAGTTGTCGCGACGAGCGCGAAATGAAACGTAAAAAGATATATTTACCACTGGCAACACCAGCGGTAGTTGACAAGGGTGAGCATGACATTTGTCTTTTTAATTTAGTATTGGCGCGAATTGCAAAGGTGGCTAAATGTTAGATTTGTGTGCGTGTCCGGTGCTCCAAAAATATAAGCTAAGTATTTCCACATGAAGTAATAACTGCTCTGTTTAGCTCGAATAGGTGTACGTATGTATGTTACTTGATTACCATGTACGATATCAGAGGACGGGGTAGGTTAGCATGTCGCGTCGTAAGGCCGCATGAAGAACCGAGGCCTGGGCGGTAACGCCTGGGATCCAAAAACCCTGGACGCTTAGAGAGTCCAGGACAGTCGCGACTGTAGGATATAATACAGGAGTTGGGCCTGGTCGCACCGTTTAGCTACGGCGCCTTCGGAGTAGTCAGATCAGCTACCCCGTAGCTGCATCATTATTGGCTCTCTGGGGGTGGATAAAAGCGACCAGTAATGTTGGACCGCTTTACGTGTACGCGGTGATTAATGATAGAGCATATAGCGGGTAGTTATACCCTATACGATTTGTGAATGCCCAACGTCCAATATGGTGAGATGGTTGTCCTCTGGTAAAGGGTAGAGCCCCCTGATTATACTGTAATGAGCTGATATGTTGTGTTCAAGGGTGATCCCCTACTTATACTGTAATGAGCCATTAGATTGCGTCCATGGGTGATCTCCTACTTATACTATGGACGGCCAATGATCCTAAGGGTAGTCCCCTATTTGTACTGTGATGATTTAGTGTGCACGAGACACTGAGACACCTCAGTGTCATCGGGTTAATCTTACCTTAACAGGAGGGAGAGGACTATTAAGAATACCGCTCGAGGAAATGATAAAGCTGCAGAGCTGAACGAGGGAGAGTCAAGGACCGAGGAAGGACGGATGGAAGTAGATCTGGAAACTACACTACAAAGAAGAGATAACAGGTATGTGACTATCTGTTATCAACTTGGTACCCAATCGTGAGGCCTATAGCAATTTCTCATCAGCTATATTAAATGGCCATCACGACAGAAGTTATCAGCTCAGCTATTTATAAAATTAACGTATTTTTTATCTGACTGGATGGCAAAAGAGCAAGTGTGTCCTGATGGTAAGAGATCACCACCGCCCATAAACATCTGCAACACCAGGGGTATTGCAGGTGCGTTGCCAACCTAGAGGCCTTAGATGGGATATCTCAAGTGCCAGTAATTTCACCGGCTGTCTTACTCTCCACGCCGAAACACAACAGCGCAAGCACTGCTGCTTCACGGCAGGATTAGCGAGCAAGATGGTGGTAGCAATCTGGGCGGACCTTGGACATTTTATTTAACCTGAGATTATAATATATTACTTAGATACACAATCAGACGGAAAAAATGGGTAGATATTACAAAACTCGGAAGTTTTCTACTGTGTTTCGAGTTTTAAGATTAGTCTTGTTTTGAACATAGTTCGTGTCCTTTGTCAACAATGGCTAAATGCTGCGTAAAAAAAATGGGATATCTTATTTTTCGTAAGTTCTATTGATTCATCAGTAAATACTGGGTACATATAGAGCAATTTTATGAATTTGAATTAATATTTTAGTTATCTAGTTTAATATTAATATTAGTTATGGTATCTACCTGAATATAGCTGCAAATGTCACGTAAACTGTTTTTGCTAGAAAGTTTTCTTTGGGACTGTGTAAAGTAAATATATAATCTAAGAATTGACCAGTAAAAGTAACGTTAATTGGGTAACGATACTATAAAATGTCCAGAAGGGCTACTCCGAAACATAAAATTCGAAGTTCGTGTCGTGCGGTCCCTTTGACACTTATACTATTTAAAACGAGAGCGAGAGGGATCGCACGAGACGAATACGAGACTTCGAATTTTGTGTTTCGGAGTAGCCCTTCAGTTATCAATTAACGTTATATTTTTTATACCGGTACTTGGTATTTTATTTATGATTTTACCGTTATGTAACGTTACTTATAGTGTAAATTTGGTAACGTTAACAAGCCCTGCGCACGACCACAGAATATATAATAGTACTGACGAAGCACGACGCCGTTAATGCTCAAAGTCAATGACGGTCAATGACTAAAGAAATGTTACACAGGTGAGAATAATGTGCAAAAAAATTTAACCACTGAAAAACAACACGTGCCAATTATAATTATAATTATGATTATTACTAAATATCTAAATACACATTCACATTTAGCCAGATTATCCACTCCAGGTGGTGTAACATTGTGTGGAGGCCCTTACTACGAAGTGCAAAATCCGGACTTCGTGTCTTGCCGTCTCGCTCACACTTTTATTATTTACAACGTGAGTGAGAGGGACGGTACGATACAAACTTAGATTTTCGAACTCTCGAACGAAAAAAGAGACAGAGTGATTTGAAATTCTGAATCCACCGGAATATTACTATATAAAGTTATTTTCATTAAGAATATTATAATTTCTGTTCTCACTGTGTATTTATTTTACAGTCAAGAAATGATTAATTAATATTCAGCAAACAGTCTTTTATGTCCCGAACATACTTGAGTGTTACTGTGTGCATTTTGGCGCAAAAGTCAGAGATGTATTACGTGTATCTCACTCTTACTGGTATTGGTAATAATTACTTGAAAGAGACAGCTGTACAGCTAAAAATTTGGAATCTATCTAAACCATAGTTCATGTATGTTGTTCTCCTTCTTGTTCTGAAGAATTGTAATGTCATGAGATATCGACTTGTTATTGCCACCCTTGTCATAACCACAGCATGTAAAAGAGATGCAAAAGCGATGTTGACTTCTTCGTCCATTGAAGATTCATGGGGTGGCAAGCGAAGCGATTCGAGTCGAGCAGTGGGAGTAAGTAAGTGACTGACTGATTGAGTTGAGGTACTGAGGGAGGGAGGACGGACACAAAACCGAGGAAATAGCGAAAGCATTTAATTATTTTCAGTTCTATGAATTACTTTATTAATTTGATATTCTGTGAAAGTGTAATAGAATTATATCGTCCCTGGGTTATAGTGAGTTTGGATTAGTTTCGAACTTATTTACATCATTTCTTTTGAAAACCGTTTGTCTAAAAATAAATGTTGAAAATAATAATCATGTAGCACTTAATGATGTCGCGCAAGTGTTTATTGTCTTAAAATACGAGTGACACCTATTACAAATATATTAAAAGGACAAAATTTACAATGGAAGTATCTAATGAAATAAAGGAAGATATTCGTAAAACTCAGTCGGACTTGAAAAATGCGATACGAGTGCACCAGGTAGGTGAAGTTGTTAATGCTAGTTGATTAAAAACTTACAAAGTGTGTTTTTCAATTTATTTTTAATTATGATATGCTCACTGACCCTTTTCAAATTCTTTTATAGGTTTGGGTTACGCGTCTTCAAGAGGACGAAAATGTAAGTTGTTATAATCCGGAAATGTTTTTTTTTATGAAGTATATTTGTATACTTATTTATCTGATCTTAAAAAAAACATAACTTGTTTAAGTATGTTTTTATGTTGCCTAGTATCCATAGTACGAGCTTTGCTTAGTTTGGGACTAGGTCAAATTGGTGTCAAGTGTTCCAGGATATTTATTTATTATTTTATTTTTATAATGTTGTTACAGAATTTGCACCTCAAGTCAAAAGTTAAAGAAGCTGAAAAGGAAATAATTGCCATTGGACAAGCACAAGTAAGTTGTTACCTACTTAGTAAGAGGTAGTATGCGATTTATTACTACCAAACACTTTTACTTGGAATGCTTAATTCTTGCATGGTTTTAATTTTAAGCAATTATACAAAAGGTGAGTACATGTATTAAAATTTGTTTAATGTATTAGGCATTCAGATCAAACAAAAAGCAATGTTTCATTGCCTTCAGTGACTTTTTGATGGCAATTTACATTTATTAAAATTAATTAGTTTACATCACACAGTCTTGTACAGTTGGTTGAAAAAGATAAAATCTAAACTGTATGTTTTGCCTTGGATGTCTATTATGCAGTTATCTATAAGTACCTATGTTTATTTGTTACCTAGCTATTGGTGTAAATTTTGTCCCATGATATTTGATTTCTTCATTTATTAATTAGTAGTAAAGTGCATTTAGTTCTGTATGGTGCACAATATTAGGGGATGTGCCAAGTAATTTTAAGGCAGCCAGACCATAGTCTTCTTGGTAAATTTTTGGTTGTTTTCTAGAATAACTTAATTCATTTTAAAATTATAAAAGAATTGAATGCTTCACAATATTTTTATTTTTAAGTTTCCTGGTTCAAAGGAGACCCCTCTATATAATACTAGTGTTTACCCTCAGCTTCACTCACGTAAATCATTAGGTCCAGCAGCTGAATTGAAATTCTGGGATAAAAAAAAACCCGTAGGAATTCCCGAAAGTTAAATTGTTGTTTTCATTGATGTTACATCAAAACAAAGCAGTTGTTGTTTCGAGATTTCATCCCTATCCCGTGGGAATATCAGAATAAAAAGTAGACTATATTTTATACCAGATGTTCAGCTATCTACATACCAATTTTTATTACTCTAAGCCAAGTGGTTATTAGTTCGAGATTTTATCTCTATCCCGTGAGAATATTGGGATAAAAAGTAGTCTATGTGTTATTCCAGATGTCCAGCTACCTATATGCCAAATTTTATGACTCTAAGCCCAGTGGTTGTTGTTAAGAGATTTTATCCTTATACCGTGGGAATATTGGGATAAAAAGTATCCTATGTTTTAATCCAGGTTATAAACTAACTTATTGCCAAATTTCATCCAAATCCGTCCAGCCATTTCAGCATGAAGAAGTAAGAAATATACTCATTCATTCACCCACTCTCTCATTCACAGACTCACATTTATAGTATTAGTAGGATTCATTCATTATTGCTACACAATAAAATACAATGACTTTATTGTACACCACAATAGTAAGCAATACAGAAAACAAGCACAAAGAGAGAAAATTATAAGGTAACACTACACTGAAACTACACTCCCATCTTTGGGTAATAGAAATACAGGTGTGTACCAAATTTCAGTTTAATTGGTTCAGTAAATTCAGAGAAAATTGGCTGTGACAATTGGCTAGAAATACTGATAGCATTAGTGGTAGTGTAAAGGTTAGCTTTTTTATTTTGAGATATGGAACCCTCAAAATTCTTAAAACCCAACTACTGAACATACAAGTCAACTAAAACATGTCAGTCATGTTATTATACATGTTACTAAAACATGTCATGGTATTTGAATGTGTTTTTTTAACATCTGTGTATTTTTTTTTCAGAAACTAGTGGTTGATAGGCTTAGGAGAGAACTAGAACTTTACCAACAGCGTTTGAAGTCAAGAAACAAACAAACAAACATAGAAAATGATAACCGTTACGTAGCTCAGCAACTGAGGGACCATCAATTGCAATACCGCAGCAGAAACAGAACAGTTTCGTTACTAAAACCTTCTGTTCTTAACGAGATACATATTAAGTCAGAAAACTATAATGATGTGAAAGATAACATATCAGACTCGGAGACTGAGAATAAATCTTACAACGAAAAGGAGAATTCTAATCATAGTGATGGGGATGAGAAAGAGAAATATCCCAGGAATTATCAAGCAGTTCCAAAGGTGCATGATAGTAGGAACAACTTCGCTAATGCTCTTAACAAAGTCAAAGAGGCGTTTATGTAAGTACTAGCTTTGCTCGCGTGGAATTTCCTCGGGAACTGTGCATTTTTCCGGGATAAAAGTAGCCTATGTCACTCTCGGGCCCGTAAACTACTTATATAACAAAAATTACGTCGATCCGTCGCTTCTTTACGGCGTGAAAGACGGACGTTTGTCATACATACAAAAACACACTTTCGCATTTATTACTATGAATGCTTTCATTTGAAATTAATTGCAAGAAAGGGTATAGCGCCCTTCTGATATTAAACAGTATTGTGGCATTTCTTCACATTACACGTTATGTCAGATAAATGGCTTGACGCCATGGTGGTTTAATGGTTTGAATTATTGTCTCCCAAGCCGAGGGTAGAGTGGGTTCAAGGATCAAGCCCAGGCTCACATCTCTTAAGTTTTTTGGAATTTGTGTGCAAAATTTCATTTGAAATTTACTATGAGCTTTACAGTGAAGTAAAAGACCGTGAGGAACCTGCACACATGGGCAAGGAAGTTTCATGGCGATAAAGTTCCCAATTCACACTGGTTTTATCACAGTCAGGCATTGGTCTAGTCTAGTCAAAAGACATTGTGCACAGGCAATACGTCAAAATTAATCTGAAACAGATGCATAGATCTAATTTTTTTTTTCTTTTTGTAGAGGCTTTGAAAACTCCAGGTGATCATGTCAGCCTCATGGGTGCTTGCTCATTTTCCTTACGCAAAGGACATATTAAAAAGGTGGTAAACGCAAATGGCTTTGTCAGATGCCGGCTCTGAGAGCCAACAATTGACTTGGCCATTGTGCATGGGGCCCAAAACCCCTAGGACCCTTCTCCTCAAGTCTGAGTTCTGAGCACATTCTAACAACAAATAGATCTAAATGATGATGGTTGTCTTCTACAGTGGCTCTAACCTGGAGCATGAGAACAGTTGGCCGGAGCAGCAGCGGTCTGACTCGGATTCTTCGCAAGGCGCGCAGTTGTCGCCGACGCCTTCACCACCGCCGCTGCCGCAGCCCGGGGAGCCAGTGTCCCAGGAGTTGTTTATGAGGTGTGTTAACGATTACAGTATCTCACAAACTGGTGTAAAGATCTCAGGCCAATGGTTCTTTGACCTCATAAGTCGTGACTTATTTTACATAAGTAGGTACATAGTTCAATAGACTAAGCTGAGAATTCCCAGTTTTGTGATATTGGATATTATTTTTATTAAAGCTTTTATTTCATTGAAAATTTGCTTCGCATAAGACATTCGGTAGTTGTTCTTTCAACTGATTTGTCTTTGAAATACGCTTCGACTTACAATATATTGAATCCGGGATTCAATATGTCGTATGTTGCAAGAAAGCCATAAACTTTTGGGCATACAATTACCATCTGACTCAAGAAAACGTGCATAAATATCGGATACAACTCTATTTCTAGGGCCAGTAGGATGTCATATATTTTTGCAGGTGACTACAAGTTATATACCTCAAAATGCAAACACTAACAAGCCTTCTACATTACATAGTGTAGTTGGATGGTGGTAGTATGTGCGTATGTACTCGGCATCACCGCAGACTAAAAACACATTTTCCCAGCTAAAAAGTCCATTGGCCTGCTTTACTGTAGATCATTTGAATTCATACTCATATAATTACAGGCTTCTAGGTTTGGTGACGCCAGCGCAAAAGGAGATATTGGAGAAAAAGAGGAGTGAACGCCGCAAGAGATCCACTACAAGTACAAACCGAAATGACTTCTTGTATGGGAACTATGACATGCTACCTGTAAGTTTAGAAAATGTCTTAATTTGCAATTGGTATGTTTTGTGACATTTAATGAACTTTGCGGCTTTTGAGGACCTTAATTACTGTAACGTGAAAAACAAATAGGTAGGTACAGTCAGCAACAGAAGTGGTGACTGGTTATGCTGCTCAAAATGATCTGTACATGACTACTGCAAGGCAATAAGAGTGTTTAGTTTACTTTAGAGCATTCTGAGCACCACAACTGCTCATCCACTTTTGCTGCTGACCGTACCTACTCTATATTGAAGTGTTGTTTCTGGGGGAGTTATTGTTACTAGATAACTTACTAAGGCAAGAAGGTCACATGTCTGGAAAAGCTATCACTAAAAATATCAACGTCGCCATAACGAAATCAGAGATCTGTTCTGCGAACCATGTCAACACGCATTTGGAAATGTAGTTATGGAACCCATCAGATCTGAAGGAGTTTGCGGTCTGCATGGAAACCTATCTTGTCGTGGTATATAAAATGCTCATAAAATCACGCCCCGTAATTTCCGTACTAAAATCCATTGAGAACGAAAAACAAAGAAAATATATTCTACTGCTTGTGAAATGCGTCATGCAACTTTTACTCCCCTTGTAGCATTAGTAGACGGAGTCTTCGCACCACACATGACGCCCTAGATAGGAATGGTTTCGTAGCCATTACGAAAGAATAAAGTAATATTTTTCTCAATTTTAATGAAAATTTGCACTTTAATGTTGAATATTTCGCAAACAGGTCACTGAATTGAAAAATCTTCGCAACCCGGCAATGGTTTCAAAAGAACTATCCAACGATATGCCACACTATAGGGTTAGTCGAGAAAAAAAATCACCCCCACGTTACGTCTATGGGAGGTACCCTAAAAAAAATTTTTCGGTTTTTTATTTTACCACTGTCGGGTTGACTGATACATATATATTCATACCACACTGCAGCTTTCTAGTACTAACGGTCTCTGAGCTTAGCCGCGGATGGACATACAGACGGACAGGAATACGGAACCCTAAAAATGATTGTTTATAAATAATATTTCCAAATAATGTGCACTTAATTTTATAATCACTAACTATATTTTTTGCAGAAGCGCAAGAAGTACAACCAGTTCCCGTATTTACAGTCACACAATGACCCTCCACAGACCAGGTCCGCGAAGCTGCGCAAACAACAGGTAGGCACAATATCTATTTAACAAACTACCTTAAGGTTGTCATAGTTTCAATGGGTGGCACTCTTTCCCGGCCTGGATAATACCGACCCTGTTTTTCGTGTACACGCCCATAGAAGCTCCTGTCAGTTTCTATGGGCATGTATGGGGCGTGTACACAAAAAACAGGGCCGGTATTTCCATATCGGTGTTATCCGGGCCGGGAAAGAGTGTCACCCGTTTCGAGCATGCTGTTGTGGCCCAGGAATTAACGAAACTGTCCCGAGTAGAAAACCCTTTTTTTTAGGAAGCTTTGTAACTGAAGAAAGAGCCCCCATAATGTATAACCGAACTAGTACAACTTAGAAAAGTTTAAAAACCACTGACATTGTCATTTCTAAGTTCAATATCTCAAAAACGGATGAACCGATTTTAATGAGCTCCACAGAAAACCAGCGTTACTGCACATAATGTGCGGCAACACATGCTGAGTGGAGACCCTTTTTGGTATCCTGTCGTGTCACCAAGTAATATAGTTTTAGTGCTAGTTTTAGTCTCAGTCTTAGGTGGTACTTATGGAGCCAAAATAAATCTTGCTTTCTTTCTTTCTTTCTAATGATACACAGTTAAGAACCAGCTTTCTGAGCCAAGCTTTCTGATGCATTGACTTTCATAAATTATGAGAAAACTAATTTTGAATCCCTTCTAAAAACCAGAATATTTAGAAATGTGAATTTGCTCAGAAAAATAGCACCGGGTAGGAATAAAATACCTGTTGATTGTCAAGTTTTTGCCATCTTTTATGTTGGTGTCGAATTGGAAAACAATGGTCTAAGGATTTTTTATTTATTTAGGCTTTAAGTTACTATGTTAAATACTGGGTACATATCTGAATATCGAATGTTAAAATACCGAATGTACTAAAATATCGAATGGGTCATAATATCGAAAAGGTATATTTCTTAAGACTGTATTTTTTTTAGATTGTTATGTTGGTGTCGAATTGGAAAACAATGGTCTAAGGATTTTTTATTTATTTAGGCTTTAAGTTACTATGTTAAATACTGGGTACATATCTGAATATCGAATGTTAAAATACCGAATGTACTAAAATATCGAATGGGTCATAATATCGAAAAGGTATATTTCTTAAGACTGTATTTTTTTTAGATTGTTATAAATCTTACCTAACCTAAGGGGTTCTATACGATGCCGTTCTAATAAATCCTGAAAAGTTTACGGTTTCATAAAATAAACCTTCGATATTATGACCCATTCGATATTTTAATATTCCATATATTTAGATGCCTTCCCTAAATACTTGAAAGTTTAAAAAGGCTTCAATTGTCTCGGTACGTCCCTGTATTTATAACAACCTTAAACTAGATAGTAAATATTACCTTGTTATCGATATTTACTACCAAATGAAATGGCACATTGCCAGTAACTACATTTTAAACTGTTTATTTCAAAGTTTCAGAGCCAAAACAAAGAGTCGCGTGAAGGGTCACCGTCCGGATCGTCTGCTGAAATGAAAGGTAAACTATATGCACTTAATGACTAGTGTATACGCGCGGCTTTGCACGCGTAAGTAAATCATCAGAACCAGCAGTTGAATTGAAATTCCGGGAGTTTACTAGAGTCCCGTGGTTCTCAAAAACTACTCTTATTTATTGAGTCGGGCGTTACTTTGCGGAGATCCATATCACTATACTAAAACAATTAATTTGCGACCCGCGATCTTATGATAGCTTCCTTTATGCAAGAAATGTCTGTTTATGCAGTTCCTCCACCTCCACACTGTAAGAACACATACAAATCACACAAATCCATCTATCACCACCACTGACGCGTTTCGAACTCAACCAGAGCTGGTCTTCAAAGCAACCGTTCACCATGCTACATCAGTCTAACATGCGGTGCTCTACTTGTTGGTTTACAAGGATTTTCAGTCAAATTAACCCAACTATCTGCTTCAATATTCCGTGATCGTTTGAAGACATCTGTTTTAGCTTGCTCTAGTATCAATAACTGTTTCAGGATGGAGCAACGGCAAACCAGCCTGGGCCGCCTCTTTGCCGGCAGGTTTATCAGTAGAACCGGTATACTCATCAGCGAAGAAAGTCTGCAACGCCTGTGGAAGAAATGGTATGCATTTTATTTGACTAGTGCGCTCAATAGGTACGTATAAAATTAGATTCAAACTATTTCTGCGAAAAAAGGGACAGTTGATTTTGTTATTTGATTAATAACATTAATAAAATTCGCAGGTTTGTGCAGGTTTCTTCACGATGTTTTTCTTCACTGCAAAGCTCGTGGTAAATTGCAAATGTTATTCCGCACATGGATTTCGAAAAACATGCGAAGCAATTCAATGGTGCGTGTGAAGTTCCCAATCCGCACTGGGCCCACGTGGGAACTATGGCCCAAGCCCTCTCATTCTGAGAGGAGGCCTGTGCCCAGCAGTGGGATGAATATAGGCTGGGATGATGATGATGATGATTAATAAAATTCAATGTTTAATTTGCGGAACAAATAATTAGAATTTGACCATGGCCCTTGCTGTATCCTCCTAAGTCCTGACATTTTTTTACCAAACTTAGCGTTTAAGACCTAGACGTTGGTGGCCCGCTTTGATATTTTGGACATTATTTAAAAATCCTTAGAATACTTTATTTAATGAACAACTTGTACTTTATAAAGTACATTCGGCTGTTATTCTTACTGTTAATTAGTCCTTTATAAAGTACGCTTGGACTTGGATGATAAATGTACTTTATAAAGTACATTGGGCCGTTATTCTTACTGTTAATTAGTCCTTTATAAAGTACGCGAGGACTTAGGAGGATAAAGCTGCATGTGTTCTTGTGGCTGTCATTCATTTACGGTGTATGTATACAGACGTGGCGTCGCTGCTGGTTTGGTGCACTTCTTGTTCGGTGTGGCTGCACACGGGCTGCGGCGCGGGCGGCCGCTGCGCGTGCGGAGCCCCGCTGCCCGACCCGGACCCCGCCGCCGCCCCGCCCGCGAACACCCACCAGGCCTTATACAGAGGTACTTATCGTGCTTACTACTACCATCTTTCTTAAGTACCGCTATAGTTGACGAGATCGCTCGTGGCACGCGGGGCTATAAAAAGTGCGAACGGGATAGAGTATATTGCGCGCTCCCTTACACTTATAGGCCTTATGGGCGGGCATAGTGATGTTCCATTTTCCTATCGATATTTAGTTCAGCATGTTTTGTGGCACGCCCAACCCTAATGGGTGACGTTACTGACTCGTTTTGCAACTCCGCGTGCCACGAGCGATCTCGTCAACTATAGGCGCTGAACAGAGGTAGTCGCTACCACCAGGCGCTCTACAGAGGAATTCGCTGTCACCAGCGGGTCTTAATAACCACCAAGCACTTTTCTGAGGTATACATATAGTCACAACAACTAGTGGTCTGTGTGAAGGTCCCAATCCGCACTGGGCCCGCGTGGGAACTATGGCCCAAGCCCTCTCGTTTCTGAGAGGAGGCCAGTGCCCAGCAGTGGGACTTATATAGGCTGGGATGATGATGATGAACAGAGTAACAGAGTAATAGAGTGAGCGGCTGCTTTTGATGCTGACTGTACATGCAGACTATAACTATGGAGGAGCGGTGCCTCCTGACACAGGCTTTATCAAGCTTAAAAGGAGGCTCCAGCCATTAAACAATGTTACGTACAAATTGTTATTGAAATTAAAGTATTTTTTTTTTTATTTTGATTTTGATGAACTAGTGGTTCCTAAGTACCACCAGGCACTGAACAGAGGTAGTCACTAAAACCAGGCACTCTACAGGGGTACTCGGTATCTTCTATCGATTCTCGATATCGCTATATGGTTCTTAATAGCAACCAAGCCCTTTACAGAGGTAGTGCTACCAGTGGTTGCTAACTACCACCAGGCGCTCTACAGAGGTACTTCCCTGTAGAAGTACCCTTTATTACCAGTAGTTCCTAACAACCACTAGGCCTCTACAGAGGTAATCGCTCAGGGGCGCAGGCGACTGGATTATTTTCTGAAGGCTGCTTTGCATCTGTATATAGGGAGGTGCATTTACCTATAGATTTCATTCTGTATCTTAGTCTTGTTTCATATATTTGCTTCTACGTCAGGGAGATGCAAGTGTACCCCCCTTGCACCCCCATCTCCGTGCCCATTTTCGCTACCACCTGTGGTTCTTAATAACCACCAAGCGCTCTACAGAAGTAGTCACCACCACCGCTAACTGCCACCAGGCTCTTTACAGAGGTGTTTATCGTACGTAATAACACTAGTGGTTCCTAAAAAACACCAAATGCTCTATAGAAGTAGTGATTGCCACCAAGTGCTTCCTAAGTACCACCTGGCGCTGTAAAGAAATAGTCACTACCAGCAGTGGTTTAAGAACCACTAGGGCGCCTGGTGGTTGTCTTAACACACAGATAACGCTACAGATATACTCCAGTGTTTCCGAACCGTTATTTTATTAAATTTCAGATAAACTGGCGGAACGTAAGCGACTGCAAGAAAAGAATATCCAACTGTGCGTCGAGTTACGGAAATTGGAAGTTCGGGCCGCTTCGTTGAAAGAAAACTTGGATGATCATAACGCGGAGAAAAGGCAGTTGTTGGCCGATCAGATAAAGACACAGAGGAACTTGCAGAAGCTTCTAGACTTCATTAGCCAGTTCAAGGAGACGTCGATAAGCATCCGTTCCACCTCAGTAAGCGAATCGGGCAGTGAGATTAGTAAAAGCAATGAGGAATAAACTGGTAAGAAAAATCTTTAGGATTTCATACCCAAATGCCAATATTTTTTTTAGACCTTTAGATCTTTATTATATAGTTAGAGAGCTGAATATTTGAAACTGTAATAGATAGACATTCGAGATTTTCATAGTGTGTTTTACAATGGTTCCTTTGAACAAATGATAAAAATATTTTTTTCGGTACTTTGGTACGGAAACCATTTTGGTTCTTACTACTCTGTACTGGCTTGCACTTTTATATTGACTCCTGACGAAACTAAATCCATACTATCCATACTAATATTATAAATGCGAAAGTGTGTTTGTGTGTTTGTATGTTTGTCTGTCTTTCACGCCGTAATGGAGCGACGGATCGACGTGATTTTTGGCATAGAGAGAGATAGTTTATGGGCCCGAGAGTGACATAGGCTACTTTTATCCCGGAAAAATGCACAGTTCCCGAGGGAACAGCGCGCGATAACCGAATACCACGCGGGCGGAGCCGGAGGCTAAAGCTAGCTATCAAATAATTTTAGTTTTAGATTATTTTTAAACTTAATTTATTTTCGATTAGGTAATTTACTTACGAATTATTTATTTATTATTTTATTTTGTAGTCTGCAAAAATCTTGTATTACTTTCAATAACCTAATTAAAGCGTGTTTTCTTTTCAGATTAATCTTGTCTTCATATCAAAAATGTTCGTGGGTCAGTGTTGATGTGTTATTAGATTTTGGAACACTAGTGATGCTGTAGCCAATATTGTTAACTAGATATTAAGCCGCTAGTCCGTAACTTCCGTAAGTATATTTCCATTTTTAAAAATGAAATTTACCTTAATTGTATATTGATCTATATTATTTTTTGTACTGGCCTTATTATTAGGCCCATCTAAGTATTAATTAAAAATAGTGTACTGTTACTAAAAAAGTTATTGAGGATTTAAGGGGGCACGTGCTTCTAGCGCTGATCAATGTGGATATGGACGAAGCGCGGCAGCTCAAGATAGGTTGGTCAGAAAGTGCACGTTTTTATTTTCTTCTTATTTCTTAAAATGTAGCGTGTATACACGATAGAAAACATCTAGTTTTTTATCATTCAAAAAGTCTTAACCTGCCGCGCAATTTTTTTTGTTTTGTTTTTAAAGACTACTTTGGGATTCTTTCTATCGAACTAACTATACTACAAGTAATCATGTGTCAGCATATGATTTATGGTGTAAATCCTTGCTAGCAGTTCACTAGGTTGCTCGCAGGCAAGCAACCTGTCACTATTGTACCGTTTTCGTGTGCTCTGCCTACCCCATTTGGGAATATAGGCGTGATGTTTGTGTGTGTAAATCCTCGACAATCTTACACATGAGTTTCAAAACTAAATCTTTACTAGTAATCATTAATCAATATACAGAAAGGGATTGATTGAATGCAATAAATGCGCTAGAAGCTCGGTGCGCCCTTAAATCGAACATTGTGCAGGTCTTTTATAGACTGTATCGTACGTCAGTAATATTGTTTCATCCAGTTTCTTGTAGAACTGAAGTTTCAAAACTTTTTTGTTGTGTACATTATTTTTGAGGTATGCTATTCTCCGCTTTTTTCGTTATATTTGATGTTTTTTTAGGTTAAAATTTAATTTAAACTTGGAACAGTTTTACTTTTGATTGAAAATAAATTCTATTTGCTATTGTTTTTTAACTATTCAAAAATTAGCGGGATTGTAAATGAGTTAAAGGTTCAGGAAATATAAATCAATTGATTAGCCAAAATGAACGTGTTCAGTATTGATACTTTTTTTAAATATAGTTACTATTTGTCTCGTGTTAGTAATTATATTGTCTAATAATGATTATTGTTTTACTAAATAGTCAAGAGTTAAATGAATTGATTGTTCTCTGTGATATGATTAAATTTTCCTTGGATTTGTTTCTTTAGTTCTTGATTTGTATGAAATTGCCAGGGTTGTATGTAAATAAATGTCCGAAACTTGGTAAATGTATTTCTTATATTTTTTTACGGAATATTTATTTGCCAAGATATTAAAGAAAAATAAGCAGTGATTTTACGAATTTTGAAAACATGAATTTCAATGTTCAGTAGGTAGTCAATGCTGTGTCGCATATCAAAGTAGGACGCGAGTTAAAGTAAATTAGTGTGCAGTATTAAACCGTACAATCTGAGTCTGCAGACCTTTGTTTAACGCGTGAAAGCTTGTGATCGCATTCACTATCTCTTTCTATTCTCGCCCTGAAAACGTGACAGAAAGAAGCAATGAAAATGATTGAGATTCCGAGTGCGTTAGACAATAACGCCTCTGGTTTTGAAAATGATATTGATAATACAAGAATTTTAATTTATTTTGTGTTGTTGGGTACAGAAAGTGGTTTTACAACCTCACACAATGTTTTGTTTAGAAGACAAGTAAATTTCAGACGTACCATAGCGTTTTGTCAATATATTTTTATTACACTGCAAAAAGTACGTATGAAAACATCAAAAAGGCATTAAAAACTATAGTAAAAACATTTAAAACAGCGCATGTTTAGCATTGTTACGCCACTTCCAATATCTTTTTCCCCCTTGCTACGTCTTTTCGAAGCTGTTCGGTAGCTTTTTCCAGCAGATTGCATTCGTATTGAGATATCTTGGTGAATCTTTGCATGCTTTTCATGCCATCTTTGTCTACATTTACGAGCCCAGAAAAGTATGACGTGCCAAAATCGTTGTTCTCCACATAAGCGTTTACTTTAACTCGTTGTCCATCTAGGGCCTTAAATATTTCTCGAGCAAACATCACGACGCTGTATGCGATAGACATTGTCGACGACAAACCCTGTTTCGCTTGTGACACGATGTCATCGCACTCTTGGATTTTTCTCGTGAACTGCATGATTTCGGGATCTTTCATAGTAGTGGTCGGCCTGCTGTGTGACAGTAGAGGTATGATAGTTTTCTCCGAATGACCGCCAATCACAGGCACGAAGCACGTTTTCGGAGGCATCTTATGCTCCATGGCGTACAACGTTTGTGCTCTAATCCAGTCTATAGTAGTGATTCCAAACAATTTTTTAGGGTCGAAAGCTCCGTGACATCTCATTATTTCTGCGGCCATCGGGACAAGCACGTTTATAGGCTCCGTGACGATACCAATAAAAGGCATCTGGGACATTTTACCAACTCTAGCCGCTATATTTTTTATGAACGCTGTGTTCGTCTCGAACCATGATTCATTTGTTAGCGCGGGAGATTTAATTACTCCTCCGACGAATAACACCAAATCGGAGTCTTTTAAAGCTCGTTCTATGGTGGAATGTCCACAGAAGCCCATTAAGCGGGAATTGACGGGGATATGCGACAGGTCTAGCACTATTCCCGGTGTGTTCTCACGCAGATCATGAACAACGAGACTGGTCACAGAAGGTTCTGTTCGTAACATGAAGCTGACGATTTGACCGATTTCGCTGGCACCTCCCATTACACTCACTTGGTATGATCTCGCAGTCATATGTATAGTGCTTTGAATCAAACATTTTGCGAAATTCCTTGTAACCAGCATGTTGGAATTTATTGTACAAAAGATTCTGTGAAGTAGTAAAAGTGTATAATAGTATTAATAACTTGTAAAATTTACCGAATTAATGACAAAAGAGCCTGTTGACTGACGTTTAATTTGATGTCATTGGAAGATAGGAACCAGAGTTTTTGTATCATTTTTTAAAGTCTGTTTTGTTTGTAGGTTTATTGCATTTACTTTTTTCAGTTAAACCTAATATTGTAGTCTGTGGTCACAGTTTCATTCACTCTGTCATAATCATAATAGTCATAATCTTCTCACGCTCCCGTCATATCACAATAAATACAAACAAAAAAAATAGTAATTTAAATTATTAAAGTGTCCTCCATAATAATGTTTTGTAAAAGATTTTTGCCCGTTTTAAAATACCGAAATAAAAACACACAAAGTATTCAAATAAGAACTGTTCAAATTTCTGTCATTGGTGCTGCTGGTGACATAGGCTCTAATCTGGCCATGTTACTCAAGTTTAATGATAAAATAACCAGGCTACACTTGTACGACAACGACGAGAAGGTTCGAGGGGTAGCTCTGGAATTGGCTTATATACCTGGAGGACCGGCTGTGGTTCCCTTCGCAGGCGAACAACAGCTGCCAAGCGCTGTTCGCGACTCTAAACTCGTTCTTATGGTTTCCAGAGTAGCTCGCAAACTCGGCAACACAAGAGAACAAATGCTCGCTTCAAACGCACCCCCCATTCAAACGCTGTGTAAAACTATTTCAAAACACAATCCAGAGACATTCTTAGCTATCTCTACCAATCCTATAAATTCAATAATCCCTTTTGCGAGTACGCTACTAATGAGTTACAATTGCTACAATCCTTTCAAACTATTCGGCATTACGCATATAGATACAGCAAGAGCCAGAGCTTTCGTCGGTGACGCTCTGAAAGTAAATCCTCGGAATGTACAGGTACCTGTTATCGGAGGCCACTCTGATGAGACTATTGTACCTTTGTTTTCTAATATACAACCTGGAGGTTACACCATTGACGCCAACCGAGCTGATATGTTAACACGAAAATTGAGGAAAGCTGGAGTTGAAGTTATCATTAATAAACAAGGCATGGATTCGGCAACGATGGCCATGGCTTGGTCGATCAACGAGTTTACTGCTGCGATAGTAAATGCCATTAATGGTGCCGAAGTAACAGTCAATAGTTATACCGCGAATCCACACTATGGAACAAGATTTTTCTCTGGGCCTATCAACGTGGGTGCTCAAGGAATTATTGAAACGTGTTGTAACTTCAATATGAACAATTATGAATGGGAGCTCTTACAGAAGTCATTGCCTGTACTAAATCGAGACATAACACAGGGAGAAGAATTTGTTCACGTAGTAGAATCTTCGGGACATGATTACAGTTAAATTAAGAAACTGTCATGATAACATTTTGTAAGTTTTATTTTGGAATAAAATTAAATCTTGAACGGATTCTTTTCTTTAAGTTCTTTGAAGTACATTTCTGAATGGGAGACATCATTAGCGAGATCTCTGATTGCATTTTGCAAATAAGCAGCTTCCAGTATGCTGAGTACTTTGTAGTTTGCTACTTCAGTTATTCCGTCCTTCGTAATAGTTGCGGGGGTAGCAAAATATTTAGTTTTATATTCGTTATTAGCCACAAACGCAATATGCTTCATCGGACAACCAGACAGTGCCTTGAGAATAGCGGCGACCGTCCAGAAACCGGCGTATGCCATCGAAATAAAGGATTGTCCCTCACCTCCTTTCACGTTTATTAATTTGTTTTCAGTTCCGCGGACATGCTCTGTGATCATGACAGCGGCAAAGTTATTAACGTTGAACCATGGTGTAACATGCGAAAGTAGTGGGACTGTAGTTGTTGGCGAATGGCCACATATGACGGGCACGGTTATTGGTTTATCTGGAGGTAGTTTGTAGAGCTGCTGAAGGCAAGCCTGGGCTCGCATTGCATCCCGTCCTGTTACACCGAGAACTTTGCCCTTATCGTATGCATTACTAGCTTCCAAGACTAGGCTGATGAACGGTACCGTATAGTTAATTGGTTCTGTAAGATCGACTATGAAAGCTTTCGGGCAGTGTGTACAGATTTCTTTAATTGAGTTGATGATGAGGCTTGTGTTCGTCGTAAACAAGTCGTAATCTGTCTGGAAAAGTTTCCTAGGCTCGGCGCTAGCTACGACCACTATGTCGGTTGAGGCAAGCGCAGTGTTCTTGGAATATTTCAGTCCCTGTACTATAGGTTCACTAGGTATGTGAGACAGATCCATAGCCACACTACATGTCGACTTGGTACAATCCAGTAGTAATAAACGGCTTATAAATGGGTGCTCCTTTAAGAGGAGACATAAGGTTTGCGCGACCGGGTTCGATCCTCCTAGGATGGACACTTGGAAATGTCTTCTGATGATATGTGGTCCATTTCTTATGAGCCACGGTTGAAGGCCTGCAAAGCACCTAGTCGTACCTAAAATATGTGCCACAAAGCCTAAGAGACGAGACATAATAATTTTTTAACTGATAACTGATAATTTTATTCAATTAGTTTATCATTTCGCGAATTTGTCATGTTATGTCATTTTTGAGTGAAGGTGAAGGTGAAGTGTTTTTGCGTAGAAGTAAAGTGTAAGTACCTCCTATATCTGACACAACAAAGCGTGCATAAATATCTGATACGACTCTATTTCTAGGGCCGGAAGGATGTGTCAGATATTTTGTACGCTCCGCTGTGGCAGATATATTAACGCAGGTGATTGTACCTACTGTGCACCAACGGATTGGGGAGATATCTAGAACTTAATAGTATGCTCTCAGTTAACTTTGAATATAATCTATTTAATAGATGATTAGTATGCTACACTACTTATGTAAGCATGTCCCTTGTGTTCTGAGTCTGAGGTGTAGTGGATGGAAACCCAACTTTATAGCAACTTGAACGCTTAGATAGGTACCTATTGTATCTATTATTCATGGAATGTTCCAATGTATTGATCTGTTTTATTACCTAGTTTTTCAACCTAAAACGGCTAAACGGAATTGCGTGAAACTTGGTTTATAGATAGCTGTCTTTCAGAAATAGCATATAAATAGGCTGGGTAGGTAAAAATCACCAGCATTAATATCTGCCACAGCGGAGTGTGCAAAAATATCTGACACGTCCTTCCGGCCCCAGAAATAGAGTCGTATTTATGCACGCTTGTTGCGTCAGATATTGGCACTGGTGACTGTACCTACTCTTTAATCTGGTATTCCCATGGGATCAGAATGTACAGTCGCCATCACATATTTCGGAGCGGCCAAGATAGTCAAATATATCGGAACATGCACTCTTGATATTTTTGATCACCTTGGCCGCTCCGAATTATCTGATTGCGACTGTACGCATGTCAAATGTTAGTCTAAAGATATGAAAATGTGCACAGGTCTCATAATGAAAACCAGGATGTAGTAAGTATATACGGGACTTCCCATGGTAATTTAAAAATCTCGAAATAGTTGCGATGTCACACACCTAATGGTTTACACAAGCAAAGTCGAGGGTTAAGGCTAGTTGAATAATAAAGTGAAACAGTTCTGAGCCGTTTATATTTAACTTGTGCTGTCCTAATACATCTGTGTCGGTTTCTTATCATTGATTGCTTCCTTATAATACGTCTCTGCTTCGTTGATTTCATTGCGAAGTTCTTTTACTGCGTCTTTCAGGTAAACTGCTTCTATGCTCCCGACAAACTTGTATTCCGCCACGTCAGATATGCCATCTTTTGTGATATTTATTGGCGCAGCAAAGAACTTAGTATCATAATCATTATTAGCTACAAACCCGATATCTTTCTTAGGAACACCATCCAACGCACTAAGAATTGCGGATACGGTTTTAAAACCCGCATAGGCAGTTAAGCAGCACGATTGCCCGGACCCACGCTTCAATGCTACAATACGGCCTTCAGATTCTCGGATTATTTCCGTAATCATGATAGAAGCACAAGCGTCAACACTGAACCATGGGGTGATATGCGACAGTAATGGTACAGCAGTTTTGGCTGAATGTCCACATATGACGGGTACATTGACCGGTTGCTCTGGAGGTATCTTATAAAGCAAATTAAGGCATGCCTGTGCTTTCATTCCGTCAGTACCGGTAACTCCTAATACTTTGGAGCTGTCGTAGCAACGGGACGAGTGCAAGACTAGGCTGGTAAGCGGTACCGTATAGTTGATTGGCTCTGTGAGGTTGACTATGAAAGCTTTGGGGCAGTGTTTGCAGATTTCTTTTACTGATTGTACTATGCGGTTTGCGTTAGCTCTATATAAATCATAGTCCGTCTGACCAGTTTTTCTGGGCTCGCTGCAAGCTAGAACTACTATATCAGAGTCGCGGAGCGCAGACCCGATATAGCCACCTTTGCCTTCTACGAGTATTTGGCTAGGAATATGGGACAAGTCGATGCCTACACCGCATGTAGACTTCGAGAGATCATACAGCATCAAACGATTTATTAGCAAATGCTCTTTGAGAAGCAACGATAGGCTTTGTGCCGTCTGATTCGTGCCTCCAATTATGGACACTTGGAATTTTTTTCTAGAAGTCTTATCCGTTGGAACTTTGGACGTTTTGGAACAAAACCGTTGCAAGCGCGCGAAATATTTGCCGAGACCCGCCAAATGTTTTACGGGGCCGGCCAGACGGAACATGATTGTAAATTTTGATTATAATAGGTATTCTCAGAACGATTTCATTTGGATATCATTGTGCTTGACGTACCTAAGTCAAATGCCAAAAGTGTTCCACAGATTAACCATTTCGACGCTAGAATGACGAATGTATCTACCAGAGAGGAGAGAGCAATATAAAAATGTGCATAAGTACGTTTCAAATTACCTTTAGGTAACTATTTACTTTTGTTTTATTGTTCATCCCGCAAAACCCCATAGCATCTCATTGAAATCGATAGAGCGGTTTCCGAGATCTCTGAACTAAATAAATTATATTTATTATTTATATTTTGGATATATTCTTCTTATTAAATTAGAGTTACGCTCTTGTCAGTGGAGTAACCGCTACTCCGCACGGTCCTCGGCCAGCTGTTTGACTTCCTGATAAGGCGCGACACCCGTTTTCTCTTTCACCTGGTCAAAATTGGTTGGCCTTCTTCTGCTTCGCCTTCTTTTACTTTTCCTTCCAGCGGGTTAAAAAATAAATTGTCAAGTTTCCTATCATATTTACCCTTCTGCATTTTAAATTAAATAGTTAAGTAGATGTACAATGAAGTAGGTACCGAAAACGCGAATGAAAGCAAAATAACATCTAATGCTACTTGCAACTCGTCGAAAGACAGTTTATTCGGTGTTCTTCCTATTTAGCTGACTGCTGCGGTCGAATAACACCGTGGAAATAGTGTGGGACGGCGCAAAGCGGTCATTGGAGGAATGTTCAGGTAAAACTGCTGGGTACGAGCCACGAGGTACTACGATAAACTTGGCTTCTATAGGTACTAAAATTGACTGTAGATTGGGACTATGTGTGAACTTTGCTAACTAATAAATAATTGTTACCTAATAGATGGATGCAAAACCGAGTTTATTGTGATTCTGACCATTATTAGCAGTGTGGGTTAAAGTGATAAACACAATTTACAAATGTTGAGATTACTTGAGATACCAGTATAAAAGTCGCAAGACGTGGAAGAAAGACGTACATAAGTCATAAAAACTAAATTTCATTTTTCTGCCACAATGGTCCAACCACGGTCCAACAAAAATCGTGGTTTTCGTAACTGCTTGGAATTTTTGTAATGTTCACTGGTACGCCAAGCCAAATTAAACACCTTTGGTACATGAGAGCAACCTGGATTTGATTTAATAGTTGGGTTAGTCGTCGTTAAGCCGTGGTTTCACTGCCCCCGCATAACTGCGAATTCGGTCATGTGTGAACCGATACAACCCTCAAACGATTACAGTTAACTGCAGCCAATGAGGCCAACGACGGGTTAGCTCTAAGATAATCGGCTTGGGACGGACGGGCTAACATTTAGTTTAATGTCGCGCTTGACGGTCATCAGCCGTTAACTGACTAAGGGTTGCTTCGCAGTTATCAAGTAGATAGATACAATATTATTACCTGATGTAACAACTAACCTAAATTTTGAGGCTTAAAAACCAATAAGTACCTGCGATACCTCAATAAATAAAGTAAATATTAGTTAGACGGCATTATCGCTTCTGAGCGATTACTAACATAAATAAACAACCAGAAATAGAAATAGCCTAACCTAACCAACAAAAAGTTGAAAAACCCCCGACTTTGACACTTTAAAATTCAATGTCTATAAAACGGCTGAACCGATTTTGATGAAACATGTCTAAGAACCATCGCTAGAAAACCTGCTATCAAATAAAAAAAACCGCATTCAAATCGGTCCACCCGTTTAAGAGCTACGGTGCCACAGACAGACACACATAGCGGTCAAACTTATAACACCCCTCTTTTTGCGTCGGGGGTTAAAAAGTAGTTACTTATGTTTACCATATCTAAGTATAATGAGTCTGTAATATTTTATTTCAATCTGCTTGCTGCCAATTACTTGAGTAGACTATACAGTACAAATTACAAATAAATGCAGCTTGAACGATCTTCAAGCCAAGTTAGACGGAAATCTGTAAATTCTTCAGGATATCGAGTAAAAGTTGTTGAAAAGACGAGGTGATCGGAAAGTCCGTAACATTCACAAGTTGCAGGCGCAAAGAGTCCCGGGGGTGTGATCTGGGCTGTTGTGAGCATTCGGGAAAGACTAGTATGGATCGAGTTTTTTTAATCTACAGAAGGACAGTAGAGAAATATACATATATTTTCTCATGAATGTCTAGCGTAGAAGACAACCTAAATAACTACTAATGGTACCTACCTAATACTTGGAGGTAGGTTAGGTACCTATCTAATATTTAGATGTTATTTTAACTTCCTAGGTTTTGAGAAAGTGAATCATTGTAGAGCCTGTATAACTTTCTAAGCATGTCGAAAGATGGACTCTTTTTAAATAGAGATTATAAAATTCTTACGTCCAGTACGAGTATAATATTAAAGCAGTTAAGTATGTACCCATCATTTTGTGAACACGACATTGTAGCTCATTATTTAAAAAAATCTACTATTCTATTACGATGAATCATTACAATAAAAACTAGATTATTGTAAAGCAAAATCATATCTCATTTCCTAATATCATTATACCTAAGTGTAACACAAACAAATTAGCTTTCCAAACAAGTATAGTCCCCCGCGCCGTTTTCCCGCCTTGTTTGAACCCGCGGCAAGAATTGCAAATGGCGATAATTCCAACTACACCGATAAATCAGGCTACACACGCTAAACTTTTTCCTCGGGGGTACTGCTTACTGCTCCGCCTCCCGTCGTGATTGATGGGCTAGACCTCAAGCGAACATGTGCGAAAGAGTTTTGGTTTGACACTCGAAATCGGAAACGGAATTTATTGTTTATTAATTTGAAGGTAAAGAAAGATATTTTACAATGTCAAAAGAACAGAAAATCCTAGATAAATAAATGTTTCCTCCAATTATTTTTATAAAGTATACACAAAAAGGAGGCACTTGCATTTTCCAAATAGAAGTCTGTCGAATGTGAACCCTCGTTTTTTTTCTACAATTCCTGACTGACCTAGACTACTAAATTAGTGTTTCGTGCTCAGTTAATGCTGGGTAATATAATGCATTAACTCTTTTGTTGAAATAAGTCTGAAAAAAAATTGTTGCTTCTATACATTATAGTCATACTTGTTAGGGCCATTTTTTGGCCGGATGCTGCACTTCATGATGAAAGCAAGCCGCTTTGCACAGTGATAGTACAGACTAAACTGAGTGATTTGACCCGCAGCAGCGGAAGTTTCACCCCTTAGGAACAGAGATGGCGCCACTTCTTTAAAAAATGTTTCAAAAAATTCTACAAGCTAAAGTAATAAACCGATTTCAATGTTTGATATCTCAAATGAAAGCTTATTATATACGTTACTAATAAAAAAATACTGAAAAAATATATACTGTAAACTTCTGGCAAAACACGGCATCTTAAGTTTTTTTTTCTTACTTGATTTGTAGTTTTTACTTGATTTCTTAAAAAAATTGTATGCAACATGAATGATTTAATACATATACATATTACAGAGTACATAACAAGGATAATAAAAAAAACCCGACACCAATACCTTTCATATTCCACGAAATATGAAAGTTTAAATGTGAGCACAAATTTCCTTGAAAAATATTTCAAAAAATTCTACAAGCTAAACTAACAAACCGATTTCAATGTTTAATATCTCAAATGAAAGCTCATAACATTCATTACTTACAAAAAAATACTGAAAAAATCTTTACTGAAAACTTTTGGCAAAAAACGCCATCTCAAGTTTTTTTTTCTTATCAGATTGGTAGTTTTTACTTGATTGCTTAAAATATTGTACGTTTTATGCAATATTAATGGTTTAATACATACGTATATATATTTCTGAGTAAATAACAAGTATTATAAAAAAAACCCGACACCGATACCTTTCATACTTTACGAAATATCTAAGATTAATTGTGCATGCTTTTCTTACAAATAAATTTCAACGAAATCTTCAAGTGAAACTAGTGCTCTGATTTTAATGTAAGTATAATATTAAATGAAAAGAAGAAAGAAATTACCTATTTTATTAAAAAAAAAAAGTTTTTTTTTGGTGTTACGAAAAAATATAATTGCTTTAAAATGTGTAATTGTTTTAATTCAAAAGTGACTATATTTGAAGACAAAAAATAAAAACTAAGTACATCGTTTCCGGCATAGTTGGTTCTGAAATATATTATATGCTGCTTAGTAGTTGGCGAATTTATTTAAAAATTAGCTTTTTATCTGATAGGACCTCAACTTATAGATATGTCACATACATCAATGTTTATCAAATATTTTAATTATAACTTATAAGTCCTCTTCAGGTTAATCGGCACAAGTAGAACTGAAAAGGAAAAGCCGTTTTGAAGTACTTATGCTATTCCATTACTACAAAATCACAGATCTTTTAGACATGTATAATTTTGTGTCTACCTGTGGATATCAGTGGTCAGCATACAAAATAACCCTGCAACGAATATTATATTAACTTGCTTTTGGTTTGTACAGCCACCTTGCAGGATTATACTGGGCAGTGCATGGTAACTGACCCAACGACACCCATAACGCATGGTATCGCAGCCAGATTTGCAGCCACAATAGTCCAAGAGGCTTAATGGCGACCAAATCGCTGTAACTGCCGACCATTCTGGAGTCCAACTCTCTTTTGCCTTAGTCCATCCCCAACAAGATGGACATGGTACGGAAACTTCTGGTTTCAGAGCGTTTCCCCATATGTCGCCCGCTTGGTAAGCTGCACGCAGTACATGTTTACAGAGAGCAGCTATGGTAAGTGGCAGGCTTGCCACGAGCTTATTTTTTGAAGCAAACAAGTATTTACGAACTTCATTTCAATACATGTGTTCCGTTTGAGCATCATATCTTCAAAAAACAAGCTCGTGACAAGCCTGCCACCTACATCAGCTGCTCTCTATAACATGCACTGCGTGCTACTTATCAAGCAGGCCATAATTGGGTAAACACTCTGAAATCAGAAGTTTCCTTACCATGTCTATCTTCTTGGGGATGGACTAAGGCAAAAGAGAGTTGGACTTCAGAACGATCGGCAGTTACAGCGATTTGGTCGCAATTAAGCCTCTTGGATCATTGTGGCTGCAAATCTGGCTGCGATACCATGCGTTGTGGGTGTCGTCGGGTCAGCTTACCATGCACAACCCAGTGTAAATCCTGCGAAGGTGGCTGTACAAATCAAAAGCAAGTTAATTATAATATTCATCATCATCATCATCATGTCAGCCGAAAGACGTTCAAGGCTCTCCACTCAGAACGGTCTTGTGCTTTTCGCATCCACCGCGATCCCGCGATCTTAACCAGGTCGTCGCTCCATCTTGTTGGAAGCCTACCGACAGCTCGTGTCCCGGTCCGCGGACTCCATTGGAGAACCTTTTGACCACATCGGCCATAATATAATAATCGTTGCAGGTTTATTTTGTATGCTGACCACTGATTTCCAGAGGTAGGCACAAAATTTTACATGTCTAAAAGATCAGTGATTTTGTAGTATTGTAATAGCACAAGTACTTCAACAGGACTTTTCCTTTTCAGTTCTACTTGTGCCGATGAACCCGAAGAGGACTTATAAGTTATATTTAAAATATTTGATAAACATTGATGTATGTAACATATCTATAAGTTGAGGTCCTATCAGATAAAAAGCTAATTTTTAAATAAATTCGCCAACTACTAAGCAGCATATAATATATTTCAGAACCAACTATGCCGGAAACGATGTACTTAGTTTTTATTTTTTGTCTTCAAATATAGTCACTTTTGAATTAAAACAATTACACATTTTAAAGCAATTATATTTTTTCGTAACACCAAAAAAAACTTTTTTTTTTTAATAAAATAGGTAATTTCTTTCTTCTTTTCATTTAATATTATACTTACATTAAAATCAGAGCACTCGTTTCACTTGAAGATTTCGTTGAAATTTATTTGTAAGAAAAGCATGCACAATTAATCTTAGATATTTCGTAAAGTATGAAAGGTATCGGTGTCGGGTTTTTTTTATAATACTTGTTATTTACTCAAAAATATATATACGTATGTATTAAACCAATAATATTGCATAAAACGTACAATATTTTAAGCAATCAAGTAAAAACTACCGATCTGATAAGAAAAAAAAACTTGAGATGGCGTTTTTTGCCAAAAGTTTTCAGTAAAGATTTTTTCAGTATTTTTTTGTAAGTAATGAATGTTATGAGCTTTCATTTGAGATATTAAACATTGAAATCGGTTTGTTAGTTTAGCTTGTAGAATTTTTTGAAATATTTTTCAAGGAAATTTGTGCTCACATTTAAACTTTCATATTTCGTGGAATATGAAAGGTATTGGTGTCGGGTTTTTTTTATTATACTTGTTATGTACTCTGTAATATGTATATGTATTAAATCATTCATGTTGCATACAATTTTTTTAAGAAATCAAGTAAAAACTACAAATCAAGTAAGAAAAAAAAACTTAAGATGCCGTGTTTTGCCAGAAGTTTACAGTATATAATTTTTCAGTATTTTTTTATTAGTAACGTATATAATAAGCTTTCATTTGAGATATCAAACATTGAAATCGGTTTATTACTTTAGCTTGTAGAATTTTTTGAAACATTTTTTAAAGAAGTGGCGCCATCTCTGTTCCTAAGGGGTGAAACTTCCGCTGCTGCGGGTCAAATCACTTAGTTTAGTCTGTAGTATCACTGTGCAAAGCGGCTTGCTTTCATCATGAAGTGCAGCATTTTGTCTCTAACAAGTATGACTATTATTGAAATAAGAAATTATGAACAATGTATGGAAACCGAAAATTTCATGGGACTTACTTCAACAAAAGAGTTAATGCATTATATGTGTTACAAAGCATTAACTGAGCACGAAACACTAATTTTGTATTACGTCCTAGATTTCACCCTGTACAATCCCAAGCAAGTTCACATTGCTGCCTAATAAAATAGATTAGTTACCATACTTGGTATCACTGATTCCTAGCATGCTTGTTGACATGACATTCGTTCACATTCATTTAATGGGCCGCGAAAAAACCCGATCGGGCACAAAGCGCGATCGTTATTCAGTAAAAAGCAAATATCTGCGTATATCGTTTGTCTCCGTACGACTGTCTTCAATTAGTGCTGTAATAGTATATTGTATCTCTAATGAGCTGATGTCTTAAATTACTCCGGGTCTATTCAGCCAGCGTTTTTGCGACTAACCGGAATCTAAATCGCCTCGTTATTCTTTGGCTCACGAATTCTTACAGTCCCTTTGTAACCAAGAATCTAAAAGGGTAAAGCGGTGTTTCCAATCGAGGAGATGTTTGTAAACTAAAATCAATGCAAACCTTGCTATTGCTACATCGATATATAAGTCAATGTATTGCTATATACCTACTAGGTGATGACTCACACCTGTGTTTGAGGTGCGTAGTTTTTTTTTCGTCGATTATAGTAACACAGAAGACATTATTTGTATTTTTTATCGAAATAGAGTGGGTGAATTGCAACATTGCTAGTTTAAAAAAACTTTGGGCAGTCAGGTAAAAACCAGGAGAATCAGGCACTGAGCATTAAGCAATCATTCACACTAACTCACTTTACGCTGACTCTGAACGAATATCAGTATCATTGGTTGATATAGCACTAGCACTAGCAAGAAAAGCAATAAATTGCGTTCGATGACGCCCCCGGGAGCCAACGATTTATGGCTCTTGCTAATTGCCCTTAATTTATACTCGTTACAGTCCCACTACAATAGCAATGATAACGATAAGTGGATCGAACGTCGCCTATTAAAATCAGTACGATTGATATAAGCCCCATGAAGTCACTACTTTTAATACAGTTAAATATATTGCATTCGTTTTCGAAAAAAAATCGGCAAGGAGCTTAAAAATACGATAAGCCTAATACCAACGATGGAGGATTGTTCTTGATCCTATTGTAATTTATAAAGCCAATAGGTAAGAATAGATGCTGAATTTACTATGTACTTACAGATAATGAAGAAAGAACTTTAAGGGGCTGTTTCACCATCCATTTATTAGTGTTAACAGACGGTTAAATGTGATACCGTCTCCGTCTATTCGAAGTTCGAACAAAACAAATAGAGACCACATCACATTTGACCGTCAGTTAACACTAAGCAATGAATGGTGAAACAGTCCCTAAGTATTTAAAATAAATTTTAAGAATACAACTCTGGGGCTTGTCTTGGTCTAATGCCCATATCTACGAGTAAGTGAATAACTTAGCTAACAAAAAGTTGGAAAACCCCCGACTTTGTTATTTTAAAGTTCAATATCTCAAAAATTCAATGGTGCGTGTGAAGTTCCCAATCCGCACTGGGCCCGCGTGGGAACTATGGTCCAAGCCCTCTCATTCCGAGAGGAGGCCTGTGCCCAGCAGTGGGACGTATATAGGCTGAGATGATGATGATGATGATCTCAAAAATGGCTGAACCGATTTTGATGAAATATGTCTAAGAACCATCGCTAGAAAGCCTACTATCAAATAAAAAAAACTCATTCAAATCGGTCCACCCGTTTAAGAGCTACGGTGCCATAGACATATACACAGTCGGAGGTTAAAATTAGTCTGCTTCTTTTATAAGCCACTTTATTACTTGATGTCAAACGTCCGCCGAATGTTTTATGATTCGCAAACAAACAGAAGGGACATACGGCGTCTAAAAACAGGAGTTCTACCTATATCCCGCTAGCACTCAATTTTGAGAAGAAATGCAAAAAAACATCATAGAGAGCAAACCACACCGTTTTATTCTTACGCTGGTGATAGAGATCCAATTAAGAAAGATTTTTCTATATAATTCACCGGAATGGCTAACTGTGGTTTCAATGAAAGATTAATTACCTTTCCATGTCGTAAAATAGTTATCGTCGGAGCTTGTATACTTTATAATAAGTCTTCAGATGGTTTGTTGATGACTCTTACATTCTCCACCCATAGAGAAGCCAATTATATCCTAAAATAGAAGATCTAATGTTAACGACGTTTTCGCTGGGGCTTCTCACTGTGCCGACAGGGCAAAGAAGCAGTGTAACAGCATTGCACCTAGCCTTGGGGTAAGAATACAGGCCTGTGCAAATAAATAATTAATAGGTAGCAATAGTAGATTGTACAACGAGAGCATAAAACAAGCCATTTTACCCGAGGCGTTCATATAGCCACCCGAGCCAGTACGGCGAGGGTGAATAGACACGTCGAGGGGAAAATGGGTTTAATGCTCGAGTTTTACACTCTGCTTTTCACTTCAATGGCGAGGAAATGATAGCAACAGTGGAAACAATGATTCACTTTCTATGTACCTTTTATTTTTTATGCATTATTATAATAATTCCATTATTTTAATTTTACTCATTTATTATGATTGATTTTTAGTTTTTTTTTATAAATTTTTATTTCAGATATTTTTTTTTACAATTATCTATATAAGTATTATATAAATTTATATAAATTAAAAATTATTAAAAAAATATATAGAAACGTTTTTCTTCGTGGCTGTTGACACCTGATTACCTTGGTCTTGAGTTGGTATTAGACGAAAATTTTATTTTATACACTAGAGCTTAAAAAGTCATTTTATGTCGCCTAGATACAGCATAAACACGAACTTTACGAGCATGACAAGAGAAAATAATATTTTTTCACTTTTCATGCGATGATGATGTTTATAATTAAGTAGATTTCGTTTGAATAAAATGTAACGAAAAAAAAAATAACGAATTTCCATTTCTCATACAAAACTTTAAATTAAAGTGATTTTATTTTGTTACATTGAATATGAACGAAAACTAATTATAAACATCAAAAAAGCTGTTCCCATTATAGACGCAAAGTTTTATTTCATTTCAGTGTGTTGTTTGTAAATTAGAACAAAACTCTCTACTTTTGTATGAAAATACGATTCCATCAGCGGCGAGCGTACTGGCAACTCTTAATACAAGATTGAGAGGGACGGCACGATACGAACTTCGCGTAGTACCCCCCTATTCCCAAAGTAGAATTTAATGAGCGGCAATAAAAAAAATCGTGTGTATTTTAGCTGGTAGACGTTTTATTTTAAATATGATTGCTCGATATGCACAGGCTAGTCTCTTCATGTCCCGCACCTACCTATAATTTGATCTCGGTAATAATTACCTAGGTAAACAGACAGTTTTATAAGGGGCCTCGCCAACATAGTTGCCTGAGCGACATATTTCAGAGTCTTTATTACTTTATGAGAGCTCCGTACGTCGAACTTAATTTACTAGCGCTTTGGAAAACTAATGGTTGATTGAGTTATCTATAGATTGTCGGAAATGGAAGTAAAACACGAGACAAAATATTTAAAACTTTTATTAAAAATATATAGTGGCTATTTCTTCTTTTGATATACCAGTAGAGTAGTAAAATATTTTTTTTTACGAATTTTGTTCTGTTAATTACGAATGGCATTAGAAAAAACAATCGACAGGACTTAGTCTAATCGGTATCTAATGACATCCTGAAGTGATGGTAAAATTCCTACTGAAAAGTGCATTATTATTGTGTGTTATTTTAGTACGTATTATATTATTCTTATCTTTATAAAATAAAAATCTCACGATTGATAGAAATAAAAGCTTGTAAACAGTTCGTTGAAAAAATAATACATCAATGGGAACCATTATACCTACTATAGTTAGTAGTCACCAACTAAAATAATGTCTTCCATTGCCACTTCTAAAGTGACATAATTTTTGAGACTAGAATCTACTTATTGTATAAGGGATAGAGATCAACAACCTCAATACTCGTAAACAAACGGCAAAAACCTGCTTCATTCTAGAATGTAATACCTCGATTATTGATTCTCATGTTTCTACACGAATATTCGATAATTTACATTCGTAACATTCGTATTCTGAAATGTATTCGGCAACGACAAACAGCGTACACTGAAATAACAATCGCAACATTGCAGCTCCGGTTTTAATAATCGATTTAATTAAGCCAATGAACAATTTAATTAAAATTCTAAAGACACGACTCACGGTCGTGGGATGCGCGTGTGTCGCGGGCCGATAGGGAATTGGGCGTTTGGATAATTGCTGAAAATGATGATTTGTTTTGTCTATGATTTGATAATCATTAGCTTTACGACTATCGTATGGCTGCAAGCAAGCAGGATTAAGGAATGTAACGGGACTGTTAAAGCTAATACGGGTGAGATGATTTAAAAGTGTTCTATCAGATTGTAAGTAGTCATGAATTTTAGATTTTACAGCCGCGCACTTCTGAGTTTTTCGGATTTTACCGTGCGAAATTACATCTTAAAAAATTATTTACTTACCACGATCTTTCTTCTTCTTAGCTTTAATGTGAGGGAAACTATAAGTAAGTTCTGAGAAGAAATTCATTGGTGTATGTGAAGTTCCCAATCCGTACTGGGCCCGCGTTGGAACTTTTCATTATGAGAAGAAGCCCGTGCCCTGCAGTGCAGATGATCGTGGCAGTATGTCACTTTAATATTTTTTGTGGCCAGAATTAGATTTGTCATAATGTTTTAAGGAGTTTGTATTGTAAGAACTAGATCAATACAATGACTTTTTATTCAACACCATAACATAGTACCTAACCTAAATAAGTAGTGGTATCATTACCCAATTTCCAAAGTTTTATTTTTATTTACTGTGTTATTTTAGTTATTTATAAGCTTTAGTAATCTATACTTCTTCTTAGAGCTAGTTCAATAATCGAGTTTAAATAAAAATGATAGAGTCGTTTGCCTCCATTAAAACTAGTCAGTTCAGGCAACGTCAAATTCACCTTACTGCCTGCAGCTTGTCTAAAAATATGCGATTATTAAAATGTCGGGAGTACAAATGAGCGGTGGGGCGCGCGCGCTATGCAGGTATGTATTTACGGGTTATTGGAGATCGTTCGTGCTCTCAGTATTGCTCTCTGTTATTGTTTGGCTAGTAAAAGAGTGTTACGAGAGTCGAGTTGGTGTGAAAGTCAAGTGGTAGTAAATATGGGTGAAAATCGCGAAAGATTAAACATTATTTGAAAAAAAAAAAAAAAAAATAGAGTCTTGTTTAAACTAGTGGCTTTGGAGCTGTGGACCTCGCGAAATGGCTAAAATATTATTATTTTGTTAACCCCCGACGCAAAGAGAGGGGTTTTATGTTATAAATTTGATTACAATGTCTATCTGTGGTATCAGCTCTTAAACTTATATGAACCGGTTTCGATGCCGATTTTTTATGTGAAGGTGATGCTTGCGGTAGTTTTTAGCAGTGTTTCATTAAAATCGGTTCAGCCATTTTGAAATGACAATGTCGGGGGTTTTTTAACTTTTCTAAGTTGGTTAAGTTATTATGTTTTCAATTCACACGGCTCAGCGTTTTTTGAAAAAAAAAAAATCAAAATTTAATCCACAAAAAAATCTATTTAGGTAATTATCGAACCTGCTAACAAAATTTTAAAATCTGATGAAAATTACGACCTATAGAACAGCCGCATAGCCGAACAGGCATTCGAAAAAAAATTGCCCTAGCTCGCTCTGTCAATTAAAAAGGACGCTCGCTGTGTTGATCTCTGTTGATTTTCGGCCTGCATATTTTAACAGTAGATTCTTGTTTAAGAGGATTTGATCGTTGTATTAAATTGGTATTGGTAAATGGGCAATAATGAGTATTGAGATCGGATGCACTATACTCGTTCGGTGTTTCTCTTCGTTATTTTTTGGACTATAGAGCACTAAAATGAAGTCAGTTAATACAAGCACTAGCCTTTTTAAACATTACCAATAATCAGTTAATATTTGAAAGAAAGAAAGAAAGAAAGAAAATACATTTATTCACAACACAAGACAACAATACTATTACACAATACAATACTATATTATTTCGGGATGAAGAACCGTTATCACTATTTGCACAAAAAAGCTTGCATTCCATTTTACTTCACAAGTTTTTGCTCATTTGCCTCCCTCTCATAATAAAAAAAAATAAAAATCCTCATAAGTTTATTTCCCTGTAGCTGAGTATACATCGGTCTCATGCAAGTCAATAGAGATACCTGTACATACTCGTACCTAATTATTTCTTAATGCTTCATTAACTCCCATGTAAATGGCTGGATTGTGTGCATGTAACTTCGTTTTTCCTATTATAAGTCAGGCTTAATCAGATACATGTTTGTTGCACCACGCACCAGCTGCACCGTGATCCAATAAGGAACCTTTTCACAGAGAATGTCAGTTACATTCACACTGAGTTAATTCACACCGACCAAGCTGCCTTAAGGTGGTGGACCTCGTGCAAGGTCCGCCCGGATTGCTACCACCATCTTGCTCGCTAATCCGGCCGTGAAGCAGCAGTGCTTGCACTGTTGTGTTTCGGCGTGGAGAGTAAGACAGTCGGTGAAATTACTGGCACTTGAGGTATCCCATCTGAGGCCTCTAGGTTAGCAACGCATCTGTAATACCTCTGGTGTTGCAGATGTAAAAAAAACATGGGTTAATACTATTTTTTTATGTAGCGAGAAGAGAGTGTAAAAATTTGTCGCTGACAAATTTCCCATATACTAAAAACATTATTTTCTCGCTACTCGCCGGAAGTGGAAGTCATGACTTAGTACCATACGTAAGTAGATTTGCCAAATCAGTTTGCACAATATTTTTTTTTTCTTGTGAACTGACGATAAATCGATCATAGTACTATTTCCTTATCATCACCGCACAATACAAAACCGTCAATTAGCTTAAAAAAAAATTGAATCGCCATTTTTATTTACGACCAGCCTTTGAATGGTTTAATATTGGACCATAAATTTTGTTAAGCCCCCGGCTAGTGTGACCATGATCCGAGATTCTGCGGGAGATAGCGCGTGTCGGCGCGTGCGTCGGTTAGTCTGCAATGGATAGATCCTGGGACACGGGGATAGTGTAAATACAGTAGGTGAGTTACAAACTTGCCGTTTGCCCTGTTTTCATGATTAATGAGACAAATTAATTTTGGTAAGTATAATAAATTTATAAAAATGAAATACCTAATAATATTTTTATTAATATAAGGAAGTGTCTACTATACGGAACAGGGTTATGTTTTCAAAATGACGGGCGTTTTTCCGACCCTTGATGATTACGCTTCGCTTAGGTATTTTATTTAGCATAAGAAAGTAGGCAAGCGATAAAGAAGTGCTACGGAAAAATATTCATCTAGTTTCTTCCGGGTTTGTCTTGCGGAAAGCTAAAGTGAACTAGCTGAGCTATAATGAGAAATGAAAATATAATTTGCCGTGACTGCATCAAGTTTGAATTTGTTAAAGTCACTATAAAAGATTGTAGATTGCGAATACAATCTCTACTCTATAGATACGTGTAGAAATAAAATAATCACAAGTGGCTATATAAGCTGAAAATTAGCGCGAATTCGGCGCGTTATTGGCAGATCACTTACTGCGCTTATACTGTGACATATGTAGGATGTGTAAATGCGAGGCATTGCTTGATGTTAGGAGAGTCAATGTTTTGTTAATGATATGGTGCGTGTTTTGTTGGTTGTTCTGAGAAAAGTTCTTTCCGACCGTTCTTTCCGTAGAAACATATTATGTCAAACAAAATTTTAAATATATTGAATGGTGTTTGTTTATTTATGGAATTTATTGGTGGTGGTGATAGATGGGTTTGTGTAATTTGTGTATGTTCTTACAGTGTGGAGGTGGACGAACTGCATGAACACGCATCTTTTTCAATAGGCTTAACTATCGTAAGGTCGCGGGTGAGCAAGGAAATTCTTTTAGTTCATTTTAAACAAAATTTTAGACTTTGAACGTAACTCGATGTTTCATTTTAGTATGTAATATACAAAAAACATATTATTTTTAATTGTCCGCGTGGAATTCGGGTCGCGCTGTTCTTTCGGGAACTGTGTTATTTTTCCGGTATAAAAAGTATCCTATGTCACTCTCTGGCCCAAAAACTACCTTTATGTCAAAAATCACATCGATCCGTCGCTCCGTTTCGACGTGAAAGACGGACAAATTACAAACATACAAACACACACGCTTTCGCATTTATAATATTAGTGTGGATATAAGTAAGGTGCTTTGAATTCTGCGTCTATATCGGACACGCTACGTCGATGTGCTTATTAGTAGTGACAAATGCCCTTCATATCGAGACCCATTAAATTACCGGGAAACTGCGGGCACAATCGCGGCACGTATGGCACAAACGGGCACAAACACGGGCACTAATGCAGCTAATGGTGCGCTCCTGATTAAGCAGCCGAATTAGGAATGACTGACAGTTCAGTGAAATAGTCTCCCTGTGTCAAAGAGTGTAACTACGGAATACACAGATGGTTAAAATAGCAACTGAGTAACAACAGTTTGATTTGCTCTACCTTCATTATCGTCAGCTGGAAGAAGTCCATTGCTGACCAAAGATTTCCCCCTTAGAACACCACGTTGAACGACAATTTGCTACTTCCATCCACTGGTTGCCCGCAACTCTCACAATGTCGTTACTCCACCTAGTGGGAGGCCTGCCAAAGCTTCGTCTTCCGGTTCGTGGTCGCCACTCGAGGATTTTTCTCCCTCAACGGTTATCAGCGGTTGCTCTACCTTACCTAGGTAGAAATGAGTTAAAAGTAATTCACGTAAGGTATCGCATTTTCCCTTTTTTTAGATCATCACCAGCGTGTAGTTTGCAGGCAGGCGGTACCTTCAGTGTAAGTTTTCGGTTACAAAATACGTCTCGATAGCGTTCGCGTTAAAATCTCAATTTGTATGGAAAAACGAATAGCGCCTTTAGCGGAACGTTTGCGATGTTCGTGTTTCCATTACAAGATCGAGACGTATTTTGTAACCAAAAACCTACACTGAGGGTACAGTGCCTCTAGTGTGGCGTTTTCACAAAACATTAGTTTACTATTCGAAGACGTAAATCGAGCGTTCGATCGTCGATACGTAGCCGCCACATGTCCACGGTGCGGCGTCGTCACCCGTTTTCGTTACGATACGCGGACGAAATAGTTTACTTAGCAAACCTACACTCACAAAAGTTGTTGCGCAAACTTTCCGCTAGAGGCGCTGTCCGTGTTTCCATACAAATTGAGATTTTAACGCGAACGCGATCGAGACGTATTTTTTGAACGAGAAAATACACTAAGGGCACAGAACTGTAATGAAACTGTATGCGCAGGCGGCAGTTGGCAGTTACGTTGCAGTTGGAGTGCAGTAGAGCTACTACGAAACTCGAAACTCGAAGTTCATGTCATGCTGTCCATCTGACACTTATACTATTTAATACGAGAGCGAGAGGGACCGCACGACACGAACTTCGAGTTTTGATTTACGTAGGAGCCCTGCAGTCCATCTGTATGGAGCTTAACGAGTAAGATCATATTCGAGATAGATCACGCGATACGCACGCACCAAGAGCCATTACCACCGTTTGCTGCCCTTTATTCCACGCCACAGTTCAGCAAGGCTACCACGAAATTCGAAAATTGAAGTTCGTATCGTACCATCCCGCTTACGCTTATGTTATTTAATACGAGAGTGAGAGGGACAGTACGGTACGAACTTCGAATTTTGTGTTTCGGAGTAGCCCTTCAGCTCCTAAGCCCTATTATGATTTCCCATCCCAACAGGGTGTTAATACGGAATCGGGATTACACTCCATTAAGTTTGGCTTGTTGCTTTTATTTAGCGATAGCGGTTAGAATAAATACAGAACTGTAACTGGCGTTTAAGTGTCGTGCGAATGGCGGGTGTTGATAAATGATAAATCTAGAGGGTGATGCGGATTGAGGCGATTATGGGATTTTTGTAGCCAACGGACTAATGATCTAATGTGAAAATACGTAACTAAGTAGATACTTAAGTGAAACAAGAACACAATTATGTTGGAAACCTATATCTAGTACCATCCACGAAGACGCGTGATTTTGTCAAAATTAGCCATTAATGACATTGTAATAAAACTCGTCATCGTGAATGAATCTACCTCTAATCAGTTACGCTATTTTTTAACCGTGTCCATGAACATCTCTGTTTTTTTTAAATAATTTATTCACAATGTTTAGTTTGCAGTTCAAAATCAAATATGTATATCTGTCATTAGTTATTATAATGCACAAAAAAAAGTCAGTGAAAATAAATAAATTAAATTTAAATGTTCTTTGTAGTTACGTAATTTTAGTTAATAAATACAGCTGTGACATCGAATTTACTTTGAATTGGCATTGAGTAATCTGGGATTTGAAAGAGATGACAAAATAACGTAAAAAAAGTCCTGAGAACTCAAATAACACACGAAATAAAATGCCCACAAAATCCACAAAGACTCACAAGCCACGTAATTCTTATTAACCAAATCTTAATTATCTCCAGAGCTAGATGCAAACAAATTATTAAATCCCCGATCCACAGTAGGACATTAATCTAAGATCGCACTTATCATTTAATTAGATCGGTGGCGAGCGCCCTTGTGACTTCAATTTTATTTTATAACGTCATACACACGTTCCTCCCTTGCTAACTATACGACAAACTTATGTTTGCCATGGTCGAACCGTCCCAGAAGACGGGAGGTATGTTTTACTGTAACAATAGAGTTCAAAATTGAATGTCCTTTTTTTTTATGGCTGTAGCATTATGTTGTGTGGCGCGCGTCCCTACTGTTACGGTGGTCGTGCTCCATTCGCTACTGGCCAGTTGTGTGCAAATTACTAGGGCTGCTACTTCCAATAATTTACGTATATTTTAGTTCAATAATTAAAAATAAATAAAAATGCCTACCTATCTGGCTTTAGGCAGCACATATTTTTATCCGGTTAATGGATATTTGACCGGGGTGTAAAAAATGTGGCCTTAAAGTGTATGTAAAATAACATCTGTATTGGCAGGAGAGTTGAGTTGAATGATTTCACACAGTAGATATCACTCATTGCAAATGAACGAATTAGTGAATGTGATTTAAGTATACGATTGTGTGTATTTAATTTTGTCCATTAAATATTTTCCCGAGATCCATCGTTTTACGGGAAAACACAAGTTTTGCGTAATTATTCTAATACTATAGCTACGTTTACTTACTCTTGGAAAATGCATTCAGAAAGAATAAGATACCAATAAGCCTTGAGAAAATTTTTCCTTTCCATATCAACTCTACCTAGGATATTTTGTTATTATAAAATATATAAATATCGTGCTAGAGGCAGTATATTCTGCTATATTGTAACTCAAGGAAGACCTAAGTAGAGTTGATTCAGAAAGGTATCATTTTCAAATGTGATGATATAATAATTATATAATTCAAATTATTTGAAGCAGCAACCCTATTATTTTGAACTGCATTAATGTCTTGTGCATCCCTGCCGGCTACAAAGCCCCAAACTTAATCACATCCCTCATATCAAACAGCAAAGAACATCCTTTACATCTCATTACACACCGTAAAATTCCCACGATATCAGACGTTCAGATATTTTTTAACGACGCAATGTCACGCTTAGCTAAAAAGACGTAAGTGACTTTGCAGCTTTTTACACTTACGCCCTTTTAGAGTAGGGAGGATCTTACGCCCTTTTGAAGTATTATTTTTACAATTAGTAATGTGTTCACGCTGCATAATTTCTTAGTCGTTCGGTTCAGATTGTATGAATGGACTATTGTCAGGACACAAAAAGACGCAACGCGTATTTAATTTATCTTTTGCTTATTAATTTAAGGGATGGCCGACGTGGTCGTGCTCCGAATTTAAAATTTAATTTATTGTAAGAGGATAATAATAATTAATAATGGTTCGCATGCTCAGTAAGATGCATTTAATACATATACATATTAGTAAAAAAAGTAAATTATAAAACATTTTATGAAAGTTATGACGTAAAACTACAGTTTTATTCTAGCTTTAAAAAAAAAAAAACGATTAGGAGAACATTCAGACGATGACATTTTCTGTTCTTCTTGCTGTCAGTTTTTTAATTAGCCATTTTGCCCAAAAGTAAACAAAATTTAATCGCAACAGAAAGAATCAACATAATAATAACCCAGAACGCGCCCAGCTGCTGCCAAAGTGTTAAAAAATTACCTTGCAGGAAAAACTGGAGTTTTCAACTGTATTTAAATTTGGATCATGGCGATGCAGATGAGTGACGTCACGTGCTCCCCCACGCCTAATTGACGCAGCCCTTGTGTACTCTACCTACATTTTTTTCGTTTAGTTATTGCTGTTACTGTATCAGACGTATTGAATTTGCAAATAAAGACGTTGACTTTTTCTATGTAGGTAATCTCGGTATGGCCAAGTGATATTGAGGCCATTCTACCAACAGATATTGAGGCCCTTCTTGCTATGTAGTACAGTCGGTGCCCTAACATAAGTATCCACTATTCTAAACAACTAGTATGAAAAAGTGGATACATAAGATAGGGAACCGACCGTACGTAGTTTTAATTTTCAAACAATTTGAGCGCCTCGCAATTATGGCGTATCCCCTTATGGCGCTAAATCGTAAGAAATGTCAGTATAATAAAATTAATACGTTTGGCGGTTGGCGCAATGGCGCAATGATTTGCTGACGCCATCGTCATTATGGCAGAAACAAAGCAATATCTAACAGATGCGGGCAGCCATTGCTAATTTGTCTCAGCGAATCGGTCTCCAGATGAACTTGGATAAAACCAAAGTTTGAACCAAGGGTTTCACGCCACAGATAAAAAAAAAACAAAAACCCAACGCGCCAGTCCATCTAATCAAGTCTACTAAACGCGTTATTTGTCAAGCGAGGGCGGAGCGATCTCGGAATCAATTTTCATTTATTCGCGGCTTATCCGCGCCCGTGCGTGCCCGCCGCCGCAAATACTGAGCCTTGTGCCAGAGCAGTGTTGAAAACAGAAGCGATTAACTTGCTACTCCATGGCTACCGGTGTAAGAGAGCTATGTCTGGGCGAAATGTACAGTTAAGGAATTACGTACCAGGAGGGAACCTTTGTGCTACTAATGCGATGTTGACATCCCATACATCTGCCAAGTATACGGAAAAAAAAGGACGTCTTAGATTAAGACAATATACCCTTGGTCAAGATAATAATATTTCGTATATAGCCGGACGCCATATTCTATTGAGTTACAAACTTAAAACTACTATATTACTGAAAGAAAATAATTACTTGGATTTAAACAATATTCCTGAGACTATGAATATTCTTGGTCAAAGAATTCCTTTTTAACCCCCGACGCAAAAAGAGGGGTGTTATAAGTTTGACCGCTATGTGTGTCTGTGTGTCTGTCTGTGGCCCCGTAGCTCTTAAGCGAGTAGACCGATTTGAATGCGGTTTTTTTTAAATTGAAAGCTGGTTTTCTAGCGATGGTTCTTAGACATGTTTTATCAAAATCGGTTCAGCAGTTTCAAGATCATCAGCTTTTTGTTCGCTGCGGTAGGAATCCTAGACGCATAATGAGTATTTACTTTACTTTCAAGCATATTTGGGACCTAAAATTTGAAACACCCATGTATGCTATTTAACTATGCAAGATTATGCAGTTCTCGGCCTGATGCTGCAGCCAGGATATCTAGAACACTAGTAGATACACTCTTGATAAAGCCATGACAGCCAAGACAGACAGACATGGCGAAACTATAAGGGTTCCGTTTTTACCATTTTGGCTCCGGAACCCTAAAAACGAATAATATTTTTAACGACTTGCATTTATTTTTTACCGTAGGTATTATAAATTTAACAAGGTCAATATTTGTGTAGATACATTTTTACATTTATGTGGTCTCTATATGTAGAGACCTGTAAATCAATTTTCATTTATTGGCCACTCATTCACCCCTGCGGCCGTCCACTGCAAATACTGAAACTTATGAAGCTTATAGAGCCTTATGAAACTACGACAGGGTAGCATGGTACATTACAAAGTATGGAATAATGCCTAATTATTATGACTTTGTTTTCAAATATAATGTGTTGACCACGTAAACATTCACAATTTATAATTGACCGTTCAAGCAGGTTTAGTAGATTCAGTTGTAAAAATCATAAAAACTAGGCTTACTAAGTACCTTTCTGGGATACTTTATATTATAACTACTTTTATCTTAGATATTTCAAAAATAACAGATTGTACACACAGATCGACTATTTTACATAAAAGATTGCCCACTCTTTCTGTGATATGGACCAATAAAATTTTATTGTATTGTAAAAATTGAAGAGGACATGTTTAACACAAAAACCAGCATTGGTTGTCATACATTGTGGCTAAAGCGCTTTTGTTCCACGTGTATAGTTTACAAACAACGCTCTATCTATACTTGTCAAAGGGCCACTTGAGTTTCCTCGGTGAAATCAAATCAAAAATACGTTCATGTTTTTGTTAGAATACGTTTAACTGTATAAAAAATAAGCGTATTAAGTTATGTTGTATTAATAAAACAATTTTTAGACAAGGAACGTTATAAAGAAATACATTTACCTATTAGCATTTCCGTTTTATCAATGAAACTCATTTGGCCCCCATTTTTTGGGTAGTAACCGTCTCTCTTTACTCTGTGCTAACGTATGGCCACTAGGCGGCCATAGTCTTAGTTCGGGCCACGAAAATCTTTACAAATGTGGCACGTTATCGGAGGTCGACTGACCGCCTCAGTCTGAAAAATAACGGATTTATTTAATTTTATGGCCCCGCGGCGTGCTGAATGGACGATTGGACGGAGTTGCTGATGTTCATTTGTTTCTTTTTTTGAGACATTTTGTTTCGTTATTGGTAGGTACAGTTACCTGCATTAATATCTGCTACAGCGGAGTGTGCAAAAATATCTGACATGTCCTACCGGCCTTAGAAGTAGAGTCGTATGAGATATTGGTGCACGCTTTGTTGTGTTGTGTAAGATATTGGTTCTGGTGACTGCACGTGCACTTTTTAGTAAAGTAATTTTTTAAGTCATCATCATCATCATCATGTCAGCCGAAAGAGGTCCACTGCTGGACATAGGCCTCCCCCAAGGCTCTCCACTCAGACCAGTCTTGTGCTTTTCGCATCCACCGCGATCCCGCGATCTTAGCCAGGTCGTCGCTCCATCTTGTTGGAGGCCTACCGACAGCTCGTCTCCCGGTCCGCGGACGCCATTCGAGAACCTTCTGACCCCATCGGCCATCAGTCCTGCGTGCAATGTGCCCCGCCCACTGCCACTTCAGTTTCGCAATTCTTCGGGCTATGTCAGTAACCTTAGTTCTACTGCGGATATCATCATTTATGATTCTATCCCGCAGAGAAACCCCGAGCATAGCCCTCTCCATAACCCTTTGAGTGACTTTGAGCTTCCTTATGAGGCCCATCGTTAGTTTTTTAAGTACTTTTTATCAAATAACTAGACTTTAAATAAATAAATAAAAAGCCGCGGTGGCCTAGTGGTTTGACCTATCGCCTCTCAAACAGAGGGTCGTGGGTTCAAACCCCGGCTCGCACCTCTGAGTTTCGCAAAATTCGTGTGCGGAATTACATTTGAATTAACTTGCTTTGCGGTGAAGGAAAACATTGTGAGGAAACCTGCACAAACCTGCGAAGCAATTGATGCTAGCAGTAAATGCCATTTTTAATTGTAGTACATATGTAATTAGCATTAGAGGTGATAGCCCAGTGTCATCTAGGTATTGGGCAAAGCTACTGTTTTTCTTTGATTGTAAACTTGTAAGGTAAACAGTGCGCGAGTGAGATTCTCATTTGGCCAATTTCTCAATGGTTTGAGCACAAGAAGCAAAGAAAAGAAGCAGATATATAAACTAAAATAGATTAACTGTCCATTTTAACAGCCAGAATACGATGATACCTTTTATCCCAGCATTCACAGTTAGAGAATATAAAATCTCTCGCTCGCATTAAAACTGCGATTCCGTTTTTATCACCAGGGGTCTATTTTTAAACCGCACGATAGTCGACTAATTTAAAGATTAGTATAATGTGGTGTTTACATTTCCCATGGTTTCGGTTGGGGTCCGATCTCGTTATTATAATCCCCATAGATAATTTTACGATTAGTCACGTCGGATTCGATTTGCACGATATTTGAATTGTTGCCAGGTAGGCAATCGTGCTAGCGGCAACTGTGGCAAATGCGCCGAGCTTTACCGTTTTTCATGCTTTTTAGGGTTCCTTACATATTTCAAAAGCAAGACATTCGTATCCTATCTCTTTACTCAGGTTTTTAGTTGAAATTGTTATTAATAGGTATTCGGACCTGTGGTCTCTTTGGCGTCGCAAAATAATAAAGTTACCTACTCAGTCCATGCGATTAAAAGATTATTATCTTTTAAAAAGCACTGATTTAAAGAGGCAGTTGTATATTGTAGCATTGATAAGTTAAAAATTAGAATATGCAAGTTTGTTTATGAGTACAGCAGTAAAAAAATTGCAGTAATCTAAATAGAAATGATTCGTAAGAAATCTTTATATGGACTATTAAATAAATATTGAGCCGAAATATTAGGTACTGAATGGGCAGGTAGGCTATATCGGTACGGCGCGGCGTCGTAACTGGAAACGGCGAGGTGGTCTGACGTGAGACGGAACGGCGTCGGAGTGCGGTACATTGCCGCGTCGTGCAACACGGTGCCAGTGGTGTGGCCAGGCATTGAACTCCGGTTAACACGATGGGATACCTAAAGCATCACATCTTATTTATCTTACTTGTCTGTGTCATTTATATATCGTTTACGTTACTTTAAGTTACTTTTCCGAATAAATGTATTTTCTTTCTTTCTTTCTTTCTTTGGGTTGAGAAAGCTTCATCTCAGCCAGTTTGATACCATAAGTTTTACGCTGAAGGAACGCCATCGTGACGAAACATGCACATATCCGCTATTCAATAGTGTGTATTGAGTTCCCGATTCGGACTGTGCGCGCGAGGCGCGAGGTAACTACGGCTCTAGTCCTCGTTTTAATTAGCGCTCGGCTAAACATCATGACTAGATAATGAGGCCTTATTATTTAACGCGTGGGCTCTCGCCATCGCTTTCACCGTCTCTTTCTATCACCATCTTACACTGGTGCCGCAGATGTTTATGGGCGGCGGTGATCTCTTACTATCTCTTACCAACAGAAAAACCAGAAAAAGAGACCAGCGCTGGGAATCGAACCCAGGTCCTCAGCATTCCGTGCTGCGTGTCCCTACACTACCACTGGAGAGGAGTCAGACACGAATTTCTCCTATGCACTCATATCTCAGGTTTCTTATTTCTACTACGCTACTTAAACAGCAGCACTAGCGACATCTATGTTCCGCTCTCATAACACACTTTCGTAACTAACCACTCACCCAGACAAGAGATGTCGCTACTAAGCAATTAAATTGTGATTGGTTATTTAGTCTTTTTTGTACTTTTTATTTCAACTCCAAATCATCCCGTCATCCCGTAAAATCCATATCGAAAATAAAAATTAATAAATTAGTAATTTGTAAGTGACAAAATTTGGAGTTAAAATAAAAAATATAAAAAGACTACAAAAACCAATCTTAATTTGGTTGCTTCATGGCGACATCTCTTGTCCGGGTGAGCGGTTAGTTCCAATGGAGACCATATAAAACCATATCGAAAATACAAACTGAGACATGGAACAGAAAAAACCAGAAAAAAAGACCATTTATAGAGAGCGCTGGTCTCCTAACTCTGAATATTTGAGATTATTTAATAAAATATGTATAAACTAAAATAATTAATTCAAAACATATTTTATGCGTATTTATCTACCTATTTTACATTTCAAATTCTACCAATTTCTACTAAGTTTTGTATCCTGCTCTACCGTTTTGCCAAAATTGTATGAAACAAAACTGACCCAAAATTTAAAACGTCCAAAGTCGTACGTAATACATTTATATAAATGTTACACCGTTCACGTCCTACTAGAACGATTTAGGTGTCAAAAATACAAAACCGGGAAAATTACTGGCATTTTCCATTGAGTTATTCCATCTGGTCAAACTTGAACCGGTAATACTAAACTCTTCCCAGTTGACACAACGTTAACTAGTTCCTACACGGGGCAGCGCCATCTATCGGCGAATAAACGAAACCGCACGTAAAACCACTAAAGTAAGACAAAATTATACTGTATTTTTAAACATTTTTAGTATCTTTTGACGTATTCATTGCAGTTTTTCTTTTTCAGATTCAGGGCTAGTTGTCAGGTAACAAATGGATTTTCACACGAAAATTGTGGGTAAGTACCACCTTATGGGTTAAGTAAGTACTAAATACTAGAGATGTCACGGCTATAGTATTTGCCGAATAGCCGACTAATTGATGCTGAGGTGACAGATTAGTCGGCAATGCCGATTATTGATGTCGGCTAAGTTTTGGTGCAATTAGGACTGTTCGTTTCGGTCCGCTGGTCGCGGCACTCGTCAGGCGTTCGTGTTTTAACAAGTCTGTTTTGTTTCCGTTTTAGTAATTTACTAGCAAATCTCGCCGACATGACACGACATTTGATGTAATATCTAATTCTTGTGTTAGACAAACAACCAGTGCTCTTTGTTAGTATAATTTTTAGTAAGTAAGTGTCGAATTAGTCGGATAGTGGGGCGGCTTTCTCGACTAGTCTCGGTACATTATCTAGTTACGCATTGGCATAGAACTATAAAATTTTACATAAAGTAGGATTTCGTAGTAAAAGAAAAATTCTAAAATTAGGTACTGATAACTTTTTTGCAGATAGTTAATGACCTACGGGACCCAAAGTGCACGAATTCAACTCACACGTGGACAGATTTTTGTTTCAGGATAAAACCCAACTTATAGTTATGTTGTCAAAATATGTTTGTACCAATTTTTGTCAAGATACAGAATACAGAGGCCGTATTGCCTAATGTAGGTATCTGAGAGTCGCGATCGCAATCAAATGACAGTTTTCTTTCGCATACAAAAACTGTCACTTGATAGCGATCGCGAGCGTCAGAAACGTTAGACAATACGGCCTCAGAGGCCTTATTGCTTAACGTTTCTGACACTCGCGATCGCAATTAAATGACAGTTTTTGTATGCGAAATATGTCATTTGATTGCGATCGCGAGTGTCAGATACATTAGGCAATACGGCCTCGGTAGGTATAGGTAACCAGAGGCCTTATTGCCTAACGTTTCTGACACTCGCGATCGCAATAAAATGACAGCTTTTGTATGCGAAATATGTCATTTGATTGCGATCATGAGCGTCAAAAACATTAGGCAATACGGCTTCTGGTAACAGTGGAGTATAGAGGTTAAAGGAGAACAATCTCATGGGGGGGGGGGGGGGGGGAGAGAGAGAGAGAGAGAGAGAAGTTGACAAAGTATCTAACTTTAAGCGGTAAATGGCAGAGTTGTGCTTGAGCACCACATAGTTTTATCCCGGAAAATTGCATAGGTCCTGCGGGATACCGCACGAAGTCTACGCAGGTGAAGTCGCGGCCAACAGCTGGTCTGAAATAATTTTATAAATATTGTTTTACTGTGTTTATAGTTATACTCGTAAAGCTTTCTATAAATTTTACCCACTTACTACTGTATGTAGCGCCGCTTGCTTAAAGCCTTTCAACGGGCACAAAACTGCATACTTAGGTACACAGGGATTGTTCTTAATAAACTACGAGTATACTATGTACAGTCAGAAGAAGATGTAGGTGAGCGGCTGTGGTGCTCGAAATGATTTAAACACTATCTTATTACCTCGGAAGTAGAGTCGTTTCTAGATCATTTTGAACACTGTAACCGTTCACCCGCTTCTGCTGCGGATTGTACAGGTACACAAAATACATTAATGTACCTACGTAGAAAAGTAGAAGGTACGCGGAGAACGGAATTGACCAAACACTTTAGCATTTACTAGACATTTTTTTGATGTCAAACCCGACAAGCTTTTTATTTAATAAAAGCTAAGAATTCTACATAATTGTCACTTTTTTGTATGAGAAACTTAACAATTATGTAAAATTGTAGCACTTGTAACTTTTACTAAATAGAGGCCTGAAGTTACGTAATCACCGCTGCTCATGGACACCAATCGTATATTATAGAATGTAATGTAGGCTGGGCACCATTGTCACTTCAACTTGCATTTTCTTCGAGCTACGTCGATGACTTTAGTTCTTCACGCGAATATCCGTATTCCGGATTCAGTCACGCAAAGAAACTCCGGGCATAACTCTCTCCATCGCTCGTTGCGTAATTCTAAGCCTTCCAAGAGGCCAACAAGGCCTAGGTATAAGAAAAACACAAGACAGAACCACAACGACGGAGAAAACGAAGATTGTTGAAGGAACTGTAAGTCCTTATGTGAGATCTATCAAAGGAATATCGTGAAGCTAACTTATTACCGATCTTGTTATGTAAAACTTTCGCAATAACCCTTTAGCATAGCGTTTACATAAATGGAGTCGTTATGTTTGACAGTAATTCGGTGACAATATTTCACGGTGTGCGCCCGCGTCGCTCTGTTGCGCGCGAATGTATTTTTTGTTGCTATTGCAATATACCGAAATTAGGATTTTTACACTTGAACCGTTAATTCTTTTTTTGTATTAATTTTCTATTGACCTCATTGCTTAATTGTGGCTTTCGATAGTTTTTCTGATTTTGCTATAATTGGTTTAATAATACAATGTACTTGCACAAACCAGACAAGGTATCATGATCTCAGTGAACTTGGCAATTTTATTTATTTGCGCGCGGTTATACCTACTTGTAGGTTTTTTTTCTTTATAAATTGGTCACAGAACTATACTTTTCTGCGTTACTTCTCTACAAAACGTATACTACAGCTACATATGACATATGTGCGATACATTATTATGTTAACATGCAGAACATGATGCATTTTGAAGAAGAAGCAAGGTAATGTAACACATAAATTAATCAATTAATTTTGCCACTTACTGACTGAAATGAACGAATTAGAAAGAAAAAAACATCCATTAGAATGGGGGAATGCGATTAAAGTATACAATGGTTAAATTTAACTCGGCTTAAAAACGGTAGTTTTTTGTATTTTTTTTATTTAAATAATGAATCGACTACATTTTTTTTTTCTTTATTTCCACAAATAAACAGAATACATTTTTTAAACAAATTATCTGCCAAACTGCATGACAGTTTGTTGGCAGAAAAAAATATCTCTCTAACACTTATTAATTAGTTCTTAATAAGCAACTACATAAGTACATACTCAATTAAGGTCATTTAACCAGTTTGTTGTACATATATGTCATTTAATTTTTTTCGGAACGGTTGTAAGCACAGAATGAATGCTTAAAATTGAACTCCTACCTATAGATTGTGAAAAGCATTAACGTTTTGTACAGTAAGGTAGTTTGGTCAATGGTCAGTGTGGGAGTGAAGAAGGGCTGGTTCTGCATAAAATTACGCTTCAAAAGCACACTGTAATTCTGGGATAGTAAGATTAAGGGGCTGTTTCACCACCCATTGATTAATTTTAACAAAACAAACAGAGATAGCATCACATTTACCGGTCAGTTAAAATTAATCAATGGGTGGTGATACAGGGGATAAAGGTTGTCATTGATATCTATCTCCTAAGTCAATCAATCAATTAATTTTGAACATGAAACTACCGAGAGACTCACTTATATTAAATGATATTGTGAGGTGGACGTCTTAAATCGAGTTTAGCTGATTGATTCTGATTCTGATCTGGTTATGAATGGAGCGGTGGCGCGTAGTGCGCGTGTTGCGGCAGCCGCTGAGTCGCGTGCTCCTGTGAAGAAGGGCTATGAAATAGCCCGAAACATGTCGAGCTAAACTCGATTTAAGACTTGAGTTTGCAAAAATATAAAAACCATAAAACGGTAAATTATCTTTTATTTGACAGCACGCTTGAATTTTGTGTTTTGATTCAAATAATTATTATCTTACTTTTATTAAAAAGTCTCGGCAGACGGCAAGTAAGTTTAGATCAACTTCTCTTTCTTTCTTTGTATCTTACTGAACAATTACCCCTCCAGAAATAACAACTGCATAATTCACAAACCTAAACTGACATTAAGCATTAAACATAAACAAAATTCCATACGCATTAAAAAAAGTACTTAAACGCTGTTAACTTCAACAATTAGACTTAACTTAAGCACAGCGGCACGTCATTTTCATACTGCCTTTAAATACCACCGAATTAAGTATAATACTGTCTCTTTTTATTGTTCTGAAATGAATGAGACAGCGTGATTTTATCGTACAGCTTTATCACCGTAGAAGGTTCTAGGAGCTCGCGTGAGAGTCTCAAAGCCCTCATTAACACACTTCGGCAAAAGGTGCCTTCGCTTAATTTATGTAAATTCGTGTTCCGTTGTTTTCTTTACTTATCATCAAGGGGTAACTGTTCCAGTAATCTGAGGACATGATTTCGCCCGTTAAAGCTTATTTATATGAAGTTTACAGAGAAGGTGAACAATCTCTTGAAACAAAGAAAATTATGGAAACAAACAATATTGGGCAGATTCCTGGGAAAAAAAAACCTATTTTTTCCGTTATAACCTGTAAATTGGGTGGTCTCCTGAGTAAAGAAAAGAATATTCTATTTATTCCGTCTGTTAGACTATCAGAAAATATTGGACTGGTATTTTTTTCTTTTGTCAATCAAACAAAAAAAGACAAAGATAAAGTGTGTCAAAGTTCGGGAGTGGGAGGGAGCCCAAGATATCACTACTTAATAAAATAAAAAGTGTACGTTGGTGTGACGTCACACGAAACTTTAATCGGCTATTATGTGCATTTTTTTAATTGTCAAAAGAAAATACGTGTCCCATAAATATAGTAAATCGGTAAATTTTAAAGGAAGCTTTAGGTATAAAGATTAACACAATAAAATTACTCATTAACAGATCATGGAAAAACTATCACCGTCCAAGTTTTTTCACAACTGTTATTTTAGGTATCAGAGATTCTTGTTACTTTGGCGCCACTGTGGAGGGATTTGGAATTATTATACCGGGTGTGGCCTGTTAATACGAGCAAAAAATTAAAACATAGATCGTCCTCGTCAAACTGAACAACACTAGTTCAGCGACTTTTAAAAATAATGAAGTCTTTGAATTTTCCTTTTTCATACAAATTAAATACTGCTACCAATGTAGGTATGCCATTCTATCTAGAACACAACTGACGTCGCCTGTCACGCTACAAACATCAAGCGATCGAAATTTACATTGCTTCTTCGAATACACTTAAAAGTGTAATAAAAATTAAAAACTAATTATTTTTAAAAGTCGCTGAACTAATGTTGTTCAGTTTGATGCGTATGATCTATGTTTTAATTATTTGCTCATATTACAGGCCACACCCGGTATACCGCTTAAATCTAGACTCCTTTGCAACTTTCCCTTCCCCCCATATGAGATTGTTATCCTTCCCTCTACACACCATACTTATTTATTATGTTAAATTGTGTTAGCTGTCACCTGTCAGCTGCCGTTTTTTTTAATTATGTGCGAAATTATGGTCCAGTCCAGTTATGGCGCATTATTTTAAAGCTGACTGTTACTGACCCAATACGTAAAGGATGCTTAAAAATCATGAATTATTGACTGCACTACTTACCTAATGAAAAATGCACCAATGGAATGACAGTATTCATAATTTTGTTCACTACCATCCGACACTTCATCATCATCCTCCTATCAGCCGTAAGACGTCCACTGTTGGACATAGGCCTCCCCTATAGCACTCCAGTTGCCTCGGTTGGAAGCGGCATGCATCCACCGTGAACTTGCGACTTTAACCAGGTTATTATTTATTATTTTACTACTTTGAAAAAAGCTGGTATCTCAAAATCGATGATATTTTTGAGTGAACTTAATGAACATTGTTTTAAGGGTCAAATTTGTTGACGTATTGATTTGAGATACGAGATTTTTTCAGAGTAGTGACGATATTTATTTATTATATAGGGTTGATAATCCTACTATATACAGCGAAACCTGTTCACGCCAGCAAACCGTCGGGTACCTATAGCAAAAAAGTTTTTTTTCTTTCTTTGCTGTCTATACTATGATATAAAATGTATAAAATGTTATAGGTAAGGTGCCGTTAGTCGCCTTTCGGTTACCGAAAGAACTAAAATAAAATCATACAGTCAGTGCAAAGTCTAAAATCCTCATCGCAACGTCCACAACACTATCAATACCTAAATAGCGATGCCCACAGTCACGGCCTCAAAACTAATAGTCCGTTTACACTTCCCGGTCGGCAGCACCATCCGTCCACGCACAATGGCCCAAACAATCCGCAACAATGGCCCAAAATGGGCCACAATGGCCCCGTTTACTGCAACGACTCAATGCCCAATCGATCCCAGAAAAACCCGAGGAAACCCGATAAGAGTGATTAATTGGTTTAAGTCGTATTCAATGAAAGCGGGAACACCGACGCGATTCTTTCGAGTTTTGAGGATAAGACGGCTTAGTGCCCCGAAGATTAATTCGGTGAACGTTTATGTTGTTATAAAACGGTATAGGTATGGCAGTTATAAAATGCCGCGTTAAGGCTTGCCAAACATATGGTCCTTGGCATAAGTCGGAATGATAAATATTATGTCTTAAAAATTGCGAGGTTTAGCGGTATTCCAGTAAGCAAATATTTTCGCGCATTGGAACTGAAGACAAGTTGAAGTAAAGAAGTAAGGAATTAACTACCTTACCTTTAAAAATAAATCTTGTTTTGTGTTGAATGTTAACACAAAAAAGCCAAATTACATGGTCTGAGACATTTAATAAATGTTCCTTATTATATGTTGCCATAGTTGAAGCCCATTCAATTGATCGCCATTCATCAAAGCGTCCTTCTATTAAATAAAGAAGCGAGTGTTTCAAATATAATTTAATAAAGAGCGCAATAAAATAGAAACAGGTTCTGTTTGTGCTAACACTGGAGGCAAATCGAAATTATAGGCTATTCAGTGAAATATGGACTCGCAAAATTTTACTGCGTTCCGTTAAATCAAAAACATTTGAATATCAACTCTATTTAGAACTTTATAAGAGTGTGACTGATATTTGCTAGCGATGCGCATGTATGCTGAGGATATAAAGGTTCTTTCACAGTAACCCTTCCGCGATACAGAAAAAGGGTCCTTCCAAACGAGTATGGCATTTTGACAAAATGTCGCTAAGAGCGTTTAAAAGTTAAGATGATTTGTGATTCAGGATCTAGTTACACTGCAATAAATAAACTTAAAGAAACATCATGATTACCAAGCTGTGGTGATGTTCTAATGATTTATCGATGGGTTAGTTAGACAAGTTTCGTATTTATGCTCTGGTCGGGTCTTACACGCATAATTGACAGTTGCCTACATGCACATATCATGCAGACTTGACGCGTAAAGATTTGATTTGTGTGTAGCCTCATAATTGCATGAAATGCGCTTGCAATTAATTTAACTATGACATTAGGATATGCCAGCATGTGTTTAATACATCCGTCCTTACTTAACGTGTTTCCTTCGGCATACAAAGACATATACACCTACGTGTTTTTTTTACACAAGTGTCAAATCTATTAATAATATTAGTTCCTAAATTATTATTTTTTTGGTCTGATTAAACATGATGATTTTAAGTCATTATCCTTCTTGTGCCTTTAAAAGAGCTATTCTTGTAAATTACGTTATTTATTTCAGGGATCTCTGAATTAGCTCAATGGATTTTCAGGAACAAACAATCTGTCTAGTTTGGTCCTTTCGAGTGTTTTCGACTTTTAGCAACAAAAAGAACTTTAAGCAAAGTTCGGTTGCCCAGTTAACTTTTGGTGAAATTTGCTTTAAAAGCGCCTGAATTAACAGATTATAATAAAGGGCCCTTCATCAATTATAATTGAAACAATTTGAAAAACCTTTACAGGGATATTCATTCAAACTAAGTCAACCGAATATTCCGAATTGATTTTGAAACGCTTTGGATTTCTTTTGATACTAAAGTCGTCAATATAGAACACGCTAATTATTACACCAATGACCACAACTAACTAATAAATTCAACAATGTAATAAAATCGGTCAAGTGCGAGTGCGAGCGACTCGCGCATGAAGGGTTCCGCACCAGAGTCCGTACAATGTTTTAACAACAAATAGTTCAGTAATATTTTTTCTAAGTCGTCGAGGGTCGTGGGTTCAAACCCCGGCTCGCACCTCTGAGTTTTTCGAAATTCATGTGCGGAATTACATTTGAAATTTACCACGAGCTTTGCAGTGAAGGAAAACATCGTGAGGAAACCTGCACAAACCTGAGAAGCAATTCAATGGTGCGTGTGAAGTTCCCAATCCGCACTGGGCTCGCGTGGGAACTATGGCCCAAGCCCTCTCATTCTGAGAGGAGGCCTGTGCCCAGCAGTGGGACGTATATAGGCCCGGATGATGATGATGATTTTTTCTAAAAAAATCTAATACAAGCTTTTTTACTGGCGGTACTTTTTGTCCCTGGTTACCAAAGTAGGTAGTCGTCGAGACGAACCAAATGAGACTAAAATCGGTGCGGTCATGTCGTTTTATTACAGAGTTCCTATGGCCAACATCTAACTTCATCATCAGATCAGCTCTACGTCATAATAATATTGCATTGTCATCGAATTTATACATGCATGCAAAATTTCACCTCAATCAGTTCAAGATATCCACTTCAAATTTAAGTTGAAATATTAATTCCACCCGAACAAACGTAACTAGTTACATTACAAGTTAATAAAAACATATCATCAAAATGTAAACACTAGGTGCAAGTATTTTGAATAAATAATAATTTTTAATTCTCATCCTCTTTGGCTGTCGCCCGGCTGAATAGCGTTTTAGACTCTTGAGAAAAAGTTTGGCTTAAAGGTCTAGTAACCAGGCCATAAAATTCCAAAAAAAAAAAAGAAAAAAAAGTTGCTCTACGCGGTAATTTCGGTCGACGGTGCGTATTTATTATTATTGTTAGTGAATAAATCATAACCTGATTTTAAATTTTGACCTTTTAAATAAATAGTTTTACTTAGTAATGAATTATAAAGAACATTTTTTAGTGTAAAAAACATTAAACACAGTGGCTGTGAGTGCTTTATTGAAGTCGGATTTTGTGAAGTGTGTGTAGTGTGTGTCGGAGGTTGGTGAATCATAAATTGTTATTTAGTCTTAAATTCTTCATGCTGCACAAAAAAATAAACCACGGTCTTAGAGATTATTATTATATATCGAAGGTTTTTTAAAATAGCACTAATAAAATCGCAAATTAATAAGTAGTTAAACGGGTCGCTCGCGTTGCCCCTAGCAACTGACGGCCGTCATCTTGGCAGTATCGCAACCAAAAACCGCTAAATGAAATACGTTTCTTGTATGAGGACCTCCTTTAATTTGTAGCTTTATTTTATTTTTAGTATTTGTTGTTGTAGCGGCCACTGTAATACATATCCTGTGAAAATTTCAAGTACCTAACTATTACGGCTCAAGAGATAGAGCCCTGTGACAGACGGACGGACGGACAGACAGACAGACAGACAGACAGACAGACAGACAGACAGACAGACAGACAGACAGACAGACAGCAGAGTCTCAGTAATAGGGTCCCGTTGGCACCCTTTGGGTACGGAACCCTAAAAAATAAGAAGATAAAGAAAATAAATAAGGATTACTCATATGAACTCCGCCTTAAAAGTATCAACTGTTAACTAAGACATTGATTACAGTCGCTAACAAGCAATACTTTAATTTGAGACGTTGTGACAATTTGAATACTTTCGCGTCGGGTTACTTTATTAGCTTAATTAGGGCGGCTAATCAGTCTATATTAAGCTTGGTAGCATTATAAGCTGTACTAGGAAGTAATAAGTAATGAAATAAACAAATCACTTTTGTTATTAATTCAATTTCGTATTATTTGTTTATTTTTTGTTTGATCGAAAACTTAGAAAAGAAAATTTGATCCACTTTCAGGGCTTGTAATTTGGTATAGGTAGGTAACGATATGCTAAATAATTTTAAGTCATTTAAAAAAAGTTTAATGCTATGGTGTCGTGAAATTAGACACTGTTGCCAGAATTGTCGAAACCATGGTCCTCCACCTAACTGCATAAATAACACTAACACGTACTAATTAAAACCATTATGGTCATAAACCACAAATCATCCAGCGACACCCCTTTAGGAGCGCCTAAATTGATTCCAACCCGCATAAGACAGATGACAGCTACAAGAGTCTTTTATCGTATGACGACCGTTAGCTACCCCTTTTTTTGCCTTTTAAGCAGGTTTTTATTAAATTAAACATTTATTGTGACACTGGCTCCTTCGCTAAAGTTAAAAGAAGTTATTAAGGAGGGCAATGTAAAACGGATTTCTTTCTTACGGCGATTGCGACTTCGTTATTGTTGGACTTTACCATAAGGCGCTGTCATGCATATTTTTGTTTACAATTGTTATTTTAAGTACCTAGTTTTTTTATAAAATTACCTTACCAAACCATTATGTTCTGATATTGATGAGTAATAATTATTTAAGCTATAATAGCAATCTTAATATCCTACTCAATCTGCCATGCAGAAAATTGGCTCCGGAAGAGAAAATGTCGCATAAAACTCAGTATTCTTATAGGTATTTAATTAGTTTTGGATTTGTGATTTTTTTCTTCATATTGTCATTATTCATTCATACTTGTCTGCTATGTTTAATTGTTTAAATTCATGCTACTTTACATAACCTTTCCTGTCGCGACCCATTTCTCCTCAAACTTGTTCTTATAAGACTTATTTATTTCACTGAATCAGCGATATTACTATAGTATTGTAAGCTCAGCCGTTGGGGTGTCGCTGTACGAGGTGTCGCCACCGTCGCCAACTAGTTTTATCAATGATGAATGGTGTCCCTTTCAAGCGTTCAGAACGACACAATGCACTATCTGTGCCATACAGTATCTGCATTCATAGGTCAGTATTATGAATAAAGTCATTATAATTCTTTTGTTGCGAAAACTTTATATGACTTGGGGTGCTTTGTAAATGTAATTAAAAGACGTTTCGATTAATCTTACGATGCTAGATATATATTTTAAGTAGGTAAGTATCGAAATTAAGTGCATTTTTGTCGGTATTCTGTATTATTTTGGAGAACATTAATGAGACGAGAAAATTAATGTTAATATACAGATTACCTACTTCTGAAATGAAACACATTATCATTTCTTTGCAACTTTTATTAAAAATTGTATTTAATTTATATCTGTATATTTGAATTTGTTTTAGAAACCTATACAGGTATGTACACCAATTGTTATATAACATAAGATGTACTTTTTCAAAAAGTTATATGTAGGTAATTTGAATTTATTTTATATTTATTTATTTGAATTTATTTTATATTAATATTATGTTTTTATTTGCCTTTGCGTTCAATAAAAAATAAGTAGGTACCTAGGTTTTGTAAGTGATTAAACATTTAGTTATCTAATTTTCCTTTTGTGATTTGCAAAAACATGCAACCGTACTCAAAATGACAGTTTCTACAGTATAAAAAATAATAATTACGACGTAAATAGTACTTAAAGTCGCAAATACATATATGGTTATAATTATTATAGGCCTAAACGCCGCGCCGTTCAAAATCTGCCCACTTACAGCGCTAAGCGTCGCCCCAGCCGCAGAAAGTCGCAAGTGCACCGTGGATACTGCGCGAAAAGCTCCGCAATTGTAGAGCTTTCGTACGGGAAAAGGAAGGGCATGGTATCGCTCCCCGCCTAAGCTCGCACCCACCCGCTCATTCGCTACCAAGCGCGCGCGGCGAGCGCACGTCTCCGCTCCGTCGATAAAAACGCGCTCACGATCGCGAAAAACTTTTCAGTGCCGTGAAATTTCCCTATCACACATAAAAATGAACACTTCCCCCGTGCTGTGATCTGTAAAGTCAGTGCTACGGACTAATCATCTGCGAGTGTTCCGAAGAGGCTAATTAAGAGTTGCTAGTCTAATTGGCGGTGCCGGCGTTTCATGAAGGTGAGCCGACTTTTATTTCCGTTCGGCAATCCCTCTAATTGCGTCAATTAGTGTAATGCGGCGACAGCTTTGAAGAGTCCGCTTAATGATCTCCGACGCTTTGAAAAACTATTATAAGTCGCCGAGGACGCGTCGCGGTATACTTTCAAACTAATTGCTTTAATCACCTAATTTGATTAAAGCGAGCGTTATTGTTTGATAATGACAATCATTTTACTTATCTGTTACCAATTAAGTGCCTGTTTCAAACTTGGCTACTGGGGTCACATTTTGTTGCACGCGAGTTCGGGTTGAGTATTCAAATCAATTAAAACAAAGTACCTATCAGAAAATGCAGTGGGACGTATATACACTGGGATGATGATGATCAGAAAACGCAGTTGCTGTCTTTTCTAATTTTTAATACATGACTTTTATAAACCATTACATTTGAAGGTTATAAGACCTCATAACTAATATATTTGGGACTCAATCACGACTAGTATATTTCGTCTCATTAACACTGCCGCTGCAATGTGGCCGAAACTTCGAGGTCATTTTTACAATAAATAAATAAGTCATGCGTGATTAAATCCCGAAATATATTAGTTGTGAATGAGAATCGCGAAAGCTCAAAACATTATATTATAAAAATAAAACAATGTTATCATCACTGGGTCAGTGAAGTTATTGTTAATTGTTACCCAATATACAAAACAGTGGGCTAAAAGTTTCAAGTTCGGTCAAAAGGCACTATCAACAAACTTTGACAGATAAGCCGGTTGACGTTAGTGTGTTGTTTTTTTGAGATAACACTTCCGCTCAGAGGATGACAGTTAACTTGACTAATTAAAATTAAGTAACATGATATTTTTAACTATAGGTTGGCAATTTTAATAGCTATTTAAAAAACGCGCTCCACTCGTGTTAAACTAAGCTTATTTTATGTCAATGTTTATAAATCAATATTGTCAAGTTTATATAATTCTACAAATGTTATAAATGTGATGGTTTGTGATTGCTGTTATACTTGCACGCTAAAATTGCTTGACGGATTAGGATGAAATTTGGCACGCAGATAGCTTATAACCAGGAATAATACGTACGATTTTTAATTTTGGAAAATGCAAAGTTCTAGCGGGTTAGTGATAAACGAATTCTTGGCGTAAGAAGTCGCGTGCAACAGTAATAAATAAGAAAATTGACATGTAAAATTTCGAAGCTATTAATTTTGTTAAAATTTGTTATGAATATTTAGCGCTAAAGGTGTCGAAATGCCATAAAAAATATAACCCGCTAATTTACGACCACGCTAACTATTGATATAAGTCGCATAATTATCTTTATAACACGTTATTGCTAAGGAATCAGCAGTAAAAATGTAAATCAGATTTTTTCTTACAAAATTATTTTAATTTATTTACATAAACCACTGTTCCATAAATTATGGAGTCGACATCAAATTCATAACTTCCTTTTAAATAAATCCTTTTATTTTTATTTTGACATCTAAGCAAAACCAAAAAGTGAAACAATTGTCACACGACTTAAAAAAAAACACGACAGAGACACGAAAAAAGCAAAGAGCAACCCACCCAGCCAGTGAATTATAAAATTCTGGAAGCTATAACCTTGCACCGTTGTCCCAAAAAGCCGTAAGTACCTACAATGAAAGAAAATACAGCTTGCCGTGGTTGTCCCAAACGCCAATTAGAAGCCAGTATCCGACTTGTTTATTCACTAATTAGCAAGTGGCTCATTAGAGCTACATCACTAGCCGAGTAGCGATGCTTCATTCGTTTTAATTATGTACGCTGTGTTCTTATAATTACCGGGAACAATTAAACGGAGTTTAGCATTTTATTTGCTTATCTTACGCGTTGCGTTTGTAGTTGGTTAACGAGGGTTTGTCGGGGCCATTCCACAGAGCTGGACATTATTCTTATTAGGCGCTACATCTAAACTTTCTGAAAGTTATTCGTGTTATATTTTCATACACATTTACATAGTAACTATAGTAAATTAATTGACCATGCGGCCTAAGTTTAATAATAACGTCACTGTAAGCCGAAAGACGTGTGAACAAATGACTCTTTTGTCCTGTTCTGTGTTCTGTTATTTTCATGTATTTTTATGTAGATACAATACAGAAGACTGTTCAACAACTTTGAGTAGAATTGGTAGCTTTGAGGATGAACTCAGAGAGAGTTGGAACGCGTCAGCATTTTGTGTGGAGTTCGTGTTTGCTCGGTGTGTATATTAAATATTTGTTTTATGTGTAAGAGGAGGAGAGCGGGTTCTGCATGTTAAAACATGTGTCGCACGCAAAAACGAAACTGTGGTGCACATTTGGTGGTAAAAACCAAGTAAAAATATTTATAAATTTAAATCAAGCTACGTTGAATGTTAAATATGATCGAGATATAGATAAATGACAGTTGTAAACAGCAAATTATACAATACTTGGGCCATTCACTGTTCCGCGTACAGAGTTATTACCTACTGTAAAATACAACAGAATACTGCATTACCATTAATTAACTTTGGCTTATTAATAAGCACGGCATAATGAATGAAATGAGGCTGTTACGATAAATTAATCAGCGTTAATTGGTCCATCGGTGATGAGACCGCGCCTCTAATATTACATTATTAGATTTCACTTACTCACAAAATTATTATTAGTATATGTATCGAGTTTTAAAGACTCTTCGCAATCGCTTCAATTAAAAACTTATTAATATTGATAGATTTTTTGGTTTTTATTCTAATCTGTTTCCAACGTAATCGGAATAATTTTTGGTACTACAAAAAAATTCGATATATAATTTATAGGCGAAGAACTGGCCAGTATATTTTTTAAATAAAAAAAAATACAGGCAAGCAATTGTAATTTTATTGTTCATGTTTCACCTACTTGGACACATACAATAACTGTTGAGTTGTAGCAATTTGAAGAAAAACGTGATAAAAATTAAAAATATGTGGTAGAGTAGTTTCACATTATAATCATTAGTTTTCTGATATTCCGAACAAACTTTGTTGCCGTGGAATCGTTACGTCCCTTTCAATCACAGGCACCCGACAATGGTTCTCCTTGTTAACGCATATTTTTTTATGTAATAATTCTATATTGCATAATATGTTTAGGCATAATAACATTTGTGTCGAAACTGTTTTCGCATAATTATATTTCGCAGAATTCTTTTACACATAACCAATCTAAAAGCCAAATGGTTTTTACGCATAAATAACATATTTACACAGAAATATACTTTCGCATATTGTAATTTTGCTGATATTGGTATTAAAATCATGATTATTAAATTATATATGTATTTTTTATTAATAATAACCAAATGATATTATTTGAGTTATCTAGAAACTTTAAATTACTCTTTAAGTATTTATTTTGATAATGTTTAGTATTTTTGTGAAGTCCACATACTCGTACATGCTTTGCGTAGCCCCTAAGCTTCGCGGAGCACACTTTGAGAACGGCTGTTTAAAACAAAAGGTAAATTCTCATAGGCAACGTCGCGATTCCAAACACATATCGCTATCTATTGCGGTATTTGCGGGAAGGCTCAGACCGCAAATTTGTAATCAAACTCATGTGTCACGACGTGACTGACTAATTTAATAAATACATTGTTCTTAAATTGTCTATTACTAACTATTATTATAATAATTGTAGCTTAGGTACGGTGAGCTGATAAGAATAGTACATGAACTTAAAGACCAAAGTTAAATGGTGATATATTCTTTGTCGCAAAATATTCAACCAGTATAGTAACTTGAACTGAAAAAAAAACAATATTTTTTGTAGAGAAAAAGATTGCGAAGAGTCTTTAAAACATTTTCTTGAAATTCTAAGCAAATTAAAACTGATTTTTGAATTGCTGTACAGTCGATTAAAATACATGTAGATATTGCACTTTTTCACGTAATGGCAATATAATAATGTTATGTGCATTTTTGTAGTGGATTCTACATACATATATGACATTTATAAAATAAGCACATCTGTTTGGTTAAGCTCCATTTGTAAGAATCGAAAGCATATTATGGTGGCTGTGCCTTTAAATGGATTAGGGTTGTCAAGTTACCTTGATATTTTGTTTCCAAAAAAGAAAAATAGAAAATGGCTGACAAATATTGTTCACTTAAATGCACACTTGCCTAGAAACATTGTTTAGCTACATTTAATGTATGGTAGAGATTGATGTATATATAGGTAAAGTCAAGCTTCAAAGAAGCTGAACCTTTAAGTTCTATGCCGCAGTTAAGAACAAAGAACCTGTGAGTGACAATATATTAATGCTAGGTACTTTTGTACTCTACTATGTCTATTTGTGTTTTCCTCGACTATAATTTTGAAGCGCATTTATATACAAGCAATAAAACAAATTATTCTTGATTGTATGAATCACGCCCGGACTAGACATATAGACAATGCAAATCAGTTATATATATAACTAGTCATATTGACTCATAATTAATAAATCATAAGTTATTAAAATAAAATAATTATTCATAAAGTAGGTAATACTAGGTAATTCCAAATACAACTTGGCCTTTTTTTACTTTGTAACAAACAGACGCTGATCAACTGTTTAATAACATCTTAATTTCTCTTTACTGGGCAGTAACAACCCTGCGTGGAAGGTCACCAGTATAATTATCTTGTTGGAGGGTTTATTTTTCGGTTCGGTTTGTATAATTACCCAAGCTTGTTTTCTTCGTGACCGTCATTTTGCAAAAACTTTCTTTCTGTCAACAAATTAAGTCATTAGATGAACACTCAAGAAACGATAGTGATGCTTACCAAGAATGAAAAAAGTTCCATTGGTTATCAAAAAACTTCCGTCTGTTAGCAGTATTTTATTTATTTATTTAATAATAAGTATTAAAAAAAAGTGCAACATTACAGGTGAAGACCCAAGTCATTAAAAAAAAAACACATTTAAAACACTATGCCAATGTCAAACTAAAAAAAATTGAAAAAAAAGTAATTAAGGACAATAATAATTAAAAATACAAAAAGAAAAACAATTGAAAATTATATTACAAGTCAGATAATAACAAAAATAATAAAAAGTATAAAATAACAACAGTACTATACAATGAAATTATATAATAACCTAAGTAGATATGACCAAAAAAGCAATGTGCCATGTTGAACGTAATTCGGTAAAGTCGAATTAAACAACGCGTCCAGTCACCTTATTATTTAATGCACTCAGAATCACCATCGTCCTCCCGTTTCTTGCTCTCACACGTTATAAGATGAGGGTAGTACGAAAGAGATGGTAAAAGCGATCGCCAGCGCCACAGGTTAAGACAATAGGCCCTATTGTCTTAACCTATTGAGTAGGGCCTCAGATCATTTCTTCATCTCAACATCTTCCGTCAAACTGCAACACTTTCCATTCTTTGAACCTACAATATTTGTGCTTGACTTCTTTTCAAATCTAATCAGCTAATGCAATATTTTGTCCGCTGTGTTGTCTGTCAACTCATTATGGCATCCTGCGAGCGATAACCTCGAGTGGCGTGATGTGCTGAGTGACGCGGGCGCTGTTGTTAGCATGCATTCCGGATTTCTTGTCTGAATGAGCTTACTGAATGTTTCTTTAGGCTAAAGATGTGGTAAAAAATGCCTGGAGATTTTTTTTATGGCATACGGGGAAAACGAGCAAACGGATCGCCTGATGGTAAGCGATTACCGTGGCCCATGGACTGCAACACCAGAAGGGTCACAAGTGCGTTGGCGGCCCTTTAGGTAGGAGTACGCTCTTTTTTTGAAAGCTTGAAGGTCGCATCGGTCCGGGAATACCGCGGGCGATAATTCAATGAGCTTTGCTGTGCTAGGCAGGAAATTTCTGGAAAAACGCACAGTAGAAGACTGCCAACCATCTATATGGCGAGGATGGAAGTGTTGATAATACAGGGTTATTCCTGAGACGTGAACAGGATCAACTCTACACCCACAGTAATACAGAATCGTTTACAATCATATTTAACTATGTAAAACCTCCACATTTTTAATTACAGAATGACCATGCACTTAGTAAATAATTTAATACATTACATTTCAACATTAAAAACAATAATTAATGTCACTATTACTGGTACGATATACCTAGTAGCCTTAACTAAACTCGCACAAATATAATTATGCTGAACCTGTCATAATTTGTATACTAATAATAGAATTCTTTAGGAAGTAACTTAATTAATACGTACAGGACATGAAATAACCTTTGACACGGAAGCCAATTTTGTTAAAAATACAGTCTAACTAATTAGTCCTTCCTGCTGTTATTGTAGTTGTGAAATAAATGTTTTTTCACTTCTCATGCTCTAAAAATGGGTCAATATAGCCTTACGAGACGGGAGTAAAGTGAGTACTTTACTCCCTAGGGAGTAAAAGTAATTAATTTTTTAATTTACTTCGAGCGACTTAGATAAACTCAAACAGCCAGTTACTTGCAAAAAATAAGTTTGTGTGTGGACCATTTTAATGACGAAAATGTTACGTTCTTAGTCTACGTGGTCTTAGTTCTGTGCTTTTTCCGCATAGAAGGTGGCGCCACTCTATTTTTCCGTTTGTGTATGGACCATTTCGCCGGTGCTATTTTGTTAGTATCTGTATTGGTAGTATCTGTGTCTGGATGGAAAAAAATACTTACCGTGAAAACTTTGAAATTGTTGTAGAGCGTAAATCGTAAACGATTAAAATAAATTGATTATTCTCACAATGTCATCAAGTGATGGTGAAAATTATGATGTTGACCAAAGAGTAATAGACATAATTGATAATCTTTTGCCGCCGAAATCTAGAAAGATTTATTTTTATTTTTGTTAAATTTTTTTGTACTAAATTGACTATTTTTTCTCGCAATCGAAGTGAAAAATAGAGTTTTCACCGCGAGACTAAAAGTCAATATAAACCCTCGGATAAATAGACACCCTCGCTAAAGCTCGGGTGGCTAACCACCTCGGGTATATATTGGCTTATTTTAGTCTCTCGATAAAAAATATACTATTCTTAAGTGGTAGTGTTGCTTAATAGTCCCACGCGAGGGGCTAAGTTCTCCGTATTACAGTCACCTGCATTAATATCTGCCACAACGGAGCCTGCAAAAATATCTGACACGTACTACCGGCCGTAGAAATAGAGTCGTATCAGATATTTATGCACGCTTGATGTTTCAGATATTAGAGCTAGTTGTAGGTACTACATAGTTCTTAAGATTAGGTCAATATAGAGTCAAACGTGAACCCTGTAAGGGCACAGCAACGACACAGCAATCGTAGTGCATATATAATTTCTTGAATAATTATAATATTATCAAGAATATTAATACAGTCCTTGCATTAAAAACAATAATAATAATGAAATAAAAATGGAAATGTCAGAATTAATAATGAAAATAATTAGTGTTTGTTACTCGTTCACGCTAAAACAGCTAAGTAGTTGAATTTGGGAAGTAGACAGCTTTATTTTGTAAATAGAATACAGAAAATGGATTACTTTTTAATTTCGGGATATACGCAAATACAATCTCGAAATAAGGGGCTGTTTCACTACCCATTGATTAATTTTATTTGACGGATAACTGCGATGCCGTCTCTGTCTATTCGAACAAAACAAACAGAGACGGCATCACATTTATCCGTCAGATAAATTTAATCAATGGATGGTGAAACAGGGGGTAAGTCTAACAGAATATTTATATATTTACGTTTTATGACGAACATCAGTGTACATTTCGTGGGTCTCAGTTAACATTTTTGAACTTTACAAAACTAACCTTTGTATTATTGCGACGCGATGTTTCACACACACGCATGCTCACACACACTAACAAACTTTCGCGTTTACAATTATTAGTAGGATTTTGAGGCATAGTTAGTATTATTTTCCATCGATCGCGGCCTAATTGGGTAATGTCGGCAGATTGCAAATACTCTGTTATTAGGCAGGTTAATTAAAGAGTTATTGGTTGGTTGGTAATTACCTCGCTTCAGTACGAGGTCCGCGGATCCGAACACCACTAATTAAGACATTCCTCCCTCATTAGCTCAATTAGATACATTCACGTCAGGAACTTCATACAAACATGACCCGGTTTGTATACGATATTGTTGGTGAATAAATAATTAAAGGAAATTTTGTTTGTTGAACACGGTCAATTACCTCTTTCGATGTATCCGATTACAATGTAATAAACAAAATAGGTTAATTAAAGTGTAATTATAACTAATTAACCGGTCGGGTATTTCATGTACTTACAGTTTTATAATCAAGCTGAATTTTGTAACTTACAGAAAGTACCTAAGGGTGTGTACTGGGTAATTGAATGACTCAAAAAACATCTCCAAATAACATAGGTGCAGCTTCTAAATTACATTTGCAGTGGCATTGGTATGACGTATGGGTACCTATTTAAACGGAATTTTTGATTCAAAATGTATTCACGCCTTTAACATGGTACACTTGGAGCATAAATCAATATGGCAATCACAATTAAAAAATAATAAAAACATTTAAAAAATGTTAAGTCAAACTGAAAAATTATCTCCCTGAAATCCATACTAATATTATAAATGCGAAAGTGTGTGTGTTTGTATGTTTGTACGTCGAAATGGAGCGACGGATCGATGTGATTCTTGGCATTCAGATAGTTTATTAGCCAGAGAGTGACATAGGCTACTTTTTACCTCGGAAAAATGCACAGTTCCCGAGGGTACAGCGCGCGATAACCGAATTCCACGCGGGCGAAGCCGCTGGCAAAAGCTATTATTCCATATAATTTTTAAAACACTATGTAAGTATAACTCATCTGACTCCGTTTTAGAACGCGATCGGTATAGGTTTCTATTCCTCGAATGCCCTTTCGTCCGGTTAAAAATAGTAAACTAATGACGTCTCCTCGACTAATGGGTGTAGGCACACAGTGGTGATACGGCCGACCTGCAGGTTATCGACAATTAAAAATTAACTAGTTGACGTCAAGTGTGAATCGGCGTTATCTCGCGGGGGAGCCTCATTACGGCCTGTTATCTGTTGTAGTAAACCTCCCGACCCCACCAAACACGTAGGCTGTTAGCACAAAGTCTGAAATTTTGTTGAAATTGAGAGTGCGTACTGGAACTCCAGCGGGACTGGGCATGTCCTCTGTACATTGCGCAGCAGAGACGCACACCGCACTGTGGTTGCCTCGCAGCACACGCAATGAATAAAGAAAACACTCGCCGCGTCCTGCAAGGCTACCACGAAATTCGAAAATCGAAATTCGTATCGTACCGTCCCGTCTACGCTTATGTTATTTAATACGAGAGTGAGAGGGACGGTACGATACGAACTTCGAATTTGGTGTTTCGGAGTAGCCTTCCTGGGCCCTTAGGACGCCAACTAGACGGACGCCAGTGAATGTTGAATATCAAATGATATTGTAACTGTAACGGATAACTCACGTCTTAAATCAATATCCGTTTTTTACGGACGCTGAATCTGAAAAACTAAAGAAATGCAGCATTAAATCCCAATAAGAAACCAATACACATTATATTAATAAAATAAACAAAAAAATGCATAGTAACAACAATACTGTTTTATTCATGAAAGGAACTGAAATTATGGTTTCTGAAAAGTACGTAAAATAATTATTAGCCTAAATAATAATATGTATGATATTAATAAACATTAGTGCAAAATAAATTAATCCAACTAAAATCATTCTAAAAACCGTAATATGCCAAACAAAGTAGTGGCCTAAGTATTCCTATGCGACTGTACTATAGTGCATATACAAATTATGCCAAATGAATTATGCAAAATTAAAATAGGTAAAAAAAAAAGCGAACGAAAGGGATTCCGGTTTAAAGGGCATCGGCAAAATTGTGAAAGCGATACGCTTATGCTGTTGGTAGTATCAAAGAAAATGTTATGCGAGTTAAAAGCCCGAGGTGCCTATAAATAAAATAATAATAATTTATTTATATGAAGAAATATGGATGGTTTGGCGTAATATTATTCCCAATTGAAAATAATATTTCTGCGGAAAAGAAGGATAATGACTAAATGATATTATGTATAAAACAATAGTTGTTTTTTTTTATTATTCGACTGGAAGGAAAACGAGCAAGTGGGTCTCCTGGTGGTAAGAGATAACCACCGCCCATAAACATCTGCAACACCAGGGTACTCTGCTACTTAAACTGTGGCACAAAGAAGCTAAAATTCATTGGCGTCTTCTACAATTCACATTTAACATATAACACAGAGCGTCTTAATAATAGGAAAGGCAAAAAGTAATAAAATGAAAGAGAAACAAATAGTATTATCAGTTCCTTGATTATTATAAGTATAAAATTGGTTCTCATTGTTATTTGAAACGCCACATTCTAAGAAACGTGCAATACTCGCGAGTGCTTTTGTCCGCGTCGTACTTAATAACATCAATATCTCAGTTATTTAAATTGCATATAAATTTCTAACAATCATAAATAAACGCATTGGCAGGAGAGTATGACGTCCATATAGCTATACTAATTAATTAGTTGTACTCCAAGCATAAACATTAAACTAATTTGTTGTTTATAACCAGTTGTGTCAACCCCTCAAGAACAAATGCGAGGTTATCATTCAAAATGACGCAGTATGTAAATCATCTGTTTCTATTACACTTAATAACTGTTTAGCTTTTTAAATAACAAAACTGGTGAAAAAGTTATACGTACTCGTATATGTATTGCTTAGGTTGTATTGCGCAAGGTTAATATTGCCGTTGTCATTTTCAAGTGTTTTAGGGACGTGCGGTATCAGCATTTTTTAATCTCGTCAAACGCATTATGAAAAAAGTTCGTCACTTTCCCCAGAACTCTTTAAGATGCTCTTATCGTGTTGAAGTATTTCGAGGAAACAAATGACAAGGTTATATTATGAATTCGAAAAACGAGCACCACACAAGACCGCACCGTCATATTTATGAAAGAACGGCCTAAGTTTTTTGAAAGTATTAAATCGATCGAGATTTGGACCTTTAAAATTGAGGTCGCCTCATTTATTGGCCGTTTTGAATTTACGGCTTTTGAAGTGCAGTCAAAAGTTCCGTAACGATGGCCGCCCGGCAGCTTTTATGCAAATTTTGACAAGTTAACATTAAGTAGGGGAACAAACTGTGTCCACGTTTTACGGCTTTCCTGTCGCCAGAACCTTATTAGGCCTTTTAAATGGCACTTCTTTTTATGGACGGCTTTTTTAATCAAAAGCAATCAATGTATCGATTTGTTTGTCCATGTAGAGCTGATGCAACCGGCAATGACTTCATCAGGCTACGAGAACATTCCATTATGACCCTTCTACGAGCCATCTGGATATATCAACACTGACGGCCTCAAAGGGATTACGGTGAACCAGTGGGCGAGACCCGCGTCGGCGTACTGCATAACCTGCGGATATTTACTGGTGTTCTATTACCGCGGGGCAGGAGAGGCCAAAGTAAGTTGGTCAGCTTCGGCTGTAGTGTAGCGTAGTGAAGACATAAGAGCTCAATTAGGCCGTTTTGTTTGCTCGCCGAACGCACTGGACAACTTAGCTTAGAAGTGTGCTTTGATAACACCCACATATATATTACTTCATTATCTCAATCAAATTCTTATTACGATCAAAACCTAATAAAAAGCTATATTAATCAAAGTTGATAAGAAACGCGTTACCGTCATTCCCGTGTTATGGGTGCACGGTTCGAGCATGGTAATGAACGGACGAGAATGGCGACCGCCACGGCAATTTGAACGCGCAGTGGGCCGGCTCGTACCAACAGTCCTCGAAATTACAACCGATATACTTATGCTTAGAATTATGTTGGTCTTTGAACGTTCCGGGTATTAAAGGGTAGTTCAGGCTGTGGTTTGAAAACAGTACAAATTGAATGATGGCCAAAGATGAAAAGAAATGATTTAAAGTGTGGACGTAGTTACTGTGTCTTGCTTACTAGTTCCCGAAATGTATGCGGGGAATAGATGCAGGACCTACGTTCAGAAGTTATTTGTCTTCGCTTTGGGTTGCATAGTGGAAGAAATGGAAGTCTTCTTTTTCTTCTTACAGTGCCACTTGATTATTGAAGGTTGTTGTTGTGTAATCTGTTCCTTAAATGTCGACCTATCTGTAGCTAGTTTGAACGGCTGTTCGGCTGTGTGTTGTGTCTTGATTCCAGTCACTGAAGAACATAAAGAGTACTTACTTCTATAGTAATAGTTTCTCTAAAATAAATGGTGCTAACTAACTAAAGCGCGTTTGTAAGCGCAAAAAATGCGGCTCGCCGTTTAGACTAGGTAAATAGCCCAAGTGGGTTTGCATGGAGTCGCTCTCCGCTTTCAATTTTGCGAAATGAATATCAGCACAAATCGTACTTATGCGCGGCTATTGCCGGCCAACGGGCTAATAACCTGTTATTTGCGTATAGCTGTCATTACCCCCTAGTCTAGTGCCTACTTCAATAGACGTATTAGCGTTTTCACTGACTCAATCGTTTCTTCGTGGAGTTATTTTTTTGCAGTCTTTTGTTTTCTTTACCTATCTTACTTGATGGCCTATTAAGTGCCACTTCCGTAAGTTTCTGGTATTTTACGTGGCAGTATCTGTGCCGTCTCTGTTTATTACTTTATTTTTCCAACAACTTATGTTTCGACAGCTACGAATATGCAATACGTATACACCACTACTATACAGCGCTCTAAACACACAGCGCTTACTAAAGTTCAGGTATTTTATACTCAATTATCACTGCAGAACAGTATCACATTTTTAGTATTTTTCTCTACTAGTCTATATTATTACGAAACTTTGCAAATAATGGTATTGCGAAATGTTCGTATGGCCATATTAACAAAATCTCGTACATAATTGTACGAGATTGATAGTGTCTTCGTACCTTGTACGGAGGGCCACAAATCTCGTGTTTGTACGAGGAACTTCGTACGGTTGGCAACCCTGGGTTTAAATCTCCTGCCCATAATTAACAGCGTACTTGACAGCACATCCTCACTCATCATGAAGCATAAGCATTACACATAAAATAACTAAATATAATGTATAGATAGATACATTTGACTGTACGTATTAATTTTCCTCAGCAATAATAGACCTAGATATCTCATTTCATGTTAAATATCTGTGATATTACGTACTTACAAAGGGGACGTTTGGACGGCTTCCGAATTCCGACTACGTACTAACTCTAATAGGTTGTTTATCAAACTGCGGACCATTCGTCAAACACGGTGAGGTAGACGGGCCTGGCCAATTAGAACGCTAAGCTGAGCGTAGCGTACCTTACTCGCGATGTCTGAAAGCACAACTAATTATTATTGATTCGCCAGCTAACAGCTAAACTGTAAATGATATTCGAGAATCAAGATATACCGGGTGGACTCCTTTAACAGGAGCAAATGATTCAAACATAGATCGTACGACAAACTGAATGACAATAGTTCAGCGACTTTTAAAAGTAAATGAGTCTTTAGATCTTGAATACTTAGTTATCAATATACGCCACCCTAGAACTCAATTGACGTCGAATGCACTCTACAGTCATCCAACATGATACTTTACATTGCTTCTTCGAATAAACTTGACGGTGTAATATGTAGAAATAAAAAAACATATTATTTTTAAAAGTCACTGAACTAAGTGCCGTTTAGTTTGACGAGTACGATCTATGTTTTAATTATTTGCTCCTATTAAAGGGCTTACCCGGTTCTTTAAATATCGACAAAGCGAACGATATTTGAAGTTAACAGAACGGCCATTAAATATTAACCCCAAAAATTGCAAAACGCACTCAGGAGACATTTTTGCTTGCAAATAAAAAAAACGGTACCAACAATTAAAACAAGCTTTAGAAAATATTCCCACAGCAAAAAATAGTGAGACTTGCACAATCGGTGTAAATGAAAGCAGGGGTGCGCAACCAGCGGGCCGCGTGGAATGACGCCGCGATTCAATTACGCTGCGCATGTGTCATCGAAGCTGACAAATGACGCCGCCTCGTGTCATTCCCGTGACGAATGCTTGACCAGGGAACTGATGGAAACTGCATGGTAATGACAAAGTGTTTTGTATTTTGTATCTTTAATTAACTTAGGTTTATGACAAATAGTAAACTTAATAGGCACATAATATTAAATTTGCAGTCAAGCTGTTTACACTAATAATTATGAATTGGTGATGAAGATGAGACGCATTAGTTTGAATTTGCGGTTGTTATTTATAAATCAGTGGTAAATACGTATTTAGTCATCATTATCATTTTGTGTCTTATTTTGCGGTTGTTTGAGGATTTCCCTATAAATGGGTATAAAACCCATTGTTATTGAACGTAGACTATTCTGGGAAACATTTCAAATTGCTGTATTTCATGATTGACCGATTACGGATTAGCGATGCCGTCAGTTACAATCGTCGGAGTCCCAACGAATTTACTTTGTCATAGCCGATTCAATGGACTTTAATGCTACATTGGTGGATAGCGTTTCTGAGAAACTGCTGTTATTTTTTCCCTAGTGTTTGTAGAGAGCATTGGTTTTGTTCGAATGCATAATGGGTGGGAAAATGTCAAGCGTAAGTGTATTAAAGTTGGGGCGGTCTTTTAGCTGCGTGCCGGGGCTGATGTATGGTCGCGACCGACAAATTGAAAACAGTAGCAAATGGCCCGATCGCGGGTCGCGGCGCTCCACAATAGTAGCATTTGCGATTCAATTATGCTTTTAACGTTTTGGGACCTGTTTCCCTGAGCTTGACGATATTGCGCGGACATTTTTGAAAGTGCATTCGATATCGCACTAATAGTTTGATGTTTACAAAAGCTTCACCAATTCGCAGATGTTTTTTTATATTATAATATGCAATTAAATCGATTTGAGTGTTAATTGCCAATTATGATCGAAATCTTAAGATACTATGTAAGGCAAAACAACGGCGGTTTTATTGCGAGATCATCGTATTTACGGCGTTTTTATTACATTGAAAGTTATTTAATTGTTCTGTTTACATTTATAAACATAAATGGGTTGGCAAAAATGGTTGTGAAATATATTTAGTGAACAATATGGACGAAGTTTTCTATTCAAGAGTGTGTAATATTGAGTTTCGTTCGCGCAGAAAATGGTCAGGAGGCGTGAGCGCGTTACCCGCCATTTAGAATTCCATATTGATACGCAACTCTACGTCCATAAAATGACTTCCTTGGAAATAATTTTATTTCTTTTGGGTTTAACAGGGTTTAACTAACACTATGGTGAAATTTTAATGGACTATGAACTTACACAAAATTAAAGTCTGGAATTGAATTTGGTTTAACTGACAGGTTTATGACATCTGGGTTGTTATAAATTACAGAAAAATAGAGAAAAGAGTGCAACTTTTTACTTTGAATTTGATTAGATTAAAGAATACTCTCTGTGTTTTTATAATGCTACAAAACAATTATATCGTAATACAGGCATACCAGGGTTGTCACACTCTGTCAGTTAAAATTCAAATGGAACGAGATTTGTAGGAATACCCCGCGCGAGGCAGAAAGGGAAAAACATAATAAAGGGTGTTTGTCCCTCGCAAATAGTTAGATTATATAAATAAGGCGCTCGGAACAGTTTAAGAGATACGATCTGCGGTCGGACCATACGGACGGACGAGACCGTCTCAAATTGACTTGGGTTTACGTAGATTTTTTTATGGTTACTACTGATGTTATTACTTGAACTCGCTAAAATGTGAACAAAATAACATAGTGAACATAGAACAGCAAATACGAGCCTTTGCTTTAATCCTTATTAAAAAAAACACGGATATTTTTTTTCTAAAAAAAATAGTTTCCTTTGAAAGTGGACTTTCGTCAAGGCCAGCGCAATTTAAATAGGTATATGACCTATCATTTTTATATGACAGATGAGTGACGTAGACACTTCTTAACTCTTAAGCAAATTTTCTTAGTTCTCATATTTATCCTGTGGTGACTGTGGCTGGTAACAAGATACTACAGAGACGCACCGCTGGCCATTCCCCAGAGGTATAAGTTACATGAACTGATACGTTACAAATACAATGACACTAGATCAGGATTATTATCAGGACAAATAAATGTTTTTTATACATTACTTTTTTGCAGCCAAAACTATGGTTTTGAATAGTGTTGCACAGTCATTATTCATCGTCCGGAGATGGTCACGTCAAGAGCAAGCTCAAGTCAAATTTAATCTCAATATCACAGTAGCCTTACATTGCTTGCCGCAACAAAATCTAAAGGTTAGGGGTAAAACTAAATTTAGCCCCGAACAATGTCGGATGGAAAGTTGCTTCAGGAAATAAGAAATGCAATCTTTTAGTACAATCAAACAAATAGCGGAATATCTACAGTGACCAATTTGAAATTGCGGGAGCCGGGCTCGTCGGGGATGGAATCCAATCAGCGAAACTAGTTCTAGTGATGCCTATCACTAAACTTTCACATTCAAAGATTTGTTTCTCGAGATTAAATCAAAGGCGAATTACAGCGGCGAAAAAGAAATATGGGCAGTCCGGCCCCGTGCGCGTGAGGGCGGGGTGTCTTGCTGAAATTGCTTTTCAATCCCTCGGACTTTGGACTTGTAAAGAAGTTATTACCTTCCACGAGATAGCGGCGGGTCCGGCGATACGGATATATGTCTTTTTCATATGTAATATTCCTTTTTCGCGTTTTATTAATGGAAAATGTTTCGTGGGACAGTGCGGTCTCGCCTCCAATATTAAAAAAGCCGTCGACTTAGCGTGGCTTCTTTACGAGATTGCCGCAAAGTGGTTTATGTTACGAGGGTCAAACTGAAAGTTCTTAGAAAATCAAAAACTGAGCAAACTAGCAAGTTATTAGTTTTATTATATCTTTTCAAAATAGTGTCCATTCACATCAATACACCGCTGCATCCGATGGAACCACTGAGAAAAGCACTTAGCCCACTCGTCCTTAGGGGTCTCTTCGACGGCCTTTTGAAACGCACCCACTGCTTCCTCGGTGTTCATAAAAAGTTTTCCTCGAAGTTTTTCTTTTGTTTTCGGGAATAAATAAAAATCGCAAGGTGCGAGGTCGGGGCTATACGGCGGGTGACCCAGTAATTCCACGTCTGACGTCACTAAATAGTCGATCGTTCGCCTGGCGGTGTGCGACGAGGCGTTGTCGTGGTGAAGAAGGATCCTACTTCGAGGTCGCTTCTCCCGAACTTTTTCCAATACAAGTGGCAAACAATTGTTAGTGTACCACTCTGCAGTAACTGTTTTTTGATCCTCTAAAACAATTGTCGCATAGTGACCTGTCCTTCCGAAGAACGAGGCCACCATCTTTTTTCCCACGCTTCGACCTCTCTTCACTTTAGTTGGCAACTCCTCGAAAGGAAACACCCATTGAGCAGACTGTCTCTTGGTTTCTGGATCATAACAGTAAACCCAGCTTTCGTCACCCGTAAGTATGTCGAAAACAGCATTTGAGTCACCTCCGTTAAATCTTTGAATCATTTCACGGCACCAATCAACCCGACGGAGTTTTTGGGCCTCGGTCAAATTATGAGGTATCCACCTCGCACAAAGCTTCCTGACCGCTAAATGTTCATGGAGGATTTTATGCACTTGACTCATACCGATGCCTAAGCTTGTCCGAATCTGCTGATACGTCACTCTTTTGTCAGTCTCTATCATACGCTGCACAACACTGATGTTATTTTCAGTCGTCGCCGTAGAAGGCCGTCCCTCACGCAGATCGTCGGTGAGATTAGTGCGACCACGTTTAAACTCATTAAACCAGTTGTAAATGGTCGCACGAGATGGGGCTTCATCATGAAAGGGTAATCGAAGTCTATCATAGCTTTCTTGTTGACTTAAATGACATCGAAAGTCATAAAAAATCATTGCACGAAAATTTTCGCGAGTTAAATTCATGTTGACGTGACGCAGACAATTTTCAATTTGCCGCCAAATCATAAAACAAATGACAAATGAATGAAATACATACTCAATAATATTGGCAAAGAGTTTCATTTTCAAAATTTAAACTTACTTTTTTATTATATTGTTTACAAGTGGCCAGTTCTAAAAACTTTCAGTGTCGCCCTCGTATTGTGGACTGGTGATATGTTGTTTACGTAATCGTTTAAGTACATATTTGTCGATTGGGTTGAGAGCTTTGACATTCAATATTTTAAAAGTGTTTTCTGAGTAGGATACTTTCATTGGACGAAAACTGTTTGAGTATTCGTGGATAAAAAGATTACTTATGTAGGTTGTATTAAGATAATAGCTGTCCATGCGCGTTCGGACGCAATAAGTAGAGGGACTCACCCCACCACCCTGATTAGTAAGTTGTCCTACATTACACAATAACGTGCTAATTGAAAGCACCTGTTAATTAAACATGATATAGGTATCGTTATACAAGCATAAGTTAAAATATCGAATTTCGCATTGTGTGGATGGGCATTGTGCGGTCGCTGTAGTTATCTACGTGCCTTGCTAGTTTGATGATGTTACCTACTCAAATTAAGTCCACTACACCAATGTTTGGAATTAATTAGTGTATTGTTTAATTGGCATCTCTTGTTATCTGTTCGGAGGGATTATTTATTCATTAGTGGTGTTTGTGACAGCCGGTGCTGAGGTGGGAGTCATTATGGCGGATTGTATTACGTTATTGAATATCGATGAATGATGACTATTATCATTGAAAATAAAATATCGCTTAGCTCGTAGCTTTTACGTGTAGTCAGTGAATGACCGCGATATAAATGTTAAAGCGTTTTGGGTGGAATATGATGGATCGTTAATTCCATAAAAGTTGCCACAGTGCGCGGGGCCGGGTTGTCAGCGTCAGGGGTATCAAACGCAGGCCCGCAGGACAATGCGACCCGCAACAAGCGCGTGTGCGGCTTGATTACACCTGTCCGTCACGATTAATAGAATATTGTGTGATTCAAATTGAATTAGCCCGCCATTGTCGAATTACCCGTGTATGGTTCGTACGGACTATTGATTCTGAATATTTAGTAGCCAATTTAGATCGTGTTTGTATTGTGATTTGAAAATCGGATATCATTGTTTGATACTACATTATTAATGCCCTCTTATGTCTACCAATCAGTTTCTTTTATATTGAAGTACATATAGTATGCAAAAGCAATTTATAATACGGTCTAGACCTTAAAATAATAAAAGAAAAGAAATTAAACTAATGCGTATCTACGCATACGAATCATGGGTAAAATAAATCAGGAATAAAAAACCTGCTTTGACTATTATCATCCTTATTTGGTGCTATCCTCATCCTTATTGGGGTTTAAAGTATTGAGATTCCCCCATTAAACATGTTTGTTTAGGTGCATTTAGTTATTCACCTAAACGTTTCCATTTCTAAGAATAAAGTGTATAATTTTTGACTCTATCTAGTAACACTTTTATTGTACTATCAGCTAAATTAATATGTTGAAGACTACTCTAAAGTTAATAATAGTTTGCATGTTATAAAACTTAATAAAGCCGAAAAGATTTGTGTGGCAATTTGAAAGATTGATTTCGGCAACTTTGACAGAAAGTTGTAAACAAACAAGCACTATTGACAAAGATTAAGATATACGTACAAAGGTAATTATGTGTATGGGGTGTTCATCAGTAGATAAAACCACCCCCACTCGTAAAAAATTGTTGGTATTTTAATTTTTAACAAGCCATCAAAGTGGGTAATCCATACTAATATTATAAATGCGAAAGTGTGTGTTTGTGTGTATGTTTGTCCGTCTTTCGCGTCGAAACGGAGCGACGGATCGACGTGATTTTTGGTATAGAGATAGCTGGGCCAGAGAAAAATGCACAGTTCCGGAGGGAACAGCCCGCGATAACCGAATTCCACGCGGGCGAAGCCGCGGTCAAAAGCTAGTAATGTACATATTTGTGTCTTGAACGTTGACCAAGCGTGACATTATTGGCCGTGGACAAACAAAAGCATTTCTATGGATAATTACCAAATCGAGTACCAGTCCTGCTCGGTTAAATGGCGTGAAAAATTACCGTGAGAGTCTACACATGACATGACACTATTTTTTTATTAAATAATTTCCTTATAGGTGTAACGAAATGAATTAACGAAATTAATATGTTTAAGCGAATAGTCGTTGTAATGGTTTAATTGGTTTACTGGGTTTTAATATGATGGCTTTATTATTTGACTTTATTAATGCTTTATTATATGGAATTCATAATTTCAAGGAATCTATTAATCGTAACCCCTAACAAGCCCCTAATGTTGAACAGAAGAGTTTTATAAGCTGAACGACGTGTGTAGTTGTAATAAAATTAAATAATTTATTTCAGGCTATAATACAGCGTGTATTTTTAATACTACCTCAAACTTTAAGGACAGTTAGTGAAGGCCCTAATAATCACATTTTATTATGTTTTAGTAAAAAATTTAGACTTATTATTTTCCTTACAAAATGAATTAGCACGCAATGTATCACTACGCGATACTACTTTGTTTTTATTCAAAACGTCGCACTTGTTGACGTGACAGCTGTCACAGAACGGTTCTCTCTCGTATCATATTGTTGTACGCATTACATTGCTGTTCGAAAATATTTCAAAAATTAATTACCCTCTATTAGTTAATTCTAAATTAACAATTTTTTTTGCAATCGGTTCACATCACTTAAATCTTCGTCTGGTTACAGTTTGAGGTAGTATAAAAAATATACGCTGTATATCTTACAGCTCTTCCATGAGCTATCTTCTCGGCTGGGAGATAACACTCGGGATCGGCGGGCTGGTGCTTACCTTGCACAACGCATCAGCCTAGCTATCCAAAGAGGTAATGCTGCCAGCCTCTTAGGAACGGCCCCCCAAAGCAGCAGCCTCGATGAAGTTTTCTATTTATTGTAAGTGTTGTAAATAGTTTAGTTTTAGTTTTATACAATAAAAGTTTTAACATGGTATTATTATAGAATAAATAATAAAATTATAAAATAGTCTTACAGGTCATACATGAAATAAAACAATACATTAATTTATAACATAAACATTAATATGTTCAAGTTATGAGTGGGTAGGTATAATGTGTGTGTGTCTACGGTTTCTAGCTCAATCTGCACAATATTTTAATCAGAATAGTTTTAATTAAGTTTCATTAAAATCGGTTAATCCATTGACAAGCGACAAAAGTCTAAATATCTATTATTAATTTAGTTCTCATAGAATATTATGAATGTCGAAAGATCTACCACCGGTTCGGAAAAACCTGTGTTGAGAAGAATCAGGCAATAAACTGAACAATGTGCATTTTCCAAAACAGATCTACAAGGATATTATAATTAATATATACACAGTTTTCTTTATCACTGTAGTGTAGCAGTAGTTTTTTTATTTTTCTAAGTTATTTTTTATTTTCGAGTCGCTGTCAGTTAGTATCCCCTAGACTAGAGCCTTTACACTCAATTGAGCACGAATGTTGTGTAACACAATATTTGCCCGGAATATTAAAATACTTATAGCAGCTGCTGTAATGTTGTGGACACAGACTTAAAGCTGTGTTTACTTTAAAAAACAAGTTTTATAGTTGCGTGTCAGAGGTAAGCGATGGTTTACTTTTCTAAAAAATACCACGCGGGTACTTAAGGAATAGAATGAAGCAGCTGTGTTGGAGATTTGAGTTGAATCAGTTTACACACTGAAGTGTCGTTTCTGGGAAATTGTATATTTATAACAAAATTACATTTTTTATCGATAAATAGATGCAAAATTCAATTCAAATTTTTTTTTTTTCGGAAAGCGCTGCTGGTAGTGTATAAAAAGTGACATGTAAAAGAACCTTGTAGCGCGAACCTTATTATGGTTTCTGAACGCAACCTATGCCTTCTCGCTCGCTCGGTACCTCTCTCTCTCTCGGCTAGCAACTCCGAACGGTCGCACGCGCGCGCATATCGCGAGCCGTAATTTTGTGTATTTAATTATTCTTGTGAACCCAAACGACTTTAAATATAGATGTGAAGATAAAAAGACGTTTCCTTTTATCCTCCATCGACATTGGCGCCCAACTAGAAGCCAAGAAAATTTTACACGAAAATCGGCGCGACGCCATCTTCCTCGAGCGAGTTCTCGGAATATTCGGTGACAAATACCTATCCGCCTAATTGAATCGCTATGAAGACCAGGAAGCAATGCCACGAAGCCGGTCAACATCAGCGCGAGGGCGAAGATTCTGAGAATTTTCTTTCCGGAGAAGAAGAGGGGGCTTCGCGCGCCGACGGCGCGCCCCCTTCCCCAAACTCGCGCGCTTTTACAAGCAACGAGACCGCAAAGGAATCCAATACGATTGCAATTACCGAAGAGCAGCTATCGACTTTACTGTCTAGCGTAATGCGCAACGCGATGCAACACGCTGCCGCCATCAACCCAGTTCCCGTGCCCACATTCAGCCGCGAAGCGACGCCTTCGGCGCCCTCGCCATCCATCGCTGTTGCTACGGGAAACATGGCAAAATGTACAGCGCGTTTCGACGGCCGCGGCAGCGCCAACGCAGACAGGATCGAATCTTTCATCGACGCAGTTGAAATGTTCGTCGAATGCATGAACATCAGTGAAGACCACGCCCTGAGGGGGCTCACAATGCTCTTCACCGACGACGCCGCTACGTGGTGGCGCGGCGTAAAAAGCAACGTGAAGACGTGGGCGGAGGCCACGACCCGCATGCGAGCGATGTACGGAGCCCCGCGCCCAGCATACAAACTACTCCGGGACATCTTCGCTTCAGAACAAAACGACGAGCGCGCGGAAACCTTTATATCCCGCATACGTGCCACATTCGCAAAGTTTCCTTACGAAATAGACATTAGATTACAATTAGATATAGTGTATGGATTGTTAAATCGTAAAGTGCGTAAAAGTGTGCCGCGTGAATCTGTAAACGACGTCGAATCATTATTAATGAAAGCGAGAGATGCCGAGGAAGCGAGGATCGAGGTAGGATCTGCTAGTGTTAAAATTCCTAGTATCAGTGATAACAGTCAATTTCAAATTCCCGCGCCACCGCCGCGCGGCGCATCTGTCAAACCGCACGAACGCGACGTTGCCGCTGTTATCACTGCCAGTCCGCCGATAATCGCCCCTTCTAGCGCGAGCGAGCTTAAATTTAAAAATTCTCGTCCGCGTTGTAGTTATTGTAAAAGTTTCGGTCATAGTGTAACCGAGTGTCGGAAAATTCAGGCTAAAGAAACGAGTAAAACGGTTAATAGTGACAGTAGCGATACTAGGTCCGCTATCAAATGTTACGGTTGTAATCAACCAGGGGTAGTGAGATCGAGGTGTGATACTTGCAATACTAAAAGGCCTACTACGTCGTCAACAGCTGATTTTCAGTCATTAAACACATTAGAAAGCATCGACAGCTCACGCCCGCTAGTGGACGTCACTATCGCGGGGCGCAAGGGCGTCGCTATTTTAGACACTGGTGCTTCTCAGAGCGTGGCCAGCCCGGCTCTTTACAAGATTCTGGTGAATTCTGGTGTCGAGTTCACGCCGACGCGGAGGACAGTAGGTCTGGCTGATGGATCTAACAAGGTACGTGATATTCTTACTGCTCAAGTGTCAGTCACTATTGGAGATCGCGAGGCGTTAGTGGATTTTCTTGTTTTTCCTGACAGTCAGTGTAGAACCTTACTGGGCCGTGATTTCATTTTAAATGCAGGAATAATTGTAAACATCCCTCAGTGCTGTTTTACATTTCAAGATGCCCCAAACCAGTTGTTTACATTTGTTGAATCTTTCCAGTTGACATCTTATTATTCTGATTTAATGCAAACTGATACCAACCCATTAGTGTTGAGAGGTGATGAAGGTCACACTTTGTCATCTGTTGAAAGATCAGAACTTAATAGATTAATCTGTAACAGTGAGGAGCGGTTTGCAACAGAGGGTCCGGCCACTGACTTTGCTACTCATCACATCAAGGTCAGCGAGGACCAGCAACCTATTGCCTGCCACCCCTTCAGGATGTCCCAGAACAGGAGAGCCGCCCTGAAGGATGAACTGGATAAGCTACTCACTGCCGGTGTGATCGAAGAGTGCGAGTCACCATGGGCTGCAAATGTAGTCATGGTACCGAAGAAGGATGGAGGTATGCGTCTTTGTATTGATTATAGAAAGCTCAATGAGGTGACCGAACCTGACAGGTACCCATTACCAAGAATCGAAGACATACTACATGCAGCTAAAACTAGCAACTACATGACCACCCTCGACCTTCGGTCTGGCTACTTTCAAGTCAATGTAGACCCTGCCGACCGTGACAAAACATGTTTCATCACACCGATGGGCACTTATAGGTTTATTCGAATGCCAATGGGTCTTCGAAACTCGGGAGCCACCTTCCAGAGACTCATTGACAGGTTCAAGGCTAACCTAGATCTAACAAGCACAGTGCTAGCATATCTAGATGATATTATTGTTTTATCACCAGACTTTCAGACGCATCTAAATGATCTGAAAACTGTTTTCACCCGACTGGCTAAATTCAATCTGCGAGTGAACCGTAACAAAAGCTGCTTTGCATGCCAGTCAGTCAAATTCTTGGGACATGTTATCGTCCCTGGTGGTATTCACATGGATCCAGAGAAGACCTTGGCAATCACTGCCATGCCTCTGCCACAGAATGCCAAACATCTGAAATGTTTCTTGCAAACTTCCAGCTGGTTCCGGAGATTTATTCCCGGCTACGCCGATGCCGCCCGGCCGCTCACCAACCTTCTGAAAAAGGACAGTGTGTGGTGCTGGGGCGAGCAACAGCAGCGGGCCTTCGACGCTATCAAGACGCTGCTGACGACGGCGCCGATCCTGAGGCAGGCTGACGAGGCGCAACCCTTCGTGCTGCGCACGGATAGCAGCGGGTACTGTCTTGGAGCTGTTTTAATGCAGGGGGAGGGGCACGACGAGCGCCCCATCGAGTACGCGAGCCGACAGCTCAACGCCGCCGAGCGCAATTACACGACCACCGAGCGCGAGGCGCTCGCCGTCGTGTGGGCCGTCAACAAGTTCAGAGGGTACATCGAAGGCGCTCAAGTCATCGTCAAGACCGACCACCAACCCCTCAGATGGCTGATGAATACCAAGTCGCCCAGCGGCAGACTGGCGCGGTGGGCCCTCACCCTCCAAGAGTTCGATCTGCGCATCGACTACACTCCAGGTAAAATGAATGTGATCGCAGATACACTCTCGCGCCCGCCGTGTTCGCAGGAAACGCAGAGCGACTGTGAACTATGCTCTGCCGTAGTTGATTTCCCGGCGCGTACACCCAGCGACATACGCGACAATCAACTAAAAGATCCGGAGGTACGCAAAATAATAGATGACTTGGAATCCGACGACTCTCCGTTTAGGGGGAGACAGTGGGCGGACCGAGGCTACGTACTCTCCGACGGTATTCTATACCGTTACGCACCGAGTGACGACGGCGACGATGACGACGCTTGCCTCGTCGTCCCGGAGCACGAGCGCGCGCAGGTGATGGCCGAGTACCACGACGCCGCCACCGCCGGCCACCTCGGGGCCGAGCGCACCCTGCGGCGCATCGCCGGCAAGTTCTACTGGCCCGGCATGCGGGCGTTCGTCACCGACTACGTCAAGCGCTGCGTCGCTTGCCAGCGCTACAAGGCTGATAACAGGAAGCCGGCGGGGCTTCTGCAGACGCCAGCCCCCGCCAGGAGATTCGAGGTCGTATCTGTGGATTTATTTGGACCCTTACCCGAGACCGGCGACGGACACAGATGGATACTTATCGTAGAGGACGTGTGCACGCGTTGGGTAGAACTTTTCGCCCTTCGCCAAGCTACTAGCCTGGAATGCGCTAAGACGCTCACATCAGAGGTTTTCCTACGCTACGGAGTCGCGCGCCGCTTGGTCAGTGACAATGGTGTTCAGTTCGTCAGCGACATCATGCAGCAAGTCTGCCACGTCATGGGTATCGAACAATCCCTGACCTCGTTCTATCACCCTGCCGCCAACCCTATCGAACGCAAGAATCGCGACCTCAAACCGCAACTGGCGATCCTCGTCGGCCGAGAACACGACACGTGGGACGCTCACCTACCGGCCATTCGGTTCGCCATGAACTCGGCGGTCACCGCCAGTACGGGTCATTCACCTGCTTTCCTAACTTTCGGCAGAGAGCTCCGCGCGCCGCACGACGCCGCGAGCGACATGCGAGCGATCGTGGAGAGCGACACGACTGTATGCAGCGTGACGCCGTACCTGCGGCGGCTGGCCGGCGCGCTGCTGGACGCGCGCGACGTGCACGAGCGCGCGCAGGCGCGGCACAAGGCGCACGCCGACGGGCAGCGCCGCCCGGCGCCGGACTACGACCCGGGTACTCTGGTCTTGCTCAAGACGCAAGGCCCCAACGATACAGGTACAGGGCAGACGGCTAAGTTTATCCCTCGGAGGGACGGCCCCTACCGGGTGCGGGAAGCTGTCGGCCCTACTACTTATTTACTCGAACGTGTTAGTGACGGGGTGCTTTTGGGGAAGTATCACACCTCGCATCTCACTCCTTTCGTCGGCGACGTCCAACCCGCCGTACGAGAAAAACGCAGACGCGGTAGACCTAAGCGTTACTTAGACTAGTTTTTATCCGCGCTCTAGTTTTATGCTACCACGAATACGTGGGCGTTCATTCGTGCTAGAGGGGGAGTATGTAGCGCGAACCTTATTATGGTTTCTGAACGCAACCTATGCCTTCTCGCTCGCTCGGTACCTCTCTCTCTCTCGGCTAGCAACTCCGAACGGTCGCACGCGCGCGCATATCGCGAGCCGTAATTTTGTGTATTTAATTATTCTTGTGAACCCAAACGACTTTAAATATAGATGTGAAGATAAAAAGACGTTTCCTTTTATCCTCCATCGACAACCTTTAATATAATCGTTAGTGATCATTTTCTTATTTATTTATTTTTTAGTTTTACCAGAAAATTTTCACTACCCTAAATAAGTATGTATTAATTTTCTTAGCTAATAAGCTATAATATATACTTTTGCTCTTAAATTAAATGCTAACTTATGTATTTAAACACCACCGATGTATTTTTAATGCCGACAAACTGTTCTGTAGTTTGGCACAACAAATATAAATTAAAAATATAATTCTTTGCAGAAATAAACTATTCTATCTATCTATCTATTTATCTATCTATCTATCTATCTTACATCTTCTATATAATAATCAACTTCGACTAAGTAAAGCGCGACTTATTTACCTGAACCCAACTTTGCGGCGGTAACTCAAAGCGCGCTTACCTAAGGGAATCGTGTAACAGAATACGGCTGTTAGGCTAATTTAGCACAAGATCATCCAAGTAATTAATCCACTTATGAAGAGCCCACGCTTTGTAACTGGATGCGCAACTTAGCAGGCGGCTTCGTTCGCCTCTGAAGTGTTTCTATCTCGTCTTATACTAAATATGTGCGGTATTTTATCACTATGTTAGGTTCCTATACATTTTGTTATTTTTGATTCATGAATACATAGGCATGTGATACATGTGGGTAGACCTAAGTTTCATATGTAAGGTAATTGTACTTTTCCTTCCTCTTGCTGGATTAAACTCGCTAAGAAACGGACGTGTTTGTTTGTGTGTTCCTAATTGATAGACCCTCAGCTGGACTTTTTTTCAATAAACACGTCCGTTTCTTAGCGAGTTTAATCTAGCAAGAGGAAGAAAAAGTACAACTACCTTACACATCAAACTTATGTCTACCCACATATATGACAAGGCATATGTAGTGTTATGAATCCAACGTGCCATGAAAGATGTGTAAAATAAATTAATAGGTAGTAGTAAAGTTATTAAGATCAGGCATGTAATGTAGAGTCATTATTTATATTTATTGAGCCAGTTCCTAATAAAACATATTTATTATTACCAACTTCGTATTTTAGTGTCTATGTAAACTCTTTATTGTAAACCTATTATTTTTAAAAGTCGCTGAACTAATGTTGTTCAGTTTGACGAGTATAATCTATGGTTTAATTATTTGCTCGTCTTAAAAGCCGTACCCCAATACCATAATAATTTTTTTTTTTTAAATAAGACGTCACGCCATCTTACAATCATAGACTAAAAACGTGCAGACGTTCCGTTCCCATTCAGAATTGGTTATAGGTAAAAAATTGTGACTGAACATGAATGACAATTCGTTTCATTGCTTTATTTATACCCAGTTTGATATTTTGAATATTTATTTAATGTTCTTTCTTTTTGGTCTAAATAATATAAAAAAAAAAATTTCAAACATATCTTTTTTGCATCTGAGCATTATAATTACGTTTTGTAGGTAAAATAGCTGTGTCACTTCTGCGGTGTATAATCTATATAGCGATGACATCTTGTGACAGTCCGGTATTTGAACATATTGTTGACATGAACGTGCGTATCCATAGTATAAATCAATGTTTATCTATGAGGAAAGAGTTGAATGAGGGGTTTCAACAGGTAGAATATCGCTAGATGATGTACAAAGGAAAAGAAACAAAATACAATCGATAAACTATACTTACCACCCCCACAATCTCAAACTTTACTATTTATTTTATTTTAGTTGTGGTGTATTTATTTTTTGTGTCCTGGACTGGCTTACATAACTATATATAACATCTATTATTATAATGTACATGATTTAGAAATAATAAAAAAATACCTGTGTCTTACGGGAACTTTTCACTTTTCACGTTGTTCTTTATGAATAGTACATTTTTTCTATTAATTTTAAATATTGTTTATTTAATACTACTAATAATACATACATTATATGTTACATATGCTCGGGTGCCACGTCACTTCGAGCGGTATTGGTTCTTTTCCTCCCTTGTTGAACAATCTACTATTGAATACCCTAGTTCTACGGTGTGTTAAGAAACAAATGGTTTAATAGAACCTGCCAATTGAATGCGAATTATGCGACTTGACAACATTCTATTTACGCGCATTCGATGCATACGATAGAACGTTTTCAGAATAAGTTTCATAATGAGAGAGAGACAGCTAGATCATGAATACCTAGACAGATACGGTATGAATATACCTTCGATAGGTTAGATGTAGATGTGTAAGTGTTTTAATCTGCGTACAAGTTAAAGGCAATTCGCGTATAACTTGTTTTCCTTACCGCTGGAGTTCGCGATAAAATACCTCCGCGTCCAAACGCGACCTGCCCCAACAGTCGTCGCAGTGGGCCGCGGGCCGCCGCCACGGGACGGAATCGATCTAACGCCCCTGACTACGAAGTTTCCGTGTTCATTGCGTGTGCTGCTAGGTAACCAATGTGCGGTGAGCATGTCGGCCGCGCAATGGACAGAGTAAACGCCATCCAAGTTGACAAAAATACCTCACGATACTATCATGATCTAGCGATATTCTACCTGTGGGAAACCCCTCATTCAACTCTTTTCCCATAGGTAGGTAGATATATGTAAATAAGTATACCGGGTACGGCCTTTAAGACGAGCAAATAATTAAAATATAGATCATACTCGTCAAACTAAACAACATTAGTTCAGCGACTTAAAAATATTTGGTTTTATAAATTTTATAATTTTTATTAAACTTTTAAGTTTATTAGAAGAAGCAATGAAACGCAAAATGCTTGATGTTTGTAGAGTTACAGGCGACGTCAGTTGTGTTCTAAATCTTGATATTTAAATTGTATGAAAAAGGGGAAATTCAAAGATTCCATTATTTTTAAAAGACACTAATATTGTTTAGCTTGACGAGGACGATCTATGTTTTAATTTTTTGCTCGCGCGTATTCGCGCGTTTTTTGTTTGCGCGGGCCAAACCCGGTATAAAGTATTAGAAGCGACACTCCTGTTGCATTTGTTATCTCTCTAACACAGAAATTCACATTCACAGAAAAACGTCAATGAACGAACGAACAAACTGAGTTTAATAAATCTGCGTAAACCATACCTAGTAATATCGCCTCTACGTACGCCCCCACTCCAATCGTTAGCTCGTTGAAAGCTATTCATAAACCCGGCTTGTTAGTAAACACGATAACAACTAGAATATGCGCCTTATCGACTGCAGTTAAATTGATTTCTAATTACAGGAAATGAAATTAACTCCGTAACTAATTAGTTCGATCAAATTAGAATGTACTTACGAGTTTTGATGAAATAACATTGAACTACTACACGTATCTATTAGTTTCTGACACTAGATATTAGAATGAACTAGTTATTTCAGTCACTTTTTTTGTTCTTAGCGCGAAAACGAGCAATCGAACTGAATCGCTCCGAAGCCTTCATTCATTCATTTAACCGACCAGCTAAATGCCACCGGAATCAAACTGAAGGAACGGCGTGGCCTTAGTGAACGATTTTTTGAATCTAGTTTGAGTGATAGTGCGATAGCAAAAAGAAACGGAACGGATGCTGGAACGAGAGCAAACCATAGACTATCGTATCCACACTAGAGGTACCTACTAAATGAACTAAAAGACCGAACTAGTACCTTTGCGCGACAGTATTAGTAGCGAATGATCTGTTTAGTGAATAAGATTATTCACTAAACAGACAAAATGTGATAGGATGCGTCTTTGTTTTTTAAGCTGCCTAACACTTCGGGTTTCTTTTTAATCATCATCATCATCATCATCATCCCAGCCTATACGTCCCACGGCTGGGCATGTGCCTCCTCTCAGAAGGAGAGGGCTTGGGCCGTAGTTCCCACGCGGGTCCAGTGCGGATTACAATGGGAACTTCACACACACCATTTAATTGCTTCGCAGGTTTGTGCAGGTTTTCTCACGATGTTTTTCTTCACCGTAAAGCTCGTTTATAATTTTAAATGTAATTTCGCACATGAATTTCCAAAAACACAGAGGTCTGAGCCGGGGTTTGAACCCACGATCGTTTGCGTAGACCATAGGCCAATAGATCAAACCACTAGGCCACTATGGCGACTATAGATAAATTAGTTTAATTATAGAGCCTATAATACTGCTTTTTAATCGAACAACAGTATTTTTAGAATTTAAAGTAACGATGACCTTATTTTAGCTCTTGCACTTGCTCTTGCTTGTGGTTGGGAAACACATAATTGATCTATGTTGTTTAGCGGACTTGGTGAAAATAAATAGTTCGCACAGACGTAGCCGACTTGCACAAGCAGTCGCGGAGCAGCGAGGTAATCGATTTGATCTAGTTTGCCGGTTAACCGACTGCTCGACGTATCTCGTAAATTTATAATTGACAGGCTTAGTAGCAAGTTGATTATTAACCCGAGGTTATTTTAATTATTCTTGACAGCAAAATATGAAATTAAATTGGTATGATAATTAAATTAACTGGCTTGTCATGTTTTAATTACTAATGTCCCGCAAAAACTGGAAGTACGTATTATTCATTAACATAATGCGTTCTGATACTGTACACGTTTTGTACAAAACACAATGTACCTGACATGTTTGATTTACAAATAAACAATCTACTGTGTTGCAAGTGAAAAAGTGCTTTGTTTAATTTTAAATCTCAACCTAATTTATCGTGAAAAAAAAAAATTTATTGCAACACTAAAATAACTCGTTACTCGTTATCGTTAAAATACTCGTTATAGTACTCTTATTTCTCTTGTCTCGATCTCTAATGACTTTCGAGTGGTCACAACATTCAACAACATAATCAACTCAACTTTCGCTAAAGTTATGAATGCCAAATTTTGAACATGAAACTACCGTGAGACTCACTCATATTAAATGACATTCTAACGGATAACTCACGTCTTAAATCGAGTTTAGCTTGACATGTTTCGGGCTATTTCGTAGCCCTTCTTCAAGGGAGCACGCCACTCGTCGGCTGCCGCAACACGCGCACTACGCGCCACCGCTCTGCTCGCGCGACTGTCCGACGAAACTAACAGGACTTACGATTTAAGACGTGAGTTATCCATTACAATATAATTTAATGCCAAATTTGTTTCTTTAGTATTTAAAACCTCACAGTACGGATTAACCTTTTATAATTACTTCAAATGCTGAGCTGAGCTGACAATGTCTGGGGAAAACTAGTGTTGCCATAATTACAAGCAGGGATTGGGTAACTGATCGCATTACGACCCGATTAGTCGATTGGCATTTGTGTTATGCGCTCAATTAGTCACCTGTGAATTAACTGCATTCAATCATTAATTAGGCCGAAGGTATAAGAGCCGGCAACTTAATGTAATGGCATTTCAATAGGTAAACGTTTGTTTCACTTCACGTATTGTTAGGAAAATTTAGCGAATCTGGTTTGTCTTTGGATCTTGACTATTTCGAGACAGCCAAACGAAAATTGCAAATTTTCAACCTGACAAAAATTTTATATAGGCAGCCATCTCTGCAAAAATTACCATCGTCTTTCAACGAAGAAAAACACCACGGGGGCTTCCATATTTAGGTTTAGTTTTGTTTTAAGTGTATATTTTTTAGTTTAGCTAACGATAGTTTTAATTAAAGTTTTTTTAGAGTTGTCTTGTGAATTTCGGTTAGAATTAATTTTGTAACATTATTTTTAATTACTTTTATATTTTGTTAAAAATACAAATACAGTTTTAAATGATCAAAGATAGAATTAGCATCAACTTACAACTGAAAACGAGAAGATTTAATTAAAAGTAAAAAAATAATATAACATTAATTATACGTCTCAGAGTGCAGCTTTTAATAACGTTAATGATATAATATTCGGTCCAATTAATTACAGTCTTTATATTAATTAAGCACGTGTTGCGGTTACACCATATTCTGTAAAACCCATTGATTAACCGCTATTATTATGATCAAAACACTAACTCAAGTCACGTACGAATTTTGAACACTTAATCGAAAATTAATATATCTAAAGTTAAAAAGTCGACGGTCAAAATATCGAAAGTAGCGTAAGTTAGGTTAGGTTCGATATTTTAACTATCGATATTTCAATTTTATGATATTCAGATATGTGCCCTATTATTTATATTTAAATAAATATTAACTACAACGAATCGGATTATAATTTATGTGAGAGCAAACTATAATTTATTATTCAGGGTATTTAATTACTACTTTTATTTGCAGCGTGTTCTAAACAAAACATGCCATTTTGCAGATCAAATTTCAATATCATAGGAACACGGTGCTAGCATTCTGCAATAAGAATGACTGTTATTCTACATTGTACTATTTATTTTTGTCGAGACTAAATGCAATGGAATACTTTTAAGTACAGTTCCAATACTTCAAAAATAAGTAAAATCTAATGTTTATAATGTCTAGAGTTCGTAAAATGTAAGCAAAAGTGCTTGGTGTCATAAATACGTCATTTCAATAGATTTTGCTCGTATTTTACGATGTCCCGATTCTACATCAAAAAGATAGGTACTAATATATTTCTAAACAAACTTACGAAGTATCGAAAAAAAATGCGCGTTGGTAATTAATAGAGTATGAGTAAAGCAAATTACAGGACATGTTTTTTAACAAAGTTGTTTCAACAACAATATAAAATTTTTGTTGTTGTCTCACGGGAAAGCTGTAAGAAGCAAAAGGAAATAACTAGTGCGTCGGTTTTAGCTTTGCACTAATCACAGTTGTAGATGGCAATTAATTAGCGGATGGTACTTCCACCTACTTACGTAATTAACCGGGGACAAGTTGGTATAATTAACTTAATAATATGTACATACCATTTGATACTAAAGTGAAGTAAGTACCTACCTACTTCACTTTAGAACTGTAAAATGAAGCAGCTCAAAAATGACGCAATTTAGACGTAAATATATATAAAAAGGAATGCCTATTTCCCTTGGTCACGGCATCACACGTGAACGGCTGAACCGATTTCACTAATTCTTTTTTGTTGTGTTTGCTATTGTCACGAGAAGGTTCTTATAGAAGAAGATTTAGAAAATTAAAAAAAGCCGCGGGCACCAGCTAGTGATTATTACTTCCAAAGTCTCAAACAGAGGAACTTTCTTATTTAGATTACCTACCTAAAAATATTTATTGTTCTATAATTACAGTGCAAACTTAGCCACAGTTAAGTTAATAAGTTAAAAAAATATATGGTTCTATCCATGCGAGGAAAATTTTTACCAGTGTCTAGTGTTATTTATCTCTAGTTTAGTAAAATATCTGGAAAACTAAATATAAGAGGTAATAGCGGATGAACGATCCACAGATCGTGGCGTGATTATCTAAAAGGCGATTATATAGGCGTGATTTTACTAACAGCCGATTTACCGCCAACAGTGTTAGTAGCACTCATAGAGTTCATTTTCGAGTAATAATTGCCCAAGAGAATACAAAATCACTACATATCAACGATAGCAGTGGGGAGGTAGTCTTAATGCAACACTCGCCACTCGATAAAATAACCAACATGGTGTGCATCGCTTTTACAACAGCAACACTGAAATTAGGGGCTAATTCTCAAAACATCAATAAAATTATTCTCGCATGCGTTATTATATCAATTTAATTTATTATTTGGAGTACAATGTGGACTCAATAAGTCACCTCCGACCTACGAAATCCGAGGGAGCGGGGAGCAATTTAGCAGCAATTTTAATAATAAGTCCCCGGTATTTCTATTATAGCTGGGAGGCGATCAGGTGGGTCGTCGAGGGGTTTAATAACTGACGATTAGCCTATTGGAATCGCTATGAATGTTTGCTATTTTTTCTATATTGCCTGTACACGGGTTTAATCGTAATAAGAATAAGGGTAAGTCTAGGATTTCACTGCACAGTCACATTCTTATTAAAAACTAGATTAAATTGAAACATACCTTTTTCTAAATATCACACGCAAACTGTAATGATTGTGTACGACCTCTTTTTATCTACAATACAAAAACTGTAACTAATGTCTGTGGCACCGCGCCTAGCCATGAATGTAGAGCTAGACGCAATAAAAAACCTGTGCGTGCAAAATACTGTCCTAAATCTTCCGTCATTTTTCGACCTACTTAAAACAACTCAACGAACACAGTTTCAGTTTGAAACGAGTTTAATTACAGCTTTAAAAATGTTCATGACTAAATGAAAAGAATCCATGTTAATCGTTAGACACGCTATCACAGCTTATCGCCGCGCTTCCGCTCCAGTTTTGTGGAAGTCGGGCTCCTTCCGTTCAATTATTTAATAGATAATGAAATTATTGCAACTGGCAGTATAGAATTACGAAAAAAATGCAACTGGCTTTTTGAAGTTGAAAATCTGTGTTACAAAGGATAAAAAAAATGTTTTTTTTTTATTCGACTGGAAGGCAAACGAGCAAGTGGGTCTCCTGGTGGTAAGAGATCACCACCGCCCATAAACATCTGCAACACCAGGCGTATTGCAGATGCGTTGCCAACCTAGAGGCCTAAGTTGGAATACCTCAAGTGCCAGTAATTTCACCGGCTGTCTTACTCTCCGCGCCGAAACACAACAGTGCAAGCACTACTGCTTCACAGCAGGATTAGCGAGCAAGATGGTGGTAGCAATCCGGGCGGACCTTGCACAAGGTCCTACCACCTGCAATGTTGCAAATGTTGTCTTGTGTTCTCGTTACTATTCCAGTAAGTTTTAAAGTTGAAGCCTCTTAATTTGTTGTTATACTAGTCACTGACAACAAGTTTTCTTTATATAGATGCTTTACTTATGAGTAACGATTTAATAATCTTACTGGCGAGGTTTTGTGACAACTAAGTGACAAAAATGCATAAAGAAGTTGCTGGTGGTCTGCCAGTATTTTTTCACACGAAAGTGGTATAATATTGCACTGTATAATACCGCTATTTACAGTGCAATGAGTATTAATAAAATAGTTGTCTGTCCTGAGAAATTTTAATTAAAAATGATAACGTGTAATGTGCAGCGTTACTCCCCTTATGGGTGGGGTGATTTTTAATTATTAAATTTTCTACGCTAGCGGCGGCTTCCAATATTACTTTGATACGATACATACGGGCCATTCATTGCATCCGCTTAAATATATTTAGTTTCATTGTGAAGGTTTATAGTTAGGTAGTTGCAGTTGTTATAGACTCTATACCCATGGGTTTTGTAAATAAACAATCATAAGGTATATCTAGAAGTACATTTTATAAAATGAAAACTAAGTAGTGAAATAATTACTTACCCAAGAAATTCAAATTCATCATTCATTCATTTGCTGAAATTCGTCGGTAGTTCATTTTTGGCACTGCTTGCCAGAAATGAAGTAAATACAATCCGTGAGCTTTTAGAAAACCCTTCGGGTTTCGGGGGAAATCGGAAGAATTCGTTAGTAAAAAATGGCAATTGTCTTTTTGACTCAGTAGCAATCCATCACGCGTAGAGTGCACTCGTTGTGTTTTCATTGATGTATATAGAGCAGTTAAAACCACCAATTGCATATATTTATTTAGGTAGTTTGTTATTTTTCGGAAATTGATTTCCATGGCGAGTCAACTTAAGCAGGGTATGTCTGTAAATAGCCAATCACTGGAAATTGATTACAATATATTTATAAATATTTTGTATATAAGTTGAATTTTTTAAGAAAAAAGTGGTCGTAAATATTTTAATAAGGTACTAGACCGTGTTATAGAAGCAACGGAGATTTCAAAAAGTGTATTAAAAAAAATATAAAACGAAAACAGACCAAAAAAGTTCATTTGACGTACCCAAGAGAAGTAGATACAGTATAACAACAGCTCTATATAATTCCAAACAAAAGTACTGTGTTGAGGCGGGGTGTTCTCAATTTAAATTGACGATGGAAGAATTCGAAAATGCTGATTTTGTTTTATTTGTATCATGACAAAAAGTCATATTGTATTTAAATCAGAAAAAGATAAAGAAGCGTAATATTATTATAGTAAGGTTCATTTTGTACTGATGGTTATTCTTTACATAACTTTTTACGGTAACTTTGAAAAGTTTTGCAAGTTGATAACAGAACAGAACCGCATAACACGATCGCGTGTCATCGTCAATACCCGAAGCATGCTTCTAAAATCCGAAGGTTTTTTTAAGATCTCACGGACTGTACTTGCTTTCTCATAAGTCGAAACTATAAAATTGATTAAAAAGTAAAACAGCCGAATTAATTTTTAACACAGCGTTCATTTGTTATATTTGTGTATAAGCATAATTCGAGCGTCATTTGTTTCTCCCAACGTAATCGTACCGCAATGTCAGGCATTACATTATGAACAACAAACGGTTTTTATTAAATTCTCCAAAACAAAATAACTTCGTGGAAGCACTCTCATTATTGACGTAGGGCGTGGAGACGTATTAAAAAGAAATTTAATTAAATCTATTACATTTTGTACCAGTTTAGATAACGACGGAGACTTGTTCAGTGAGGTTAATTAGAACATTTTTTTAAACATCCGAGTTCTAATTTTAATTAAATAGGAATAATGGAATTATATGTTAATGTTATAATTAAGGTTAAATTCGCGTTTTGTTTATTTACTTACTTTGGTCTCATTATTTTTCTACCATTTTCTATTGGCATTTCTGAGATATAATAGATTTTACGGGCAACTGAACAATAAAAAAATCAAGATCGTTCAGAGATTATTTGTCATAAACTAGTAATGTCACGTTGGATTATCTGAAGGTCTTACTGTTAAAGAACAAGACATTAATTCTGCAGCGCCATTTCTTTTCAAAACACGCAACGGAAAAAGTTATTACCGGCCAGTATTTGTTACATTCAAGTGGCGACCCTTGCGCGCTCGTAACTTGTAAAATGAAAATAATAACGGAATGTTTTAATTTCCCTGCGAGTGACGGGTCACGTGCCCTCCTCTCCCTGTCATCGTCACTACTCTGGACAATTAGCCTCATGCTCCATTTGAATAAGCATTTTGTTTGCCAGATTTTTATAAAAGCGACTGTTCAAATAAAATGTTTATGACGTGACGTCGTCTCATAGACAAAAGTAAACAGTGCGTTTACAGAGTACGCTTTCATTTTACGCTTTAGAACTAGTTTTAATCTTTACGATGTTGCGCTCACTCTTGAGTAAACACAATGCTTTTTTAATCCCATTTGGTGTGATCGTGACTGAAAATTGCAATGCCAGGATCGGTAACATTTAATTCAATTATTAAAACACTTCTTAACATTTCAATCGCGATAGCGCACCAATAAGCGCACGAGCGGAAAATTAAACGCATTGTTGCGAGTTGCCGATCCGCCGCGTACGTCAAGTGCGGCCTTACGGCCCGTGACATCTCGCCGGTTATGATTTGATTTGTAATTCATATGAAACGTGCATGGGAATTATTTTATGACCATTTTGATACCGGCTTTCTACGAGTGTAAAAGTCATTTGGCCGCGACAGTTTCACTTATAGCGGCTACTGAGGGTCGAACCAGAGTTTTTAAGCTAACCGAATATTTAATTGAATTTATGAAGAATAATTAAACATGATCTTAGTGATATAACAAGAGACTTGATTTTTTCAAGATGGTTGGATTTGTTTTCTGAGTATAAATAAATAAAACGTGTGGCAGGGCAGCCATGATGCAAATAAAAAATTAGCATTAATAAATCGTTTAAATGAATAACAGTTAAAAATAAACCACGATAAAGAGATAAAAAGCTCCAATCAATAACTAAATAAAATCTGTAACAGTCCAATGCTACACCCAAGCCTGGGCAGCATGCGCAAAACAAGCTAAAAGTCCCTTTTAATAGACGTGTTGCCATCCAGTCCAATTAAAATTAATTAACTTCAGAACACACTGCAAACCCAAGCTACAAATCAACGAAGATGCACACACGGATAGCAAAGTTTCTGGATAAGGCGTGCACGCAGTTACAAGAAATGTCTTTCGCGCAGAATTTAAAAAGTTGATGAGCACAGATTATTTATTTATTTATTTATCTACATTCATGTCATGTACATTTACTTAAAATAGGTGTTACATGATTAGGTAGTAGGTGCTTGACACCCTGATAGGGTGATAGGGTATATAATGTCAGTTTGTTTCTTAACCTATTCCATTCTATAATATTTACAAACGATTACTAAGAGATATTGATGAAAGTATGAGCCGTTGGCAAAGCAAATACAAACAGTCTTAAAAACGCTCACCAGTTGTCACGTATGTTTTTTTGTAAATAAACTTTACTAAGAAGGTATATATTTTGTATAGCTAAAGTACCTATAAGGTAAGGCGGCCCCTAAACGGTCAATTATAGTGTGCAATATCGCGAATTGTGCAATATTATTGACCGTTTAGGGTTAATATTGAAGATTGCACAATGATTGACCAAAAGTTTGTTTGCGAGTTTAATTTTTATTGCACCATATTTTTATATTGCATCGTGTAGGGTCAGTATTGCACAATATTCAATACTATACTGAACACGAAAACATTGTGCAGTTCGTATTATTGTGCAATACAATTGCTCGTTTGGATTCAGAGCGCCTTTCAATCTTATTGTGCAATAAAAAGTATTGTACAATGTTATTGTAGGTCTAGGGGCCGCCTAAGGAAGTCTGATTACCACAGGATAATTCGTCAACACAAATTATGTATCGAATTTTGGCTGCATAGTTTTCTCGATCACCCTCTATATAAAAGAGGCAGCACTACGCTACAGTAAAGAGCGCACACTAATGAGAGGTTTCTGTAAAATTAGTTGTTATAAAATAGATATTTTTGTTGTCAATTAATCATTGTGGCGGGAAGCGCGGGTTATTAATCAAAACCGAAGCGATTGCCAAATGCCACGACTCGCAGCTTGTAGAAGTGTTATTTACATTAGTTATTTTAATTAGGAGCAAGAGTATTCAGAGTATTTGTACATAAATCAAATTAACTTTAACTTCTCAGTAGCATAACCATAACTTTAAAAAGCTTTAAATACAATATTAGACGAAATTAAATTTAATTTGAGTAAATTACGACATGAAAAATTGTAGTTAGTAACGTTTTCTATAATTAATAGGTCAAAACAGTTATAACAAGGTCCTTGGGTATAAAAATCTGGTGAATTCAATTAGCGGGAAAGCAGGAGAGGGCGGGGCCTAATAAACATAATATAAATAATCTGTGGCGATAAATCTGCAGCGCTTTATGGCAGGAGTGGGTTGTCACCCGCGCTAATTAGCGCTAGTGCTACACGGCCCGGGGAATGTCGAGCGCTGGAAGCGCTACGATGATTAGAGGCCACTTTTTTTTTGTTTTTAATTTTACGTCCTGGCTGTTTTTAGTAGCAAGACGTCGTTAAGGTGTTCAGAAAAAGTAAATTGATTTTCCATCTGTAGCATGTGTTAGTCGAGAATAAAGAGACGTTTACACTTTACTCTGTCGCTGCCGCTTCTTGTTCGAAGTTGTGTATGAAATCGTTAGAAGGCATACAGTGACATGGTACTAAACTGTAAACATATCTTTCACCTCTACTGTACTAACGAAATGTTTGAATGAGTTAGGTAATAAATAAATAAAAAGATAATCAAAATAAGAAGAGATCAAAATAAATCAGTGATTTTAAAGAATAGTGCACCAGATGCTAACTATGCACCAGATGGAGATACGAGTCGTTAACACATTTTTACAAATAATTTTGTAACGTTTTACAAATAAGTTTTCAACACACCTGCTCGTAAAGTAGGTCTTATTACAGCGTATTTACACTGATAATGCAGAATATTACCCATGCCGTGCCTTTTACATTACATTATCGCACTAGTGCCTTTTCATTACATATCTTTTTAAATATTAGCAAGAAGTATTAATGTTTCGAAAACAGCTAAGTAGTTATTTGCGTAAATATAAAATTCAATTCAAAATGTGATAAATAATTAAAGAATTTCATGAAACTGCTTGTTAGCTTGTTGGTATTTATAATTTGACGGTGTATTTTTAACTATAAATACCCAATTTCAAAATTTATAAATATGTGGCTGATTAGCTACTTTGCCGGTGCCCTTATCTCAGACTTGCGCGCGCATGCAGCGCTGAGCGCGCGAAAAAAAAAAATTACGGCCGCCATCTTTTAAATGGGTTTCTGTTTGTTAAGTTTATTTAAATAAATGTGAACTTTTATTTACTTTTCCTCGCAAGTGTGTTGAAAAACGTCGTATGAAACACGTGAGCATTGGTCATTACACTTTTCGTCTCCATTAAGCCTTCGCCTTCGGCTCAGGCTTAAAAACCGACTCGAGTGTAATGACCAACATAGCACACTTGTATCATAATGTACTATTATGAAAATTAATTATGTAAAAAAATCTGGATTAATTAACTGTAAAAAGCGCAAAAGCCGCTGCGTGTCTCATCTCCCATCAAAGCACTCTTCATCAGGCTTAGTTAATTACGGGACATATCAAGTTTATTATAATTACTCATTTTAATGTCGCTGCGCCTCGCACACACCGGCCGAGCCTCAAACAGGCTGTCCTAATGAATTAACTCGTGCGCTCTGTCATATACTTTGTAAGACGCATAATGACGTTTACGGTAACGGCCTTACTCAGAGACGTCCACCAATGTTTAATTGTACATTAAATTTTTCCCGTGATTTCATCTGGCAAGAATCCTTTGATCACTATCCTGCGGGAACTACGCGATTTTCTGACATAAAAACTAGCCCATGACCTTCCAAAGGTTTTTAACCATATTTAAATCAAATTTTAGCTAAACCGCTTCGGCGGTTTAAGAGTGAATAGGTAATAGACAGATTTTTGAATTTTTAAAATTAATGCATAAGTGCTTATGATTAGCCTTAATTGAATAAAGATAATCTTGACTTTGACTTTGAGGACAGATTAGTCGAAATCAGGGCGAAATCCACACGATTTTTTTTAAAATAAGTAGGATGAATTCCATGTCAATAAGTTCAGTACTAACCAGACAGTAACTTGTCAGATTTTTCACTGATTCTCTCCTCTGTAGAGTCCTAACCAGGAGTGGGCCGGTGTGGGATTTAATGAAATATGAGTAGGTGTCTTCGTTAGAGTTAATGATGAAGTAATTATGGTCATATCCTAATGCCCAACGACGTGCACGTCCATTGACGTTAACCAGAAGTCAGTTATTAGTATAGGTCATTATTTAGAACTGTTATGGCTTGTTTGTTTAATTTAGTTTAGCGTTAGTGAAGCAGAAACTAACGGCGTATTCCAGAAACACGCGAATGCTAATTATTTTTGTTATTCATTACCTACGTATTCAGTAGAAGTATAGGAATATTTTTAGTTGATTTTGCTTTTTTAATTGAAGAAACTAGCTTGTGCACGCGGCTTTGCTTCCGCTACAAAATTATCACTAGCGAATTCTTCATCATCATCATCATGGCCTAACGTCCCACTGCAGTGGGAATATATGAGCGCTTGGGTTCTAGCTCCCACGTGGGACCACTGCGTATTGAAAACTACGCCTACATCATTGAATTCTTTTGGAGGCGTCTGCACATGTATGTAAGAATTTTCGCAAAATCCACCCTTATCTTTATCAGTAAAAAAATTTCGTACTATAGACAATATACTACAAACGTTGCAAGTACTACAATTACACATTTAAACGTAATTTTTTTCTTTTCAAACGTCAGTTTCTATTTAGAACTATATCCAATCCTATTTATTTAGTATGAATATTAAAAATAGATTTAACATTATATCTGTAACCCGCTTACTTTTCAATCCACTTGGTTAGTGCGGCTCTATCCCACAGGTAAAGCCAGAAAGGGACAGAGCGACAAACATGCGATAGTAAGTCGGCTGTTTGTCACCGCGGTATCACGAGCACGCACCATTACCTCCATAATTTAATTAGTTTCGAGTGATCATTTCATTAATAGAGGCGATATTTGGCGAGCGCCCCGGCTTTGTCAATTTTAATTAAACCTATCGCGGACCGAAATGTTGGAATACTTCGTTAATTAGTCCCGGTCGAGATTTCTAATAATTTAATTAATCGAGAGTTAATAAGCCCGTACGCGACCGGTATTCCTGTACACGATTACTGTTCATTCTTCTCATATTTCCGCGTAGGTGTCATACCTACGGATTTTAATTACATTGATCGGATAACTTTACACACGTAAAACACTACCAAATATGAGTACCAAAACTACAGGTATACGTGTATCGCAATTATAAAATTGTAATTTAAATGTTATTCAATATCATAGATACATGTTACCTACAGAAGAGCAGGACGTTCTAATTGCTTCACCAGTACTGAAAGGTCCCTTTAAAACTTTTTAATATTTAATTTTCAACACTGCCGTGATAACTTCTAATTCTCTATACACTTGACTTGATCACGAATCTGCATGATGAACCTTTTGTCATTGGGTAAACGGTAATATTATCTTCTTTTCCTTTGCCATCCAAATCGCATAGCTGGAGTTCGTAGTTTCTAAATAATTCACGATAGAGAGCGCTGGCCCACTCTCACATCAGTTTCCTTAGTCGCTTTTTTAGAATTAGAATACACACAGAAAAAGATGGGTCTCTCGTCCTCCTACTAAAAAACTGAGACCAATGCTTCAACTGAATCACAGATAAGCGTCATTGCACTTCATTAACTCAAATATCTTTTAGTTAGAGAGAGACAACAACTATGGATAGACTAATGAGTTTCATAATGTAGTTAAATAAGTTGTGTTTTTAGTAATTTTTCTATGAGATCATCATCATATCAGCCGTAAGACGTCCGTTGTTGGATATAGGCTTCCCCTGTAGACCTCCAGTTGCTTCGGTTGGAACCGGCCTGCATCCACCGTGAACCCACGGCTTTAACGAGGTCATCCGTCCATCTCGTTGAAAGACGTCATACGCTGCGCTTGCTGACCATTGCCACTTCAACGAGCTAATTCGCTTGGATATTATGTCGGTGGCCCTCGTTCTTCTACGTATCTATATCATTTCTGATTCTGGTTAAGTATAATGTCCTACTGGGCTACTACGAAACTCGAAACTCGAAGTTCGTGTCTTGCGGTCCCTCTGACACTTTTATACTATTTAACATGAGAGCGAGAGGGACCGCACGACACCAATTTTGAGTTTCAAGTTTCGTCGTAGCTCTACTGTTACTGTTCATAACGACCGGATAGCCAAGTGGTAAGAGAACCTGACTACGAAGCTTGAGGTCCCGAATTCCCGGCCGCGGCAGATATTTGTATGAATAATACGAAAGTTTTTTTTCGGGTCTTGGATGTTTATATGTATTTAAGTATGTATTTATCTGTATACGTATATGTTTGTCCGTTGCCTAGTACCCATAGTACAAGCTTTGCTTAGTTTGGGACTAGGTCAATTGGTGTCAAATGAAATGTCCCATGATATTTATTATTAGTATTACATAAAATATTACGAAACTTCTTCATCTCAATCTTTCATCAATGATACAAACTTCCTATACTTTTGCGACTATATGTATTTAGAGCTTAAGACATTTATCATAAACACTATAGTCGAAAGTCCCAACATACTCGTAAACGTACCTAACTAAAATATTCTTCAAACTTAGAATTACGCACTAGCAAATCGTGTTTTCTCATCGTGTTTTAATATAACTTGATACGTAATTTCGTATAAATAGGTACACTAATAAATGCTTATTAGACAGTAAACAATCGCACAACGACGGGAGCATTTCCACTCTGTCGAAGCCAATGATGACAGTGTATTGCGCAAATATACTGCCATTAGGACGTAATTTGTACTTCCAGTTAAACCATTGTCCTATAAATTTACATAAGAACTTTCTGAGGTTCTCGAGGGTTTTTAAAGGTTACAGGAATCGTATGTGTTCCACATTATGCCACAGATTATGCAGAAAGGAATGACAATAATTTGATTTTATTTTGTTTTCAGGTAAATCAGCATGCAAATACTGTGTAAAACTTCTCTTAAACCGGTATGTAACAAATGTTATCTTATTCTATTATTGTTATATTGTTAAATAATTTATTGAATCAGGCGTTACTTTGCGGAGGTCCATATCAATGAACTAAAATGATTTCTTTGCTCACCCGCGACCTTAAGATAGCTAAGTCTATGCAAATTATGCGTGTTCATGCAGTTCCTCCACCTCCACACTGTAAGAACACACACAAATTACACAAACCCATCTATCACCACCACCACAACACACTGACGCGTTTCGAACTCAACCAGAGCTCATCTTCAGAGTGACACAACCGTACACCATGCTACCAGTTGTTAGACTAACAAACCACCACCACTGTTTTAATTTGCCAAACAAAACAAAAAACTACCCGCAAAATATTAATAAATTTTAACTATGCTACAAAACTACCTTGATTTTGATTTTGGCTTGATTTTTTGCAGTGTGGAGGTGGAGGAACTGCATGAACACGCATAATTTGCATAGATTTAGCTATCTTAAGGTCGCGGGTGAGCAAAGAAATCATTTTAGTTCATTGTTATATTGTTAGCCTTTTTTGTCCCACTGCTGAGCAAAGGTCTTCTTTTAACAAGGACAACTTTTTAACAGTTACAAAATCTTTTTGAGTTGATGAGCTTGATGCTTGTTCATGTCTATGTTTGAATGACCAATAAATATTTTGTCTTCTTGAATGCGCAATGAAAGGTAAAATTTTGATACTCACTTTAAACTTTTATAAACACTTGTAACACAAAGGATCCGCGGCCCCATCAAAGTAACTCAAGTACTAAGCTAACAGGAGATAGTAAAGAGTGTTAATATTTGAATTTCCTGCCGCCAACGAACACTAACAATAACCCTTTTACTCTCAAGAAAACAGGAAACACGGTTAATTACTGTGTCGTAAAACTAAAAGCGATAAGTTGAGTGGTTCAATTTTTTTTAAATACAGTATTATATTTTTACTTGGCGAGTACACAATTCATGAGGAACTTACCTACCTCATAATAAAAACATTGTAAATTTGTAGTAGTCCTCTACCTACTTTATAGGGTTCCGTACCCAAAGAGTGCCAACGGGACCCTATTACTGAGACTCCGCTGTCTGTCTGTCTGTCTGTCTGTCTGTCTGTCTGTCTGTTTGTCTGTCTGTCTGTCTGTCTGTCTGTCCGTCTGTCACAGGGCTCTATCTCTTGAGCCGTAATAGCTATTCACTTGAAATTTTCACAGATTATGTATTACAGTGGCCGCTACAACAACAAATACTAAAAATAAAATAAAGTAAAAAATTAAGGGGGGTCTTCGTACAAGAAACGTGTTTCATTCAGCGGTTTTTGGTTGCTAGGCTGCTAAGATTCGGCCATCAGTTGCTAGGGGCAACGCGAGTTACCCTATGTTGTTTTTTATGTTTAACTACTTATTAATTTGTGATTTTATTAGCGCTATTTTATAAAACCTTCGATAGTATAATATTTATCTCTAAGGCCGTGGTTTATTTTTGTATGCAGCATTAAGACTAAATAACAATTTATGATCCACAAACCTCCGACACACTACACACACTTCACAAAATCCGACTTCAATAAAGCACTCACAGCCGCTGTTTAATGTTTTTTACACTAAAAAATGTCCGTTGTTATTTATACTAAGTAACACTAATTATTTACAAGGTCAAAATTTAAAATCAGGTTATGATTAATTCACTAATAATAATAAGTACGCGCCGTCGGCCGAAATTACCGCGCGCGTCCAGCCAATTTGAATTTTTTCTGGCGTGGGCATGGCATGAGTCTGAAGCGCTATTCAGCCTACTACAGGGCGACAGCCAAAGAGGATGAGAATTTAAAATTATTATTTATTCAAAATACTTGCACCTAGTACTTACATTTTGGTGACATGTTTTTATTAACTAGTAATGTAACTAGTTGTTTGTTGGGGTGGAATTAATATTTCAACTTAAATTTGAAGTGGCTATCTTCAACCGATTGAGCTGAAATTTTTGCGTGCATGTTTTTTTTTATTCGACTGGAAGGCAAACGAGCAAGTGGGTCTCCTGGTGGTAAGAGATCACCACCGCCCATAAACATCTGCAACATCAGGGGTATTGCAGATGCGTTGCCAACCTAGATGCCTAAGTTGGAGTACCTCAAGTGCCAGTAATTTCACGGGCTGTCTTACTCTCCGCGCCGAAACACAACAGTGCAAGCACTGCTGCTTCACGGCAGGATTAGCGAGCAAGATGGTGGTAGCAATCCGGGCGGACCTTGCACAAGGTCCTACCACCTGCAGGATGATATGTGTATAAATCAGATGGCAATGCAATATTATTATGACGTAGAGCTGATCTGATGATGAAATTAGACGTTGGCCATAGGAACTCTGTAATACCTAAAACGACACGACCGCATCGTACGGAGGTGCGGAACCCTACATGCGCGAGTCGTTCGCACTCGCACTTGACCGATTTTTTCTACCTCCTCTATCTACTGTTCGTGTAAACTTACGAGGCTGGTGTTTTTATCTAATTAAATTAATGTAAGGCTCACCCGAATATAGATTTGGTATATTATATGTGCTGGCATTTAAGCATACACTCTACCGTCAGTTATCATTTCATACCAATTGTTCAATCGAAATTGGCGCACTTTTTTGTTTTACAGTGCTACTGGCAGTCGTGACCAAGCTTTTTTTCATCCGTTTTTTTCTTAATTTTTGACCCGGATTTACTGGCCATGATTGAGCACGCCAGCGTTCCGGGTTTGAATTCTGAAAACGACCGTTGGAAATTCGTAATGCCGCAGAAAGCCTGCAGAGGTCGCGGATTTAAATTGAAAACGTGCACCACGCTCGTCAGTTACCGATTACTCGCAATTAAGTGGCTACGCCAATTCGCACCGCTCGGGGCATGTAAAGCTTGTACCTATCCAGTGGTAGCTAAAAGCGCGTACGATAATTTTTGGCTGATTTTGTTCAAGAAAAAAAAAGACTACACAAGTGCAGTGATGTACACGCATCAGCTCTAAGAGCTGCTAGTGTATTATTTCAATAATAATAATAATAATTAAATGCTTTGGAGCAAATGAAATAAATGCCTTGGAGTCATCAACCTAAAATAAGTAAGCGATTGAAAATGTATTGCAAGGAACTAAGACCATTTAAAATTTTAAATAAAGTCGCGTAGGTATATCAAAATATTAGTAGTGAGAAAATTAATGAATAACATAGCAATGAGCTTCTAAATAGTAACATTAGGATACATTCTAAATAGTAACATTACAATAGTAACATATAATATCATTGTGACATAGTCTGTCTTTAGGTACGTTTGATATTCTTTCGAACTTAGCATTTGGGTCAAATTTGGGACATATTGCACCTACACGATGATATTTAATCGATGATCCGGAAATGAAAATATGAATAACCAGTCAAAATTCAATTCAGTAGGTAAGGACTCATCGCTATTACCGCACTGTTTAATTAATTACAAATAATGACATTGCTAAAATCGATAGGCACTGGATAGGTACATGGTCATCCTATATTCATGAAGTGATGTAGATACTTATGGTGAATTTCCCGTAAGTCTTAAATCTTACGTCAAAATTTATGACTTTACATTTGATAATGACAACTTATTCGTTCATAAGTTAAATAACAAGCGCTTGAAAGAAGTTGTATCTAAGACTCATCGGTGTGCATTACTCTCATAATGTTTGCAAGTTAGAGTATGAGTGGTAGTTGTTATTATTTATGTTATTCATAATTATTTTTTTAGATTTTATTAATGTTTATCTTGTACAACTTATGGGTTAGGTTAGGTAGGTACCTTGCAAAAATTATGAGTCGATTAGACCCAAGACTAATTGACCAAACTATTTCTAGGGTGACAGTAACATTGAATTGGTATAAAAAGTTATTTTAGAAATAAAAATTGTGAAATAAAAATAATCTATGAGTTTAAAGTGACCGCTGGAAAGTGATCGAATAAGAAAAATTAGTACTTGAACACCGGTTAAAAATCATCGTGTCTAGTCTATAACCAGGTTCAGCACATCAATTTTATCCCGAAAAATAGTTCCTATCGTGTCACGATAAGTGAAATATAAAATTAAACAATGGAAGCCATGGGAAGTTACACGTATCGCTTTCGCTACTGTTACCATTGCTTTTTTACCTTTATTAAAGTAGCCTCAAATGATTTGCGAGTGAGAACAGCAGCTTTGGCCCTCCCTCACGCTGTAATTGATACGTCTTTTCAAACAATATATTTTCATTCACATTATTAATTAAAACTAAAAAGGTCCGTTTAGATGTAGGTACTTATTGAGAAATTAAATCGTGGCATTTTTGTAAGAGTTGATGTCCAAACGTTCGCTCACTAACCGGAACCGATGAGATTAAGAACTGGCCGGGTATAATTATCCTGTTGACAACAGAGAAATAAATTTATTCCGTATATTTTAAACTAGCTTTTGCCCGCGGCTTCGCTCGTATTTTAAATTGAGAAAAAAAATCGTCTGTCACTCACCGACAAATTGTTGTGATTTTAATTTTAATAAGTTATCTTTAATTGTTCGTAGTTACATACGCAGGTACATAATTATAAATAATTTTAGTTGATTCGATAACTACCTACCTACTAGATTTTTCCTAATTGCTACAAACAATAAAACATACAAACATTGCATGTTAGATGAAAGCTTGTCGAATCGACACAATTTACGTCGAAACAGAAAACTTTATTATAATACCTACCTGTTGCCCACGGCATCCGCGATAAATTCGTTTATCTCTATCCCGCGGGAACTACGCAATTCTCAAGGATAAAAACTGTCTTATGTCCTTCCCCGGGATTTCAACTATCCGTACCTTTCTTCTAAATAAACAGTTTTAATCCCACTAATATTATAAATGTGAAGGTTTGTAAGTCAGTTTGTGTCTAAACCGCTGAACAGATTTAGATGAAATTCGGTATACAGATAGTTTGTGTCCCGGGGATGGACATAGGATAGTTTTTATCCTGGAAAATTACATAGTTTCCGTGGGATAGTGAAAACCAATTATACGCGGACGGAGTCGTAGGTAACGGCTAGTTTATAATATTAGTAGAATGTAGAATAGGATAATTTGAACAAATGTATCCAGTAATTATTTATAGTACCAAACAAAGTTAAAATATATGGCGTAGGTTCGCGTCGCCCGCCTACGAACCGAGTTGGCAGATTTATTCGTTCGTTAATTGTAATGATTATCCTCCGTGTCTCATATCAGATCAATTACAAATTATATGTATTTCGTGTTAAAGCAAGCACAAAATGCACGATATTTATCTTCAACGTTGTGCACAAAGCTACTAATAAAAGGAATAGAAATCTTATCGTGTCTATTTTTTTCCCAGAGTTTATGCCAGTTTTCACCTCCCATTGTCAACGAGTTAAGTAGATTATTGCGATACCTACTTACCGCTGAAATTAAAAAATTTTTGACCACCATTTCTGCACTATAGCAATTTTTTAAAGTTTCTTTATTGTTCTTCGATCTGTACACTGAGCTGGGAAAATAAATAATACTTATGGCTTCTTAGCTATGTGCACAGTCGCGTGTTTAGAACTTATTTATAACATTTAAATTCTTATTATTAGTAGGTATTAGTTTCGTTTTTGTAATCATGCAAAGTAAAAACGTCTTTTTAAAAATAAACCGACTAAACTTGTTCGGGATTGCGAAAACTATCAGTGATAGTGTAGTTGTTTCGTAGCCTAATCCTGCGGCGGACGCGGCAGGAAAATGGCGGAAATTGAAAATAAACATTTCATCTGCGCCCCGGCACGCACTGCCCAAATTGACAATACAACCAATTTGCCGCCGCACGGCGACCACCTTTGTATGAGAATTGAAAAATAATATTAGGTACTTTTTTGACCACTGCACGTAGGCAATCTCGAAAATAAACTATCATTCTTCAACCAAGCTTCAACCGTTCTCATTTCAGTTTTACACATGCAATATAAACCGTTAAAAAGAGCGCTTTATTTAAACAAAAACGAAAGATGCACAGCTCGTTACTTAAAAAACAAAAGGCAAAAGTCACATTCTTAATTCAAATTTTCACTTCCATTGATCCATTGTGAATCTAAAGTTTATTTTTTTAATCGAATCTCAAGGCAAAGGTATTATCGTGCCAGACGGGAAGTGGTTCGATAGACCGCTGAGTTCATTCATTAAGATTTTACAATAAGATCGTTATGTAAACACGGCGTTTATTAATGGTTTTATTCTAACAACATTAAGTCATTGTACTCAATACAAAACACACACATCGCTTCTGTGTTATTGCAAGGACGCTTAGGGTCAGATCAGATGGTAAACAAAATGAAAAAATGCGTCATCGAATCCTTGTTTCCCCCAGTGTCGAAGGTACTCTGGAAGAGTGCTCGAGTAATCAGCAAAGAGGCCGTCTAATTTAATAAATGATAATTAAATGTAATGGACGCCACTCGATGGGCCGCAAATGAATGAATGTATAATTGAATGACTCGCCACAAATATTTTACTAATGGGTCACATTTGATTAGGTTATTTCGGTATGTATCGGTCGAAGCCAAAGCCCCGCCGTCTGGCTCTGCACTACACTATGAAATTGAATTCTATTTTCAACTAGTGACAGCTTCGAGATGTTTCATATTGATTTTTCCGTACATTTAGTAGATGGAGTTTTAAATATCAATGCATGGAAGCTGATCCCAGCTTAGAGCAAATTAATAACTTTAATAATATCATAAAATTAAAATTGATTAATTAAATCAATATTTGGATTTAGAGTCCCTCATGCTATATTTTCTAATTCCGAAAAGCTTGCAGATGGCGTCCTCATGTATTTTCAGACAGCAACTTGTAAATCTATCGGAATACGTCAAGTGCACTCCCATAAATGTCCCATCGTATAAAAGGATAGCAATCCAATAAGAGCATATAAATAAATCATAGCTTCGATAGCTTTTGTCTAATCTAATAAATGTTTTATAAGAATTAGGTGAGTGGCGCGCCCCGGTAGGGGCTCATTGCATTAGTTCGGGGGACTGCAGAATGTTAGAATTGACACACGATTGCGGGACCACCCTAGCTAGGCTACTTCAGTTGTATTCTACCTCCTGACGCCCAAAGTCCTTTATAAAGGACTCATTGTAATTTGAACATCAAAATATCATAAATGACATAAAGTTTGATGTTCATAAATCAAAAAATTGACTTGGGCATCAGGAGGTAAATGAAGTCGGTAATGAACTTTTAGATTGTACTAGATATCCTTTAGGGCCTAAAGTTTAAACACTGACGTTTTATTAGGTTTCACTAGTTCCATACTACTTTATATTAGTTTGGATCACATAACAGTGTTTAATATTGAAAAAAAAAATGATGTACCTATAAAGTAAGGAATTGATGAATCTTAAGTAAAATAAAAAGAAAATAAACGCAAAGAGCATAATTAAATTTGGTTATTCAGCCTCCGAGTCTAAGAAAGCACTTATTAGTCAAGCAATTACCTCCTTACAACTAAACTTGTTACAGAGCTCGCTGCAATAACAGTAGATTTACATCTCGATTGAATTTTAATTGATCCACGCTCGTGCACTCCAATAACGGCGTAAGTTAATTATAAAAGTCAATTGATTTAAAAGGAGCGGTGTCGTGGCCGCGGTCGCGTTATGAGTTACAGAAAAAGTTTTCAATTTCACTAAAAGGGACTGGTTTGTGTCTCGGAAGTCTCGTCTGGTTATCGGCTGGTAATGTATGAAGTTGTGCGCGGGTTTATTTTATAACTCACTTCACGTAATAGGCCCTGAGTTGACTTAATTCACTTTGCCCCTCGCCGCGCGGGCCGTTTACTAATTAAGTCTTGCTCTCATCTTGCAAATTGATATTCTACTTGGAAATAATAAGCTTTGTCCTACAACTGATTATTGTTTGCTTCTGTGCTGCTAATGAATCTTTTCGGATTATTTCCTTCGTGCTAACTCGCATGCTTTTGGATGCTTGGTTAATTATGTTTTTACTTGAATGTTGATTACGAACATTCAAAACAAAAACATAGATATACAGACAATTCTCCTAAGGAATACCCTTTGACATGTACCGTAGAAATAGAGATATCGTCATAAATTGATCCATGAACATGCTTCATAAATTATCACGACAACGATTTGGAACATTTTACAGCTGCTATGAATTCTTTACGATCGGGGGATGCGACTGCGCCGCGTCTCATAATTAATACGAGACGTTTGTTTTAATAGAGGCATAAAACATCAGCAAAATCAGCTATAATATTACATCGTTATCCTTCTTACACTCGCATATCTTTTTAGTAATCGTAAAACACTCTCGATTTTATCGACAGTCCGATGTAAAATAGACACAGTGCGGGCCATATAATCCACTTACGCGCTAATAGAATTACACATTAAATTGATATTGTAACTTGGTCAAAGCAATTAAGATACAAGTTTTAATTAACTCGTCAATGTAGGTATGCTTAAGTAATTACTACTTTCATAGTTAATTAAAGAGTTCCCATTGCGTTAATTTAATTATGATGGAATTGAAAGTTGTTTTTAACTGTTTGCTATTTCAAGATCGATACAAATCTGTCAAGTCAAGTACAAGTAAAAGAGTTAAGACGCGCAAGGGTGTACCGTGGATATACCTAAAGGTAGCCGCGTGAGGATTCTCAGCAGAGTTATACAAGTCGAGTTTACTTCGAGCTAAATTGAGTTCGACATTGCAAATAGATAAAGCGATATCTACCCGTTATGGCAAACTTTATAGTTTTGTTTTTGGCAGTTTTGACAGTGCTATCTACTTATTTGTTCCTTCACTTGCATCTAACTAAGATGAAACTTTTAACTTCGGCGTGCATTCCACCTGAGTATCACTTCCCGGCCGCGCGCGTTTGTTTATCCGGCTTTTCTTTATATCTCATAGCTTGGTCAGTTCTTGGGTTGTTTGAAATTTGAAACGTTTCCGGGCTTACCGCTTTGATTTGGGATGGTTTACAATAACCGTTAAGATAATTGCGAGAGATGGTAGGTGCCGGAGATAAGAGTAGTAGGGCATTGTGCCGCTCCTTCAGGAGTCGCGGAACGGGAGACACCTGAAAACAATAAACACGAAACTGCCACAATAATCGGCCCTCATGATCGCTGCCTAGACTGTCAGACAATGGAGCAGATTACGCGATAGGGGTTTAACCGAATAGCAGCTAACTCGATTATGCGGCCATCCGTGATTGTGTTTGAGCCTATTAATGTTTGAATTGCGTTATATTATTGCGGCGGGCGGGTGCCAGTAATCCAATATGGGTCGGTATTAACGAAATTTCACGTCGAGCTCGCGGTTTTCGTTGCCGGCGAACGAGTGATAATGCTAGTGACATTTTAGTGTGAATTAGCGTCAGCCGCGATGCTTTGATCAATTTTCTTTAATTGTGTTACGTTATACAGAAGCAAAGGCAACCTTTATGGTGCTACGGCGGTAATTACGTTCGTCGCGGTACGCAGCAGCGTTGCAGTTAATGACGCGTGGTATAAAGTGTAAATATAACAAGGAATTCTATTGCTTTTTGTTTCTTGGAGATTTCTTTTGTTTTCCGTTAGACACGCGGCCGGGTATGGAGATGCGGAGGGTGTGAAGCGAACGCCGGCCATCGCTAGATTAAAGAACAACTTAAAGGAAAGCAATCTGCTAAATAAGAGCTGCCGAAGTGGCTCGCACGGGAGCTTACTCTACTTCGTTTTTATGTTTTATTTTCTTTCACACAAACACATAGTGATTAAAATGCGACCGTGGCTGAGACCAAAACTATAAGGTCGTAATTTTTTTTTATTATCCACTCAGAGCACTCATTAGTACGCAGTGTTAATAGCATTAATAATAATGGGGTACTTTCATGGAGTAAATATGAATATTACGACTTAATTAGTAATATTATCTTAATTAGTAAAAAGTGGGCTGTGTGAAGATAGATGACCAGCAATGGTAAATTTATCGTTGATGAATATTCAAGAGTCGGAATGTAGTCCGTTTTTCATATGGGAATACCATCCATTGTATCCTGTAAGCATTCCAAGTTCTCTAGTTTTTCTCTCTAGTTCTTTACGGTGGAAAACATCGTGACCAAAACTGCACACACCTGCGGAGTGAATAACATGATGTATATGTATGTGAAGTTCCGATTAAGCACTGGGCCCAAGCCCTTTTAGTCTGAGATGAGGCCTATGCCCTGCATTGGGCCTTATACAAAACGAGATGATGATGACTATGCAATCAATCATATTCGCTTTTTTAGGGTTCCGTAGCCAAAATGGCAAAAACGGAATCCTTACAGTTTTGTCTGTCTGGCTTTACTCAGGGACTATCAATGTAGGTATATGTAAACTATGCCGACAAAATGGTACAATAAAAAATAAAAAATAAATTTTTTTTAGACGTAACGTGTGGTGATCATTTTTTCTCATCCAATCTTGTAGTATGAGGTATGGGATAGGTCTTTTAAACCCATTCGGGGGTTGCTAAAACGATTTTTTGATTAAGTGATTTGTTTGCAAAATATTCAACTTTGAACTGAGCATTTTCATTATAATCTGGCGTCCCCCCTACCTCTAAAATCTAAACCGGTGGGTGGAAAAATTTGAAAAAATTTCGGGCTAGTAGTAAATATACCAAACTTACAAGGAAAACCATAAAGGTTAAGTTTTCTTGAGAATTATTAGTTTAAGAGTAAATATCAGCCTAAGGTATATATATATATATACCTAAAATTGGAATATTCCGTACAAAATACGAAATCGTTAGAAAAATATTACTTAATTTTTTCGTAATGGCTACGGAACCCTAATTCAGGCGTGTCCGACACGCTCTTGGTCGGTTTTTTATTTCAGAAGAACGACAATTATATTCTTAATAACGTCACTAATGTTTTAAAAATTATCCATTCAGTATACAGCTGGTAGCACTAAAGTAAATAAAAACGTTATAACTACGTTTTTACGCTTTAGACGAGGGTTGATAATCTAAAGTAAAAAAAATACTATCCAACTTTGCGACACTTAAATATTCTTTAATAAAATTTCAAAATCCTAAAAAAATGTAGAGCCGTATTCACTGCGATAGTAGTGGGCTGAATAATTTAGCTTCTCGTCTCGTTACTTTAGCCGTTTCCGCAGGTGTGGCAATCATATTGTTACTCTCCCACACAAGAGGGAGTGGGGGAAGGGGGGAAAGGGACAGATCTCCCCGTCGCGCCGCTTATTCTTTAATCTCGCTGATGAATTATGATTAGCAGAGTGCACTCAAACCTATTAGTGTTTCGTCTGCATGGAACATTTGATTTCGTTCAGTTTGTCAACATGCAAAATGCATCGTGCTCCATTAGGCTCTGTTGCTGTTTTGTATACTATGTTTTGTTTTAGAAGTGATTTTACTGAAGGAGTACCTACTTTATTCGTATGGCTCCATCCCAGCCTATTTACGTCCCACTGTTGGGCACAGGCCGCCTCTCAGAATGAGAGGGCTTAGGCCACAGTTCCCTCGCGGGCCCAGTGCGGATTGGGAACTTCACATATACCATTGAATTACTTCACAGGCCTGTTCAGGTTTCCTCACGATGTCTTCTTTCACCGTAAAGCTCGTAGTAAATTTCAAATGTAATTTCGCATATGTTTTTAGAGAAACTCAGAGGTACGGGCCGGGGATTGAACCCGCTAACCTCTGCTTGAAAAGCGACAGGTCAAACCACTAGGCCACTACGGCTTTTTCACTTTTTCGTTTGGCTACCTAAATATTTTTTTTTTTCGTTTTAAATGGAACTGGGCTGGCCGACGCATGCACCCAAAAAGATGGGCATAGGTTACAACTCAGTGAATGCCCCACGATGGCTATCAGCGCCGTGGCAGGCTAAGGATGCTTGAGGCCGTATTATCTGACGCTCTTGTGTTCACTCACAATCGCATACATTATCTCTTTCTATCGTCATCCTACTCATACACCGTGTAAGAGGAATGAGCAGAGAAAACAACCGTGATTCTGAGTGCGTTAAGTAGACACTAGGCCTCTGAACTTGTTCTCCAGCAATTAGCCAGACTTAAGCGAGCTGGAAGGCCAGCGAAGCTTTTGCCCAGCAGTGGGACATTACCACAGGCTAAAATATATGTGTGTTAGTCTATAAGGTTGGCCGATGTTGCCCAAAATAACTGCTTCTACCTCTAATATTCTAATCATTACGATATCTTTTTTGTGTTTTAGAATGTTTATTTAATAGAAAAACTTTGTCCAAACCCAAACTGGAGCGTATCCTCGGACTATCATACACCCTAGAGGATATTTTTCAGTAATGCACCATTTACCTTAATAACCTGAATTGCATTCAGAATGTTCATTAAAATTTAGCAGTAGCTCAACAAAAACTTTTATGACCCGTACGGTGGCACGTAATAGCGCACCGTGGGACCACAAACTCCGATTATACAAACAGAGAGTTACCGAAACAGCACTGAAATTTTAACGTGTAATTGATTATGAAGTTGGCTACAAATGGGCGAAAATAGTTCTAATTTGGTGTGTGGCGGGTGGCGGGGCATAATTGGTCTCAGGCCGCGTCAGTGTTAATCATTAACGTTGCAGTGGCCCGCTCGGCGCGGTCCCAGCGGCCCGGCCCGCATCCTTCAATTTAGCCGGCTCCACCGCGCCCATGAAACCCGCTGCATCGCCATGCAAACACACGCTAATTCGGCTTATTCTATCAGTATCATCCGCGAAGCACAAACCCATTTTCATTCCACGCCATTTACGATATTGCACTCGCACTCCCCGCCGATAATTCGTGATCGAAAACTCGTCTCGCGACTAACGAAGTCACTTTAATGACTGACTGTGCTTTTTATAGTTCTATTCCCTGATTCGTGCGTATTGACATTTTGGGAAGTCAGTGCTAATGGAAGGCGTGATCTTTTTTGCTTTTGCTGTGTCTAATCTCAGCGGCTGCATTCGCCACGGGTTGTTTTCCGAGTGCCGTGGCTTGTCGCTGTCACCGCTCGGTAATTATTCACGAAGGCTGGCTTCACGAGCTGTCAACTTGGAAAAAATGCCGCGGACGTGCCGTACCGCCCTATTGCCTCCGACGAGAGATTTGGTTTCTATCGCATCGGGCCAGTTACGTAGTGACATGACGTCGACAGTGCTTGATATAGTTTCAATGAGCATAAATATACATACAGACACAACTCACATTTTTAATTTCATAAGCGACCAAGGAGTTCTTTTTTTGGTAAATCGTGTTTTTATTTTGGAGAAACTACATGTTCAAGTTAGCTTGAATAAAAAAAATAAAGCAACATACGTAGTCCAACACTGTACTGATTCTAATGCGTGTTAAACACGAATAAAAAACATTAAAACAAGAAAACACGCATTTTATACATGATCAAACCAAACTAAAGACCAATTGTTCGCCCCTGAAAACCCCCACGTAGCAAATTTTATCAGAAACATCCGAGCCTTTTCTGCATGTGGTCCCTGAAGTAAATAAATATACAAGAATGCTCATTTAAAGACATAAGATTACAAACATAACCTTGTCCATTGATAATTCCGTTTCATAAAGTTCGCTATGTCAGAAACCACTCGGAAAAAGTGAAATGAGGCGCGAAAGGCGAAGTCAATATTTGTTTACCTCTAGGTACGCGTGTTTATATTTCCGTCAACAGGTTTAAGATGAAATGTCAACAGCATATTTCATCCGTAACTGGAACGCAAACCAAAAGAAATCGGTAATACTAATGAATGACACGCTAAAGCATAACAATACCTCAGTTGAATTAGCAGTATGACGACTGGACTTTAATGTCGGCACAATGCAATTAGAATAGTTTCCTGTGTAAACAGTCATTGACACAAATTGGGCCAGGGTGCATGTTTCCGGCCAATATCCGTATCCTGTATTATTTATGGACCGATCGGTCGCACTCTCCAAAACATACAAAAAGGAAAGACTTGGCCCATTCGTCATGGGCGTACAATGGCCGTATTGTTTCGAGCACTGGCTCTAATGCCCGATTTCGTTTTGCCCGAAAATAATTTGACAGAATAAAAACGATAAGCGACATTAGGCGGAAAGGTCGGGGAACAAAATCCATCAGCGGCATTCTTTCAAGCAATTGAACGCCTACGTGCGGCCCAGAGCGCACAATTTAATTGAAAATGGTAATAGCGCACTCGTTCATTACCAACGTGAGCCTTTTAGGGGTTACCTTCGGCACGATAAAAATAACGCGCGTTATTACCTCAACGCATAATATTATCTTGAGCACTGAGCATTCTTGTTTGAACGTCCTCGAGTGTCCGCGGCTTGTTGACTCCTCAGACTCGACTTTTTTCGACCCTTCACTGTGTTAGCAGTTGCGAAACCTCGATTCATTGTGCGTTCTCAATTAACCGCTTCAATAGCTGTGCTTATTTTTTACAGAAATTATGACAGGCTACAAATTTCATGGTTCAGAGTTTAACGTTATAATTTTAAACGATTTTACGAATTGCTCGATTTAATCGCGTAAATCTGCAACTGTAGTTTTTTATTGCGAATTGAAACGGAAATTTTATGGCAAAAACTTGCTAAATTTTAGTAAATTGCGTATAAATTATACCTACTCGGCTGGATACGATTTCGTTTTGTATAAATAATATAATGATTCACAAGTAGCAACGCTTTCGTTTTAATAATACGGACATTTGACACTTTTAGTGGTGTTAGGCAGGCATTAAGTACGTTTTGAATAGTTTTTTATATAACTTTAATTAGAATATTCCGTACCTATTCTTATTATTCTTTAGAAGTCCTGGAAGCGGAGGGTCTTGGCTTTGAATCCGGGCTCGCACCACAGAGTTATTTATTTACCTACTATACTTTCCTGAATCAATAAATTTTTTATTGAATTTTTCGTGACTGCACGCCGCCATATCCTATAACGTACCTACCTCATAAATTTTGAAAATTAAAATCAAGTAGGTAAATAAAAGCAAGGACCTAGACGTGTCTTTGACCCTTAAGGTGACTCAACCCAAAAAAGAACCAGTCAATTATGAACATACGTAAATTGATTGGCTGACGTAACTATTTCCATTGCAGTGCGAAAGGCGTACCCCGCAGCAGGCGAGCACGAGTCCCGGGCTCGGCGCGCAAATGCTCGCTATGGAGGTGAGCAAGGAGGCGCGCGCGTCGCCGCTGCCGGCGCCCGTGCAGGCCGCCAACGGACAGCCGCAGCCCCAGCCACAGGTACCTGCCATTTGTGTGACAATAGGGATGTGTCACCAATCAATGAGGGTTATCGTTTTTTATCTCACTAGATGGCGCCACTGTTGCGTAAGGTTTTTAAGTCTGTTATAACGGGCGTGAAAACAAAGTTTAGATTAAAATCATATTTAATACATCTTAAAACAGTACCATAAAAATATCGAGCAACCACAGTATTGCGTAAGTAATCCCGTTTTGTTCGGAAAAAAGTTTTCGAAAGACAAAACTATCCCAAATTACAGACGTTCATTGCCCCTTATCGCATAATTGACATAATTAATTTCAGGTAATGCAAAACATTCACAAAATTATTCTAATTAAGTATAAATAAACCCGCGTAGCTCACCCAAAAACTATGAGATTTGACATTTCGTTGACCTCACGCTACAATAGCGCCTCTAGCGGCGAATTCATACGCGATAGCCCTCATTGACGTACTTTTTACGAGCTGTCAAAACACAACTCTTCCATAGTTTTCAATGGAAATAGCAACTTATGACGTCACTTGTTCGCATACTCAATCAACTAACTATTTATTCTTTCTTTCTTTCTTTAAAAAAGTAAAATGCCGCTCGTGACCGTACCGAAGTATCAACACACTTAATATGCTGTCGTATTCTCAGGTGTGCGCTGGCTGCAGCAAGGTGATCACAGAGCGGTATCTCCTGAAGGCGTTGGACCAGCTCTGGCACGAAGACTGCCTGAAGTGTGGCTGCTGCGACTGCCGGCTCGGCGAAGTCGGGCACACCCTGTATACGCGCGCAAATCTAATACTATGCAAGAGAGACTACCTGAGGTGAGTGATTGGGTAGAAAGGGAGATGAATTCAAGAAATGACGTGTTTGTATTAGCTTTGAAAAATGCAGAATAACGGGTAGGTAAATGTGTAGAAAGTAACTTCATTTGTGTAAAATAGCTTACTGGACATTTTGCAGTGCCTGCTCATTTCAACTATGTAAATTACCTAAATACCCTTAATACCTACACCTTGCACATTGAGGGAGAGAGAAAGGAAAACGTTCATTTAAATGAATTAGAATGGCTTAAATTGAAAGAGAGAAAGAAAAGTTTTGTTCATGACAACGTGGAATAAACAAACAAAACAAATAAACAAATTGGTGTAGGTAGGTACTTAATTCAAGGAGATCTTAAACTTTACTGCAAACTTAGCAATTTCTCCTTGATATTTTAGCTTAAATTCAGTTTCACTTGACTAATATAGAGGTAAGTATAACTTTTATTCAGCCTGGTTAGAGTGCAAGAAGAAACAACGACAACAACAAAAAATATAATTTGTTAATTTTTGCTTGTCCACTCGAACTGTAATGTTAAAGATACGATATATCACTTGCAAGCAAGTAAGACCATCATTTAAACAAAATCTTTTCCCCAGGCTGTTTGGCAACACGGGTTACTGCGCAGCCTGCAATAAGGTGATCCCGGCGTTCGAGATGGTGATGCGCGCGCGCACAAATGTCTACCACCTCGAGTGCTTCGCCTGCCAGCAGTGCAATCACAGGTTCATTGACTTTTTTTACTCAAGTGACTACTAATCTGACTAGCGTACTAATTTTACTAATCTGACTAGCGTATGATGTTACTTTTGATAATATTAGAAACGTATTGTCGGTGCTAAAAGTGGAAAACTTAAGTTGACCTTATTGTATAGTATCGTAGCCCAGGTAAATCGATGTTCCATACTCGAAAACTGACCCAAGTCCCATATAAATTATTTGCACTAGGTACTACATATGTACAACATTACAAATGTACCTTTGTACTTAATTTTTTCACCTAAAACAACGTAAAGTATTCATCGATAAGTAAAATAAGTGTGCCATAGATGACACTATTCATGTTGTATAGTCCTCAGCATTAATATCTGCCACAGCGGAGCGTACCTACAAAAATATCTGACACGTCGTTCCAGACCTAGAAATAGAGTCGTATCAGATATTTATGCACGCTTGTGTCAGATATTGGTGCTGGTGATGTAACATACCTACGAGTACCTAAGTATTGTATACTGTTTAAGTAATCGTAGCATGTGTATTATTCTTCTCACATCGATTACAAACTACGATCGTCAACTACTCGATATGTCAGTATTAGGAGAAAACAGGGAGAAAATGATATTCCATTCAGGCTCAGTACGTTCGTGTGACTAACAAACAAGATCAAACTATCCGCCCTACGCTATTCAATAAAAAATGGTATTCACAGTTCCACAGCATCCGCTGTTCATTTTGTTCTCTCATGTCAAACGTGGTAGCCGTGAAAATTGAGCGGGGACTCCTATATTGAATACAAGTCCGGTCTGGGACTTTTCTTTTCCGAGGGAGACGAAGCATTACGAACAATGCTAAGTGTAAAAGGGACGGTGGTATCGCGCGACGAGAAGTTATATGGTTTATTCATCTCACGGACGGCAAACAAAGAGCGCGATTAAATTTTCCGCTACATAATAAACCTACATGCAGGAAGAAAATATTTGAAGTGCTTTCGGGTCGTTTTGCTCCACGACATTGGGTCGCGATTTAGTTCCTGATTGAATACGTGTGCGAACTTCGCTACAGCTGGTGTTCGGTGTACTTAGTTTATAACATATTGATTTAACTTCCTAAGTTTATGTAGGAAGGAAATAATGTATAGGTAGCTCTACATTACATTTTATTTCAAATGAGCTGATATAGACAGTAACTGGAATATTTTTAATCTTGCCATCTATCATTGCTGATACGCTGTCCATCAGCATAGGAACTGCTGAATAGCGTGGCATGTGCGTAATGCAAAGCCTTAGTCTTACTTGTGTGTTATGTTCAAGTTATTTATTACAATGGCTTTATGTGTTCGAAATATTTCAATGTGGTCAGACCAAGCCATGAAATAGGTAAATGTGAAGTTGTTCCACTAACTGCCGCATTCAGAGAAGCCAGTAAAGATGAAGCCATACCTACATTGGTGCAGTGTTGTCTGATCCGACCGTTAATTCGTGTCCCCGAGTGTGACAGTAAGACTTTCAAAGTTGCAGCTAAGATATAATGTTGCGGCGTGCAGTGAATCCTCCCCAAATAGCTTGTTGACTTTATGTGACGCCGTCGGGTACCGACCCGCCTGCACCGAGGCGCCGAAACGGCAATCTTCGCCGGACTGCGTCCGCTTAAATAATAGAAAGGTCGCGCAGATTGGAGCCGCTTTGAATGGTTTATATGTCACTTGTGGACCTTCCCCGTGCTCGAGTAATCTTACGCGGCATTTTTGCAAAATTATATATTTATCCAAGCGCTCTCATGTTGCATGCACCGTTTAAGTAAATGGGTAGAGTTTTTTAATAAAATATGAATCAATTTTAAAAGGTTTTAGTAACTAGGTTTCAAATTTAAAAACGCAAAGTACCATGCCAATGGATATTTGAAAACAAATGTTTACGTATGTGTACACTGCAACCTGAAGCCCGAACTATTAAATATCACGTACAAATCAATTTCCACGCCGGCAGAAATCTGAATCCAATTTGCGGGCTGTCCGATCGAGCGGGCGGACGGCAGATATCACGGGTGAATATCGCTAAACGGCTAAATAATTTAGTAGCAATCTGGCGGCGAGCCCGCGGCGGAAACCGCGCGCGGCTCGCACCGCACCGGGCGCCGGACTCGCTCCGAACTGCAGCTACCACGCCGCCGATACGGCATCCTCGTGTAATCTTTCCGGCACCTCCCGCCAACCTTCAACCGCTACATTTTCCATCAACCTCATATCTATGGCCCTGCACCAACCCTAAATGCTTTTGTTTCACGACTGAGAGAAACATTCAATAGCCGCGTCCGCTTCCTAAACGTCAAACTTCGCGCTGCCGCCGCGACACAATAGCGCCTCGCACAAAGCTTTTAACTTGCAGCTAGTCATTAAAATTTCGTTCTACATCTTTTCCATTACGCGCTGCAGACAAAAAATAGCAAAATAAAAAGGGACAACCCCCAAAAACAAAAGTCGGCAACGGGGAGAACAGGAAATAAAGTTAATTAAGAGCGGCGAAATCGACTGAGTTGCGGTGGAAATTGGCCCCTTAAAAAAGAGACATTTGTAGCCGAGCTATTGCGCTTAATTTTTGTGACAAGTGAAACAAAAGAGTTGGTGGGGTGTTTGGAGATGCGGGGGTGCGGTTGGAAGACGTGGGGGGCGCGGAGGGGAGATAAGGTCGGCCTTATCGGCGCCGGTTCCGGGCCGGGCGGCCACTGGCGACTCGAAGGATACCTTTTGTTTGCCACATTGAGGGATGCGCGCTCGCGTGACGTTATCGCGCGACGCGCCGCGCTGACCTTTCCACTTGCGATACTAAATTTTATTCCTTAGACGTTTTATAGTGGCTACTTTCCGGCCTTTTCATCAAAGTAATGATATTCACGATTAGATATTAAACAGCTAAACAATCCTCGTTTAGTATTCTGAGGATTTTTACGGCACGAGGCCTTGATGTTACTGGAATCTTGAACTCTAAACTCATTCATTCTTAAGAATTTTCCAGCGAAATCAAATGTCAAATTGACACAAAGACAAACGAATGTTAAGTTAACAAAAACTTATCTAGGGTTTATGAATGAATTGTAAAACGTTGCGGACTGCGGATCCTCGCTAATTAGATATGCCTGCACCCTGACCACTTGGTAATTAAGTAATTGTATATGACTGACTATAGGTTCAACAAGACGCGCGTAGGTGTATTGACGTACTGACTAAAATGACGTAAAATTCTGGATAGTTTTAGAATTTTAATCACTCAGTTTCTAAGTGCCTTGTTTTGATATCTTATTCGAGCATAGTTCTGATACGGCTATTTTGACCGAAGTAAAACTTTACCTTGCTATTCCGCAACCACATGTTATTTATGTTGATTTACGAAAGTGGAGGAACGTGGGTTTTCTTCATGAAAACATTTACGTGTCGCACAGACGTAGCTGTCTTGCACTGTGGTTCGGGAGTAGCAAGGTAAAAGGTTTTAAGTAGGTAATTGTTATTATACCTGTGCAAAATAACGCCTGCATCAATCAATTCCTTTTATAGACTACTTGTTTCAACTATAATCTGCTGAATCTCGTAGGGACCCAAGTCGGCTCAACGTTATTGAAAACTAGCGGTGTACAGTCTGTTATAATAATAACCTAACCAACTTAACAAGAATAATAACCCCCGACTCAGCAATTTCCAAGTTCAATATCTCATTTTTTTTTAATAAGTACACACATGTTTTTCACTTTCACGTAAAAAAACGGCATTGATATCGTTCCGTTTGAGAACTATGATGCCATAGACAGACAGACATTGGTATCAAACTTATAACACCCCTCTTCTGCGTCGGGGGTTAAAAAAAGCCAAATAATGACACCCGTTGTTACCACCCCGACAAAAACAAGGCATGTTATCAAATGATTTAATCTGCTCCATTCAATGAAACCTGATCAGCATGTTATAGCAGTCCCTAATTGAAGTGTCACTATTATGTTTTGCCATAGATCTACCTACGCTAATTAGGCGCTTAACAATTAACACAAACAGCGTTTAGTTACAGAAACTGATTGGTATCAGTATTCCGGTAATTGGAGTATTCGTATGGAACTTTCGGGTTTATTTCCATGCGGTTCCGTTGTTAAAAACCGGTTAAATTTGCAGTTTATTTTACTAGCCATGTTAGATGCAGTCAGTTCATACAATCATTCAAAACGTAGAGGATTGTGTGCGGTCCATATGATATTGACTCTCATAAAATTCTTATTCCTATTTTTTATTTTACTACCGATTTGTGTTCATAATAATCATTCTTCATAATTTTTTCGTCATAGGTACTTTGTTTGTTCATAAATTTTCATTACTGACATATCGGAACTCATAACAGACAGTGTTCATATTTTTTTTAGTCACATGTCATTACTAAGAACATTATCTCGACTCATAATGTTGTTTTTCAGAAAAAAAAATCTTCATAACATATAAATAAATATCATAATTTTTTTATTAATAATGATATCAATAAGAAAATATTTGCGCTTGTAATTTTTTTTCATAACTTTAACTACCTATTCAAAATAAGATGTATGTATATCGTTGATTATTTATATTATAAGTATTAGGATAAAAAATATGTTCGGTCCTGGCGCTTCGCTGGCCGCTGCCGCGGCACGCTCGCTTCGCTCGCAGTTCTACCTAATTAATTAGAGTTTATTTAAGTGAGCTAATGCACTGATTTTTCCTAGCAGTGCTGCTGCTGAAAATAAATATAATTTTTGTTCATCAATTAATAGTAGCCTAGTTTTTTAAATGGTATAATTACATTATTTCCTTATCGTTTTGTTTTTCTAGATTCTGCGTTGGCGACCGCTTCTATTTATGCGAGAACAAGATCCTCTGTGAATACGACTACGAAGAGCGGCTGGTGTTCGCCAACATGGCGTACAACCCGCCGCCGCTTGCGCACCTCAAAAGGCAGACCACGCACCTGCCGCCCCCACCGGTAAATACTGAACTTATATAAATTAAGACTAAGGCTGCGGTTCCACGATAGCGTTCATTGGTTCATGCGATTCATTTGTTATGAAGCAATATAACGCTACTTAACCTCGCTCAGCGCAGCTCTGTTGGAAACACGAGCTCCGCTCTCGCCTTACCGCACCCCGCCGGCTTATTTGAAAAGAGCCCGCTATATACACGCCCTCGCTTAGGCATCCTCGCACCACTCGGCTACCTCGCACATCTCTGGTGGGAATAGTCACAACATTCCACGTCCTCGCTATTCGTCCTCGTACCGCTCAGTTACTTCGTACATCTCTGGCCAAAGTTAGTTCTTGGGGTATTAGGCAATGGAGAAAGATACTTCTGTAGATAAAAATATCATCATCCCACGTCTTAAATACATCCCATTGCTGAGCACTGCCGCTTTCATAATGAGAGGGCGTGTTCTGTAGTTCTCATGCGGGCCAAGCGCAGATTGGGACATACCATAAAGTGCTACGCTAATGCACTAATTTACGATAGTTTAATTCTGAAAAGCTCGCGGTTTTCTTCAAATTTTGAACATATATATAATTAGATGTGCGAACCTGGGCTCGAATCCACGACCCTCTGCTGGAGAGGCCATAGAACCATTAACCACTAGGGAACCGCAGCTTGAAAATGTCCACTATTGAACAAAGGCCTCCCCGATTAACACTACAATGAACGACAACACGTCATTTGCATTAACCGGTTTCCTGCATCTCCCGCGCTGTCTCCTCAGTTCACCGGATGAGAGGTCTGTCAACGTCTCGCCTTCGGTTCTCTATCGTTTGCCCGAATTTCATATATCATACGATCGATACATCGATTTCCATAATTTTCATTTGCCATAATGTAATTTATTTTTGAAATGCTATTTTCTTCAGAGTTAATATTAAACTAACCTAACCTAACCTACGCATTCTATAAGATGACATTATAAAAAATCCTGAAAACAGCACGGTTCTATATATGGTTTGGAAAGTGAAATTCGGGCAAGTAAAGGTATTCGCTCGCCTTCCGTTCCGTGGTTGCCCCTTGAGAGCCTTTCTCCCCCAACGTCTTATGGTTCTTTAAGCGATGTGGCCCATTTCCACTTGAGCTTGCATATTCTTCGAGCTATGTCGATGACATTTCTTGTACTTTTTTAGCAGACTAGCAACGCTATGGGGCTGATGAACGGCTCAGCTCGCTCCGGAGACCTGAACAACAACATGTCGGGCTCCTCCCCCGCCTCCTTCGCGCCGCCCCCGCACCTCAAGCCCCTCGGCCTCTCCGCGCCCAGCTGAGACTACCGCGCGTGAGACGCGGCCCACCCGTACGCTAAGTACCAAAACTAAAGGACTATGTGGACTAATTAGAACAAATTTGCTACTCCGCGGTTTAGTTTGACCTGAAGTGAACATATAAATTTATTATCTTCGCGGACCCGTGTGGACTACTTTGGACTAAGTGAACTAATGGATTGGAACAAATTTGCTGCTCCGCGAAGTCGTGTACAGGTTTGAATGGCCGCGTATTAATACGTAATTATTGCGCGGAATAAGTTCAATATAGATACTGCTGTGCAATCATACGTACTTATTGCATGATTTTATTTAAACTAAGTGAATTATTTGCGATTCCGCGCAATAATAAGTAGTTATTGCGTGGACTAATTGAACTAGGTGGACAAATAAACTGAGACAAATCGCTACTCCGCGGACATGTAAGATCTAGTTTGGACTACTACGTAATAATAACTGGTGTACCAAAACTTAAATTAAGACGTGAATATTTAAAAAAGTGGATGTTATTGCAATTTGATTAATGAAATGAGAACCTCTGACATAGTGACTTAAAAATTTACGTAAGAATCCTCTGATTAATATTATGAAAAAAAATCCGAGAAACATGAAATAAGACTCAAGTCTATTATTATCAAGAGATTATTATTATTTCTTAGTATTTATATTTGCTGACAAATGTACCTTTTATTTTTTACTGTTTAATTATGTGAGAAATGAAAAAGGTAACTGTATGGATTTCCCTCATTTTGTAGCTTAATAACAATTCAATGTGTACGATTACTATCCCGTGTATTATTGTGTTTATTATGAATTTTAAACAATAATATTTATTTTTGTTGAGTTAAACAAAAAAAAAATCTTTTAACGATGGGTTAAGTTGATCTCACACTGAAACTTTTGCTAAATTAGTGTAGCTATTTTAAACCACTGAATTAATATTACTTCTGATTCATTACAAAAAAAACCTGTATAAAAGGCGTTTGTAATTACCATATAAATTATCCATGTAGATAATATCTGTATTCGGAATGAAATTTCAGCAGCTGAAGTATTGTCGTAGAGCAGTAGAGTTTTGTACAAAATGACTGCTTGACGGGGGAAATAGCAATATAGAAATAAAGAAATATCCATTTGGATTGAATTAAGACAGATTTTATTGAACAAAGATCTGAAAAAAAAAAACTCTGGATACACTGTCATCGAAATCTCAAATCGTAAAAGACTGGTGAATGTGGGAGGATCAAAGTATGTAATTTAGTAGCTATCATGTCGAAATTAAATGTAAATAATCTAGGTACTTAATTAAATCTCTTTTAGTTGTCTATGTACCTTTAGTGCCATAAAAACAAAATGAAATCCAAATTAAACAGTGATTATAAACGATCAAATAATTAAGTTTCCCTATTTTATATTTACGAAAATTAGTTCTATGAATATTTGTTAGCTTTTAACAATTTGACGTATATTCGTAAAACTAATGAACGAAAGCTCCTGGCAAAGCCACAAATTCGTTTTTCTTTAAATTACTTCTTTGTTATTTCGTTTTGTACCTATATTGTATATTAACTGTTAAGTTTACTATCTCTACTATAAACATTGTTATAATGTTTGTATTATTTATGTAAATAAAGTATTATTGTAAGTAGATTATTGTAATTTAGTAAATTGGTCATTTTCAAATAGATAAAACGTCAAATATGTGTAAAATAAAATAATTCTTCTAGTTCAAACGAAAATTGTTTCTTTAGTAGATACGTACTGATTTTTCTATAATTTTTATATTTTATGCATTTATTGTAGTAATTCTCATGCATTCCTGTAATTGAGATATTTGCACTTGAGGACAATGTATTTGCAACACATTTTGTTCAATAAGTGTGTCCGGTTTCTATGTAACCAATGATACGACCAAAGATGTAGCTCATTAAAACTTTGTTCGAAATTACCATCTTTCTTTTAATTTTGAACCCTGACTTCTCCTTTTTTAACTGGAGGTGTTTATTTGGTCAGTATTTTATATCTACGACACCGTAAGTACCTATTTATAACGGGAACGTATTAAAATATATAAAGTTTAAAACGAATAATGGACGAAATATATAATGGTCATTACATACTACATTTTTTTATGAAACTATTGATTAAAAGAAATTTTTAAATCGTTTAATTTACAGATTGGTTTAGGTTAGGTTAGGTTTATTTTATGAAAATCTTGTAAAGTTGAGAATTACCAAGAAAATTGCATTATACCAAATGACCATTATATATTTCGTCCATTATTATTTTTAAACTTTATATATTTTGATACGTACCCATTTTAACATGCTGTCACTTAAGATACGAGAAAAAAATATCTGGCTATAATCCATGACAAATATGTGCTATTTGTTATGGATGATAGTCAGATAACAGATATAACCTAGACACACCTAGAGTTCTTAAAAACGACAGTAAATGAAGATTGGTTTTTGGAATCTTTTTGTATTTTTTATTTCAACTCCAAATTTTTTTGTTACTTTTACTTTACGGTCATCCCGTAAAACCCATATCGAAAATACAAACTGAAATATAGATGCACAGAAAAACCAGAAAAATAATACCAGCGCTGGCAATCGAACCCAGGTGCTCGGCATTCCTTGCCGCGTGCCATACCGCTACACCACCACTGGACAGTGGTACAGACACGAATTTCTCCGATGCACCACGTATTTCAGCTTGTTTGTTTCTTATTAAGTCACTTAAGCAGCGACACTAGCGACATCTATGCTGTAGCCCTCATCGAGAAACTTTCAGCACTGCCATTGAAACTAACCGCTCACCCGGACAACAGATGTTATTAAGCAATTAAATTAAGATTGTTTTTTGGAATCTCTTTGTATTTTTTATTTCAACTCCAAATTTTTTTCTTACTTTCACGGTCATGCCGTAAAACCCATATCACATACAGAGAGTAAATGGCCTCATCTAATAAAGACGTAGAGCTTCAGTATAACTGCCATTCTTCAAATTCTTCAACACGTAAATTGCCCGCTTTTCCAAGTTTATTGAGTAGGCAATAAAAAACCGCTGAACCCCTATAAGTTGACTGAATAAAAGAAACAACAACATGAAGCCAGAGAGGGCATAAAACATTTTCTCCGAACAAACTCACACAAAATTGTAAATTATGGTGAATGACATCCTGTATGTTAACGTATGTGTTTGTAGAATGTTGAAAACGCTAGAAAAATTTAGTTATTTACTCACATGAAGGAAAATTTTAGAATTATATTAGGTAAATCTTGATATTTAAGTATATCTTCATATTTTTTTGAGACGAAGGATAGTTTATATACCAGAAAATTGGTTAGTAAGATAGCGTTACACTAGTTCTTGGCAGACAAAATCGCGGGCAAACACTAGCGATACAGCCACACGCATGATACAACCAATCAATGATATATTATTATATGTTACTATCGTAGCTATCGTATTTATAAGCTCACTGCAGCCAATAGTCAGCTTATATGACACCCTCGGTCATTTGCGTTGGGGGGTAAAAAGGAAATTAGACATACTATAAACAACGTCTCGCATTTCCCATTCTTGGGTCACGGCTGCTAATTTCCTCAAAATGTACAATAAACTCAATGAAAAGCAAAAATGTTATCACGGGTGGAGGTGAGCGGAAATTTGAAAGGGTCCTATTTCGGGGGAGGTCGCGTGATGGCAGATTCCATATCAAGGCATAAAGATGTCGACCATCGCTTTGTAGCAGTCATGATAGCACCTGAGAAGTGCGCCACTACCAGCGTAGAGACAGCAAACGCGATTGCAGACTTTAAAATAGTTTAAAATTTTATAAAGCAAAGTATAGCTTTTATTGGATCATAATATTTTTTATAAAATACTAATATGTAGCTATTTTACTAAATTGAAAAGTAATTTTACACGAGAATGTAATTGATTTTGGCTAGTTGTTGCTATTTGGAAACATTGGAGGCGATTTTGGAAACCACGTATGTGGAAATATCGTATAAAACACGGTGACAGCTATTGTCTAACCCCCTTATTCATAAACGACAATCAAACATATTTTAGTTAAAATGCCGCTAAAATTAGTTTGTCCTTATCTGTCACTTCGACATTTGTATTTGTTAGAAAGGGACAAAGCATTTGTTAGTTAACATAGGCTTGTTAAGTTTTATGAATAAGGGGGTAAATAATGGTAAACCGCATTTGCTTAGCAACATCTTCAACCTAATTATGGCCACCGCAGTAGGTGGACAGATTAATATGAAGACGACGTGTGATAGGCGAATTGGAAACGATTTCGGCAAATGAAGTATTGTAATCGCCACATGAGTATAAAAATGATATAAAGCTATAACCATTTCTTGGCAGTCTAACCAATAGATTATATCCTAATGTTGTGCAAAAATATTGTGTATGCCATACATTATGTACAACAATATATACGAGTTAGTTTAAACGTAGTTCAATTTCATCAAAAGCTTTTAAAATGTCAAATTTATGACACACGTCATGAAATTGCTCCAGGTTCAAAAGTGGCAACCAAAAAATATATTTTTTTAATTCTCATATTGAGTTGTACTTTTCTACTGACGCTACGCATGAGGCGGACGTGTAAAGAGGAGAAAAATCATCTCAATTTCCCGACTTCGCCCGCCTTCATTGTCGCCAACGCAACCTTATAGAATTGTTATCGATGCCATCTTTAATTTCGGCCGCAAACATAACTGCACGCTATCGCGGCACAAGCCGGCTTAGCTAGATTAAGAAACAACACTGTTTGCAATACAAACAACGGAAATTTGCATTAGGTTTGCTATTCGTTATTGATATAGGACTGGACATTGTTTGTTTGTGTCGGATAAGTTTGGTTTAAACATTTTTATAATTGTGGTAAAATGTATCCGCAATTTTAATTAAATGATATAATTTTATTGGCATCTACCCAAAAAAGTACTAATTATAGCATTATGATAAGATCTACGATCACTGCAGCATTTTCCAGTACTTAGGTAGTAATTTTTTTGAGCCCACGATTCCAAGAAGCGAAATTGCCGCATCAGAAGTCTACAAAAGGCTAACAAGTGAGACAGCGATAGACAAAGGTGATGAAAGCATCCGTGTCAAAGAACAGAATATTCAAATGGAGCGATCACAAATAAAGGCGTGACGCGTGAACAAACCTTTACAGGCGAGTTCCTCGAGCGTGAACTACACAATGAGGCGAGTGAAAAATGGCACTGGCCGACGCGACGGCCCACAAATCAAAACTGTGAAATCGTTCGACAAAAACGAAAAAATAAAAGAAAACAGCGTAGGAAGCCGGCGCACACCACTGATGGCTTCTTGCAATAATTTCCGTTTTCAATGAACGCGTTTTTCTTTTTCTTATCACCGCACGAACTAGGATGGTTGGGAATAAATTGAAATACAAAATTGATTGTTGACTTTTCCCGGGCGCTTTATTACTGTCACAAATGGGAAAGAGATTGAAAATTGCCTACAGGCCTTGTCGGCGGATTTGATGATTCCATATTGCCGTTTTTACGATCACTCATAGGATATTGTTTTCCTCGGTTTGTACTTTTATGTTGTTTGAGATTATTAAGTCATTAAGCAGCGGGTGTTTTATAAAGGCATGCAAATATAAATGTTAATATAAATTGTACATGCAAATATAAATAAATAACATGTTTCAACAAACGAATTAAAGGTGATAGCGATATACCCTGCCGCAGGACAGACTACTTAGGTACTTGTAAACTTACTTACTTCTGTGCTGTATTGTACTATTTTGTCTTGTATTATTTATATTGTTGTCTGGTATTGTTTGTACTGTTGGCAATTAAATATTTTCTTTCTTTCTTATAAATAGTATAAATTGAAGGAATGGTTTTTACTCGACTTCTCGAAAGAGAGTTATTTATAGACGTATGTATGTATGTAAGTATGTATTTATGTTACTTAAAGTTCAACAGTCGATACCCAATATTGTCAATTTTTGAGCCGGCTACAATTTTAATGGGGCCCGATTGTTAGACTTAATTTACTTAACAGAGTTCTAGCCACGTTCTAGCCTACCTACTATACTTGTCAGTCGACTGCCCGAAGGAGGGCTATTTTTCTTTTTTCATCATGTCAGCCGAAAGACGTTCACTGCTGGACATAGGCCTCCCCTACGGCTTTCCACTCAGATTGGTCTTGTGCTTTCCGCATCCACCGCGAACCCGCGATTTTAACCAGAGGCCATATTGCCTAACGTTTTTGGCGCTCGCGATCGCAATCAAATGACATTTTTAGTATGGGAAAATCTGTTATTTGATTGCGATCGCGAGCCTCAGAAACGTTACGTCGTCGTTTTCTATTTTAATTTATACTTATTAAAAGCTTTTTAAGACTTGATTCTTAAAAAATTCAAGCTGTTAATAGATACACAAGATATTTTAAAATTAATCCGAAATAAATCAGCAGGTAATTGAGTTAGTTAATTTTATTTTTCAAACCTTTTGTAAATTTTAAATATAAACCAATTAATGGAAACACAACCAAACAATAAACAAACATCTGCTGAAATAACTGATAAATATCATCACAAAGTGTGTAAATAACTAAGAACAAAGTAAACCTAATGATGAATGTGTTTTCGAATCCAACTTTGACCACCAGCAAATCCGGCACGGTTCCACTCGTATCTTTTCGACGTGAACTAAAAGTTTAAAAGACAATGGAATTGTAAGCGTTTTTGTTGACTGAGATACCCGCAATCTGTCGGGCAATTTATTAGTTGCTGTACAGTTAGTCCGAGAAACGAACGTGGAAAATAGACTTGTCTAACTTGAGCTGATCAGTTAAGACTTCGTTGCGGTTTTAGGTAATAAAAACTCAATCGTTCTCTAGTTGAACTCCAATTAAAGATTGCTTTAAAGTTTATATACGAATTTATTGAAGACTAGCTTTTGCCCGCGGCTTCGCTCGCGTTAAATTTGGGGTACACAGATTTACTTTCTACGATCTTTATTTGTGTTTTAATTGATTTTTCGGAGGATAATATAATTTTTAATTTTTCGAATTTAAAAATCATTTTTGAAGCCCTGTTTCACATCTTCAGGTCAGGGGTGTAATTCTTTTATCAATCTCAAACTCACAACATTTATTTACAACAAAAACACACTACATCAGAACAAAAACACAGTATAAACATAAATAATATGATCATGAAACTACCGTGAGACTCACCGTGTACCGTGATGTCGAGCTAAACTCGATTTAAGACGTGAGTAATCCGGTTAATATCATTTAATATAAATAATATGCTCCCTTATACTCCCCAAAGAACGTAAATGCAAAATTTCAGTTTTCTACAACCGGTAAAACGAAAAATCCCGTTTTATCCCGTTCCCATAGGAATTTTTAAAACTCCACTCTTAATGCTCCTTTACAAATTCAAAATTCAAATTCAAAATTCTTTATTTCGGACAAACATTGTATCCATAGTGTGTTAGTAAACAAACAAGCGAAACAAAAAATAAAAGACAATAACATTTTAAACTTATTCTAGTGTTAGTATTTTATGACATATTATATTTATTATATTACCTACTTATATTACAAACTGCGCCACACTCTTTATCTGCTCAGTCCAATATTTTAAGAGCGGACAATCAAATCTGGCAGCGATTTCCTTCAGAATGCTGTTGGGACTTCGTCTCACACGGCTTAGTAATGAGACTATATTTTTCCGCATTACAGTCTGAAAACCATCCGTGCGAGCTGCCATAAACATGCCCGACGCCGAGCATCTGCCAGGCAGTCCCATCAGCATTCTAAAAGCATTGTTATATTGTACGCGCAAAGCGCTGTAGGCCCGTTTCGTATACCGCACCCACAGGCTGCTCGTGTAAAAGGATTGGCAATATGATTTAAAGAGTGTGATTTTTACATCACCTGAACATCGAGCAAACCTGCGGGTAATCATATTACTCCGAACCGCCAGCGCCCTACGCTCCCTTTCTATGTCCAAATCATCTCTCAGATCACTCGTGAGGACGTGTCCCAGGTATTTCACCCTATCCACAACTTTTAATGGGCTAGAGTTCAATAAAATAGGTGGTATATGGTATGGCTTGATTGTGCCTGCCTTAAAAATCAATACCTCACTCTTTTTAGTATTGTACTCTAGTCCATGGTTCAAGGCGTAAGCTTCACAACAAGCAAGCAGTTGCTCCAACGCGCTGACAGACGGGCTCAGGAGCACCATGTCATCGGCATAACTTAAGCTATTGACACAAGTACTGCCGACATAGCATCCCGCATGCATGCTACTAAGCCCGGCTATCAACTCGTTGATATATAGGTTGAAAAGCTTCGGTGAAGTGATACCACCCTGTCTCACACCACACTCAAGCCTATATTCACTGGACAAACTGCTCGCCCATCTAACCCGGTTCAGCTGATTGCTGTACCAGTGCCTAAACAGGGCCACGCACTCCTTCGGTAAACCCGTCCCACTCAACTTCTGCCACAGCAGATCATAGTTGACCCGATCAAATGCCTTGGACAAATCAAGGAAACAGGCATAGACAGGGGTTTTTCTATCTGTATAATACCTGACCGTGTGCTTAAGGCACAGAATTGCACTATCAGTGGACAGCCCCGCTTTGAATCCAAATTGGACACTCCCCAAGCAACCTACATGCCGAATTTTTGATTTCTACGATCAGTAAAACGAAAAATCCCGTTTTTTCCCGTTCCCGTCAGAATTTCGGGGAATTGTTTTGTAGTGCTGCCTGACACTCCCCAAATAACCTTAATGCCAAATTTCAGTTTTCTATGACCAGTAAAACGAAAAAATCCCGTTTTTTCCCGTTCCCGTGGGAATTTTTTCTCAATGCTCCTCTACACTCCCCAAACAATCTACATGCCGATTTTCAGCTTTCTACGTCCAGTAAAATGAAAAATCCCGTGTTTTCTCTTTCCCGTGGGAATTTCGGGAACTTATCTCTTTAATGCTTCCCTACACTCCTCAAGTAACCTACATGCCAAGTTTAAGCCTTCTATAACCAGTAAAACGAAAAATCCCGTTTTTTTCCCGTTTCCGTCAGAATTTCGGGAAATCCTTTTGTATTGCTCCCCTACACTCCTCAAGGAACCTAAATGCTAAATTTCAGTTTTCTACGACCAGTAAAACGAAAAATCCATCCCGTTGAACTGAATATAAATCCCGTTTTTAGGGTTCCGGAGCCAAAATGGCAAAAACGGAACCCTTATAGTTTCGCCATGTCTGTCTGTCTGTCTGTCTGTCTGTCCGTCTGTCTGTCTGTCTGTCTGTCTGTCTGTCTGTCTGTCTGTCCGTCCGCGGTTTTTCTCAGAGACTATCAATGTTAGAAAGCTGTAATTTTGCACGAATATATAAGTAAACTATGCCGACAAAACAGTACAATTAAAAATTCAAAAAAAATTTTTTTTAGGGTACCTCCCATAGACGTAAAGTGGCGGTGATTTTTTTTTTCTCATCCAACCCTATAGTGTGGGGTATCGTTGGATAGATATTTTAAAACCATTAGGGGTTTGCTAAAACGATTTTTCGATTCAGTCATTGGTTTGCGAAATATTCAACTTTAAAGTGCAAATTTTCATTAAAATCGAGCGTCCCCCCCCTTCTAAAATCTAAACCGGTGGGTGGAAAAATTTGAAAAAATTCAGGATGGTAGTCAGTGTATTAAACTTTCAAGGAAAACTATAGCGGCTAAGTTTGCTTGAGAATTATTAGTAGTTTATGAGTAAATAGTAGCGTAAGGTATAAAATATACCTATACTTTGAAGATTCCGTATAAAGTACGAAATCCTTCGAAAAATATTACTTAATTTTTTCGTAATGGCTCCGGAACCCTATTTTGGGCGTGTCCGACACGCTCTTGGCCGGTTTTTTCCTTATCCCGTGGGAATTTCTAAAAATCCTTTAAAATCGTTTTTTACTATTGTAATCACCTACTTTAATGTCAATTTTAAAGAATCTGTAATTATTTTTCATGGGATTCCGTTGAACTGAATATATAAATCCCGTTATTTCCTTATCCCGCGGGAATTTCTAAAAATCCTGAAATGTATGTTTTGGTTAATGTAATACCTACTTGTGTATCAAATTTGAAGAGTCTAGTTATTATAGTTACTGAGATAGGGTCATTTGGAATCGAAGATATAAATCCCGATTTTTCCCGTTCCCGTGGGAATTTCCAAAAATCCTTTCTTAGCGGATGCCTACGTCATAACATCTACCTGCATGCCAAATTTCAGCCCGATCCGTCTAGTGGTTTGGGCTGTGCGTTGATAGATCACTATGTCAGTCAGTCAGTCAGTCAGTCAGTCACCTTTGAGTTTTATATATTTAGATAGAAGTTCCTCAGGTATTTACACCCAATGTAAGGTTGATGAATGATGAAGTTTCAGGACATTACCTACAAGTAACGATGTCGGTAGGTATAGATTTGCAGCTTGGTATCGTAGTTACTGTACATTAAAATGTGTGTAGGTACCCTACAGTCAGCAGTAGAATTATTAAGAGTGGTAGGTAGTGGTGCTCAAAATGATCTCCAAACTACCTACTACCTTGGCAGTAGAGTCGTGGTAGATCTTTTGAGCACCGTAACTACTCATCGACTTCGGTTACTGACTGTACCCATCACACCAAATCGAATCGATGTTGAGTGAGTCCGAGTGATGTTTAGAGTGTTGCTTGTGATGCCGTGGCATGGCACGGCATTACGTAGTAGTGTGATATTCTACTGTCTTACTCACTCCGGAGCAGAGCACCGTAGTCACTGGACTGCAGCACTAAAGATTAGTGGATAAGACGGTGATAAGAATCCCGACGGCCCTTGCACAAGTTGCTACTATACGCAAATGGTTCTGCGAGCTGTGTAGACCTCGCGATAAAGGGCACGAAATGGCTAAAATATGATATTTTTTAAGTTTTCAAACCATATGGCTAAAAAATCTTATAATTATTGAATCCTGCTCACAAGAATTGAGAATTATAAAGAAGACCAGATGACTGTCCAGATTGCACAGGCACACGAAAGCATTTTTGCCCACGCTGATACGGTTTAAAGGTCATGGTCCGTGGGTTCACGCTGGAAGCAGGTCGCTTTAAACCGAAACAACTGGAGCTTATAGATAGGGCTATGTCCAACGTGGACGTCATAATAAATGTAATAATAAATAAATAAAGGAGAACACAAAAGGGTATTGCTATCAAATACACCTAAAATTGGAGCGTAGATCATGTACATTACATTAGTTTTTATTTCACTTCAATACATGGAGTATTTCCGAAGTTATAAGGACGAAAAGTTTAAGCCCTTTTTTGAATTTCCGAGATTACGCGCGATCATGCTATGACGTCACACCCCCGCAACCGCGACACGGCGCGGCGCTCAATCCGCTGCGTGTGCAGTGAGTGTGCTTGTATTTCAAAGAAATAATATAAATTATCCTTTATATCCGATTCTATACTAAAGTGAAACGTGTAGAGTGTACAAGAAGGTTTTCTAAAAGGTCAGTCAGTCGGACAATCTGCCAAGAGTGGATAGTTTGATGATGGTCGATGGAGGGCACGAGTTTGATACTTCTGACAAAACAAATCAAACAAAACCCGTCTGCTCGTTTGCCCCCTCTTATACATAATATACATAAAAAACATTGACTTATTTATAGTAGAGTATATTTAGGTAGGTATATTTCCATAAGTGCTTATGTACTTATATTTTTCGGCCCGCCAATAAATACAGTCGTTTGAGAAGCACTGCATTGCTTATAAAAATAAAACGGCCAAGAGCGTGTCGGACACGCCCGAAATAGGGTTCCGTAGCGATTACGAAAAAATTAAGTGATATTTTTCTAGGGATTTCGTATTTTATACGGAATATTCTAAGCTTTCTAGTATTTATAGTCCCTGAGCAAAGCCGCAGACGGACAAACAGACAGACATGGCGAAACTATAATGGTTCTGTTTTTGCCAGTTTGGCTGCGAATTGCGGAACCCAAAAAAAAGGCCGTGCTCGGATCGTACTTATGCTGTTTCTAGTTATGTCTAAACAACAAAACTGCACGTGTGGCACTAACGGATCGAATCATAAAATAAAAGTACACAGATGGTCAAATTTATTTTTTACCACAATGGATAGTTATGAACAAAAACGTTTGCCAAACTTGCCGTGTACGCGCCCAGGCACTTGCTCAAGAGTTAAAATATAAGTAGTTCAGTGAAAACATACCTAATGATTCATAATCATTATTAATGAACCTTTATTACATGCGAGTACTTCTTCTTCATCTTCATCTTCTAATAAGTTACTATTTCGTCAGAGCTATTTACATAGGTACTAGGTAGTAGGCTAAATACCCATTTAAACAATCAAAAGTCGGCAAGTAGGTACGTTCAGTAGGTCAAATTTGGCAAGAATAAGTAGAGAAGAAGGAGGATAAACTTATTTTTAACAAATACTTAAATCGAAATGGTCTTCGCAGCAGTGCGCTTTAGTTTTAGGGTCTATTGAATCAACTCTTTTTGCGGTTGTCATCCACTTTTTCCTAATTTTTGGGTCCTCAGGTACATAAAAAAAGTGTTTATCAGGTGTTTTAACTGTTGTATTGAAGCACTAAGGCACAATACAGTATTTTTTTCTATTTTTACCACAGAGAATTTTATAATTTTGATTTTGACTGTGCAACGGCGTGCAAACGAGAGCACGACTGTCGAAGGACCGGGGGTGTGACGTCATCGGCTAGTGAGCGCCCGCTCGCGTTTTTAAAAACTTTCGGCCGAAAATACGCACTTTGATCATAAATATCTCAGCCATTTTTTAAGATATGAAAAAAGTAAAAACACAGTTATTCTCGTAATTTTTTGTAGAATTAATTGGCATGTACAGTAAAAAACGTTTGTCAGAAATTAACCTAGTCCCAAAGTAAGCTTAGCAAAGCTTGTGTTATGGGTATTTAGTAAGCAACAGACAAATATTATTATAATAGATAGATACATATTTAAATACATATTAAACACCCAAGACTCGAGAACAAACATTCGTATTTTACTAGGCCTGGTCGTCATAAGGACGATATGATGATGATCTACTGTATAATATTATGTCAAGGTATGGTAAATGTAAATGCCAAATACTATTTTAATTAAAAAATGAAATACGTCACTGCCAGACATATCTCGCGTCAGCCCTTAGCCCATTTTCCTCGTGAAAAAATATTGCCAGTCGATTATTTTTATGATCTCTTCCCTGTTTACACTCCTTAATACTCAGTCAGGACCAGTTAACGACAGTTGTCAGTTCTTTCCCCCCGACTAGGGGCACATCCGGCAAAACGGTACCCTGAAACCAACCAGAAATATAGATACCCCGAAATAACTACCCGAGCGTCCCTTACATTATTTTTGTACGCAAGTCAAAGGGGAGAGGAAGACCCTTTTACGCTGGTCCTCATTATCCCCAAGGCTCCTATTTTTATTTGAGTTTTAATTATTAAAAGTTTTATTAACTGCTTATTTCTTTTTATGAGATTGTTGGATTAATTCCTTTTGTTTGTTAACTCATTTCCTCCTGTGTCTATTAACGGAGTTGGGATTTGTTGTTGTCTTTGTTAGGGATCCGTGGGACCTTTTTGAACCTTTGTATTTTAGGTATTATCTCGAAAATAATATTTTTTGGTTCACCTGTGAACAGAATCTTTATTTGATCTGGTAAAAAAATATATCTGTTGGGTGCATATTTTACGTCCCACTGCTGGGCACATGTCTCCTCTTAGAATGAGAGAGCTTGGGCCGTAGTTGCCACGCGGGCCCAGTGCGGATTGGAAACTTCATACATACCATTGGAATAATATGAATACTCTTAGGTATCATTATTAATTTTTTTTATGGTATAGGGGGCAAACGAGCAGACGGATCGCCCGATGGTGAGCGATTACCGTCGCTCATGGACACCTGCAATACCAGAAGAGTTACAAGTGTGTTGCCGGCCTTTAAGGTAGGAGTACGCTCTTTTCTTGAAAGCTTAAAGGTTATATCGGTTATTTATAACAGTTACAGGGTTTCCAATCATTTTTAGTTTGCGACTCATTTACAGGATTAATATGTCGTCACAGCGCGCTTGCAGCTATGAAGCCTGAGCAGTTGAAGCAGGGAATAATAACTAGTAATGGTGTGACACCGTAGCAATGGATGTCCAAGTCCAACAGATTGTCTAGGTAAATTTCCTGGATAACAAGAACGACACGCGGCGCCAAAGGGGAACTACCATGACGCCCTACCGTTTGGGAACCCTTGAGATACCTACATAGATGTAACAAGCACTGTCGATTATTGAACAGCTCAAAATACTATAGGTAGGAATTAAGCATCACTAGATAAAAAAAAATACTGAAAATATTAGTAACAGTAAGGAAGGTAGAGTTATATAGTAAGGGAGTAGGAATAATAGTAATATGGAGGTCTCCGAATAAACCAGTTGACCTATACTCGTGCTCTTAAAGTTCAAAGTTCCTTCAAAAATTGATTAAAGTTTGCTCGCGATTGTTTGCTGCGATGAAAACAGCAGGCGCAGAGTAGAATAATTTTCTCTGTGAATTTGAGCGCATGTTCAAATTTCATTTCAATCGAGTGGTTATTCGTAAATTTATCGTTATCACGTCCGCTGAATATCATAAAACATTTTAAAGTTCACAAAGAGATATTCGGAGTTCTCATTCGACGCTACTGGTCGTGACTTGCGACTAGGGTTGTCAGTTCAGACATGTAACCAATTTTTTAAATATCATCACTCGTTAATAGCATTGGTAAGGGGATCTTTTCGACTGCCATTATCTTGTAAGTCATATTGTAATGTTTGTCATAAATTTTTTTCTCGCTGAAACCGTACATTTTTCATAATTTTTTAAATGATCTTCCTGTAGAACTCTATAGGATAGGTTAGGCTTGTTTCATAACAATTCGGAAAAATAAATGGTTCCAGATAAAAAAAGAATTATATGTCAAACATTACATTATGACAAACAATAAATTATGACTAACAATTTTCTACCAGTCGATATAGTAGATCCGTCTTTTTTTTTAAATTAATTTTGTACGCTTCTAGAGACTCAAAGGGGATAGTTTCAGCTAATTCACCTCGATCAATATCGACTTTAACTTTTTTTATCTTTGATCATTTTTAATTTTACGAGTGCTGCAGTTCATAATCTCGTTACGAGTACAATTATTTTTATTTAAAACCTTTAAAATGGTGTAAATAGATTTGCATACAATTTGGTATTTATATATCTAGATTGACATTACACAGACAATGCAAGCACTCACGGGCTCACGCTCTCACATACTCCTTTTTAATTTTATTAAAATATATTTAGTTACCCGAAGAATCCAAGAAATCGATAGTGCCAACCCTACGGTTCAAGTAAATTTAAATTTAAAATATGCATAACAGTTTTCCGATGCGCTCCCTTTTCAGAATTTAAACACATCTAGTCGTATTAAGATACATTTGGATTCAGCGCGCTCGGCGACTTGGGAAAGAAACTTCATTCAATTATGGCACAGGCACACCATCAAATGCGTTCTCAACTTTTGGCTTAGTAGGTACCTACCTAGTGAAAAATAGTGCAAGATAATGTTTTTTTTTTACACTTTAACTTTTAGCTACGACTAGTTTAGGCTACAGAGCACGGATAGATCGAATGCCTGTAGTTTATGTCCTGTTTACAATAAGCCAGTCCCTAGGGTAAGGGTAGAAATAGACAGGCCTATTCATCCTCCCGTGTCTTATCATGTAAACAGACACTTCTCGAAGACACAGACACACTTTTCCCTTGGATTACACAATAACTACTTATGACTTAAAATGTTCCTGTATACTTAAAGAAACTCACAAAGTATTGAAATCAACCAAGTAACCACTGAAAAATATCATTTCTAATAAGATTGCCTTCAATAATCAAAGGAACGAATGAATAACCTCATAAATATCTGCCATTGCAATGTCTAGATGCGATTTGACATACATACTTACGTAAATTTGGTGACAAGGACCAATATAATAATCTGGCAGTGACATCTTGGTGGTCTTGCCAGGATCGTTTCCGCAGGAGAGAACTCCTCAATGTTTAATTTTACTGACTTGAAATTTAGTACGGATATGCAATTTAAATGACCAGTCAGCGAAAAAAGCTTGTATTAAAAATGATTTTTTAACAGAAACTTATTTTATTAATTACCATGTTGCCATAAAACCTGAGGCAGTCAAAAATATAATTAATTTCATAATTCAATTATTATTATTTAATACCTAAAAATACCTAAAGCTTGTTAAATACAACAGCAAATACCACGTAAGTAGCTAAAATAAACACTAGGGTTCTTAGGGAGTTTTAAAGTCTGGTGGCTCGAAGTGTCGGGAACTCGAACTTGCAAATTTGCTTAAGTATTTACCGACGAGTCTTCCACGGCTTATTCTGGCTCGGTGCTTGTCGGTATGCAGATTGCCGGCTTAGTAAAGTATTTAAATATTATATTTCGTCACTACTTATTTAAAAAAAATTGTACTTGTTAAAAAATCGATAATTTTACTGAGTGAGCTTTTTAAGCAAGGGTCAATTTTGTTGACGTATTGATTCGATCGATGTGGCCCATCCTTAGTCACTTCGCTTCATTTCTTTTTACTTAAAGATGACTTTACGTCTTTGGCAAATTTTCGTATTTCGGATTCTATCGTGCAATGAAACTCCGACCGAGTCTACACAGCTCTCAATGGTTCATTACGTGACTCTGAGCCTTTCCAAGAGGCCAGCCAGTCAAGGACCACGTTTGAGAGCCATAGATCATCACTAGCAACACACATTTGTTGAAAACTCTAGTTTTTATAATCAACTAGCTGTTGCCCGCGGCTTCGCCCCCCGTTGTATTTTTTTTCTTTCATGAAAACCTTCTCCTGACAGTAGCGAACACAACAAAAAAAGAATTAGCGAAATCGGACCAGTCGTTCCCGAGTTATGCGCTTACCAACACATTTTGCGATTCATTTTTATATTATAGATATAAGATAAGAAATGTTGGACGAGAAGACATCACGGGGTTTCCCAAACATCATGATCAAAAATTGGAAACTAAAGACGTTAAGGACAAAGCTCGAACAATATCTCTCGTATCGTTCAGCGTTCACACTTGTACGCACTTTATCATTCTCGTCTAAGACCTCGGGCAGCAAGAACCCACCTACTCACCCAGAATTAACTCATTTAAAACTGCTCTATCAAATAATGTCAGCTTGAACTCCAGTGAAGGTTGTTTAAAATATCGGATCCGTGGCTAATTCGACGGGCAGCGGTAATTGTGATTAGCATATCGGGTGGCGGCGCCGTTGTCTCTAATCCAGGCAGGCTGCTCTGCAGGGCTGCCAACGACAAAATACACCACCTAGTTAACAGATGAACCAATAGTAGTATATATATATATGTGGTTGTTATATAAATGTATTTGGACTGTGTGGTATGTCGTGTAGTTCTGTATCGGATGCCAACCTGGATCCACGTAATATCAGCGTCGAGCCACCTTTAGTGACCCGACAAGTGCTGAGTGGACTCCTTTTTCGCATTTGTATTTTATTTTTCATTTATCATTATATTTTTTTATTTTCATCTTAGCATGAAAATGTTTGTACTTAACCCTTACTTATGCGAAATAAAGATTTCTTATTCTTATTCTTTAATTAACGCATTCAGTCCCTTGGTACACATGTAAGCGTCCAATAATGCCAAGTGCCATGAACGCTATGTGACGTCAAGACTGCCAATTCGCTTAGAAGCACTATGAATGCTTACGAGTATTTTTGTTGTTTAGGTACGCTTATTATGCTATTGAGCCGTGAGCGAATTCCGGCGACTGAACTTCGGAAAAAAAATCGACTATAAATACGCTTATTGGCGCGAATTACCGCAGGAGATTTATCCCGTCCGGAGGACCCACCACCACTACCACCTAAAAATCTATTTTTAATAGATTTTTGGCATAGAGATAGTTTATGGGCCAGATTGTGACATAGGCTAATTTTTGTTCCGGAAAAATGCACAGTTCCCGAGGGAGGAGCGCGCGATAACCGGATTCTACGCGGCTGAAGCAGCGGGCAAAAGCTAATGGTGAATAAAAAAAACAAATTGTAGTTTAATTATGGGTGTAATTCAAAAAGTTCGAGACCTCAACGCCAAATATGAACTATACGATTATGAGGTTAATATTCGTGTCACAATGGAACTTTCTAAGTCCATCATTTCGTATTTTGAATTACCCCTTTCACCCCTTATTGTCAAGCATCTCGGAGCAGCCCTGTAACTACGCGATCGCGCCAAGGGACACAATTTACATTTTCGCAAGTCGCGGTTAAGTACACTTAACTTGCAAGTCTACAAGCCTCCTGTAATTTGTTTCGAAGACTTAAGGTCTCGTTAAGAATAGCTTTGCGGTTTTACTATATACATATTAGCTTAGTTACGCATTATGAGCTTTTCAGTTTAATCGTATACTACGACAGAGTAGAAATTAAAATGAAATGTAAACTTCACTTTCTCTGTAAACACGTGTCGCTGGTACAGTCGAAGTCAAAGATATCTTTACAATTTACTATCTTGTCGCGGTCACTTCGTGTTTGAACTTTTGTATAAAATATCAGAAGGCATACAGAGACAAGTTACTAAAGTGTATAGATATTTTTGACCTTGACTGTACTCTTATCTTTACTAATACCTACTATAAAGGTCACAGCTCATTAGAGCCACCCGGCATCCGACCAGCACCGCCTCGATTTTCGGCGTCCACTTGTTGTTAACAGGTGGTCCACGGGTGGAGGCCGCGTTGACGAGTAGACCTCGCGTGGTCTACGAATTTTCTAATAGTCACTATGGCGGTGAGCAGTGTGCTGTCAGCCTGTCACCCACCGAGTGGTACACTCGCCGTCCGCACGGCAACCTCGCAAGTGAGGCGATTCGGTGACGCTACGGAGTTGATATAGTAAGTGCATACCCATACAAAATCCATATGAAAAATACTAACCGCTCGAGGTGAGGCGGTGCTGGTCCGGTGCCGGGTGGCTCTAATGAGTTGTGACCTTAATGCGAAAGTAACTTTTTGTGTTTCTTATTTTTTCACGATTAAACCAGTGAAACGATTTAGATGGGATGAATCATGAAGCCAGTGAGACCCTGGGAAGGTATTAGTTATTTTTTAATCGACTGGATGGCAAACGAGCAAGTGGGTCTCCTGATGGTAAGAGATCTCCACCGTCCATAAACATCTGCAACACCAGGGGTATTGCAAATGCGTTGCCAACCTAGAGGCCTAAGATGGGATACCTCAAGTGCCAGTAATTTCACTTACTCTCCACGCCGAAACACAACAGTGCAAGCACTGCTGCTTCACGGCAGGATTAGCGAGCAAGATAGTGGTAGCAATCCGGGCGGACCTTGCACAAGGTCCTACCATCTGCAGTTTTTACTAATCTCATAAAGCTGCATAGAAAGGTCCTACGGGATGGCAGGAAACGATTTTTTCGCAGACGGAATCTCTGGCAAACAACTAATGAATTAATTAATGATCCATCACTTACGAGTACGTCAATGTCCTGCATTTCGTGCTATGTTACATGAGGCTTGACCTTGGCTTGGCCTATTTTTGACGTGAAAGCCTTGAATATTAAATTTATTTCAACAATCGAGCATTTCCTATCCCTGTTTTGCTAAGAGAGATAAATAGAACTCATACCTAATTTAAAACTATTTCAATTTTCAAAATTTATTAAGGTCTAATGAACGCAAACAAAATTTTAACAAAATTTATATTAACTCGAAAAGGACATAAAAAGTTAAACTAAACAAAGCCACATAAAGAACACACTATAAATAAGACCGTGAACGACACTAGTGTTCTTGTCGCCGACATTAGAAACGTTACGAACAAGCTTCGACTTATGTTGCTGCGCTTCTATTTTGTGGTCCCTCACTGTTTCCACTTTAATGTCTTCTATATCATGTTTTTTCTTAACAACCTCCCGCTCATGAGGCCATGAACTCTCTGTTTCCTTAGATGTTTGAGTAGGAGTAGGGGCAGGAGTTTCAGTGTGAGTAACTTCAACTTCGGTAGTAGTGGTAGTAGAATTGGTGGCAGTGCTAACAGTAGTCGTGGTAGTGGTAGGTGGTTCTACAGTTGTTATGTTAACTATGTCTTCTTCCAAGAATTGTGGGGTAACAGTTTCTGTCGAAGCATCAGAGACGTTTTTATCTTCAGAACTTGATATAACTATCTCAGTTGATGTCGCTTCAGTTAGAATAATTGTCGTCGTGTTTATGACCATCTCGGTAGTAGGAGGAGCATCCTTAAATATCACAGTGCAAACGTCTGAGCATTTTTCTTTATTATTACAATTGTCCTCCGCGCCGCAAGACAAAAAGTTTCTCCATGGAGCCAGAAGTTGGTAAAGATGGGGAGGGTTGCAGTTGCCATTGATGTATGTTTGTAATGCCATCACGTCGTTATCACAGATAAGGGGACCGCCGCTGTTTCCCTAGAAAAATAAAATGAGAGTGAGAAACTGGAATCTAAAACCCAGCGTGTAAATCAAAATCCCACCAAAAACATTACATGTAAAAAGCTGCAAGTCTCGCAACGCAATGCAGTTCTTGTAATGCTAAAAAGGTTTGAGATGCAATGTTATACCAAGTCGGTTATTTTTGTCAGTACCGGGGGGTTTCCATAGAACTCGATTTTCACCAACTTGCTTATTTTAAAACCATAGAAAAATACAGTTTATAGTTCTCAAATAAAGAGTAAACCAAATTATTTTTTAAACACATAAATGACTTGGCCATCGCAAGGCTACATAATGACATAAGAATTATAATCATCAACGTCAGCTATTTCAAGTAATTATAATTAAAGATAGCGCTAGCCCCAGCCTTGCAGTTTGAGTGATACACATAATACGAGAATGACTAAAGGTTGAGTGCGATGGCCAAGTCATTATGTGTTTAAAAAATAATTTGGTTTACTCTTTATTTGAGAACTATAAACTGTATTTTTCTATGGTTTTAAAATAAGCAAGTTGGTGAAAATCGAGTTCTATGGAAACCCCCCGGTACTGACAAAAATAACCGACTTGGTATAACATTGCATCTCAAACCTTTTTAGCATTACAAGAACTGCATTGCGTTGCGAGACTTGCAGCTTTTTACATGTAATGTTTTTTGGTGGGATCTCATCACTTTTTGTAGGCAGTTCTTTTTTTTTCGGGTACTACTTCTTGTAATAACGCACTACTATCTTCATTTGTTTATCCTTCCTTGTCCATCGTCCATCCTCGTCTATCGTCTATCGTCCATTCTCGTCCATCGTCCATTCTCGTTCATCGTTCATCGTCCATCGTCCACTATCATCCATCGTTCATCCTTGTCCATCGTGTGCCATCCATCGTCTATCCTCGTCCACTATCCATCATCCATTCTCGTCTATCGTCCACCGTCCATCGTCTATCCTCGGTTATCGTCCATCGTCCATCCTCGTTCATCGTCTACAGTCCATCGTCCGTACCGACTGTCGTCGTCGTCGTCGTCGTCGTCGTCGTCGTCGTCGATCGTCGATCGTCGGTCGTCATCCGTCGTCCATCGTCGCCCATCGTTGAACTTCCGTCGTCCGTCTACCGTCTGTCGTCCATCGTACATAGTCCATCGTCCACCCTCCATCATCCGTCGTCGATCGTCGGTCATCGTCCGTCATCCGTCGTCCGTTGTCTTGTCCGTCGTCGGTCGTTGTCTTTTGTCCGTCGTCGCCATCGTCTATCGTTCGTTGTCCGTCGTCTGTCGGCGTTCGTCTTCTGTCGTCGTCCGTCGTCTGTCATCGTCCGTTGTCCGTCATCGTCCGTCGTCGAAATTCCCTCGTCAGTCATCGTCTGTCGTCCGTCGTCGAACTTCCGTCGTCATCCATCGTCTTTCGTCGGTCGTTCGTCTTTCGCCCGTCTAACTTCCGTCATCCGTCGTCGTCCGTCGTTTTCTGTCGTCCGTCGTCGTCCGTCGTTCATCCTCCACCATCCATCGTCCGCACTGGGCTCGCGTGGGAACTAAGGCCCAAGCCCTTTTATTCTGAGAGGAGGCTTGTGCCCAGCAGTGGGACGCATATAGGCTGGGATGATGATGATGATGATGATGATCCATCGTCCGTCGCCCATCGTCCATCGTCCACACTCCATCGTCCAACGTCCATTTTCTACCCATCGTCCATCGACCATTATCCATTGTCCATCATCCATATTCCAATTTCCATCGTCCATCCTCGCGTCCACTCGCATCGCACACACATTCACAAACAAACGAACTTTGGTACTTATTACATTAGTAAGATAAACAATTTCATTTTAACCCTTAATACTCAGGTATTAAGACTCAACATTAATACGTATACAATACGACTACGTTCAATAAAGTCATTGCTGTGTAACTTTGTAATCGCTAGTATTTATATGGGATTACAAACTTACTTGTGCAGTTTATATAACTTTGAAACGTGACTGAAATTGCAACATTTTGGATTTTTCTGTGACCATGTAGGCTAAAAAATAACTATGTTTAAAATTTGGAGCTTGTGGGTCTGCTAGAAGTACCTTAGAATTATGATGATCAAAAGTCAGTGTATAGGTATGTCAGTGACAAAACTGAGGAACTTTAACATGTGATAGTTCTTAATCTACGTGTTCGAACTGAATGTAATTGATAATATATCTAAGTCCCATTAGGCCCTATAGGTAACTGAAAATTCAGGGTTCTAGCTTTAGCCATAACAAAAATACAGGGTGTTGAAAATAGCCTGAATGGCTTCGAGAAAAGTATGGTACGGCCGTGCCTTTGTTTTTTTTTGCTCGACTTGGCGGGGGCACTACCGTGCCCCCAGATAAATGAGAAATATAGATTTTGAAGACTTTCTAAAACTGCACGCAAAACGAGAGAAAAGCTAGAAATACGATTAACACATGGCGTTGAATTTCTGCACAGGTAAGTACAGGTTTCTTCAGGTTTTCCATCACCGTCGGTCATAGTAAATTCGGAATATAATTTCCAAAAAACTGTGAAGTATGACCCCGGGCTTGAACACACGTCCTCCTGAGAGGCCAAACTACTAGTCTACCACGACTATATAAGATAACATATAACAACATAACATAATATTCCGTGGTAAGAAGCTACCTGGCAAAAATCTGTTACTGCCTTCTCTTCGCTCAATAGTGGCGGGTCGGTGGCACAGGTCATGGTGTTTTCGTTGAATTGTTCCCCGCAGTTCTCGATGGACACCGGCAACATTTCCACGGATAGTTGAGTAAGGAACAAACCATCCACTGCCGAAGCTAAATTTTTCTGTGGATTTTAATTGCAGACTAAGACCCACTTGCAGGTAAAAATAAATCTAGATTTTGTTGTTAAGCCTAGCTTAAGCATGACAGTTCCATACATTTTGACACTACTAAGCTAAGCTTAACGCTAACTCGAGATTTATGTGTTTCCTGCAAGTGGCCATAAATTAAGAACACGTTGTTTATAGATAATTAGTAACCAATATAAGACTCCATTTCTAGTTCTTAGATTTTTTATGATAATACGAGTATAACTATGGTATTTTTTGATGTAATTGGATATTCAATGAGCACACTTGTCACCAGAAAAATGTGCCAGCAAAAAATGACTAGTATACCTTAAAAGCCTATAATACATTTCGATTCCATAACTTGGAGGTCAGGAGGGAAGGCTTTTATATATTATACAGGCTACTTAAAAAAAATGTCGGGGTTTTCGGGGATGAAAAATCGATCAAGCTTGATTTTATGTCTGGGAACGCTTATTATCGAGTTTTAACCCGAGCAAAGCTCGGTCGCTCAGGTACTATACCTACTCAGCGGCACAGAATTTGGCCCATCCTATAAACAAAATTACCTATTACTGCATACATTTAAGGGCTAAATTTAGTATATATTTGTATTTAGCTGTAACCAGAATAATTTCCATATTTTCATCCTAACAAATAGCGTATCTGAAAATCTGCGTAGTTATACTTTGGCTAATTACTATGGCTAGTAATTTGCTTTACAGCATACATGCATAAAATCACGCTTCGTTCGCAACGGAGTAGGCTGAGACTACGTCCTTCCACTTGCTACGATCCTGGCGTACTTACTCTCGCCTCCTCTACATTCGTCAATCGATTAAGTTTTGAAGAAAGGTCGGGTCAGAAGCACTCTAAACCGATGTGCATGCATGAAAAGATTGATTAATGTATAGGAAGCTTTAGTCTCTTCGCAAATTACGTACTTGGAAATTTCGTATTTATAGTTTGGCGAAAGGCGTATCTGAAAATCTGTGTATCTGAAAATATGCTTCTATAGGCCTTAGAAACTGCTTACTTTGAAAACAAGGATGTTGCAGTTTTTGTCACTGAAGTCTCTCCCCGTTGACAGTTGGGTGACCTGCACAGCTGAAGTCTTCAGGAAGGGCTGTAGGGTCTTCAGTAAGGATATGTCGCTCGCCCACCAGTGGGTGCGGTTGTGTTCGTGAGGGACGATTATTTGGATGACCTGAAGATTACAAATGATATAAGAAGTTATAAGTTTCGGCCTACATACGTCCCATTGCTGGCCACATGCTGCAGCTCCCACAACAGCCCAGTACGGACTGAGAACTTCACCCACACTACTGAATTGCTTTGCAAGTGTTTGTATAGTATGTGTATGCACAGGATTTCTTGCGATGTTTTTACGCTAGTATAAGGCAGGTAAAACTGTTATACTGCAGCTTCAGATACAGACTAATATCAAACGTAGGACGTCCACTGTTAGACATAGGCCAACTCTCTTGTGACTCTTCTGGTGTTACAGGTGTCCATGAGGGACGGTAATCGTTTACCATCAGGCGATCCGTTTGCTCGTTAGCCCCATATACCATTAAAAAAATACGCCTCCCCCATAGATACAGGATGGCAGGTGATATTTATTAACAGCAATAAAATAAACATTGGCCAGATATAGAATATTTTTCTTTTTTTTAGCTGTGCTCTATCTAGCCAGTTGGTAAGTGCAGATGAGGCCGAAGATGTTGCTCTCTGATTAACCTTTACACTCTGTCCGTTAATTACACTTGCCCGGAAAAAACGAACCATTATAAAGATTTAGAAGTACCTACAAAGTATTATAAACAGCCGGCAACAGTCGTTCATTGTAGCGTTCTAAGGAGGGGGTCTTTGTGCAGTGATCGTCTTCCAGCTGATGATCACACTATAAAAAATGACGTCAACCGCTTTGGCCGAATAACCTGTATATTAACAACATAAAGACTACCTCTTGTTCCTGTTCATCTTCATCTTCATTCAGCGTGAAGTTAGTATCAATGTGGACGGCGCCGAGACGAGCCAACAGTGTCTTGCTGAGAGGCTCTTCAGAGACGGAGGAGACAAGAGCTGATGATATGAGGAAGTTGGCCCGAATGAGGACCCCTGCTTGGAGGAACCTCGCACCAGTCGAGTCGACGACTGTCTCGTCTTGATAGTACAGGTATGCCTGGAATTATTGACACAAAGTTTGTAAGAGATAACTTAAAAAAAAAAACCGAAATAAATCTGAAGAATACAACTTTTCAGTGAGTAAGTAACAAAATCATCTCCTACTTTGTAATTGCAAGGATGATTTTTATTTACCTATTTATATGGAAATGTTTAACAATTTAAGAATCTATTATGAAAAAGAATCACGAAAATAGGATTTATGCGCGTTGATTTAAAAGGTCCGTCGTTAGAAAAATAATACTAATTGGAAACTTAATAGTTTTTCTGGCACGCAGTTTACATATCCATAATACTAAAGTAGTTCCGAACCTAGTTGCATTTATATTTTGTTATAAGTACCTACCAATTACTATAATGTTAAGTATTGTTTTTATGATTTTCATGAAAATATTCCAGCATGTGCCAGCAATGCTGGCAAAAAAGACGCGTCTTGAATTTTTTTGTGGACCTCTGCTTACATCTATAGAAGCGCCTGTCACTAAGCTCAACACTAATGTTTCATTTGCTGCCTCACTCTCCCAGTCCAGTTAAGCTTGACAGTTTCACATTGGTTTCACACTTTTTGACACCACCCAACTAAATTACACTAAATTGAGATTTCTTTTTGAACAGTTACTGATCAGATGATCATTGTATAGCTTTGCCCTGATCCGGTAACGAATTTGACAAATGACACTTTCTGTAAAGTATTAAGTACGTTGCATAGATTTAAATAATTCAAATTGCAGGAATGATTATAGTTAATTAAAGGCATACCATGAAACGGAACGTTCCTCTTTTGATAACATCCTCACCCAAAACTCCAGCACTCAAGTTCAATACTGAAAAGTGTCAAAAACGGTTAAAATATAAAAAGGTTAAAACTTGAATTATTAGCAACAAATTAACTGCAGACATACCCAAGAAAATAACAGCAAAAACTCCACTTTGCATATTTTCTAAATCATCCAAAAATAATGTTATATAAATTGACGTTACAAAGTATCAGGGCGACTGACAAGCATTTGAAAGAAGAATTCTGCTATTCATTTTTTCTATTTTCCTGCCGGATCCCGCTATGGTTCGGATTAAAAAACGAGTGATGTCAACCTCTTTAGACCGTTTAACATAATTTAAAAAGTGAAATTACTCTTTTACTCTCGCCGTCGTAAAAAGCGAATTAGTCGAGTCACGTCCCTTTATTTTTCTCCGCTATCTCTGACAAAGTTGCGCCAACTTCACTCGGAGGCATTAATCAGAATCGCATCCAAGCCAAGACGTATTATCCCCAATAAAGCGAAAAGAATGAGTTTGCAAATTTAAAACGCGTGTTTTACAGATAACGGAGCAGGGTAAATCCCGGTAACATCTAATTATTCATGTAGGGGTGTTTAAAACTGAGTATTAACAGCCTTAGAGCTTTGATAAATGTACTTGAAACATAAAGAACGCGATTTATTTCGGATATTTACGGGAAACGGGAACACGGCTTGGGCGGGCGTGGTGCTTCGGTTCGCTCCGCATCTTTTCTGTTTTAAATAAGACAAATGCATTATTCATAAAGTGGGTTATTTATGTCTTTATATTTGGTAGCAGATTCCGTAAATCTTCCCTATAACTTTATTTGTACATTAAAGGATTTAAACTGTTTTAAGGAAGCGCATGTTAGCCCGTTCACGGAAACATTGGTAACATTGTGAAATTGCCCACAAATGGTTGGAAAGATTGCACCCGAACCGCTGATGTGGCGACGTCAGAACGACTTGCTCAGACAGTTATTACACGTCCAATTTAACGTGAACTCTGCTAATACTTCTCGTTCCTCCTCATCGGCTTTATTTGCCGTTAAATTGTCGGGGTAGACGGTGTCTGTAAATATTGGTCGAGTTGTAACGACCCGAATGAACGAGCTACGTGTTTTGGCGGCTTCCCGCAATTGCTTTACACCGTCATTGACTATCTTTCGATAGTGTTTTTTTTTTGTTATATATAACTCCTCAAGAGATGCATGCAAGTCCCGTTTTTTTAATGTTTAGTATATTGGACTTGTTAAATTTTTCAATTCTTTGTGAGATCTTCTTAAACAGTTGGCTACTTTTAAAGTGTTGACTAAGCGTTTACGTTGTAAAGTGGTCGTATGCTCAAGCTCATCGAAGACATAATTTGCGCAAAGGCTAACCTGGTTAGTAACAACTATTTATCTAAATCGGTTACTTTGTGTTTTTTTAGTGCTAGGTACTTTAAAGAGTAAATGGGTATAACTCGAATTATACTGTTGTCTCATGATGGTAATAGCGTTCGTACCTACTCACACTATTAGGTATTATTGACCAAAATTATTTATTACTAATTAGGTATTTACTAATGAACTAAAATAATTTCTTTGCTCACCCGCGACCTTAAGATAGCTAAGTCTATGCAAATTATGCGTGTTCATGCAGTTCCTCCACCTCCACACTGTACGAACACACACAAATTACACAAACCCATCTATCACCACCACCACAACTCACTGACGCGTTTCGAACTCAACCAGAGCTCATCCTCAGAGTGACACAACCGTACACCATACTACCAGTTGTTAGACTAACAAACCACCACCAGTTTTAATTTGTCAAACAAAACAAAAAACTACCCGCAAAATATTAATAAATTTTAAATGTGATACAAAACTACCTTGATTTTTAATTTTATTTATTTAGTGTCAAGGCATGTTTAATAACTACCGTTGCTAAAATTAGACCCAAGCCGTAGCAAGGGAGATGACACTAAATTTATTTGCTCATTAATAATAGACCCCATACTATTGTACCTAATTATCTCCATACATTCTAACACATCAAGACGAAACCCCTTGTCACAGTAATGTAACACTTCATACGAATCTGAGTCCGATATAGAATGATTTAATTCCAACAGATGCTTGGCAAAATTGGATCTATCAGGATGCCCGTTCCTATATGCCGATACATGCTCCTTAAACCTAGTATTAAAACTGCGCCCGGTCTGACCTACATATACTTTACTGCAGTCATTACAAGTGAGCTTGTATACACCCGATTTAGTTCCTTTATCCATCTTCTCTTTGTGGTTACAAAGTTTAGAGTACAAAGAGTTGTTAGTTTTAAAGGCTACATTAACATTGTTAGATTTTAAAATGTCATAAATTCTATCAGACAAACGACCAACATATGAAATACTACACCTATATTTGTTAGAAGACTGAGGAGGCAACCCGGCGTGAAGCATGCTATTCACTATCCGTGCTTGCTTCCTCCTAACCAAACCATCTACAACAACAACAACTCACAACAACACAACAAACACAACAACATCTACTAACAACTCTTTGTACTCTAAACTTTGTAACCACAAAGAGAAGATGGATAAAGGAACTAAATCGGGTGTATACAAGCTCACTTGTAATGACTGCAGTAAAGTATATGTAGGTCAGACCGGGCGCAGTTTTAATACTAGGTTTAAGGAGCATGTATCGGCATATAGGAACGGGCATCCTGATAGATCCAATTTTGCCAAGCATCTGTTGGAATTAAATCATTCTATATCGGACTCAGATTCGTATGAAGTGTTACATTACTGTGACAAGGGGTTTCGTCTTGATGTGTTAGAATGTATGGAGATAATTAGGTACAATAGTATGGGGTCTATTATTAATGAGCAAATAAATTTAGTGTCATCTCCCTTGCTACGGCTTGGGTCTAATTTTAGCAACGGTAGTTATTAAACATGCCTTGACACTAAATAAATAAAATTAAAAATCAAGGTAGTTTTGTATCACATTTAAAATTTATTAATATTTTGCGGGTAGTTTTTTGTTTTGTTTGACAAATTAAAACTGGTGGTGGTTTGTTAGTCTAACAACTGGTAGTATGGTGTACGGTTGTGTCACTCTGAGGATGAGCTCTGGTTGAGTTCGAAACGCGTCAGTGAGTTGTGGTGGTGGTGATAGATGGGTTTGTGTAATTTGTGTGTGTTCGTACAGTGTGGAGGTGGAGGAACTGCATGAACACGCATAATTTGCATAGACTTAGCTATCTTAAGGTCGCGGGTGAGCAAAGAAATTATTTTAGTTCATTGATATGGACCTCCGCAAAGTAACGCCTGATTCAATAAATTAGGTATTTACTTTTATTTCACGCGACTCCGTCTGCAAAGAATCCCTTTTATCCCATTTTGAGACGGAACTATAAAATTTTCCAGTATAAAAACTATTTTATATGTCGTTTTCAGGGTCTCAAACCGGTTTAGACATGAAAAGGTATCAACAGATGGACTGACAGACAGAGTTGTTTTCGAATTTATATATGTTAATTTAGATTACGACCCATTTAATGATTCTTGACTACTGTTGAACGTTTAAATGGATCAACAATGGACCTTTCGTGTATATTTAAACCCTCAATTTCCACCTAAACTAAATATTCAAGTTGCCGTGGCAGTTATAAGTCGACTAAGTTGGAACGGTCGCGCGCTCGGCGGTGGCAAGCCTTTTCCCGCCCCGTGGGACGTATCCAGACCGAATGGCGACGGGGCCAAGACGTTTAACTTTTATTTTATAGTACTCTTAATATGAAAATTGGCCGGTTTGAAGGCCTGTAAAGGCTTGGAGCGGAATTGAAATTTGTGGCTTAAGTAGAGCATTTATTGTAAAGATTATGTTTTAAGCGTAAACGTCACTTGGTAAAGGGTAGAGTTGCAAGCGTATCGGTAAAAGAAAGTTCGAAGGTTCACTAAGTAAACATTATGTATTTTATCAAAATCTCTTGACACACTTAATTTTTTCAGAATCCAGACAATGATCAAGCATGTCCGGTAGTTCATATCTTCCGAAATTCAAGAACAAAATGATACTTTGGTACTTTAATATGTAAGCACTAGATACGCAAGACAATAGGGCTGCTTCTTAGATGAAAAAAAAATTCTATTTAGTTCTATCAGTTAGACTGTCAATACATATTGGACATGTATATTTTCATTTGTCAATCAAACAAAAAATGAGAATGATGAACCGCGTCAAAGTTCGGGAGAGGAGGCGTTCGACGTCAAACGTGTCAAATGTGTCGCACGGCGCGACGTTACGCCGAACTTTAACTGGCTTATATTTATCTTTTTTTTTATGTAGCCTGTGTTATATCCCACTGCTGGGCAAAGGCCTCCCCTTTCCTCCGCCACTCTTCCCTGTCCTAGGCATGCCACTCGAGCTAAATATTTTCATATTTTTTTGTATTTATCTAAGTTCAAATGACTAACATCTGAATTAAAATTAAGGAGTAGATTTTTTTTCAGTATTTTGCTATCAGTCCGAACAAAGGACTGGACTATAATTAGATGTGCTGTTCCAGTTACTCGCGTTTCAGTGTGCCCTCCACTCATACCTAGAATCTAGAAGCGTGTCTTTAATTCTTGGATAGTATATCTTTTTAGCCACTTCTGATAGTCAATGCCAATAAAATATAATATAATAATAATATAAAGTCTAATAGGCAGTGTAGAAATTATATAAAATATTTTTATAAAGTGAAAATGAATTAAAATATGTACCTATAAGTACATACATAAAATTACTACCACCAGGCCACCAGCCCAGTTGCGTATAATATTCTCTAATATGTGCAAATTCCCTCAACCGACAGAGTTGGAAACTCCATCGCACCGAAGACTGATATGAATATTAAACGCTCGAAGAATTAGAAGATTTATACGACGATTCGGAAGTTGGGCGGACCTCGTGCACTTAAATGAATGTTTAACATTATCTCCGGAGTTTTATGGGAGTTAAGCCCCTTAAAGAAGTTGCGAAGAAACTTTAATAGAGAGCGGCTCTTGGGCGATTAATTCGGAGGTGGCCGAGAATGCTAAGTAAAGGGTGACTCAATCAATGCTGGGACGAGGTGCGAGAGACCCGTCCTGGCGATGCTCACTTGTCAGCTGTTCAATTATTTATCTATTGTAAGAGACTTTTGTCTTCGCAAATGACATTTTGTTACTGTAGCATTGTATTTTGGGGCTTATTTCAACAACTGATAAGGTGCAGATTCTTTAAAACGTCGCGCGACCAACGACTTTTTTGGGTAATTTTGTACTAGTACCCTACGTTAAAGGGTGATTGAAACTAGTAACAAAAATTATTCTTCATGAAATGTCAACACTCTGCCAAAAGTGTATAGCGACTTAGGAGAAGAATAACGGGTGATAGCGGCGAATTGTGCCACTCTACCTCTACCTCAACCTCTAAATATTTTGAAGAAAATGTGCAAACAATCATTTCAAAAATTGACACGTCATGTTCTCAGATATTTCTCAGTAATTGCGTCGATGCGTCGATATTTAAATCTGTGATTGGCTCGTAGTACGTTTTCATTAGGCAATCTGGAGACAGACTAGCGCTGTCGCTAGATGGTTACCGTTGATGCCACGCTTCGCAGTTATTGCACACAAGCAGTTGTTACAACACCACGCCACTGGTACAACAAAACAACTGCGCCTGCGACGACGATTGATTGGCGCGCGTCATTGTTTGCCGACGTCATTTTCCGTAACCCGCCGCCCCATTGTCTCCAGCACTTTATTGAAATTGATTTACGCACCAATTTTTGTAGGCTTCGGTTTTTATTAACTGACCTCGTGCCGGTGTAAATTTAATTGAATCCGCCAAACAAAAGGCATTGCATGAAAAGAGCGTCCAGCGGTGTGCAATGCAGATTATAATAGATTTTTCCGAATTTGCATCGGCTTTAAGTAACTCGATTGGATTTTTGCACGGCGGTTGAGCCGTTTTTAACCGACTTCAAAAAAAGGAGGAGGTTCTATGTTCCAATGTTTGTATTTTTTTTTTTTTTTTTTTTTTTATGTATGTTCACCGATTACTCCGTCAATTGCGGACCGATTTTCAAAATTCTTTTTTTATTCGATAGGGTATTCTTTTGAGGTGGTCCCATTGTCACCAAGTCAAGATCTGATGATGGAATCCTAGGGAAATCGAGGGCAAACTTAAAATTTTATAGGCACATCTATGGCGATTTTGGCATTTTTAGTGTTAAGATGAGCATTTACATTCAGAAAGTATCATTTGGTAACCTGGACCTGATGAAGAAGACCATAGGTGACCAATGGAACTCATCGAAGCTAAGTAATGCTCGCACGTCTATAAACGATCATGATTAACATACCTAGATAAGCGAGTAAGAAAAGGCTTTAAGTTAATGATTTTTTCGAACTGATCTGATGCTGAAGCCAGAAGGTAGGCAACGGAACTCAGTTATAAAATAACGTAACTTAGTCGTGTTTGGGCTTAATGGAATCGTTGTGAGATGCACTTTGGCAACGAATAACTAAAAAGTGAGAAATAAAAAAATTTTAACAAAAAATAAAACCGACTCCAAAAAAATAAAAAAATAACGAAAAATGGAACCGACTACAAAACCCTTGAAAATATTTTTTAGGTACCTACAAGCTCGAAGTCGGTGACTCAGCACGACCCAGCAGGAGTGATTGAAACCTATTGTATGTAGGTGAAATAGACGCCTATTGCTCCACTCCTGCTGGGTCGTGCTGAGGCACCGACTTCGAGCTTTTAGGTACCTAGAAAAATATTTTCAAGGGTTTTGTAGTCGGTTCCATTTTTCGTTATTTTTTTATTTTTCTGGAGTCGGTTTTATTTTTTGTTAAATTTTTTTTGCATATTGTTTTCTATTGGAGGGTAGATGCCGTTATGCAGTCATAATTGACATAATACCACACACGGTTTCCACTAGAGATGTATGAGGATGTGTATGCGAGGATTTTCCTTTGCTTCCTTTGTGTTGTGTTACATTCCTTTTCGCTGACCGTGAAAAATTAAAATTAAATTAAATTAGGTATATGTAACTTTTTAAACTTTCGTGTTTTTCACTCATAGTCAAAATACCACAAACGGGACTTATCACGCTAACACACACGAGTAATATTTACCTCGACGTTTCTATCCGTGACGTAGTCTACTCGTGACCACGGCCACAGTAATGTGGTCGAAACGTCAAGGTAAATATTACTCGTGTGTGTTAGCGGTGTAAGTCCTGTTTGTGGTATTTTGACTATGAGTGAAAATCTAGAAAGTTTAAAACGTTACATACCTAATTGACAAATTGGCGCATTTTTAATTTATCACGGTCAGCGAAAAGGAATGTGGCAACACAAAGGAAACAAAGGAAAATCATCACATCCTCATACATCTCTAGTGGAAACGGGGCCTTAGGTGGATAAAGTTCCTCCTGACGTCACACCTTCCCCCCGCCCCCGCTCCCGAACTTCGACGCGCTTTATCTTTGTTATTTTTTGTTTGATTGACAATAGTACATTACTGTAGCGGCCGGGAAGTAGGGGGTTGTCGGCCAAGGAGATATAGGGATGCGAGGCCGGCAACCCCCCATTCTGGCCAAGGCTTGTATGGTGCTTTTCTCAAAGATGACATGAAATAAAACAAAAAAATATGAAATCAAGCTGGCGGGACGCTAGTCTCGTCGCCGTGTTGTGTGGCTGCGGTGGTGGTGCTGGCGGCGGGCGTGCTCCGTGCCGCAGCTCGCGTTGAAACAAAAGACGGTCGTATTGCCGGCCGAGGGCGGGAAATTTGTATGAAATCTCTTTACAGGCCGGTAGTCTCTTTACAGGCAGGCGAGCCGCAGCGCCTGCAACGCCATACTTCCCGGCCTTGTAACACAACGTCAATATTTCATATCATGTTTGAGAGAAAGAATAAAGCGTGTCCATAAATTTTGCTCAAAATCTAACTGGCGGGCTGAATAGAATACTTTTTTTTAGCTAATGAGATATTTTCTAAGCATTCTCTTGGACCTGGTACTAGCTTTAGTAGTTAAAGTTGCACGTTATCGGTTAGTTACGTTACTCCTTCAATAAATAGTATAGATTGAGAATTAACTGAACATAAAGCTAAAAGTACGTCATCATCAACAAGAGGTTCATTAATTTTTACTTTCAAAGTGAGCAATTTCAAACGTCACACGCCACAACCAAACTTCCCCGCCATTGAAACCCTCTCAATTAACAATTGCCTATAACAATTAAAAATTGTGTCAACATTAGCTTTCCTTCAAATTTTCTGCAACAAAAGCGAATTATTTGCTGAAAGAGCGTAATCTTAGTTAATTATCTGAAATTCGGTCGTATTTAACGTCGTTTCAAAATGAGTTTTCACAATTGGAGTCGAGTCAAAAGAGCTTTCTAAAGGAATCGCAAACACAATTAGGGGCAAGTTGTTGGGATTGTCAGGGAAGAGTGCGCGTGATACGGAGGATCACTCTCTACTCAAGTGTTGTACTTATTTTGTTACAAAATCATAATCACAAACTTTTGTCGCAGTTTGCTTGAAAATAAGAATTTTGTGACAACTTTATGATCACAAACTTGTCGCTGTGTGATGAATTTGTGGGATTGCTTGACAATATTTACTTCGATTATAAAATACCTATAACCGTTACGAAATTAGATGTCTATTGGAATAGGTACATACCTAAGGTGTCAGGTGTGAAAATGTTTTTCAAGATTGCACGGTTATGATTCCATAGCATCTCGTACATTGATCGATAATCGATGCATGTTCAAAATACCGCGACAAAGGCGTAACTAGAATTTGAACCAAAATTTTTCATGTCTCTCTCTCTCTCTCTCTCTCTCTTTCTCTCTCTCTTTCTCTCTCTTTCTCTCTCTTTCAGTCAAACTAATCCAACCGTGAGATAGTCACGTGTACAAACTATTATTACTTATTAGATATTATATTTCATGGATTAGTTTACGGGGACAGCGCAAAAATATTACTTAAGTACTTTTTTTTAAACTGCCATTTAAGTTTACTTGAATGTAAAAAGTATTAAATCGAAAATAGACAGCTTCGTCGTATTCCGCCGTGGATAGAAAGCCGCTAAGCTTGTTATTATGATTGTGCTATTGAGATACAGGATCAAATCAACCGGAACAATGGGGCTGCAATTAAAAGGTGGGGCGTCTTGCTTGCGTCACAAGAGTTAGCACAGACAGAGACAACGCTCCCTGGGGTTCATGACCAGCATTACGATATTGGATTCTATAATGAACACGGCTGTATCGAAATGGTCATTACGATACAGAAATCTGTACCGTAATGAGATTTCATATACATATCATTACAGCACCGGGGGCACCAGCGCACGCCGCGCCGCCCGCAGCAGCTCGCAGCTCGTGGGGCACCTAGTTCTCGTTAATGCAGGTATTTTCGCAACGGTTCTTGTACACATAATAGAGGATTTAATATATGGATGTAGATAAAATATTGGATGCAACTGTACGTAATTAGGCTTTTCAAACACTCATGTGACTCTATTATAAAACTCCTCGTACCACCCCAACTCGTACTCCTCGCCTCGTTTCATAAAACCACACTCGTGTTTTAAGGACCCCTATTACGATACAGTTGCATAAGTAACTATTTAATTTTTTGCCTTATACTGACTTGTTTCTACATACGACTGAACTTAATTTTTTTCTATAGCAAAAGGCCTCGTCAGTTAATTGTCGCCCATATCTTCAACAACATTCGCATGGAGTTTTACACTCAGTCGGGCTAAAAAAATTGCCTATTTTTACATATTTGCTGCCAAGCATTGCTACGCACTATGCTTGTAGCCTTATGTTCATTCTATTAGTTATTAGTATTGTGGCAGTATGTTTTAATCGCATTATTCAAGCAATTGCATCGCAGTTATTCGTCAGGTGAGGCCATTGACTAGTACTTATAGAAGTGCTTAATTTGTTTCGCGGCGTATAAAGTCGCCATATCGGTACATGCACTCTATTATTAGTTATGTTTCGATATTTTTGACCACCTGGGCCACTCCGAAATATATATTCTGATGGCGACTGTACCGTGTGTCAAATCGGTCGATGTCACGCGACTTTATCTCTGACTGATTACTTACTTATGTAATTTTGCCGTATTCTTTGGCTGTAATTATCCCTTGCTTGAATTAACGAATGAATCTGTATTGAATCATATTGTGATATTGCTTATTCAAAAACTCATGTATATTATACTAGCTTTTTTCCGTGACTTTCTCCGCCTAGAATTCATTTATCGCTAACAATTAAATTTCCCGGGACAAGGACTATCCATAACATCCACCCCAGGATCTCAAAGAAACAGAATAACAGATACGGTTACTTTTCGATTTATAATATCAGAGGTAGTAAGGATAAAGTGCAGCAATTATATTGAAATCCACGGTTCCCTTACCTGACTTACCTACCTGAAGTCTTTTTTTTTATTCGACTGGATGGCAAACGAGCAAGTGGATCTCATTATGATAAAAGGTCACCACCGCTCATAGACACCTGCAACACCAGGGGGATTGCAGATGCGTTGCCAACTTAGAGACCTAAGATGGGATACATCAAGTGCCAGTAATTTCACCGGCTACCTACTTGCATTTTTGTACAAATCTTGGTGTAGGTATAAGAATTGTGAGAACTGCCATCGACTATTTTACTGGTTATTTGGTAGGTGATATTTCGTCACTGCTTTGAAAAAATCTCGTATCTCCAAAAAATTTAACAGCAAAATTGACCTTTAACACAATCTTCATAAAGTTAATTTAGAAATGTATCAATTTGGAGGTACGAGCTTTTTTCAAAGTAGTGACGATTTGCTGATAAAAAAAATCTCTGTGGGTTAGAGTTCTGAATCTATTTAGAAATTGTACTTAGAAAAAAATAGTCTCTGAATTTGTATAAAACAGTGCTGAAAGTAAAATTCAAAGCACAAATCCGTGCATTCACAGTGCTCCATGGAACCGTAGACCTGGTAATCGAATTAAAGTCGAACTCTCATTGTCAAGTTTAATACAAACTCTCCGAATACGCTCTGTTTACTTCTTTGCCCCTTTGTCTCAGCCGTAACGAGCAGAAAAAGGGCCCATTCAGAACATCCCAACCTAATTACCCTACCCTCGGTTACAAAAGAGGGTTTGTAATTAACGATATTATGTCAAATAATTTGTTTGAGTCGACGTCTTACTTGGATCGGATTATTTGTATTCGGCCGTTTGTTTTTATAAAGCTATTCGTTGATTTGTTATTGGATCAAGGAATGTTAAAGAGGTTTGGTTGAAGGGTTAATTGCGCCGGCAAAACAATTGGTTGGGTAAGAGTACATTAAGTTTTTACACAATATTATTTATTCAGCTGTCTTTGGAGAATTAATGCTGTGTTTGTAAGGTAAACGTATGAGTACCTACTCGATACGCTAATGCCCAATAGATGATACCCTGCTATCCTACTATACCTGTCCTATCCTATCGCTAATTACATGAAATTAAATACGTCAACTATTGAGTTAATAAAGAGTATTGCTAAAAGAAATATAACATTAGCATTTTTTTTTCCATGAATACTCGACTCGGTACTCTTGGGGATCAACCTTAGACAGTCTCATTACAATTCTATTTCCACCACTGTATGAATCATTAGCCTGCCTAGCATACTTATGTCAGAGTCAGATCACAGGCGCTACATGTCACGACACGTCCTATTAGCGGCGTCACTGTCGCTGGCCATCCGTCATGCTAACACTGCATTTGTCTATTATTCACCCTAATTGGATTAATACAATCAGCTGCCTTTGCAATAATGTTTTGACTAATCGGTTTATATGATTACGTGTCGTGTTAGTTTGAAGGATTTGTTTATTAATCATCATCATCATTATCAGCCGAAAGACGTCCACTGCTGAACAAAGGCCTCCCACTTAGAACGCCACAATGAACGACAAATCGCCACTTGCATCCACTGGTTTCTGGCAACTCTCACGATGCCGTCAGTCCACCTGGTGGGAGGCCTGCTTACACTTCGTCTTCCGGTTCGTGGTCGCCACTCGAGGACTTTTCTTCCGCAACGGTTATCTGGTACTCGGGCGATGTGGCCCGCCCGTTGCCACTTCAACTTTCATATTTTTCAAGCTATGTGGCATTTATTAATATGTGCCTTAAAATAGTGGAAAGCGGTGTTTAGCAACTTTTAAATTTGCCATACCTAACGTGAAAAAATAATGAAGACAGCCTAGAAAAAGCATAAAAGTCCCGTTTGACGTCACGCCGTGCAACACTATTTAACGCGGCGGTACATCACGGGCCCCACTCCCGAACTTATACACGCTTCTTTTTTGTAATTTTTAGTATACATACATACAAACATCACGCCTGTATTCCCATAATGGGGTAGGCAGAGCACACGAAACGTTACCGTTTCGGAGCCACTTTTAGCAATTTTTTGTTTGATAGAAAAAAAAACTTGTCGTATTCTTTGATAATTATAACTTTTTTAATGCTCTCGCCATATTTTTTTTCACAGACGCCATATTAAATTATATTTATTGTACAGAAACAGAGAAACACGATTCCCTACCCTAACCCTGACCCTATGTTACTCCCACAGTTATGACAAATCTATACCTACTGTACGTTACATTGGGCAGATATAATTAGTAATATGTGCATTAAAACCTCCTGCACATATCAAAAACATACTGGCTGAATGAACTTTCCGCTTTCTCCCGCACGGCGGCGCCACCAGTCAGTTGCGCAAAATTGACAGCTCGAAATGAATGCCGGCCGGCGCGCGCTCTTTTAAATTATTCATAAAAACTCTGAAAGTGCTGTGATTGTGTCTTAAATGTGTCCCAAGGACTGAGGAATAGAGCCAGAACAAACTGTAAGTGAAACCTATATCTTGCCCAATTCGGTTTTGCTAATTATTTTCAATATTCAAATGTCGTAGTTCAAACATTTTGGTCCTTCGAGCCGGATCCTCAGTTTGCAAACTAAATACACATTCATACACATAAAACACACATTTCACGCAGTTTTAAGGTAACAGGCTTATTTCTAATCTAAGTTATTTACCTAGAATAATACGTATAAAATAAACGTTTTCAATTTTCGTTCTTTGCAACGCGTCGCGCGCGTCTTTTGTTTTTTAATTCGAAATGGACGAAAAAGAATTCGATGTCGAACAACTTATTAACAAAAAAGAACTGCTTTTTATACGATGTCAAACGTTATTTGAACTATCCAAATCAACTCCACCAGAGCGTTTAACCGAATTTAATTTGCGACTTAAAGAACTTCATTCGACTCGGGAATGTTTCGAACAATGCATATTCGAGTTAAATTCTTATAATAAGAAACAAAACCCGAAATTTAAACCAAATTATCAAGAAATTCAAACCTTTGACGACATGTATTTCCGTATTCTGAGTGTAGCGGAGGCTAATAGCGACACTTGGCAATCGTGTGACGGCAGCGGTAGCGGACCTTCGTCGCGCTCCGCGGGCCGCGGCCCGGGCGCTGCCGGGCCAGACTCGCGGTCGGCTAAGCCGCGGCTGCCTAAACTAGAATTGTTCCATTTCGATAGCAAATTAGAAAACTGGCAAACATTCTATGACACGTTTACGAGTTTAATTCATAACAACAATGATATTACGAACATTGAGAAGTTTTATTACCTGCTCTCCGCAGTCAGCGGTTCGGCATTGACTGTGGTCAAAGGGATGCCAGTGACGGCCGATAATTATCCGATAGTATGGGCTTTGCTAGTCAAAAAATTTGAGAACACTCGTGCCTTAGCTACGAGCTATTTAGATCGGCTGTTTCAATTTAAGCCTTTGTCAACTGAGTCGGCTACTGGTCTAAACACATTTTTACAAACGTATCAAGAGTGTGTTAAAGCATTGAAACTTTTGAAAATCAGTAACCTATCGAGTTTCATACTGTTTTATATGGGATTGCGAAATTTAGACCCCGTCACTAGGCGCGAATTCGAACAATCTGTAGATCAAACCGATATACCTACTTACGAACAGCTGATTAATTTCGTGGAGAAACAGGCGCGTGTTTTGGAAATGTCTGAGGTTAAAATTAGTACATCAAAAATTCAGTTTACGCCTAAGAGTGTTCCTAACACCTCTGCAAAGCCGAATTTTGTTCGAACAAATAATAATAATGCTGCTAATTACAGTAGTGCACCGAAGCAGTTCCAAAAGCCGTGCTTGTCAGCTGTGAGTAAGAATAATAGCGAACGATCAAATAGATGTCTATTTTGCGACAAACCGCATTCAACTTATCGATGTTTCGAGTTTTTTGATTTAACACCGGTGCAGCGTCTTGACAAAGTGAAACAGCTTCAATTATGCGAAAATTGCTTTCGTCAGCATTCGTTGTCCGAGTGTACGTCAAAAGTGCGTTGTGTGCTGTGTAAACAACCGCACCATCACAGTATTCACTTAGATACAGTTCCAACTGTTCAAAATTCATCAATTAATCAAAACGATTCAAGTAGTCAAAACATTTCAAGTGGTCAAAACATTTCAAGTATTCAAAACGTTTCAAATGGTCAAGATCAAAGTCAAAAGTCAATGCCAAACGTCGGCTTGACTTGTTCGTCAAATTCAACCGTGCTGTTAGGCACTGCCATGGTGCACGTCGCAGATCGATGGGGAACTTACCACGCCGTACGTGCAGTCATTGACAGCGGTGCCATGTCCGGTTATATGACAAAAGAGTGTGCCCAGCGCCTGGGTTTGCCTCGACGCAAGTGTCAGTTTGAACCCATGGGTCTGGGAGGTGCGCCAGTGCAAGATTTCGGTCTGGTTACATGTTCAATTAAACCACGAAACTCATCTGGTCCGGTGCTTAGCACTGATACTGTTGTCGTAAGTAACATAACTAGCAACTTACCTACAGTAAACTTGTCAAACAAAGTTATCAATAATTTCAAAAATCTCGAGTTAGCTGACCCGAACTACTTTTCGGCGGCTCCAGTGTACTTGTTGATCGCAGGTGACTTGTTCCCCTACATTTATGACGGTCAAAATATACTACCACGTGACCCGGGTTTGCCCGTCGCGATGCATTCCATATTCGGATATGTCATTACTGGTCAGACAGTACTGAGTGACGATTGTGAGTCGAATACAACCTCGCTCAACTTGTTCTCTGCTAATAAAACGAGTAGTATCGATAAAATAATGAACTCTTTCTGGGAGACTGAAAACGTGCCGTATGACGTCACTAAAAAACCAGAAGATTTGTATGTCGAACAATTGTTCCAAAACGAACACAGTCGCGATACTACGGGACGTTATACAGTGAAGTACCCGTTCAAACCCAGTTTTGATCTCGGCGATTCGACTCCACAAGCGTTACGTCGTTTCAACAATTTAGAAACAAAGCTGAATCGTCTTCCGGAACTTAAGGAAGAATATAATAAATTCATGTCCGAATATGAAAGCCTTGGTCACATGACTTGCGTAGGTGATTTTGGTACTGTGGATTCTAAGTACATAATTCCTCACTTTTGTATTCTCCGACCGTCAAGTACCACGACAAAACTCCGAGTAGTTTTTGACGCCTCATGCAAAACGACAAATAATAATTCTTTAAATTCAGTCGTTTACGCCGGTCCTAAGCTTCAAGCAGATATTAATGAGATTTTAATAAATTTTCGTATACATGAAATTTGCTTGTCAAGTGACATTTGTAAAATGTTTCGAATGACCTTGATCGAAAAATCTCAACGCAATTACCAACACATCTTGTGGAGGTTTCAACCTGATCAACCTTTAAAGGTGTATGAGTTAAACACGATCACATACGGCGTTGCTAGCAGTCCGTACCTAGCGATCCGAGTCCTGCATCAACTGGCTGACGACGACTGCGAGAAGTATCCTTTAGCGAGCAAGGTTCTAAAAAAGGGTTTCTTCGTCGATGACCTTCTGTGGTCAGTGAGCAGCTATGATGAAGCAGCTAGGCTACAGGATGAACTGTTAGAGTTGCTGAGTGGAGGAGGATTTCTGCTTCGTAAGTGGGCCAGCAACTGTCCCCAGGTACTGGCTCGGGTTCCAGCTGATCACCGCGAAACGCCCATTGCATTCGAGGATGACAAGGACCTATCCATAAAAGTTTTAGGTCTGCAGTGGCGACCCGCCGAAGATGTGTTTTCCTTCGTATTCCATCCACTTCCAGCTTCACAGGCGATCACCAAGCGTAGTGTTTTGTCACAGATTGGTCGTCAGTATGATCCCTTAGGTTTCGTGGCTCCTTGCATATTCTACGCGAAATGCTTCATGCAGAAACTCTGGCTCCAACAGCTGGGTTGGGATGAGCGGCTGCCTCCGGAACTGGAAAAGGAGTGGCTCACCTACATGTCAGAGCTCCCGCTGTTGTCGAATTTTAGCCACGAGCGCCAGGTTACTGTCAAACAGCACAGCTACTACCAGATACTAGGATTCTGCGATGCTTCAGTTCAAGGAATAGCTGCGGTCATCTATTTGCGTAGTTTTAACAATCAAGGTAATTCGAAGGTCAGTCTAGTCATTGCAAAATCCAAGGTTGCACCCTTGAAGACAGTGACCATTCCACGTCTCGAGCTAATGGCTGCGCATTTGTTAGTCAAGTTAGTCAAATATACGAAGTCAATATTGTCTGAACGAATTCCTGTTCATGAAATACTCTTGTTTACCGATTCCTCTGTGGTGCTGAGTTGGTTGAATACACCCAGTTATAATCTCAAAACCTTTGTGGCTTCGCGTGTTTCCAAAATTTTGGAGACCGTGCAAAGCGATTGTTGGTTTCACGTGAGCGGCGCGTCCAACCCCGCTGACGTGTGCTCGCGCGGAGCGCTACCTTCCGTGCTGTTATCGACAGCGGAGTGGCTCGGAGGACCGAGCTGGCTAGACGCACCAAGAGAGAATTGGCCAGTAAAATCAATTGATCAATTTAAATCGGCAAATGTGCCAGAACTCAAAATTCCATGCGCGACTTTGGCTCAAACTAGCGTGCAAAACACAACACGTGACTCAAATCTTGTTTATGATTTAACTGAAAAATATTCGAGTTTTAGCAAACTTCAAAAGGTCTTAGCTCGTTGTTTTCAGTTTATCAACAATTGTAGATCGACGAAGTCTAATAGGAACACGGGTCCTTCGTCTCTATCAGATTTAAAGAACGCACACGATGTGCTCATCAAATCAGTTCAGCGAGAGCATTTTGCAGCTGATCTCGAAGCAATTTCAAACGGTTACAGCTGTAGTTCATCACTCAAAAGGTTAGCACCTTATGTCGACCCCCTCGGTTTTCTCAGGGTGGGGGGTAGGTTGTCTCTCGCCGAACTACCGTATCAAAAGAAGTATCCATTATTGCTTCCCAAAAAGTGCAACTTTACAAATATTCTTATCGACTATTTTCATAAAATTTATTTACATATCGGTCCGCGTACATTGCACAGTGTAATCAGTCAGAAATACTGGATTATTTCCGGAAAATGCGTTGTAAGATCTCGTTTTAGGAAATGTATTAGGTGTTTTAAAGTCAATCCTTCACACATACAGCCTATCATGGGCAACTTACCGAAATTCCGCATTGAAGGTATCCATGCTTTTCACACTGTCGGTGTTGACATAGGCGGTCCCTTCTATACGAAAGAGAGTAACAGACGTAATGCGAAAATATCAAAGTCCTATCTTTTAATTTTCGTCTGCTTTTCAACTCGCGCGGTGCACACTGAGGTTCTCAGTGCACTTTCAACTGAATGTTTTTTCGCAGCTTTCGATCGTTTCACTGCTAGACGTGGTTTATGTCAAACCGTTGTATCCGACAACGGAAAAAACTTCGTGTCCGCTGGTAGGCAACTCGCGGAAATCACTAACTTTTTTAACCAAAGTACTGAAGATGTTTTAACCGGTTTCAATAATCGTAGTGTTAAATGGACTTACAATCCGCCTACTGGAAGCCATTTCGGTGGGATGTATGAAAGTGCCATAAAAGGGGCCAAGCTCCTTCTAAAGCGCGTCGTGGGTACGCGATCGCTGTCGTTCGAAGAGTTAAGCACTCTCTTTGCTCGTGTCGAAGCAGTGCTGAACTCTCGCCCCTTAACAAGTGCGTCGAGCGACCCGTCCGAGTTCGAGGCGCTCACGCCCGGCCATTTCTTAGTCGGTCGTTCTCTATTAGCCGTTCCAGAGTATGATCTCTTAGACGAACCAACTTACGGACTAACTCGCTGGCAGCTAGTACAACAAAGTTCCCAACAATTTTGGAAATTGTGGCGAAATGATTATCTGCACACGCTGCAGCAGCGACAAAAATGGCATAGGAATAGTCGTAATATTCAAGTTGGCGAACTCGTTCTTATTCATGCTGACGCTCCTCCGCTTCAATGGCCTCTCGGTCGCGTGACGGAACTTTATCCAGGAGCTGATGGAGTTGTACGGGTGGTAAAAGTAAAAACCCAGAATGGCGAATACACGCGACCCGTTGTAAAGCTTAGTCCACTTCCCATGGAATTGGATTCAGCATAATTTTTATTTTTCTTTGTTTCTTTGCATGAATTTGACGCAAGAAGGTGTCAAATTTATGACAATTTTAGGTTCGAAATAAGTCATTTATTTTACTCAATTTACAGCTACACGTGTTTAGTTCACTAAGTCAACAAATACTTACACTATACAGTCCACTTACCTTATTCAATACCATCCCTGGTTTGGTTTGTAAACTGGGGAATCTGGGGTAGATTCCCGGTGGGGGGTTTATGTACGTTACATTGGGCAGATATAATTAGTAATATGTGCATTAAAACCTCCTGCACATATCAAAAACATACTGGCTGAATGAACTTTCCGCTTTCTCCCGCACGGCGGCGCCACCAGTCAGTTGCGCAAAATTGACAGCTCGAAATGAATGCCGGCCGGCGCGCGCTCTTTTAAATTATTCATAAAAACTCTGAAAGTGCTGTGATTGTGTCTTAAATGTGTCCCAAGGACTGAGGAATAGAGCCAGAACAAACTGTAAGTGAAACCTATATCTTGCCCAATTCGGTTTTGCTAATTATTTTCAATATTCAAATGTCGTAGTTCAAACACCTACTTCACATGTTAAGATCCGTCTAGCTGTTTCGGCTGCAATGAAGCTTTAGAAGCTTTAGGTCCCGGGTTCGAATCCCGGCCGGGGCAGATGTTTGTAATACGAATGTTTGTTCTCGGGTCTTGGATGTTTAATATGTATTTAAGTATTTATTCATCTGTATTTAAGTATGTTTATCCGTTGCCTAGTGTCCAAAGTACAAGCTTTGCTTAGTTTGGGACTAGGTCAATTGGTGTCAAGTGTCCCGTGATATATATATATATATATTTTAATGATAATCAAGGAAATAGACATGTACATTCATACGCTCAAAAAACGGGTAGTCGGGTAAAAAAACCAACCACTGCTGTAGGAACTCATTTCTCAGCACACATGGTAACCCTAGCTCGGTGGAAATCCTAATTCATTAGCGCGATTGGATAGCCCGCGTCATTTGCGTCGCGTCAGTCGCGAGTGATTAGCGACGTGATTGCGCATTGATCGCCGCACCGGCTGTTTGCGTGTCACGCTGTTTACCGTGACGGGTCACTGTAGCCCATGTTGGGAAAACACATGTCCAGTAAAGAACGGGCGGGATATTTAAAGAAAACCGTAGAAGTATTAGAGATCGGATACACGGTAATTCTGGTGTTAGTTCAGTTTATTCTTGTCAAAAATTACAAAGAATTATCCTGGAAAATTCATGGACAGACTTTTGTCGGGACTGGAGAAAATTCATTAAGCGACTTCAAAAAAGGAGGAAAAGGAGGAGGTTCTACGTTCCAATGTTTATATTTTTTTTATGTATGTTCACCGATTTTTCAGTCAGTTGTGGACCGATTTTCAAAATAATTTTTTTAGTCGAAAGAATACTCATCTGAGGTCGTCTCATTGTCACCAAGTCAAGATCTGATGATGGGATCATAGGGAAATCGAGGGCAAACCTCAAATTTTATAGGCACACCTATGGGGTTTTGATATTTTTAGCATTAAGATAAGCATTTACATTCAGAAAGTATCATTTGGTAATTAGTATATTACTGCTGAGGGCGGGAAAAGTCATTTCGTGGATGAGTATAGTTTTGAAGGACGAGGCGTAGCCGAGTCCTTCAATAGATACGAATCCACGAAATGACATTCCTGCCGAGGCCTGTATACTGCTTTTCTCCAAATATGCGAGGAAAGAAAACGAAAATGTATTTCACGTTCCCGCCTCAATTTCGATATTAAAGATTTGGGTCCGAATCGTATATTTGGTTCCACATAAAATATAGAAATCAAAATAAATTAAAAAAACTTATGGGTTTAGTAAATATAAATATTATACATTTTTACTTCAAGTTAAAGCGGCAAATCCTAAACGCACACCATTAAAGAAACATAACTTTTTGTTGCAAAATATTTTGCAGTCTGAGAAGATAATTAAGTCTAAATACACCTTATTATGATTTGGACACAATCATTTGAGCATTAACTAAACGCAGAAAACAAAGTTTTTTTTAATCTCGGGTTTTGTACGTGATTATTGAACAATTGGCTGGCTGTTTGGTGAATTTTCGGTCTTGGATGAAATTAAAAGTAAAAAACCTGCCCGATAATAAACACTTCCCGGACATGTCCGGGAAGTAAATGTCACTTTTTTTTTTAAATTTATTATCGCATCAACGCATATAACGATGGACTTCCCGGTCGATATATCCAACATTAATGAGAACATTTCCGAGCAAGTTGGAGAAAAATGGATTTGATGAAGAAGACCGTAGATGGCCAATGGAATTCGTCAAAGCTAAGTGATGCTCGCTCGTCTTTAAACGATCATGATTAATATACCTAGATAAGCAACTAAGAAGAAGCTTGAAGTTAATGATTCTTGCGATCTGATCTGATGCTAAAGCCGGAAGGTAGGCAACGGAACTCTGTTATAAAACAACGTAACTATATAAGTCGTGTTTGGGCTTTATGAAATCGTTGTGAGATGTACTTTGGCTACAAATGACTATAAAGTGAAAAATAAAGAAATTTTTTAACAAAAAAGTAAAACCGATTCAAAAAAAAACAAATAAATAAAAATAGAACCGTCTACAAAAATATTAAATAAATAAATATCATGGGACACTTGACACCAATTGACCTAGTCCCAAACTAAGCAAAGCTACACACTACACAACACACTAGGCAACAGATAACCAAATAAAAATAATATTGAAAATAATATTTCTAGGTACCTACTACCTCAAAGTCGATACCTCAGCACGAGTCAGCAGGAGTGTAACAATAGTCGCCATTACACTGAAAAAAAAAATGCACTGTGGCAGGACAAACTTCGATCTCGTTTCAGAGAATGAGCATAGTGTAACATTACAATGAAAAAATAACAGGCAGGTTTATGTCGGCCCACGCGCAGAGTTCTCGTTTTATAAAGCCTTCACTGCTGTGGTATTTTTTTACAGAACTTTATAAGTACATATGCATTTGTACTGTATTGTTTTCATAATACAAGTCTACGCACTTACTTCAGAATACAATTATCAACCCTATAAAGTTAAATGTGACTGACCAACCCGTAGAATATAAAACAAAACAAACTGCGCCCACCTGGTACGAGCGCAAAATCGACAGGCCGCCATAACTAAGAATTAATACCCCCGTTCAATTTAACGCCACTGTCACCTATTAAATCCCCGTATCTTAATCCTTTAACCCTGCCGAAAATATGAGGTAGTTGCAATAAAAAATGGCAGTAAAGTTATAACAGAGCGCGCGGGAGCAGTAAAACTGTCGAAGTCAATGACCAGTGCATGCCGGTGCGATCGGTTTACTGGGAAACAATCATTTTGCGCAAACACTTTGTTTTTATCGAATGGGCTGCATCAATATTGCAATGGGACATGAGTTATACGAGTACGCGCAAGAATATTAAGAAGTAATTGAAATTTAATAGTACATATTTGCTAAAAAGTCACATGTTCATTTTCTTTTTATACATTATTGTACTTGTTCTGTAGTACATTATTGTACCTATGGTTTGAACTCAAACAGTTGGACAACATTCCGTCTTACAACATATTTATAATCTCACTTATTTACAAATGGGAAAGTTTAGATGTTTGTTAATCTGTGATGAAATGAAATGAAATATTTTTATTGAGACTACAGTTAACAAGATATATATATAACTACAATATGATCTGCCTCATAGGTATGCAAAATTTTAACATATTTATTATGAGCTACAAAAGCTATAAAAAGTTAATAAACAATATGTAGTTACCTACATTTAAACAATTAAACAATAAAAAGAAAACTTAATACATTTAACATAAACATATGACTGACTAGTTGTACATATAGGTATCTTTTATTTTTTAGTATCTAACTAAAATAGGCGGCAAAAGCGGTTCAACAATTTGAATGAAATTCGACAGACATAAATAGTTTATTACCGGGATTAACACATAGGATGTTTTTATTCCAAAAAATTGCATAGTTCCTGCAGGATTGCAACTAACGAATTTTTCGCAGACGAAGTGGGCAAGTGGGCATTCATCATTTCAAAGGGGTATACCTAACTAGAATCTTGGCGTAGAACGTATACTAAGGTACTGGCCGTATATTCCCCAAAACCAGGTGCGGTTGGGGCTCACATGAGCATTAATAATGATAAATTCGAGTCATTAATTCGGCGGGATTAGTCGCGGAGGCCGCGTGTGCACCGCCGATAACCAAATATTAACTCAATTAGTGCGAGGCGACGCATTCAAATGCCTGCTAATCCTTCAAGAGGACACTGGCTCTCTGAGCGCTCTTGCTGGTTGAAATTAGACTGCGAGGAACCATTTATATTAAGCAGTGACTAGTGACTATCAAAAATGGCACTCCAATTTAGCTATGTTTAATTCACTGCATTCATAATAATCACAACGCTATACTTGAAATTATTTGATCACGCTTGTACCACAGTATATATAAGCTAAAGCAGTTGGGAAGCTACCAACAAATCGATCGAAGCGAACACACTTACACAGATGCGCTCTCTACCATTGCACTGCAGTACCGCGAGACCCCCTTAGAGGCCGTGTAGAGCGCGTCTGAGTGAGTGTGTTCGCTTCGATCGATTTGTTCGTAGCTTCTTTACTGCTTTAGCTTATATAGGTACATATATTATACTGTGCTCCTACGACCATCCCCTAAAATATTATATGAAATATATTAGGTATTAGGTGCAAAAGATAGCTCGAATTCTCTGTCCCTTTGGAAACATTACCAGCATAATATTAGCTAGAAAGCATCCCCTGCTGTACATAAGCCTTACTTCCTACACATTTTTTCTTTTCTTTCTTTTCAGTATTAAAAAAAAGGTGCTAGTTACGTTGTCGGGTCGGTTTCTACATTTAGCAGTCAAAGTTCTACACGCGATTTTGTTCGAACTACATAATATGCCTGTATTAAATTATATTGACCCGGATAACTCACGTCTTAAATCGAGCAGAGCGCGTGTTGCAGCAGCCGCCAAGTCGCGTTGCTCCTAAGAGGAAGGGCTACGGATTAGCCCGAAACATATCGAGCTAAACTCGATTTAAGACGAGAGTTATCCGGGTCAATATAATTTAATATGAGTGAGTCTCACGGTAGTTTATGTTCATAATATGCCTGTGCTCGTAACAATGCAACTTGTCTTACGTCAAACTTCATTAAACGTCGCGTCAGCATAATGACGTCACGCACGACAGCGGTAATTAACGACTGATCAGTGCGCAATTAGCCGAATAATCAACGACGGCAGCTGACGACCACATCATGAGGAGGTAACGTGATGCCCGCAACAACTATCTACTATTGAAATATAGTTATTAGTATTTCCAACTTTTTTGCGCAAAGACAATTCTGTTCCAAACATGTAGCTATTTTTAGCTACAACGAAAAACCTCAACAGCTATTATTTACCTCCAAAAAAGTTTATGGGGCTGTTTCACCATGCATTGATTAGTGTTAATTGACGGTTAAATCTGATGCCGTCTCCATTTATTTGAACAAACAAATAGAGACGGCATCACAGGCGCTGTTTCACCATCCATTGATTAGTGTTAACTGACGGTTAAATGTGATGCCGTCTCTATTTGTTTTGTTCGAATAGACGGAGACGGCATCACATTTAACCGTCAGTTAACTGTAATCAATGGATGGTGAAACAGCCCCTAAGTCTTAAAAGTTAATTAAGGCGCAAACAACAGGTTGACGAAATATCCCAAACTGTACCCTTCGCATTTGTTTATCAGGGCGCAGCAAGAGCTAATGACGTCACACGGTTAGCTGCACCGGCCATGAAGTAAGAAGCACTTTATAGTCACATTTGGTGTACTTAAGCCTCATGAAAAATATTCCCTTCCAGATGAAAATACATACCTAGCACACATTACACATCACTGCAAGAAAAATAAGTACAATAGAACTATTTGATTCCTGACCTACCTACCGTAGAACATTGTCATAGTAGGTAAGCGTCATAATGAATTCCCTTGAAAAGCAATGCGTGTCACTATGAATTTAAAACCGGCCAAGACCGTGTCGGACACGCCCAAAATAGGGTTCCGTAACCATTATGAAAAAATTAAGTAATATTTTTCGAAGGATTTCGTATTCTGTACGGAGTATTCCAAGTTTAGATATATTTTATACCTTATGCTGCTATTTACTCTTAAAGTACTAATAATTCTGAATTTTTCCTAATTTTTCCACGCACCGGTTTAGATTTTAAAGCTGAATCGAAAAATCGTTTTAGCAACCCTCTAATGATTTTAAAAGACTAAAAAATACCTATCCAACGATACCCCACACTACAAGGTTGGATGAAAAAAAAAATCATCCCCACTTTACCTCCATGGGAGGTACTCCAAAAAAAATTTTTTTTTTACATTTATGGTAAGTACAATTTTGTCGGCATCATCATCATCATCATCATGTCAGCCGAAAGACGTCCACTGCTGGACATAGGCCTTCCTCAAGCTCTACACTCAGACCGGTCTTGTGCTTTTGGCATCCACCGCGATCCCGCATTTTGTCGGCATAGTTTACATATAACTATCATCATCATCATCATCTCAGCCGTAGGACGTCCACTGTTGGACATAGGCCTCCCCCATAGACCTCCAGTTGCTTCGGTTGGCAGCGGGCTGCATCCACCGTGAACCTGCGGCTTTAACCAGGTCATCCGTCCATTTCGTTGGTGGACGTCCCACGCTGCGCTTGCCGATCCGCGGCCTCCACTAGAGAACTTTTCGGCCCCAACGGCCATCTGCTCTCCGTGCTATATGGCCTGCCCATTGCCACTTCAACGAGCTAATTCGCTTGGCTATGTCGGTGACCCTTGTTCTTCTACGTATCTCCTCATTTCTGATTCGATCCCGTAGAGAAACTCCAAGCATAGCTCTCTCCATAGCTCGCTGAGCAACTCTGAGCCTATTCATAAGGCCTACAGTAAAGCACCATGTCTCGGATCCGTTTGTTGTGGTAGCCGGGTGTATGCCGGGGATTCTTAGCACCCCTTGCCCCGTCGTTACCACGACGCGCTACCGTAGTCGGGCCTAGCGGGGCTGCCGGGGACTAGGGGCCTGGGTAAAAATTGTGCTTTCATTTGAGGTTTGGGGGGGGGGGGGGGGTATATAACTATATTCATGCAAAATTACAGCTTTCTAGCATTGATAGTCCCTGAGCAGAACCGCTTTTACCATTATAGCTACTGAACCTTAAAAAAGTGCTTCGAACAAAACATAAAACTTATTGTTAGATGCTATTGTATGAAATTGTCAAAAGTTTTACGCACGCAAGCTTTTGTCCCCACACAAAACAAACAATACACAAGTATTGTATGTACCATTTCCATGTGTTTTTTCAAGGAATTTTTTGATTTATCTGTGTGTTAATTGTTTAAATTTCTTCGTACTTGTGTATCTTTTGTGAGAGTGAATAAATATTTCTTTTTTTCTGTCTTTCAAGTGTATAAATATAGAAACGTTTGTATATTTTACAACCCACAGCACTTAACCCTAAGTTAAGTATCAGACCGTTATCTGAGGGATAAAATGCCGCTTGGAATAATTCCAGCCATCTCGCACATCAAAGGGATACTGTAAAAGGGTAAGGGGGGGGGGGGCTAGTCTTGTAAAGGGTTGTCATACCTGGCTTTAAGGCACATGACACCCAAATGCGGGGAGGTAAGTGGATGCTTCAATTATTCAAAAATTTAAATACAATATTTGGCTTCAGGAAACACTCCACGTACCAGTATTCATACTAATATTACGAGTATAAATATGGTAATGGTTGTGGATTTGTGGACTAATGATTGATGCAAACGAGCGAGATTGATGTGATCGAATGACCGAGGACGTTGAGTGAATGCGACGAGCGAGTGAGAAGAGTGCGAGTTATAATCGAGTGAGCCTAGTGCTAGATGTGTTTTCTGTTCTTTTGATATCAACGTGTTCTGTATAATATTAATAAACTTTTTTTCACTTTAATTCGAAAAAGTTTTTTTCCTTCGCATGATCTCACATAAATACGAAGTTAGCTCTGTCTTACCTATTCAAGCTTAAACTGCCGCAGAGATTTATATGAAATTTGGTATGGTGATGATAGTTCGAGAATCTGAGAAGGACACATCGTAAGTCACACACATCGTTCTTGCAATATGTTTCGTTCAAGTAGCGCCACACTTACTGTACAACAGTAGTGGTAATAGTTTTAGAAAGAGACAGATAGATTTTCAAAAAATACCATTAATTCAATCTTTTCGCTCAGCTTCGTTCCTTTGACTGTACATATATATTTTCAAATTAAAATATACGGTATGACAAATTCAGGAGTTATCGAATACTTACCGTATTTCGAATCCATCATAGTTGATGGACGACCAAGAGTGTCAGAGTTAGCCCATTGCAAGGCATCTGTAATTATAATATTTTCTTTTGTTTTAAAGAGATGGCTTTATGCAAAGTTTCTTACGGCGCATTCTTCTTGGCAATGACGATTTTTCCGGAAGCACTAATAATATTAAAAGTGATATATAAAAAGCCCCTTGCGGTCTACTTCCAAAATAAATGTTTTGATTCCTTTGATTCATCACAGTTACTTACCTCGCGGCTCGCATTGTTGTATTCGCAAGCAAGGTGGCACTAATGCCAACAATTTCACAAAGGCATTCTTGTCATTATCCTCTCCGTAACGCTTTGATAAGACGGGAGATGCCACGAATTTTAACGTGAAAGAGTTAAGATATTTTAAGGATTAAAATGGAAAAGATTTCTAACGCTGAGTTATTGATTTAAATTTTCTAAGCGCGTATAATGGGAATTAGTTTTCTAAGTTTAACAAAGCTGTAAGATTGAATGTTTATTACAGTTTTACACGACAGACGATGATTTTTGGAGGTTTTACGGTAATTGTTATGAATTTTTATCAATAACATTTTAAGAATTTAATAATAAAAAAAATATAAGAGTGATGTCTAAGTTTTTTTAGAAAGCTGATATCATTTGACAAACAAGAATCCTGGTAAACATTATACCCTTATCGCCACTACTTTGAAAAAAGCTGCTATCTCAAAATCGATGATCTTTCCGAGTGAACTTAATGAACATTGTTTTAAGGGACAAATTTGTTGACGTATTGATTTGGGATATGAGATTTTTTTCAAAATAGTGACAATATGTATGTAATAGTATCTTTGTTAATATGAACTTATGTATGTAGAATAGGAATTCTAACACTTACTCATTGTAAGAACATGATACCTCTTTTATTTAGTCAAAAGTGTTAAAAGTGTAATATTATAAAAAAAAGATGTGACTATAAGTTATAAAAAGAAGTTTCAGACTTTCTAAAAATGAGATTTGCGTTAATTCGTTTTGCGTTTTGGAGTTAGGTACTATGTAATAGAGGGACCACTTACACACGTAGTTAGAAAAAAGCTAAAAAACAAAATATAGCAATGAAAGCCTATAAATAAAAAAATCTACATCATTATGCTAGTTATTCGGCAGTTTTGCGAGACAAATAAATTGTAAATTGGCATGGAAGGTAACAAATTACTTGATAAAGTATCCTTAACGACGATACTTTAACGGGTTCCGCCCACCTGTCACGTTTTTGTTCCAGACGAGGCGTTCCCGCGTGGTGGGCGGGACTTGATCAGTGGGCGGGGCGACGCCTTCTTAGCGCCACGCCTACCCGCTGACGCTTCAGTTTCCAGCCGAACGTCAGAGAGGATGATAGTCTCCTTGTCCGATCAATAATGCCTTAGAAGCCTCCCCAGTTGGAATAAGGTCACATTTATATGGCAATAGCAAAAAAAAGTAACTATGGAAACTTTCTAACTACAATAGTTTATATTTTGTATGCCTTGCGGTGCAACTTAGAGCAACAACTCTTATTTTAACACTCCATGCGCTCAGTACTTTAAAATTACCTGTGTTGGAGAAATAAATTATTTTTCTGTTTTATAGTTTCAAGAGCTGAAACAGATATCTAAAAAAAATACCTAAGAAAAAAAACATCTTTAAATTTTTACCAATGAGGCCATGAAAAGCTGGCATTTTTACTGGCTAAAGTATATTCGTAATTATCGTATATCTTATTTAACACAATTTGCAATTATAATATAACATTATTCATATTTATGATTTACTTACTTACCTGCAAGGTAGTTTAGTTTTGTTATTGTATACTCGTACGCTGATAGTTTGCGTACCGTGTCAAGACGCGACGCCATCTTGAATGACACTTTCAGATGAAAAATATGTGCACGTTATAAACGTTATAAATATATAGTCGGACTTGCTCTACCATAGAAACAAAATACATCCAGCTTTTATGATACCCCAATATAGAAAAATACCTCATCATCACTATGTCACGAAATAGATAGATATTGTCCACGCAGAAAAAAAGGTTAATATCCCGGAAAACTGCATCTGTCAGTTAGATATAAAAAAATATTGGACACGTAGTTTCTCATTTTTCAATCAAACAAAAAATGACACAGATGAAGCGCGTCAAAATTCTGGAGTTGTGAGTTTTTAGCTTGGCATGGCGTCACGCGGAACTTTAACTGGCTGGCTTGTTTAAAAAAAAGTGCCCAATACTTTACGATAATTTAATTGACGGACTAAGTAATTGGAATGAGAGCTATCGCGTATGAATTCCCCGCTAGAGGCGCTAGTGTAGCGAGAGGTCTCAGAAATGTCAAATCTCATTATTTTGCGTGAGCTACGCGGGTTTATTTATAATTAGAATTATTTTGTGCATATTTTGCCATACCTGAAATTAATTATGGTAGGTAAATATGCGTTACGGTGCAATGAATGTCGGTATTTTGAGACAGTTTCGTCTTTCGGAAACCTTTGTCTTCCCTTTTTTCCGAACAAAACAGTACTACCAAACACTGTGACATGCTCTATATTTTTATGGTACGGTTTTGAGGTATTAAATATGATTTAAATGTAAATTTTGTTTTCACGCCCGTAATAACAAACAATCACTATATTTCAGGCAGGACCTTTGTCTACAGTGGCGCCAACTGGTGAGCGCGAAAACGGGTGCCCTCATTAGAACAGCCTATTCCACCTGCGCGATCGTCATTTTGCACTTACATAAAAAAAAAACTTCTTTTTTTAAACATGTTCGGAAATGTATGCTTAATGTCACGAAATAAAGACGAAGTGAAGTTCATGGTTTATGGCTTCTTATATTACTTCTTGGCCTAATTCCAATAAGGAATGTATGAAAATCCATTATTGTCCGCTACTCTAACTTTTTAAATTTGATTACTAACATTAAACTAACAAAGGAAAAATTACAACACTAGACTCTGTAAGCATAGTTGCGACATTAAAAAGAAAAAAAGTCCAACTTATATTATACGCACTACATTTATGTGCAGTTAAAAATGGTGCTCTAATAGCTTGTTCAAATAGCAAAGTAAAAAAATATAAAAGGCGGGAAATTAAAATTATTATTTACTTGATACGGGAGACGAGCTGTCGGTAGGCCTCCAACAAGATGGAGCGACGACCTGGCTAAGATCGCGGGATCGCGGTGGATGCAAAAAGCACAAGACCGGTCTGAGTGGAGCCTTGGGGGAGGCCTATGTCCAGCAATGGACGTCTTTCGGCTGACATGATGATGATGATGATGATGATGATGATGATGATTTACTTGATTACCTAGTAATTATTTTAAATTCAAATTCAAATTCAAAAACATTTATTTGTAAGAATACAGTAAAATGGTCTTAAAATAGGTTTAGCACATGTATTCAGCATGCAAGCAAGCGTACAAATATTTAGTTCTAGGTCACTAAAAATCTAGGTTGTAATTTTCGTCAATATTATTTTATCTATCTACATTTTATTAATTCATAGGACATTTAATTATAAATTTGCTAGATTATTATTACATAATGTCATTTAATTAGTATTTGAAAATTTAAAAATTCTTTTTGTTTAAATAATCCTTAACACTATAAAAACATTCCTCCATTAGCCATTTTGTTAATTTACATTTAAACGTGTTTCCCGACAGAGTTTTTAAATGTTGTGGTAAATTATTAAAAATGATTATACTCATATTAATTAATTTTAATATTTCCTCACATTTTTCAAAAAAAGCATTAGATATACATATACAATCCTCGCCCAGAACAGGAATTGCTGGATTTGTCTATCCGGTCTCGCCTACGACTCGGCCGTTTACTCTAAGTTCGTCCACAATCCTTACTTCATGGCCTCTGCAGTAACTATTTTAACATGGAAACAGCTAAATATCCAAATGTATTAAAAGGTATTCGCTATAGAGCTGTCCGGAGCGCCATGTGTCAGTAACGACTGGAGCTATTACGCTATTTGTAATGTAAAGTTATGCAGATTGTGTTCAACTGAGACAGGTAAACTTATTTAAATTTTTTTGATGTCTTTATTTGGGATGCGCTCTTTTAATTTAGAGCGGCTTAAATTTTAACAGCATAAGTTTATTCGTGACTTTACTTTTATGTTTTGGACCAAATTTGGATACTGAAAGTAGTTGAAATTCAATTTGCAAAATTTGGGAACAATATTCCTTTCCCATACTTTTACATCTACGTAGTATTGAAGCATTTGATCATAACTCAGTGTGGAACCTTTTACCGACATAGTGACATAGTATTGCTCGATGAAAAATACTAAAAACGCTTAATGTGACAACATTTTTACGGTTAGTCAGGACTCAAATGGCTCTATCGAACTGTAAATCGAAAGAATAAGCTGAAAAAAAAAAACTGCTGTATTGTCATTAATTGAGTTGAAAAATGTAATCTTCTTTTTTTTGAAGTCGGTTACAACTTCTTTATGTTTCTTGCTTATTCTGGGATTGTTATTGACTCGCTTAAGAAAAGCAACGTTAGAAATCCAACTAAAGCTAAAACATTATTTTGTCAATGGCCTTTGAAATAATAAGAGCTAAGCCAGTAACGTTTTAAAATAAATAAGTAAATATGTTTGTAATTCCACCCCATAAATAAAGTAGCAAAGACAATTATGATGTATATTTTCTAGCCGTGCCCTCTACCGGCATCTTAATTAATCACGGCAGATTACCGCGGCGTGATAATTAAATGCGAGGGAAATTTCAAACTTGTTTTTAATTCTAATTGCGAAAAGTGTTCGTTTTAAATTTATTTGAAAATGGAGGTTCTGCATATTATATAAATAAATAAATGTCAAACAAATGAGTCAAGTCGTAATAATAAGTGAAATGGGTACTTAATAAAAAGTTCAAGTTATTATATTTAATAGAGATATTTTCATCATTAGAGAAACTAAGTAGGTTGTATTGGCAAAAGTGAAGGACGATTCGGAAGCGTTCAGGAACAAAATAAAGAAGTTTCATTAATACTAAACACACTTTTAAATTATTAGAATGAAATGTTGAAACGTGTACTGTTAGCACTTTCTTAAAGTATGACTAACAGAAGTCTATTTTCAAAAAGTATGGCGATGTATCCGACGTATGTAAAACTAAAATTTATGAATAAGGAATAAATTTTAAATCTAATCATATAAAAAAACAGCAACTCTAGAAGAAGCATTGAATGTACAGTCACTAGTAGATGAGCAGTTGTGGTGCTGAAAACACTCTCATATTAACTTTGCAGTAGAGTAGTGAGTGTACAGTACCCGGCCATAAAGTTACACATCGGTCTTTGGAAAGAGACTCGGCTAATTTCGTCTTCATTAGTCGTTGTACAGGTG